>OY728158.1:1856139524-1857389524 GCA_963277665.1 Viscum album | reverse complement strand
TGTTCAAGATACATGATGTAAAAATAATAATAATTCTCTTTATTGAGTATTCAATTGTTTCTTTCCATGAGGGTTTCACTATGACAAAATATATGGATGCATTTTCTTTTAGTTCATAGAATGTGTTTTTCAATTATTCACCATGGAATATTAGTTTCGTGAAATTGTTTATTGTTTGATTAATATTTATTCATTATTAATTTATATTTAATCCTTACTAAACATTTGATCTCAGCCTGTTAATTATTTTTCCTTCCCTAAATTATGAAGAATATATCATTTATTATGTTTTACAAGATGGGGTTTATTATATTTTGTTATGTATTACTTTTCATTTTCCCCAATGTAAAATGAGTTCCATTTATGTATATTGTTTCTTAAGGACAACTAAACGGATCATCTATTTGGGATTTGATTCATTGAAACCATGCCCATTTAAAGAATAAATGTATTCGCTCAGGGCATCTGGGGTTGGGTCATTACAGAAATCTTTTGTTATTTCATTAAAATTTTCTAAAATTGTAAGGAGATCAACTACAACACAAATAGAATTATAAACCTTTTTTGTTTTTTGGATTCCAACAAAGAAATACATTATATCATTTCCCATTTAAATTATTATATTGGTAATTGTTCTGACATCCCATTTGACTTATTCCTCTCAACCATATCTCATTGACAAACCATGAACCAGGATACAAACACTATAATATCCCTTTTTCATGTTATCCCAACTAAAATAATCATTTATCTCTATAAACATTTTTTAATATCATATATTAATAGAAAATGGTGAACGATGGCATTCATCCAATATCTCCTACTTTATGTTAGGTATTGACGGGACACATACTCTGTTTCTAAACCTTATCATTCCATCACAGTCATGTTTAAAGTAAGTATTATTTCTTAACTTCTTCTATAGCTCTATATCCCATTTATGCATGTCATTAATCCTATCAAGAATAATGATTTGAAAATTATTTTTATAAATATATTATATGTACCATTTTTTAATTATATCAATTTTCATCTTCTAGAAATTCATAAGTATTGTATCTTCTTCAGCCCTCATTGTTGAAAAACTAGAATTGTATTTATCACTCAAAGAATCCAACACCTTGTTTTACATTCAAGTGTGATGGTGTATTGAGAAGTCAAAATAATTAATTAATTACATCCTTCTCCTATGAAACTTATTCAACTATTTTTATATGTATTTATACTTCTAGATGTTTTTAATAGTATATATATCATATCATTCACTTAAAAGATATTGAGTCCATATTTTTAATTCAAAAAACATAACTTAAATCTAAAAATCATAAGAAAATTAATTTTTATCATGTATCATCAATTGGAGAGAGGTATATATTACAACTATAACATTCCTCATCAGTATTCATCACAGTCACTTATCACTATAGATAAAAACCCCATCTATTCTAAGGGCACTGTTAGAGAAGGTGAAATGAACAACACTCTTTTAAACTCCATTAAAATTTACTAGCATTAATTTTTCTATTGGAACATGGGTGACCTCTAGTCAATGTGATTAGTGTAATATATATCCCTCAAGAATATTTTTCCATGCATCTTTAATAATAGTTAAATCAAAGAAAAATATATATATTAGTCACTATGGTGGGTTTAGGGAATTGATCAATAACTTCCATCATTTAATAATCTACGAATATACTCTCTCATGATATCATATGACCTATGAATGAAATATTTTGTAGAAACAATTGACACTTGGTGAATTTAGTATCCATATTCTCTTTCCTCGGTGTCTTCAACACAATATTCAAATGATCATAATGTTATTCCATTATCTTGGAATACATAAGACTATCATCAATAATGTGTACTGCAAACTAATCAATGTAATCTCTATAGAATATATTCATTAAATCAATGAAAATAGTGGTTGAATTGGTAATTCCAAATAGAATTACTATAAATTAATAATAATTATATCTCATATATAATGTTTTTTTCCATATTTCGTTATTCATGAACATTATTTAATGACATCTAAAATTAATGTGAATATTTAATATGTATGTAGCTCTGTATAGTCGATCAAACAAGTCAACAATATAGGGTAATTAATACTTGTTCATGATAATTATATTTTTTGGTTCCTGATAATCAATGAAATAAATGTATTGACCCGTATTACTTCTTAATGAAAATAATTGGTTCACCCCATATTGGTTCACATATTAATATGAATCCTTTATCAATATTCCCCTTGAGTTGTGACATCAATTCCTACAACTCAATTAGGGTGATTCAACAAAGTGTATATGAAATAGGTGTAGCAAAAAGTATGTGTTCAATTGAAAACTCAATTTCATGACTCTAGGGAATCATAGGACTATATTCAAAAAATATATTGAATTAATGCTGAAAAATAAGCACATTATTGATAATTTGTTTCTCCTAATCTGTTTGAGATAAATGCCCCCCCCCATATGTAGTAATTTCCATATAAACCAAAATATGATCATTGATTTATTTGGAATATCCAATTTTAATTCCATTCCTTAGAAATTGATATGATATTTGTATAGATAAGTCTAATCCATTCCCTAATTCAAATCATAATCAACTAGAGAGAGAGTCAAAAGGTTTTTTAGAATTCTATTCCAAAAAAATTATATTGGAGAGGAGATATATACTTGATATGTGATCATTGTACCATAAAGGGTTTTTAAATCCTATTTAAGATCTAATTATTTAGGTGGTGATGTGATACTTTTTCAAAAATATTCATATATAATTGAGTGGGTATATCCAAAATCAAATAATAAATTTGTAGTTATAGAGTGGAGAGTTGGTATAAAATTTATGACATTATTCTCATAACCCATGTATGTAGTTATAGGAAAATTATTTACTTTGAACATTTTGAGGGGGTTAATAAGGCCTACCATCCAAAGTATCTGTTGTAATAGATCATTGATTCATATAATGACCAATCTCCCTACATCTGAAACATTATATATCATTGGTTGAATCCTTCTTCTCCCCTATTTCATTTCATGACCTTTTTTTAATGATCTAGTGTTTCATAAATGGAAATTCCATTCTTATAAAACCATAACACAAGGAACTAACAAGTTCTATTTCACATTTAAACATAATTTTGTCACTTCTGTGTTTGGAATTTCAAAAATCCGACATACAAGGTTGCGATCAGTTAGTTATGTCAAGTCTCATAAGAAAAACCTGAATTCCGTGAATAGTAACCTACCCTTATGAATAGTAACATACCCTTATAAATATTGATATAACATAATGAATAGTAACCTTACATATGATAGTATAAAAACAATATTCAGGTGAATGTATGATGTATATATATTTTAGAATAATCAAATGAGTGTTTTAAATCTGGTTATTTATTAATAAATCGTGATTTTAATTAAGTATTAAAATAATCATGCATAGAAAGTTATTCTTGAAAAATGGAAATCATTTATGGATTCTACACATAAAAAAATGGTTTGGGTGATTTTTTGGGATTTTTCTAATATATATGAATATTTGAAGAATAGTATAATATGATAATTTACAATAATGCTATAACCTGAATTTTTGCATCATGCATGAATCATGGTTGATTTAAAAGGCCTTTGGTTTGAACTCAGATGAATTTATTATATTTTGTGGTCATGGAAAAATCACTATTTATATCCTTGAGGGATATTAATAAACTAATGATGAAAACATTAGGAAAACCCTCCTCTCTTCCACTATAACCCCCCCCCCCCACTCCCTATTCTCTCCACTACTTTCAAGCCATGTGACTTTCCAATATTCTACCCGAATATCTTCCCATGATTTTTCCCATGTCCAATGGACCTTAGTATCTTCAAAATACCAAATCCTCTCCTCTTAAGAGGCTCTCAAAGGAGTTAAACTCAAGTGGTAAATTCCTCTTTCCAATTATTTTATTTCTTTTATGCTCTTTTATTTTCATGTTTCTTTCCTCACATCCCTTCACACAAATAGTATAATAACTCAAGTAACATTGATTTATTGTAATTATATTATGATAATGGGATACTTAATTATATTCTCCCATTTCCCCATCCTCTATTTGAAATAAAGGAAGACACAGTTTGTGATGTGTTAATTTAGAACATTCAAGGAGAACTGTTTATCAATTTCTATTATCGTCTTTAATTCTGGTCATCAAACCATTTGTGTTATGGTTGAACTAGATTATTATATATTTAATATATCTTAGTTTTGTTTCTGTAATCTTTTAGTACAAATGGTATTATGTTATAAATAAAAACATGTTCTTTGTAATCAAACCCACCGATTAACCAAAACGATTATCACTATAGTTTTATATAATAACTAATCTTCACTCCCAATAACTAAATGAATTTTTATAACCTTTTAATACAGTATCTATTCAATAATAACATAAAAATTAAATTATGGAAAACCAATTTCATCTTACATGTTTATCTGAACATGAATATATGTGAATATATCATTAAAACATTGTGAGAAAATGGATCTGAAGAATGAAATTGAACCACACAACAAATCAAATTGTTTATAAATGAACAAAAAATGATTATAAAAAAATTAGACATATATAATAGGTTATTTACTTATTAATTAAAAAACCTAATTGTTTTATCCAGGTCATTATGTTCAAGAAAACATCACCATGAAACTTTAGGTAAGGGATCCTCTCCTCTTAATTCTTAATCTAGATTCCTTCTATGCTATTCCATTTTATCTGTAATCCCAAATGACAGGGTTTGGTTTCTAACATCCCCCATACTTCTATAATGATTTATATGTGATGATAACCTCCTTTTATCTCTCATCATGCCCTTTTAGGTACACCCGTCAACATATCGATAATCCGTAATGGATTCTACCCAAACATCATTTGTTCTTTTAGGTTGCCTTATCATTCTTTATATCAAAATCGATATATATCATCTGTTTTTGTGAATATTAGAAATTCTATTTGTTTTTTCAAAATTAATTTATCCATACCCTTTCATCCCTCTCTTTCAGTGATATACGTGTATTTAAATGATTCCCTCCTTAGTACTTTCAGATATGAAAACTCATTTTAAGGGAACTTCCCGAATTTTAACACAATTTTCAAGTGAACACTACTGTCTATTTGAAGACAATTTTTTTTTCTAAAATCAGTATTATTATTATCAAAACTATATTGGTTCACTCTGGGGTTTTATAAATTGTTTTCCTCTTTTCTTATTTTAAAATATCTATAGTATTTTTCTTAAAATCGCACAATAATGTTTTAATGCTAATATTTCTCCAATACATTTCCTAAACTTTGTCACTTATGTTTGACATCACATACCATGTTATATGACTATTTTACCATATGAACATCCATGTATGTTCTAATACCTTTCTTTCATGGACACATTCATGATACACCCATTGGGTATGCTTAATGGCATGATTATGGTACACAATTATTTCTATAGGTAACCCTTATGATTATATAAGATTGAATATGTATGATTCTTTATTTGGCCAAAATATTCATGAATGGAAAGATGAGTTCATGCCGATAGATTTCCAATGCATTTGGTAATGTTAAGTCTCGTGATATGTTATGTAAAACGGGGTTGGTGGTTATCCTTGACCCGTACTTCTTTGGGAAACTAGATTTGTGGTTATCCTTGACCCATACTACTATGGGAAATGAGATTTTCGGTTTTCCATGACTCGTACTACTATGGGAAATAGGATTTTCAGTTTTCTGTGACTCGTACTAAAAGAATTTTTTATATTTCTGCCACATTTATATGATTCCATGTTTATATGATCAAATGTTTATATGATCAAATTTCATATGTTTCATGCTTTTGATATCATTATGTCATGCCTCCTAACTCATGTGCAAAATATGTATCCTTATATTCATTCCCTTAATTTTCATTTTAGCTCATCCCTTTGTTCATGTGTTCCCTAGGGTACCCAATGCAGATGTAAGGGTTCAAAGGAAGTTATAATGTTTTATAGAGATTAAATAAAGAAGGGGTTTTTAGCCCATGTTTTATGTTTTACGTACCTAGTCTTGCAAGACACTAGACTTAACAATACATGTATTGTATGTTAATGTATATTTATGCTTAAAATCATGTAATGTTATATGTAAAAGGCTAGGGTTACTATAGAGGTTATCAGAGGATGGTCTAGTTTTTATAGAGATTAGGAATAGCGAACCTTAGTCTGAACCTCAAGGATGAGACTAATAGTAAGGAAACACCCCTAAGTTTTGGTAAGTATAGAGTAGGAGGTTTATTAATAAAATAGGTCCATGTATGGATACAAATAGGTTTAGGTGGATCTAGCACAAATGTACCTAGGAGTGAAACCTCTGACAAGAAGTTTTGGGCTTGACCTAGGGTATCCTGGTACACGACAACGGTCCTTTCTGCACTCTTGGTTTGACACTCCAGGTGGATATTCCTTAGTAAATTAATGATCTTAGTATAAACCATTATTAAGGGAGTAAAAAAACCCATAAGATTGTAGGTTACAAAATAGATCAAGGATAACTAGATTGAAACCTTGGGAATCACAAGTTCTTATACACTTCTTCTTTACAAGTTCATCCTTTTATGTCCAAAGATTATTCTTTATACTCGATTGATAAGTATTAAAGCCCTCTAATTATATGTTATTTTCCTTATTTAATAAAGGTAATTGGAAGAACACATTCCAACAACTAATGTGATGGGAAATATGGAGATTTCCCTAATGATATGCCAAATATGATAAGAAAGGGTGCTCAAAAAGTCATAAGAGTACTTTCTCAGGTGAATCACGTTGTGAATAATATGTTTAATCATGTGTAATGCCTTTCTCCTCCAAGGAAATGTAAATTTTCTGTAGAATCCTTCATGTAGAAAATGACTCCCATGATTAGTGGATCTTTTGATTCCCTCTTTGTGGAACAGTTGATTAAATCCATTGAAAAAAAATATTATCCATCCTCTAGTGCTCGGAAGAATAGAATGTTATACTGGTGGTCTATAATTTTTATGGGGAAGCTAATTAGTGGTGGACACTGATCAATAATACAAAGTCACATTTGGTAACTGATTCCATGGATTGGGAGGAATTCAAGAGGATGTGTTTCAATAAATATTTTTCTCGAACCCTTCATCTCAAAATAAAATTACAATTCCTCAGACTCAAGTAGATGGAATATGAGGCCATTGGGGGGTATAAAGAAAACATTAAAATTATTGCATGGTGCCCCTATAGATTTTTAATGAACACTGAATGAAATGTCAGGAGCTTATTTTTTGGAATAAAGCTGAGTCTACAAAAAGCGTTGGTGAGTAAAGACTCCAACAGTTATGAGAAGATTGTCTGTTGTTCCATCGAGGATGTAATGGATATTGGAGACTCTCAGTGGCCTCGTGGGACCAGTGAAAAGAAGTGAAAAATTGATAACAACATGGGTGGTGCATCAAAAAAATCACATGATGGAAAGAATCATAAATATCCCACGTGTAAAATTTGTGGGAAGATGCATCCTAGGGACTATCTCATGGTAACAATGAATTGATTCAAATGAATAAAGCTTGTTCATATAACTAAAAACTTCCTAAGGGATATAAAAAATCCCACTAATGTGGAAGAAGAAAGGATGATTCAGATCAACGCTCTTCCAATGGTGCTGTGTTAAAACTGCAAGGAGCATGGGCATTATGAAAACAATTTTCCCAAGCCAATGGTTTTCATAGAATATCAGAAACAACCTCCATGGAAACAAGTAAGGGATTAATCTATCACTACTGCTGAGGTAGAGCCAGAAAACGATGTGGTGACAAGTACTCTAGTTATTCATTCATGAATAGTGAACATATGATTTTATTCTGGTTCTACGCATTCATTTCTATCTTGAAAGTTTAGTAGAACTATTCATCCACCACCACAAAATTTTGAGGAAAAGTTATTTTTGAGAATAGTGAATAGCGAAATTATTGTGTCCATGGTTTATAACCCCTCGCTAGTTAACGTTTTTATACTAAACCTCCCAAAACATCTATTCATATTTCCTTCAGTGGAGTTTGACCCAATCTTAGCATGGATTGTCTATCTTTATACAAGGTCAACATAAAATTTCGGGAAAGAGAGATCATTATTCACATCCCAAAGCATCCTTTGATTCATTACAATCGTACGGAGGAAGATGAATCTCTTTTATAAT
Source organism: Viscum album (assembly GCA_963277665.1). Classification (NCBI taxonomy): domain Eukaryota; kingdom Viridiplantae; phylum Streptophyta; class Magnoliopsida; order Santalales; family Viscaceae; genus Viscum; species Viscum album. Next base: position 1,857,381,276 of record OY728158.1, on the reverse strand, counting down.
CATCGTCTCATGTGTGGATATTATTGGCTTATGAGAAAACATATCAAGCTCAAATGATTGAGAAAAAGGAAAGAATCAGGCTTGAAGACATGGCCACCATGAGGGATTATACTGATCTATTCCCTTAAATTTTTCTTGGTCTTCTTATTGACTAAGAATTTGAGTTCTCAATTGAACATATTCTTGGATCACTACCTATATCATAGACATCATATATAATGTCCACTGTAGAGATGGAAGATATGAAGAAGCATTTACATGAGAATCTGGAGAAGGGTTTTATAGGCCCGAGTGCTTCACAATGGGGTGTGCCAGTCCTCTTTGTGAATAATATGAATGGATCAATGTGCATATGCATTAATTATCATGAGATAAATAAAATCACAATGAAGATCAAGTATCCCCTTCCATGAATAGATGACTTGTTCGATCAGTTTTTTGTGTCCAGTTATTTCCCTATGTTGGACCATCAGTCGGGATATCACTAATTAAAGGTGAGGAAAGAATATATTCCCTAGAATACCTTTTGATTGAGGAATGAAAACTATGAGTTTATAAGGATGAACTTAGGACTCACTAATTCTCTGGAAATTATCACGGATTTAATGAATAGATTATTTAGAAAATACCAAGAAAATTTATGGCAGTTTTTATTGATGATATTCTAATATACTCCATTAGAAAGGACTAACTCGAGGTGTATTCGAATACTATGTTGAAGACAATGTTAAGGGAGAATATGTATAAAATGTACAATACATGTGAGTTCTGGATGGAGTAATTATCCTTATTGGGGCATGTTATCACCAACAAAGGAATATCTATGGACCCTTCCAAGAAAAATGCAATTGAAGAGTGGCCTATGCCAATATCTATAATGTTGATCTGCATCTTTTTGAGTCTTTCTGGGTATTATAGATTATTTGTGAAGAAGGGATTAGGCTATGTGCTAATGAAAAATTATAATGTTATTGCATATGCCTCATGGCAATTGAAAATCTATGATAAAAATATCTGAGGCCTGTTTCGAAGTTGGAGGTTGTGATATTTGCATTGAAAATACAGTGGCATTATCTCTTTGGGGAGAAGTGTGAGATATATACCGATCGTAAGAGTCTCAAATAAATATTCACATAGAAAGAGATTAATATGCTCCAACAAAGATGGATATATCTCATCAATGATTATGAATGATCAATCCACTACCATCCCGGTAAGGCAAATAAGGCGGTGGATTCTCTAAATAGAAAGGATCATGCATCTTTATCAGTGATGAGAATTGAAAAGGACCATTTCATCTAAGATTTTTAGAGGATGAACATGGGAATAATTAAGGTAGGAACATCATCAATCCATTATCAAATGATTTCTCAACCATCCCTCATGGAGAAAATAATGGATGATCAAAGAAAAGATCTGTATCTTTTGAAAAGTGTGGAAGAAATCATAACTAGAAAATTCTATGTGTTCATGATTGATGAGAAATGAGTTGTAAGATTTGGGTTGGGATTATGTGTATCATCCGATCCATAAATATAGAAGGATATTTTTATTGATGCATATAACTCAACCTTCTCTATCCACCTAGAGAGCACTAAGATGTATCTAGATCTCTGAGAAAACTTTTGGTGGGACAAAACTAAAAGAGAGATTATTGAATATAATAAAAAGTTCTCGGTAGGTCACCAATTGAAGAATGAGAGGAAAAATTATAAGGGGATGATGCAACCACTACCCATACCAATACTGTTCTAGGAGAATGTTACCATGGACTTTTTCACTAGATTTCTAAGGACATCCAAAGGAAACACTGCTATATGAGTCATAGTGGATCATCATACAAAGATAGATCACTTTATAAAAATTCGAGAGGACATCTCCTTGGATCAACTTACATCGATATACATCAAATAGGTGGTATGGATACATGGAGTACCGGTATCTATTGTATGTGATTGTGATCCAAGATTCCCTTCGAAGTTCTGGAATAGTCTCCAATAAACTCTAAGCACAAAAATGAACTTAATTATGGCATATAATCCTCAAACTGATGGCCAATATGAGCGGTCTATTCAGTCACTAGAATACATGTTGAGAGTATGTTCAATAGAATCAAAGGAGGATGGTACCATCATTTTCCACAGGTTGAATTCTCCTACAACAACAGTTTCTACTCAAGAATCCAAATGGAATCATACGAATTCCTTTAGGGTAAAAGGTGAAGAAATCATGTGTATAGGGATGAATTTAGTGAGTTTAAGCTTCTAGTAACTTAAATTGTAGAATAAATGGTGGAGAAAATGAAAACCATTCAGTAGCATATCAAGGAAGCCCAAAGTAGATGGAAGATTTATCGAAACAATCCCCAATGAGACCTTTAGTTCAATATTGGAGACATGGTATTTCTACGTATATCTGTTTGGAAGAAGGTCATGAGATTTGGGAAGAATGGAAAGCCACATCTCAGGTATATCGGCCCATTTGAGATCCTAAATTAAGATGGATTTGTGGCCTATCGACCGGCACATCCACCTACCCTGTCGAAAGTACACGATGTATTCTATTTATCCCATTTGAGGAAGAATATACCTGACCCTTCACATGTACTCTCCTAAGAGTTGTTACAGTTGGTGGATGATCATTCCTATAAGGAGCCAAAAATAAAGATATTGGATCATAGAGACAATGTTCTATGTAACCTAACTACTCACCTGGTCAAGGTACTATGTGGGATTTATAAGTATGAGGAGGCAACATGAAAACTGGAGGAGGCAATAAATGAAAAGTACCCACACCTTTTCATGGCCTATAATTTAAAATGAAATTTCGAGGGTAAAATTTAATAAAGGGGGAAGAATATAAAAACCCAATGTTTTATAAATTAAAATTTCATTATTATAAACTCACAGAATAATGAACTACTAAGTTCAATGTGACCTTTAAACAAAATTGTTTCACTTCTATGTTTGGAATTTTAAAAATATGACTTGCACGGTTGTGATCAGTTTGTTATTTGGAGTTCGATAAAAAAACATATTTTTTCATAAATAGTAACCTACCTTCATGAATAGTAGAATACCCTTATAAATATTGATATACACTAACAAATAGTAACCATTGATATGATAGTATAAAAACAATATTGATGTGAATGTTTGATGTACCTATATTTTAATATAACTAAATTAATGTTTTAAAACCGGGTTTTTAAAAATAAATTATGATTTTAATTAAATATTAAAATAAGAATATTTATAAAATTATTTTTGAAAAATAGACTTAATTTTTGGATTCTAATCATCAAAAAATGTTTAGGGTGATGTTTTGGGATTTTTCTAAAATACATGAATTTTTTATGAATAGTAAAATACGATAATTCACAATAAATGCTATAATCTGAATTTATGCATCATCCTTGAAACATGGATGATGTAAATGGACATTGGTTCTTACTCACATGAATTTACTATAGTCATTTTTATTTAATCATCACTATTTCTGGACTTGAGGAAAATTAATAAACTATTTATTAAAAAATTATGAAAACCCTCATCTCCTCCACTATAAAACCCCCCTCACTCCATCTTCTCTGCACTCCTTTCAAGCCTTTTTCCTTTCCAATAATCTTTCCAAATATCCTCCAAAGATCTGAATCCACATCCAATATCCCCTAGTCTCTTAAAAATACCAAATCCACTCCTCTTAAGAGGCTCTCAAAGCAGTTAAACTCAAGAGGTAAATTTCCCTTCCCAATTCTTTTATTTATTTTAAGTTATTTTATTTTCTTGTTTCATTCATCACCTCCCTATACCAAAATCTTATGATAACCCTAGTAACCTAAATTTACTAGAATTATATTATGATAATTTTATTATTCATTATATTTTATCCTTTCCCCGTATTTTATTTTAATGAAATGAAAACACCGTTTGAGATGTGATAATTTAGCGCCTTCAAGGAAAATCATTTATCAATTTATATTATCAAATTTAATTTGGGTCATGAAACCATTTTTTAATGGTTTAACTAGAATATTATATATGTATTATATCCTAGTTTTGGATCTTTATGCATTTTGTACAAATGGTATTAAGTAATAAATGAAAACATGTTCTTTGTAGTCAAACCCACCGATTAACAAAAACAGGTGCCACAAAAGTTTTATATAATAAATCATCTTTACACCAAATAAAAGAAATAATTTTTATAACTATGTGATCTCCAGTATGTTCACTTCTAACATAAAACATCAGTTATGGATAACCACTTTTATCTTACATGTTTCTCCGAACATGAATATAAGTTAACTAATCATTAAAACCATGTAATAAAATAGACACGAACAAAGTAATTAAACTTCACAACTAATAAAATTGGTTATAAATGAAATAAAAATGTTTATAATAATTATATACATATAGAAGATGTTATTTATTTACTAATTAATAAAACTAATTTTATTATTCAGGTCATTAAGTTCAAGAAAAGATCACCATCGGACTTAAGGTAGGGGGTCCTCTCCATTTCGCTCTTAATCATGATGTATTCTATGCTATTCCATTTTTTGAGTAATCCCAAATGATGGGAAATGATTTCGAACCTCCCCCATACTTCCCTCATGATTTATAAGTGATGATAAGCTCCTTTTCTCTCTCATCATACCTTCTTATGGACACATGACACCATGCCGATAATCTATAACGAATTCTACCCGAACATCCTTTGTTCTTTCGGATTGCCTTATATTTATTTATATCAAAAATAAGGTATATCATATGTTTATGTAGATATTCAAAACGATGTGAATTTGATCAAAATAAATTTATCTAGACCCTTTCATAACTCTCTTTTGGGGATATATATATTTTTAAAAGTTTCCCTCCTTAGTACTTTTTAGTAAGAAAACATCTTTTAAGAGAACTTCCCAAATATTTACCCAATTTTAAAATGAACTCTACTCTATTTCTTAATCCAAAATTTTCTTAATAAAATCAGTATTATTGTTAATGAACCTTCTTGGTTCAATCTTTTTTTTATATAAATGATTTTACTCTTTTCTATTTTAAAAACTCTATAGAATTTTCCTTAAAATCACCCAAGAATGTTTTATAAAAAACATTTCTCAACAACATTTCCTAAACATTCTCACTTATATTTGACATCACATTACATGTTATATAAAAATTTTACCTTATGAACGTCCATGTATGTTATAATCACTTTATTTCATGGATACATTCATGAAGCACCCATTGGTTATGCTTTATGTCGTGATTTTGGTACCCAATTCTTTCTATGGGTAACCCATATGATTATTTAAGATTGATTATGTATAATTATTTATGTCGGAAACATGTTCATGAAAGGAAATATGGGTGCAAAAAGATAGCACTCTAATGAATTGGGTAATTTTATGTCTCATGAGATGCGATGTGAAATGGAATTGGAAGTTATCCTTGACCCTTATTACTATGGGAAATGGGATTGGCAGTTAGCCTTGACCCATAATACTATGGGAAACCAGATTGTTCGTTAGCCTTGACCCATACTACTATGGGAAACGCGATTGGTGGTTATACTTGACTAGTACTAAATACATGTTTTATGTTTCTACCACATTTATATGATTCCATGTTTATATGATCCCATGTGTATATGATCTCACTTCATATGTTCCATGCTTTTGATATATTATGTCATGTCTCCTAACTCATGTCCTTAAGCTGTATCCTTATGTTCATTCCCTTACTGGGATTTTTATCTCATCCCTTTGATCATATGTTCCCTAGGGTACCCTATACAGATCTAAGGGCTCAAAGGAAGTTAGGAGATATTTATGGACATTAAATAAAGAAGTGTTTTTTAGCCCCGTGTCTTATGTTTCATGTACCTAGTCTTCCAAGACACTAGAATTAAAAATCATTGGCTTGTACTATGATGTATAATTATGTTTAAAATCATGTAATGTTATATGTAAATGGCTAGGGTCTCTATAATTTTCATCCCTCATTGACATTAACTAGCTTGATGGGAAACCGTTCTAAAGTTGAATCATTTACCATTTCATTTTAGAAAATATCCTAAGTGTATTCTATCACATTATTGCCATGTTAGTGGTTTTAATTTCTTTCCTCAATGGGATTTACCATTTCAGTTTCAATGAAGCTCCATTTTTTATCTTATTATCACTAAAACTATAAGATTACTTTGGCTTACAATTATCCATTTCTACCATCAAACCACATTGAAATATTTCTTCTTAGGTTCCAAAGTTTCTTGTGGATAATTCCATTCATATAATGTTTTTAGACCGCTACAGAATCAATAAATATTTCTCACAAGGTCAATTATAGAGATAGAATATTTCCATGAATTTCTTGAAAATATTTATTCAATGGATCCAATTGATTCATCATCCTTATTATTCATCACTAAAGGTTCATTTTCATTCATTGTATGAATACTCCAAAGATATTTTTTATTGATAAATACACTCTTAAACAACTCCCACACCATGATGTTTATATATTACTTTTTCCTCGCATCATTGATAAGAGTGTATCATTAATCAAAATCACCTTCAATGTAATAAATGACAAATAAAACAATATAATGTTTTAAGAAATGTGGAATGAAATATATATTTTCCATCAAATGGATTCTTTTTGTAGAAACAGGTGGGTCATACGACCTATAGATGGGGAATAGAAATTGACACATAGAATATTCAATAGTATATTTCTCTATCCTTGATGAAATAAGAAGATTAACATGGTCTACATTACAATTCATATAATTACAGAATTGGGATAGCATTTTTGGACTTCTAATGTTGTCCCAATATATCCCATTATATTAATTTTGATTATCTCAAATAATCATATTATGTTACTGATGATTTTTATGTGTTTTCATCAGGTTCAATCTCATTAAATTCATTTTTAGTTCATTATGTAATGATATTCATTTTTTGGATATTATCCTACTTATAGAAAATTTCATATATATGGTAATAAAATTTATGAGAATTTAACTATATCAAGTAATTAGTTACTTAAATGGTGTATGTGAAGGAAATTCCTACATGGATCAACCATGTTTCCAAATAGACTATGTGAAAATAGATTGTGTTAATGAATATACTTTTTAGGAATACAACCATTTCGATCAATTGGATTTTTAGAGTAATTATATATTTTATTTGGATACATGGTGAATTCATTAATGTCTTTATTAATGAATATGTGATTCATTCGAGTAATTAAAAATCGTGAATCTGTGCAGGAAGTTTATGTGAAAAAAAACATATGTTATTTGCTATGTGAGGAACACCTATTTAATTTGGCTATGTGAATAAATCCTCCTTATGATAAAAATAGAGACAAAGATTAAATTAGTTTAGGGATTTTAAATTAGTTTAATTAATCTATGTGGTTTTGTAACTTGCTCATTAGCTTTTTTTGGTGTACTTTTAGTAAATTTAATAGTATCATAGATATGTTAAATATTTTTTTTACCTATTTTATCTAAAATAAAATATAAAATTATTTTCAGTTATAAGAGAAGAAAATAGTATAGAGATAATATAAATGTCAATCCTATTGCGGAGTTATTTTTGAGAAATGGTGGTGTGGAATTTTAATTTCAAAACATTATTTTATAGATCTCATGCAATTCAATATAAACATATTTTTTTTTAACATATTATTGAAATGAAAATAGAAATAAAGAGAGAATACATAAGAATTGGAGAACTCCCACTCCCAACTCTTACTCTTGAATCCCTATGCATAATACCCTATTTTATATGAAAATGAATAAGATGATTAATGTTTCATAGTTACACTTCAAAGATCTATCATACAATGTATTTTAATATTACCCACACTCAATTTTCTATTTTTATTCTATGTTCTTGGGATTTATTATCTTCATTTATTTTTATCTTCCAATAGTTATTTTCATAAATAATCATTCATTCTATTTCCTTATATTATAATTTTAATGTTCCTTATAAAATAACCATGAAAGGTTATGTTTTTAAATCCTTATTGGAGATCAATAAAGTATCCTAGTATTTTAGTAGGTGAAAAAAAATTTCACTCAGTCGTCAAACTTTGGAAAAAGGACTAGGAGACCCTGGTAGAAGGACTACACTAATGAAAATCACCGAGATCTAAAAATTGAGTGTTGTTGGAGTGGAGTATGGGATTTAGCTTCCCCAAACTACTATAAATATATTATTTTTTATATTTCTTTTTCTTAATTAATTTACACTATTTTCACGTGGTAAGATGAAAATATCATAACCAATCATATGTTAAAGAGAGTTATTTAGCAGACCAAAAATGTTTTTAAAATCAATCTAACCCCTCTTGTTTCTGAATGGAGCTAGTATCTATCTAACAATTGACATCAATGGTAATAAATTTTTATTTATCATGTTTTTGAGGTTGTAGTATTAATATCATCTTCAAAATGGCTGATATGACAGACAGTGGAGATGGTACGTCAATGATAAGAGATCATTATTTATATTTTGATAATTATGGATGATTGAAGGATCAAATGACTATATGTATAAATAACCTTTGTCTGAATGATTATTTAATATGATTTAAGCCTTATATTTTTCCTAAAGGAGACCAAGAGAAGTGGGATGCTACTGAAGAAGAAGAATATGACCTGAACTCAAAAAGTTTCGAATTCAATAATATGTTCACAAGGTCCTAATTCTTTCAATCGAGTTTCATAGTGTGAAACATCCTATAAGATGTAAACTACTATATTAGTTGATTTTTGAGGGAATTGATAACATGTTTGGTCATTGATATAATACTACCAAGATTATTTTCAATACATTTAGAATTATTTAAATAGATATAATTAATAAATTGAATGGAATGCTAATTAAGGTTGTAAATTATTTTTCATCATTAGGAGAACGTATTCTTGAACCAGATAGAGCTCATAAAATTCTGTGAATTCGACCCACCAGGTGGACTATAATCTTTGCTTCCATTAATAAATATATAGCTATAATATATTACAAAATATGAGAACTTATTGAAATTTTTATAGTGTGGGAATATGAAATTAATGGTATGTAATGTTTTCTCAAACATTTTAAAAAATAAAATTCTACATTGAAGCTTTCTATTTTAAAAGATGAAAAAAAAGGATCAAGTGTATACAAATTTCAGAATTATTTAGAGAAGAAGATACCACAAGAAATCACGAATAAAATGATGTGATTCCTTATTTTTCTAGAATGACTAAAAACATATATACCAATATAAGAGGATATAAAACAACCTTTATTAATTTTAAGTACCACGAGGGAAATTATAGAGAGTTCGAATGATATAGGTGTTAGAAACTCAAACACATAATTTTAGACAACACTCAATTTCAATAAAACAAGAATACCATGAAAAAATATTTAATAAATGTTGGATCTAAGAATAAATCCGTGAAAACCATGAATAAAAAAAAGAGTTATTATAAAGATTCAAGTGATGATAAATAATCTATATCATATGAGGAAATATCTATTAAAAAGCTTATTATGTGATTTATGGAACACATTGATGTGGTATATTCATATTATTCTTCTAATAATGTATCTAAATTTGAAAATAAAAATTTATATATTAAATAAGTAAAAGAATATTTTACCATGCATGAAATAATATATGAAAACATAATAAATATAACAAAATCCCTTAGAAATTCATGCCATGCTGTTATAAATAAAAAAAATATTGCATAAATAAATAAATTGTAGATTTAAAAAAATGAAAAATTATATAGTTTCTTCTATCTATCATGATAAAAAAAATTAAATTCATTAAAAAGGAAGTCCAAGAAATTAAGTATACTATAGTTGTTTTATAAAAAGGTTTAATTAGATTAAATAGACTCTAGATTATATTAATGTCTATAAATATTAATGTGGAAGAATAATCTAAGGAGAAAATACAATTATTTTTAAAACTATTTTGTTCCTAGTTCAAATAATAATAACATGTAAAAGGTAATTTTTTCACTATGGTGAACCTGATAACTATGATTTTTTTTAATAAGCACGCATTTTGGATGAGTTAAACATTTCATTATTTAATGATGATTCTCAAAATCCCATGCTGGAAATTATGGACCACACAAATAGACAAAGGCGACCAAATAAATAGTTGATAACATTGAAAAACCCAAGAGAATGTGGGAAACAAAATATTTTATCTTTTGATTTTTATTTTCTGGGAAAAGGTCAAGGAGGATCAATTAGAAATTGAATATGGAAAATGGATTCTCAAGACATATGAGTCTAGATTTCTCAAATTTACAGTTCTTTTCAAATATTTATAGAGGCTATGTCACATTTGCAGTCATTTATAAAGGAAGGATTGTGGGCATTGGATCAGTTGGTAATATAATCTCAACCCCCATCAAAAACATTCTATATGTGGATGGATTAAATCCCAATATGATAAGTATTTCAAAACATTGTGATGAATGTTGTTTTTTTAAAACTAATTAATCTAATATTTTCAAATATCAAAATCTTAAATTTAATATACAGTGAATGGATAATGTATATAAACTATATCTTGGTTCATTATGCAAATAAAAAATTTAACTTTTTAAATGACGAAACAAATGAATCTTTGTATTTTCATAGAATAATAGAGAATTTAAATTTATATTGTTTTATAAAAAAATTAATATTTATTTAGTTTCAAATTTATGTCAACTTAAATTGTAAAATAATAAATTATGTGTTGTATTCCAAATTGTAATGGAATAAAGTTATATTTCAAACCAATTTATGAGGTTTCTAAATCTATTTGTTTAGAAAAAATCTACATTTATTTTTTTGGGATATGTATAATAGACATCCAAAGAGTAACATATTTTATTTATGTGTTATTTAATGATTTATTGAGATTTAATTGGGTGTTTTTTTGAGTTATAAGAGTGAGTTTTGGTTAGTTTTTTATTTTTTTTATAAACTAATTAAAAAATAGTGGGATTCCCAAATTATTTATTTGAGAAGTGTCCATAGAGTACATTTTCAAAACAATGAGTTCAAATAAAGTTATTCAAAACATGTAATCAATATTAATCCCCGCCCCGAAGACACCTCTACAAAATGGTGTTATTGAAAATAGGAATGGGATATTGTAATAAATTTCTAAGAAAATGTTATGTGAATATAACATGCCAACCCATTTTTGTTCCAAATCTGTAAATTCCACATGCTATGTTATAAAAAGTGGTCTATTTGGGCCACTTTTAATGAAAACACCCAATGATATATGGAAAATATAGATCCAAAATATGGATACGTTATGTTTTTGGATAAAATGTTTATTTTCTGAACACCAAGGTTAATCTAGTAAAATTTGATACAATGGGTGATAAAGGAATCGTTCATGGATATTTTACTATAACTATGGATGATAGATTTTTAAAAAAATTAAAACATTAATCTTGAATAAAAACTTGTGATTTTTGATAATAGTGATCCTTTTGATCAAAAATTAGCTCAAGTTTATGAGACGATACATTATCTAAGAAAAATATGATCTGGACCTCTCTTTGATAATAAAAATGATGATTATTTGGAACATTATTTTGGAGGAAAAAATATTTAATGGTTTAATACTAGTGAACCATAACGTTTTCCTCCTAGAAAACCTTGAACTATGAAAACATATCCCATAGAAACTATGATTGGATGCTTAAATGAATTAATTAGTACTATAATAAGTTTAGAAACCATTTAAAATATTATTCACTTTTTTATTTAATAGAACATAAAACTATAGAAGAATCGTTAGTTCATGAGAGTTGTCTTTCAATAATGAAAAAAGATTTAAACTATTGTAAAATGAATAATGTATAATAATTTTTTAGAAGACCCTCTAACTATTCTATTAAAGGAATGAAATAGGTTTTGGAAACAAATTGGATGATCATGTTGTGATCACTAGGAATGAGTATAGTCTAGTTGATAAAGGGTATAACCAAGAGGAAGGTATTGGATATGAATATACCTTTCCACCCATTTTAAAGATAAAATCCATTAGGACTCTATTAGCCTTTTTATCACACATTAATTTCAAATTATATCTGATAGATAAAAAAATCACAATTTTAAATGGGTTTATTATTATGGAAGATTATATTGAACAAACTCTATATTTTGAGAATCCAAATTTTCAAAATTTATTTTTCAAACATACCTAAGATATTTATGTTTTAAACAAGAACCTATAGATTGATATGAATGTTTGGGTTCTTTTATTTTATAAAATGTATTCTCAGTTGGAGTGTAAGATTTGAATCATTAAAATGAAAATTATTCTTTTGATATTTTGTTCAGATATATGTTATTGAGATTATTTTTGATACATCAAATAAAAGTGTATTTTATGATTTCTCAAATATCATGAAAAAAAAGAATTGCAAATAACCGTTATGTTTGAGTTAAATTATATTCTTGGTTTTTAGATTTATGTATTTTTATTTTTGGAATTATTTGAATCAATGTAAATATATAATTGACTTAATTAATATGATCTAACTTTAAAGTGGTAAATTACAAGTAATAACAATCAATTATATTCAAATGATATATTTTGATGAAGCAAGGACACAAGTTGAAAACAATTAATATAGTGGAATAACTGTGAGTCTACTATATTTAATATCTTTTAGACCATACATTATGTTTTCTATATCCTTATGTTCTAGATTCCAATATAATACCAACGAGTCTCACATGAAATCAACCAAAATAATATTAACGTATTTTAAATGAAAAATTTATCATTCCTTACTTTTTTTTAAAAACCCTTGATTTTAATTTGACATCATATTAGGATGCTGAATTTGGTTGTTTTAGAGAAGATATGAATTCAACCTTTAGAAACTTCCATTTTCTAAGTAAATATCTAGTATATTTTTCTTGTAAGAAACAACACCAATCTAAATTATCTACTTCTTATGTAGAATACATTCTCATAGGTAGTTTTGGTTCACATTTTGGCAGATGAAACGCCCCTTTTTGGATTTTAGGTTAAATTTTAATGCAGTTTGAATAAATTGTTATAACAAAAGTGCAATAAATATTTTAATAAATCTGATAAATTTTTCATGAAACAAAGCACATAGATTAAAAGCTTCATTTTTTGAGATATCAGGTTTGAAAATTTGATATCTCTCAATAAGGTAACTAAATTGAGAATCAATTAAGAGATAAATTTAATAGTTCACTTATGTGTGAATATGTTTATTTTAATAAGAGTTAATTGGGGTTTCATTGAATAAAAACAATTTTATTTTATTTTATTTCATTAAATTTATAATTTTAAAGTTATTATTAATGTATTTATATTTTAATGCATTATGAAAAAAATGAATTTATTTATTTATTTATTTGAAAAATATATTCTTATTATAAGGTTAATTATGACATATTTTATTTTATAAAATAAATTTCACGTCTTTTCATTTTCATTTGATTTATTTATTTTCATGTCGAAATTGACCCTAAATCCTAAATTGTGTATTTATCCCTCTTAAAAATTGTTTATCTAACCTAAAAACCAAATAGACCCTAAAAAGACTAAACTTTTTCATATATCATTTCTTCCTGATGGTGAACTGTCACCCTCCATATATGGATCTTCACTCGACCTCCAAATTAACCTTTGATGCTGATGAAGTCCAAGCAATGATATTATGGTTGTTCTAGTTCTTCTATGAAATAAAATACTGGTAGTTCACCATGAAAGGTGTTAGCCATAAAATCCATGGATATGGATTCTTTATGGGGAACAAAAATCTTTTTAAATGAAGTCCTTTTCCGAGGATAGGAGTCCATATTTTATGATAGGAAATCATGATTTTATTTTTTCGTAGAATTAAACGAGTTTATTTGAAATGAATAGTTTTTGTTCAATAATGTGTAGGATGTATTCTAATCAAATATGAATGGAAAATAATTTCTTAATTATTATGTATAAATGGATGAATATTTTCACTGTCCTCATAAGGGAGAGTTCAATTTTAACCAGACACCAGTTGGTTTGCCTACAATGTGAAAATACTGAATTATTCAAGTCTCTCTTTGGAACCTATAAATTTGTGATGAAGGTTGTAAAAGATCTGGAAGTTGAATAGAATGTATGTTGTAAGTTCATTTAGACTAGGATATCCCATAAATCTTGTGAAATGTAGAAAGTTTTGTTTCATGACATTGGTATCTTATATATCTCGGTCAACATTTTCGTCCAGAATTTTCATAAGAATATAATGCATTTTGTGAATCACTACTGCCAATGCAATGGTAAGATGAATTACTTTCACTATGGAAGGATTATATACCTTTTTATATAGAATAAGTAATTTGAACTAAATGGTGGATAAATAGTTAAGTGTTTAAAAGGAATACTCCCTCTGCCATTTTTTGAGAAACATTTGTTCTCCACTAGGACGGTGCCTCAAACTATCTAAATAACGTTGTACTATAATTTTTAGAAAATTCATTAGAAAGTCAAGGGAATTTATCCCCTACCTCACCACTTAAAGATACACCACCCATTAAGAGGGTTACATATAGGGAGTTTCATGAGTCTGTTTCTACCAAACCATACCATCAGTTTCCAAAAACTAGACATGTAATGTAAGAGTTGCTTCATTTATAGGGGATAAATTTGTTGGAGTTGTTTAATAAGTTCAGTATGTTTAGAAAACTATAAATAGATATAATGTATATCCTTTTGAGTGGACTATTAAAATATATCAATGTATTCTGAGTACTAAATAAATAGTAAAAGATGAAGTTGTGTATAAAATAGTTGATCCAATCCCTCCTCGATCACCTCCTGATTGAGATGGAATTGTAGATGTGATTTTGGATAAAGCTGGTGTCCTTTCACAAAATCCATAGATTTTTTCATCACCTCAAAAGGTGAAATAGGATGTAATTTCCATGATTATATTTTCATAATGTTCATATTCAGGAAGTAGCATTCATTTCTTTTCTTCAAATTTGATTTTAGAGTTTGATAATCTGAAATGATATTAGTTTTAGTTGAAGAATGAGAATATATATTTATTTATGAGAATAGATAGAAAAAGTAGAATTAAATTTCTATAGTTTATTATGAAAATATATTTTGGATTATATCCACCAAAATATAATTGATCAAAAAACCTTCAACATTTACAACTTATTAATCATTTTACCTTTTAGATGAGTAAAAAACATTCATTATATAACATCCCAATTGAGAGGGATTCAAAATGTTTATTCTACCATGTTGGAGAAAAAATTGATTGATATTCCAATTATATCTTCAAGGGACATGATTCAAAATCTAAAAAAGGTTCAAAAAATGTCCCTTTGAAATATGTTGTTGAGATTTAATCATTAGGTATTGAAATACAGTATAGATTACAGCCTTTAAAAATATTAGTTGTATCTTAGTTTGGTTTTTTAATATGTTTCATCCAACTTCCATATCATTAACACATTTATCTTCTAGGGATCAAGTTCTTAAGTATTAGTTTGATCAAGGGTTTTTATATTTAGCATCAGTATATTCTCGGATCCAGTCATTGTAGTGTGATATTTTCACACCTATGCCTATGAAAGAGATCAAGAATGATCTACAGATTGAGTTCCAAAATTCCAAAACATCCATCAGGAAGATTTGTTTTAGAACAGATGAATCTTTAAATTACATGGTTTTATTTCATGAATAATCCATTGTGGGTAAGATTGTAGAAGTCATGGACGTGTACCATAATTTTCAAGGTGTTATTTCTCATTTTATTGGTCTAGTAACCTAAAATCTTCAATTCTTTTCTAATATTGTAGTTAAGATTTAGGAATATGTTGAAGGAATATATGTTGGATATTTATGAGACTATTCTAGTTCATAAAATCTTTATGAAAATCAATATATATTCCAAACACTAATACGGATATAGAGCTTGTGGTGTACGGACCTCCCATGTATATTCCTTTATTGCAACCTGATGTTTCTACTATAAATGCACATATGCCTACTAATTCTTCCAGTTTCTCATCTCCTCAAGCGTATTCAACTTCTTCTCAAGATGTTTCTCAGGTGTAAGTAGATTAATTTTCCCATGTGTATAAAAATAGTATATATTTATTGGAATAACTATTTGGTTTTATATTATTAGTACACTAGATTTAAAATAAGTTATTTTAGGAGTCCCTTGTTGCTTCATAAATTCCTCACCATGCTGCTGTTTTTTTCAATATACATAGATAATATATACCATCAAGGTTGAAACATTCTTTGGTCTAAAATATAATCATCCTTCATCCATTTCTCGGATGAAAAAACAAGCCCAGACGTCCACCTTTTATTTTTTCAAATTATATATCATCAAAAGCATTAACCTAAAGAAGATTCTTTTTTATCCCAGACAAAGATTATCTCTGAGAATAGAACCTCCAGTTACTTTTAGAGCATCTAGTTAACAATTTAATGTTTCCTTTAATAAATATATCATATATATATATATAATAAAAATATTATTTATATTCTTTTCATTATTATAAACTGTATTAAATAAAATCTACCTCTTTGGTACCACCATAGAAAATAGAAATTTCCCTTCCAGTACTTATAAATTAAGAATATCATTAGGAAATATTGAGAGGGTGTTGAATACACTAGTACAGAGATCATGATATATAAAAGGATGTGGGATAGATTCTGGTTCTTCTATATATATTGGTAGAATAGTTCTACCCCTAGTGATAGACCATCAAACAACCTTCTCTAACTCTCCAACCATCAAGAAACCTCCACCCAAATCTTCTTCTCACTTTGAGCCAATCCACAGACATGGTTCATCCAAATGATGTATTTTTTTTGTTTTAGATTTATATTTTTTTTAAATAATATCATAATTAATGGAATTACTTTTATTTAAGAATTTATTATTTCTAGTGAATTTATTTTATCACATTAATGTTTTTCAAAGTGGTTTTATTAATTTAATGTATATAATTGTTTTGGTTCTCAAGTGATTGTTTTCATTTAATGTGTTTCGATGTGATTATTTTCATTTAAAATTTTTCATATTTGGAATGTTTTCATCTAGATACATTTTCTAAACACTATTATTTCTATAATTTTATTAAATTTTCACAATTTTACATAACCATTTCATCACTCCAAGTGAAAAATTCAAAGTGTTTTTCATCTCCTTAACATTCATTTTTATAGGAAAAAAGGGGTATAAGTTTCATCCTGGGGGATATATCCTCTAAATATTAAAATGAGGAGAATTATAATTAATGGGGAGAAGAAATTATAATGTTAACATTTTAAAAAAAAGTTACATATATATATTACATAGGCTTTATAAAAAATCCATTAAATAATTTAAAATTTCATGTTTATTTATTAATGGGATTAATGATCATCAAGATGGGGGATATTGTTGAATACATATGTTTTTAAAACATATCCCATGTACTTTATGTTTTTATGGTCTAAAATTCCCTTCAAATGCTATAATTAATTTTTTAGTGTGTTTATCATTTTTAATCTTACCAGAGGCATTTTTATTTAATTATCTGAAGTTATTAAATTTTGGAACTTTTTCCTAAACTTTAAGTATGGAATGTTTATAATGTAAGGTATTAAATTATGTGAAGAATTGTCCTCACCTAGAAATGAACTACACCAATGGGATACATATGGGAAATTCATATGTGAATCATCTATGTTGTGAAATAGCCTAAGTGATAATTTTCAGGATCGATGAATCATCTTTGTGAGAAAATGGATAAATAGATAAAATAGTTGTTTAGATTATCTAATTGAAGTAATAGAATATCTGATTTCAATACACTGTGAATTCAGCCACAAGGTTCCAAATAGATATGTGATACATTTATCTATATAAAATTTAGTTATTCATGATAGAAATATATGTGAATAACTCCTATGTAATTTGGATACTTTAATAACACATGTATAATTTGGAAATATCAAAAAATAATATATGTGAATAACGATTACATAGATTAAATTGGACACAAAATTTCAAATCAATATAATTTAGCTACAACACTCTGAAACCTACACATTTATTATAATTGGTGTACTTTTATTGTAATTTAGTGTTGTTAGATTATTCATAAATATTATATTTTGATATTAAAGTACAATTGAATAACAAAATAGTGGAAGTACTAAGAGGTGAAAATAATAAAAGGATAATTTAATGCTCAGTCTTATTTTCATGGAATATTTGATAAAAATAATGTTTATTTTCAATTCCCATAGTAGATTTTATGGATCTCATTAAATAAAATATAATGCAAATTTTATAAATATAGTATTAATCTAGTGGAGAAATACAGGGCTCATACATAATTACAAAATTATTTTCATTGTCACATCTTATATATCAAAGGTCACTAGATGATGAAATATTTTATTAGAAAAAGAAGAATAAGATTAAAGTTATATAATTTGTGTTAAAATATTTTTCCTAGTATATTTTAGAATACACTTCATGAGCTGCATTATTTTATTATTCCCTTTATTAAAGATATATTAAATTCTTTCCATTGTAACGTGAAACTATGTGATGAATCTATAATATTTCACATCCATTATTTATATTAGATGTTAAAGATTATTTATAAAATAAATTGTATGTAAAGTGTTTGTAAATACTTGATGAAACCTCGTAAAAGCTCCCGGTATTTCACTAAGTGTCAAATTCTTTCACTCAATCACATGTTACATTGGAAAAAGACCATTATTCCATGAAAAAAGGATTGGTCTACTAAACACCAACAATATCTTAGAGTTTATTTTTTGTGGATTATACTAGGATATTTCTATTCCTCCAACCATTATATATCTCTTGTATATGATGTTTTTTATTTATTTTACACTACATCAATATTAAATAAATAAATATAAAAAATTATCATATCTAAAATACAGTGGGATTCTATTCCAATATAATTTTAATAAATATGTTCACCCTATTCCTATGTCTTATTTACATTGGTCTCTAACCAATAAGAATAGTGAAAATATGTTTTGTCCCACATCATAATCCATTTAGATTTACATGAAGACATTAATTTCATAGTTCATTATATGCATTATTCATGTTATTCAGTCTAATTCCATAAACTGATTTATATAAAAAACCACATGAAAGCATCATGCAATAATAATCTATGTGAAAAATCATATATTCATGACGATCATTAAAAATACATCCAAAATTATGACACCTTCTTATAAAACTATTTCACTTTATGTCTAACCTAGGACATCCGTGTTCATCATCTATTTAGTTCCTTATTGATGGTTCCTAAATAAAATGTGAATTAACTAAATCATATCTCTCAAGTGTGTCAAAATAGGTATATAGTCTTAGCCTACTCATCATGAACCAATGAAGATAGATTTAATTCTTAATTCACTCCATTTAGAGTTATTACACCTATGTTAATCAATTATATATCTAGACCCACTATCTTGTATCTAAATAAGGAAATATTTTCTTGGAAAATGACCCTTATTTTTTACAATAAAATAAAATATAATTATATAATATGGATTATAATAAGGGTTTAACTAATGTTCTATCATTCTAGTTTCCAAAAAAAATCTAAACCACTATTTAATTCTAAATGATGTTACCTTAGCGGAACTTATATAAACATTAATCATTTTAGATTAAAATTCACTAAATTTAAAAATAATATATTCCTGAGGATTTTAAAGGATCAGTGCATTTAGAGACATGATACCTAAATAACTTAGTACATAAGATATCTTAAATATCTATCATAAAATTCATCATATTATTACCATTCTAAAAATATTATACTTAGGTCCTTCTATCAAAACCAAGGATAGTAAAACATAAGAAAGGCTACACTCATATTCATAGTAAGGTAAAACATAAGAGACTTAAATTATAAGAGAATATGATAATCATAAGGGTATGATATCATAATCAAGTGTGTATTATCAACATAAAATATTCATATTATGACATATTATATCATAAAATCAAAAATCACATCCATAAGAATTATCAATAATGTTGTGACAGAATTATTCATTATTAATGAGTCATAAAATAGGAATATGGAATCATAAGGATATGAAATCATAATTTTGTGAAAATAGATGATCACAATCATTCCTGTGAATAATAATTTGAGAATAGTAAGAAATAAATCACATTAATTCATCAAAATGTGATCATATCCATTCACAATCAATTACATGCTTAATATTGTTATAATATCTTGAATAAATCACACTCATACATCATAATGTGAAAAAATGTATTCAAAATCATGGCTACACATATCATAATTATCTCATAAGATATCAACATATCATTAAACACTGCATAATTGGGATATATATTTCTGTACTCAGCCTTCACATAATCGTAATCCATTTGTAATTATTACACAATATCATGAAACATTCATCATATCATCATAGAATAACCAATGGAAAATAAACGTATTCTTTAAACATCTCAACATAATAATCATAAACGATACAAAGAAATAAGAATGATGGTATAATTGGATCATATCCCGGGTAAATAATAATTACCACCAAAGGATTTTATCATAGATAAAATATTCCTTCATAAGATCATGGAAATATTTCAGGAGAAAAATAAAATATTAATTTTGAAATCATTTATTTAAAATAAAAAAAATCAAACTATTATTGAAAACATTTTATTTGAAATTAACTTTGTAAAACAAATAATAAAATAATTTATTTTACTTAATGGTGGTAAATTTCATTCATGTCATAATTGTTTACAGTAATGATTTTATTCACACCTTTGGTAATAAATGCATCATTATGAAAATTATAAAATTATTATTTTAGAAAATATATAAATTTAAAAATAGGTAAAGATGTATTTAAAAAATAATTGGATCATAGATAAAACATTCTAAAAATATTTTTGATAACTTAGTTTGGGAAGAAAATTATTCACAACTAAAAAAATAAGGCTAGATTTTTATAAAAAAAATCTATAAACCATTTTAATACCACAGAAAAGAAAATGGTACCAAAAATTAAAAATTAAATAATGTAATATACGTGAATAAAATAAAATTGTTTAATAATATATCTATCATAAAATTTCCTTCTATGAAAACTCAGTCATAAGCAATCCTGAGTAAAATAATATTGAAACATATATCACATACCTCAAGTCTTATCTTTATTTGTACACATTTGAGCATACTATGTAATAAATATATATATTATAAATATATTTAATAACCATAATCATATATATCATAAAATATACTATTAATTTATAATATATTATCAATTATTTATGAAAAATGTTTCATTAGAATCATTGTTTGTGGTGATAACCGCTATGTGTTTCTTGTATATTTCAATTGGGCAACACCAGTACTTACACCTTCATCATTATTACATATTATATATTGTCTTAATAATATAATGAATATTATATTTAGTCATTTTATTAACATTTATAACTATTAATATAAATCATGGATGATAAACTAGTTATAATGCATCTTAGAGACGGAAGTACACACATATCCACAAGTGATGCTTCCACTTTATGATTGACGGAACGAAAGAAATATAAATAATAATTCACATTTTTACCAGTAATAAAATCATAAATATCAAATATATTCATCAAATTCATAATTATAACCATCAATTTCAAGACAAGATGAAAAACAAAACACAACTCATCGTGGAGGTGGTACTCCACATGTATGCACAAGGAATGTTTACTATTTTCCATTGGATGGAAATGGGTGGGTAATAGTTTTTACATATTTAATATAGTTATATTTATTTAATATTTTAAATTAATAAAATTCAAAACTATGAAATATATTTATATGAGCTATATGAAGATATAAAATTGAAGGTACTCAGTTAAGAGTTATATATCTTCTATGGGAAACCCCATTTTGCTAAAAGTTTAATTAATTAAAGAATTTTTTTATGAAAAAAAAATAGAAAAATGTGGGTAAGGAATCTTATTTTGTATTAGGATTGGTAATTCAAAATATAAAAGGAGAAAAATATTAAATTAAAATAATAGGATCTTCCTTTCCAAAATTGGGTGAAATTAAACAACCGGATTTACATAATATATTAAATAATTTATATATCTTAATCTTGTCAAGTGGAACTCAATTACCAAATATTTAATGATAATATTTGATAGGGTTTAAATAAACTTAACCGATCATATGTATACAATTTTTGGATACATTTTAATCTTTATCACCTACTTAAAAAATTTAATACAAATTTTAACCTTAATCATTATAACCTGTCATTTTTCTCTGAGGTCATAATTATATGACCTAAAAAACATAAATTCTAAAATAATTCACACATTAAGATCAAAAATTGGGAATCTATTTTATTATATTCAATTTTTATACTCATCATAAATGAATATTGATATAATGAACGCAAAAAACACATGAAAAATCTGATTTAGGAATGTTATTGATTTATGAAAAAAAATTCACAATGAAATCAATTAATAATGTTGTTTTCTCAAATTTTTTGGTTAAATAATAATAACATTAATATTTTTAGAAGAATATGTACTTACATCCACTAGGTTGCATTTAATAAGACTTGAAGAACTAGTGGCTGAACTATAAACAGCACCATTCTATCCTGGAGGATGATGAATGTAGAAATACAGTATAAATATCCATCACATACATAAAATAGTGAGGTATTTATGGTTATGGTTGATGGGTTATAACACCAATGTGATCTATAATTTATATTATAATATAAAATATATGTCATGGGTGAATTTGGACATGATATGGAGTTAGTACCTGCATTGGTACTGCCATTGTAAAAATATTGGTGTGACTTTTTCTACATTCAAAATATTCATTTCATATCGAAGAAATTAGTAAGGCAACATAATAAATATCCATACATCATAATAAATTAAATAGTTTTGATCAGCATAAACAAATTAAATCTTTTATTTTGATTAAATTCAGAAAAAAGTTGTCCACCCCTGATTAATTTTCCCTCTCAGGGTGAGGTCATGATATATTAGACACTGTAAAAGGTTTCAGATCATGTATCCCTCAATTTTATCTATAAATTGTATTCCAAAAAATTCCATGTCTTATTTTTATATTATTATTTCATGTATAATGCTCTTGATTTCATTATGATTCATGTCTTATAAACTTATATTCATTATTACACCACTAATTTATATGTTCTTTTATGTGTATAGTATGATCTTAAAATTCTATTTTTTTCTCATACCATTTTTTCAAGTTATGCCTACCTATATCACTTTTTTACCCTTACTGGTCATTTTTTCTCACCCTTTATTATGTTTCCTTTCCCTAATATATGAAGAATTTCATCATGTTTTATATATAAAAAATGGCACTTATTATGATGAAAAGGGAAGGAGAATAAGTAGATGTGTTATAACCCATTTTTAGGTTTCCATGCTTCCAAATGCACTAAACTAAAACATTTTTTTCATTTGTGTTTTTTCAATGTATGAAATCTTATGCAAAAATGGAGTAATTTTAATGTATGAAAAGATAGTTTCATTATAGTTGGTATCAGAGAAACGGTTTAGTCATCCATGGAATACTCAGATGAGAAAACTTTAATGAGATCCCTTGGTTTATTTCTACATATAGGTCTAGAGATATCTCTAAGGATAAGCCTATGGTGTCATATATTAAATAAGGGGTCATAATTTATATGTCCTATAAGTGATTTTTCATATTTATGTTGTTTTTCACTATGATAAGTGTTTTCCACATTGTTTTTTCTAATCTTAGTTGATGGAGGGTACCAGAAAGAATAGGATTAATGCTAAATTTGATGAACAATTTGATAATGACCAGTCAAATTGGATGAAAACTAATGTTAACTCTATTGTAACCATTTCTAATCAGTTTTCATGGAATATTGTTAGCAATGTCTACCTTAATAAATTCTCATACTCTCCCAAGAATATAAGGAAATAGTTTATAATGATTTCTGGTAATGGATACAATAGAGGAAATCAGAATTAGTTACCTTTGTGTTAATAATGTGGGAATAATGTGTATTATAGAAAACTATTTCTTATGTGTAAAGTAGAATAAGATAACCAGAACGGTGGTACAAGTAATGTTCATATTATTGATGATGAGGAGACTACATGTGAACTGTGAAAGGAAATTGGTATTAAGTTGTAGGATGAGGTATCCTTGTTAATGTCTTAAGGATTATATGAAATAATTTAAGAATTTATGTATTGGGATTCATGAATTACATTATATGAATTGTGAATTATATAATATTTTTCGATTTATATTTTTCTATAAGGATTTACAATAATATGTGTAATGGTTTTGAGGGACTAAAAGCATGATTTAATGGGAAAATGATTTTTTTTAAACATGTTATTAATGGATGGATGACCCAAAATATGTTCATGATACTGGGATAATGAAATAAATATGATTTATTATAAAAGGGATGGTATTTATATCCTTGGGACTAATAATATGACAATGTGGTTTCTAATATCGTGGTTTGACTTTATATATATTTTTTCTATTTATATCATGAGTAAAGAGTAATTTTTTGGAATGCATGTCGGTTTTTACTAAGGGTTATTGGTAATTAAGGATATAACCATGTTTTAAGAGAGAAAATGATAATGGTTTTCACATCTTCGTTTTCTAAAATTATGAGCTAAATAAATTTGGTTTTGGGATTAATTATAATTTGATTTTTGATATTTAGTAGAATTCATTCGAATGTTTTGGATTTTTATGTTTTAGAAATTTCATAAGGGTAAAACTTTATGAGATTTTTTTTAAAAAAATTCAACTGAGGCGTTAGAGAGTATGTTATAATCCGGCTATAAGAGGATTTATGTATATTTGTTAACATTTTTTATCCTTTTCATTGTGATAATGAAAGGAGGAGTGACATATCACTCTATTTATGGATCTCTAGATCTGTTGATGCTTTAATATTGAAAAATTCACCTTCATTTATTAGAATACGAGATAAATTATAAATTGATCAAGGGAAAATGAACAGATGGTATTATGATTATGAAATTTGACAAAATCATGTAAGTAATAGTTCTCATAAAAATTCTTCAACTCAATGGAAAAGATCTTTAAAGAAATAATGTTATCCTAGTACCATCTTTTTATGATGATTGAAATGGTCCCTTAGATCATCAAATCTTTACAGATTTTGGTTTTTAACATTATTCTATCCATGTTATCTATCATTATCTATCATAACATGATAATTTTATTTCTCTTACATGTCTATGTTTTCACTTTCCACCTATTCTCTCCTATGTGGAAACCTAATTATGATTTACTCATGGTAACCATTAAGCATTTGACATTAGTTTTTTAAAAGATAGAATTTTTATTCATTTTTAAGATATTGGTTTATATGAAATTAACTTTAAATTTTTAAAATATTGACATCTCAATGAATTTATTTGTAAAAAATAATTTTTAGGGGTGGTATAATGTAATATCTTAAAATTATTTGAAATAAGTTTATTTGAATTAATTTAATCTTTTCAATATTTTATATTTCACACAATACTGAATATAGATTTTTCTATAAAAATAAACTAGGTTTAGTGTAAAGACTCGGAAATTTCAAGGAAAAGTTTTTCTTATTTTCTTTGGAATTTTACGAGAACAGCGTTTCTGATGGTGCCTGATTCCGAGGCCCGTTGTGCCCAGAATCAATTTCTGAAGTTTAGCTCGGGTACGTTCAGTGAGCGAACGAGTGGGTTTTTCTATCTTTTGAATCGGTGCTCGGAATCGAAATATGAGGGCACCGATGGTACTGCAGCACCGGTAATTGCTTAAAAAGTCCTTTTCCAGAGTTGTGTTTGCTCGGGAAGAGTTGTTTAGTTTTGTGGATAAAGACTTCCGAGAAAAAAAAACATATGCAACTAATTTTATTTCTTTAAAGTGGTTAAAACCTAAGGATGGAGGTTGGGTGAACCTAACTACCTAAGTGATGTTAAATTTGAGGTGGGGCCCACAGAAAACCACCCCTTCACATTCCTTAAACCAACTCTAACTCCCCCATTAAGTGGGTGACCACTCATATTCCTTAACTCCTTAACCCCCTTTAATGTGAGACCACTCAGCTCCTCTCTCACTTCTTAAATCATGCCAACTAACTTAATTAATTAAGTGGTTTAATTCAATTTTTGAATTTCAAACTTAAGTCATGAGTAATAAAATAAGTGAATCACTTATTTTATTTTTGGTTGGAGCTTGTTTTGTTGAGAGGGGATTGGGAGAAAAAGGGGAGTCTTGAAGTTCTTATTCTTCGTCGAAGAACGCGAAGAACGCGAAGAACGTGAAGAACGCACCGATCTCCGATGAAGAAATTTGAATCCTCAGCGATCGACTATGCGACGCCGTGTACCACGACACCAATGACCCTCTCCTTCCACGACGCCTTCTTCCGTGACGATAAATTCTGCGACGAACCTTCGCTCAACGAATTCGACGAGGTAGGGGATTTATTGTTTTTATTCCTGAATTCTTCCGTCGTCGTTTCTCATTTCAATTGGACCGCTTGCTATCAACTAATGGGAGGGGCTGGACTGCACAAACACGGCCGACCCTCCTCCCTTGATTCTGTTTATTAACCTTGTTGTGGTTTGGAACGGAAATGGCGTGGTGTCGTCGCACCACGCGGGATCATGCGGCAATGATGCGCGACGTCGTCGCGCCACACTGTTGAAGTCGAACAAGGTTGTGGCACCATCCCACCATGCCAGAGAATCACATAAACACCGCATCCGGAGCGGGGCCACAACGAAGGGGTGCGACACCGTCGTGCCGCGCCGGACGGACCAAGGCTGCGGCTTTATGCCGCGGCGGAGTAGGGACCGGCGGCCAATTTCCGGCCGCCGGCTTCGGTGCAGGGCGACCGGCCATTACCGATCCCATGGTACAGCAGCCGGTCGGCCAGAGTGGGTCGGCCGGTCAGAGGAGGAACCAGGGGTTTGCAACCCCAGGCTTCCTGGATAGCCGCGGCCCCCCGCATGGGGGCCGCGATTATGAAACAGGGGGGCATCGCCTCCCCCCCCCCCAAACTGCTCGGCCGTTTCGGCCGAGCCATCTGGCCAGCGGACCGCGCCGGGCCGGGCCTCCTAGGCCGGGACGGGCCGCGCCCAAGCGGGCCAGACCTGGACCCGGGTCGGGTCGACCCAGGGGGTATCGGGCTGGGTCGGACCGGGCCTGAACCCCCTTTTCGCAGTCCTCTTATGATCTTTTTCCCATATCATGGGCTACGAACCTCCGATTGATGCACCGTCAGTTGAGATGCGCTCCTTGGATCGAGATGGTCATTTTGGTATATTACACTCAAGGTTTCAGAGTACTTTGTGTTCGGTCGGGTTGGTTCGAACACGAAATCAACCAGGTCCTTGGAGTGGAAACGCTTATATCTTGAGCTTCGGACGTCCGATTGATGTGACATTGACTTTGTTGGACTCCTCTTGATGAGATGGAACTTTTGGCATACTTTTCCTGATATTTGGATGCAGATCGCGTATGTCCGGGTTGGATTTCACCCGAAATCCAACCGGGCCCCTAGAACGGAAAAACTGAAAACTTTCAGACCAGACGTCCGTTTGACGAACCGTCAGTGGCGTTGGTGATCACGTTGAGAAACAGTCCCTATGAGCATACCCTATGAGTGTTAGGGGTACAGTTGAGATATGTATGGGTGGGTTCTCACAAGAAACCAATTGGGCCCTTGGGACGAAAAGGCTAATAACTCACAGACCGGGCGTCCGATTGACACGCCGTCTATTGCGTTGAGACCCCTATGACGAGGCGGTCCTTTGAGATACTTATTCGTGGGAATTTATGGTACTTGGAGTATCGACCAGTTGCTCGTGGAGGGGACCCTCCTGGAGACGAGCGTGCGGAGTACGGAGACCGTGTAGCCGACTGAGACCTGACAACTGCTTGACCGACTCGACTTGGAGTGAGTCGACATGCCCAGTGGACGAAGCGCTACTTTGTTTGGGTAAAGACCCATGGCGGATGGAGCACTACTTTTTTGGGTGCAGACCTGCGGTAGTCGTTCGTAGATTACCTCTGCAGGCTATTAGGGGGTGTGCACTACTATGTTTGGGTGGCAGACCCCAGCGGGAAGCACTATTGTGTTTGGGTGGCTGACCCGCGGAACTTGACAGGAGGAGTACCTCAGTAGTCTTAGGTTAGTGAGCAGTACCTCGGAGTCGTGACAGGGTCACTGTACACTTCAGAGATGGGGCTCTTCAGCAGTTACGGTTTTGAAAATGAAAATCCTGGTTTGAGCTGAGTCTATGACCCTTTGTGTTTACCTCATGATTGAGATGGGTCACTTGGTAACTTAGGTATATGTATGGGAATATACCTGGGTAGTGGTTATCCATTAATTTTATAATCTTTGTGTTTCCTCATGATTGAGATGGGTTACTTGATAACTTAGTTAAAAGTATGGGCTTATACCTACGTAAGGGTTATCTGTTGAGCTCCTACTTCGTGGTTATCCTTGTTGGATTTAGTGACAACTTGAGGGTCTCGGGGTTCCTACTGAGTATCGTATACTCACCCCTGCACGGGCTATGCCCGTACTTTGTTGTGTTGGTTGCAGATGTCGGGCAGCGCTGTCAGAGGCCGAGTGTTCGAGGACTGGACAGTACCCGGAGGTGGACCTCACAATGATTCAGTATCCAGAGGTAGACTTCACGATGAGATGACACACAGAGGAGGTTGACGGGTGAGAGCGTTTTGGAGGCTATCTGTACCTACCCTTCATGTAGGATCTGTGGTGGACGATCCAGGAGTTGCGCTATCTGTACCTACCCTTCAGGTGGGATTCGAGGAGGACGACCCAGGAGCTGCTTCCATTCATCTAGTTGTTTGTCTTTTTCTATTGTACTTTTGTTCAGTTGTAGTTTTACTTTCGATTGGGTTTGTATTCTAGCCCATTTACTTTTTAGCACTTCCTTTTGCACTTAGTGTATTACTTCCGCTTGTACTCTGTGGTGTTATGTCTACTTTTATAAAGGCAATGCCTTCCCAGTTATCGAGAATTACGCCTTTGGTGCTAGTCTCCATCCCCTGGCCTATGGAAGGTGGGCTTGGGGTAGTCACGACATGGGCCCTGAGGACGGGTTGTGAGAAATTAGTATCAGAGGAGTCGGTTCTACCGCAGAACTTAGGACTCTGATCATTCTTTTCTGTGAAGCAATAGTGTTAAGGGTACCGAGTGTGGTATTCAGTTCAGGGAGTCCAGTGTTGGTGCGGCGGCCGACATATCCATACACCAGGACCCTGACTACTGATTTCCGACTTTGTACATGAAAACACTGATTGCGTGTGTGTTTCCAAAAATTTTAAAAGTCAGCCCAAACTAGGTCAGCTCACAAGGTATAAATCGTTTGACCATGTCACATCTGTTCAGGATGTCTCCACACATACAATCAGTTGGAGTTCTGAGATAGTACACGATGACGGCCCACCAAGCGACGAGGCTCCAGTGTGAGGCCCCTTTTTCAATGTTGGCACCCTCGGGTGGTGTACCAACAGCACCACCACCTGTTGGGCAGCAGATGCCACCAGCCATACTAGCGAACTATGCATTTTGTCAGAGCACGTTGCACGAGTTCCAGCAATAGAGGCCTCCGAGGATACGAGGCGAGGAAGATTCCCAGACAGCAGAGCATTGGCTGGAGGCGATTGCTAGATTTTTCCGCCTAACTGAGACATCAATAGAGTGGATGGTGGACTTGGCTACTAGTGTTTTCCAGTGAATGACCCTGAGGATAGTCCACATAGTGATGAGTCTTCCGTATGTGAACCGATGCCTGAGATAGTGCCTTCGAGTAGTGTGCCATCTATACATCACTACATGTTGGTCAGCAGTTACAACCGGAGGTACCGGTATGTGACACATGTAGACTTACTGCCTTACACGCGTTCCAACATCAGATACCCTCAAGTTCCGAGGTGATCCCGACTCACAGGCGGCTGAGGACTGGCTTGAGGAAGTGGCTGAGAGTTTTCTAGATCTTATATAGCATCGATAGCATGACATGTCGGTAGCTGAGAATTCATCGGGGCATACCAGTCATTCTTGGTACTTGATGACTACAGTATGATCAGTGATTTAGAGCTCGGATCTTAGAGCGAGGTGTGTTTAAAGTATATCCGAGTAAACACTCTTTCCTCTATGCATTCCTACTTATGTTAGGGTGCTAGAGAGAAACTTTGTGGTTGAATGTTCTTTGGCTGATCGGTTATAGCCAGTGAATGTTAGCAGTTGGAAGATGCGAACTGGCGTTAGTCCCAGAGACTTGGATGTGTAAAATTTTTCAAGAAGAGGAAGTGTAAAAGAAGGATGAATCTGCAGAGTAGTAGACGTGGAAGAAGAGCTAGGAGAGCAACATGGGGTGGTGTACTTTTGGACATGTTACAATCACCCTCCTTTGTAGTCCTCGCTAGGCTCAGGGAGCTGGAGAGTAGGGGAAGATAGTAGTTTCATGCGGTCAAGGAGTGTGACCCAATGACTCTAAGAATTATTCTAGGGACAGTCTATGTCCCCTACGAGCTGCCGTAGTAACAGACGTATATATGAATTATTCCTTCCTTCCACGAATCTTGTCCTAGACCTAGAGTTTCCGGTAAGCCGTAGACTTAACCCTCACGTCTGGAGATACCTTGGTAGGAGACTCGATAATCACACTTATGCCGACAGTGTGATCTGACCCACGAGGAGAGAGTTTCGGTTGAAATATCTTGGTGGCAGCGTCGAGGCCTTACGACTTTGGTCTGAGTATGGATTGGATCCACAGTTCATACACAAATTGACAGTATTAGGCAAACGTCAGGATGGGTTTTCCTTGGTCGGAGAAAATGAAACCCCTAGCAGCACAGTATTAACTCTTGCATAGGAAGGTGTAGCCGATCACTCTTTAATCGGAAACTTCACCCACGTGGCAGCAGGAGTTTTGAGTTTCGGTTCTAATCAGGAGAGGACTAGTTCCAGGCATGGAGGCCTTTGATCTTGGTGCTACCAGCTTCCTTGTTGTTGTTGTTGTTTGTGGTTGTTGTGTGTCTTGTACTACGACCTACAGTAATAAAAGTCACTTATCTTTGTGACGTTTACTTACCTGCCCTTTTTGGTTTTTTTGATACTAAGAGTTTCCAGTTAAAAACTGTTGACTTGACCCTCAGTTTTGAGATTCATACTGGAGGAGACCCAGTGACCACACACAGATGCCGATAGTGCCACTCAACCCTTAGAGGCGAGAGTAATAGTTGGATCTCTTGGTAGTAGAGTCGAGGCCTTACGATTTCATACATTGCATGGATTCGTGCCATTCATAACAGTATTGACTGTTTTAGGCAAAGAACATGGTTCATCCAGGGGATGAGACCGGATTTCTCTTATCGGCAAAGAAGAAATCTTAGCAGCTCTTGTGGGACTAGAGATGGTCCAGTCCATGAAAGAGAAGATCCAGGTCATCCAGGAGCGGATGAGGACACCTCCGAGCTGACAAGAAGTCTTATGTTGATAGGATACAGAACCACTGGGATTTGAGGATGGGGACCATGTTTTCTTAGGTGTCTCACCTCGACGAGGTCTATGGAGATGTGGTCGAGGCGGAAAGTAATCTCTGAGGTTCAGCAGACCTTTTCAGGTCCTCAGCAGGGTAGGCGAGGTGGGTTACCACTTGACCCATCCACCTCAGTTGCACCAGGTGCACGATGACTTACACGTATCTCAACTAGGGAGATACGTGCACGACTCTTCACACATCATCGACCTCAGGAAGTAGGACGTCGAAGATGGGGTGACATTGGCGATATGGTGACTTTTGCGGGTTCCAGTAGAGGTTGAGGATCAATAGGAGTAGGTCCTACGAGGACAGTCGATTCCTCTTGTGCGCTTTCGTTGGAAGCACAGGAACATCCAGGTGGGAAAATGGGTGCGGAAGGCTCAGATGCGTGCTCAGTACCACTTTAGAATCCCTAGTTTCTGTTAAAGCTTTATTGGGATGTAAAGCCCTGAGGTGGGAGTAATGTAAAGACCCGGAAATTTCAAGGAAAATTTTTCCTTAATTTCTTTGAAATTTTACGAGAGCGTAGTTTTTGACAGCGCCTGATTCCGAGGCCCGGTGTGACCGGAATCAATTTCTGAAGTTTAGCTCGGGTACTTTTAGTGAGCGAACGAGCGGGTTTTTCTATCTTTTGAACCGGTGCTCGGAATCGAAATCCAAGGGCACCAATGGAACCGTAGAGCTGTTAATTGCTTAAAAAGACCTTTTCCAGAGTTTCATTTTCTCAAGAAGAGTTGTTTAGTTTTGTGGATAAAGACTTCTGAGAAATAAAATATGTGCAACTAATTTTATTTCATTAAAGTGGTTAAAACCTAAGGATGGAGGTTGGGTGAACCTAACTATCTAAGTGATGTTAAATGTGAGGTGGGGCCCACACGAAACCCACCCCTTCACATTCCTTAAACCTACTCTAACTCCCCCATTAAGTGGGTAACCTCTCATATTCCTTAACTCCTTAACCCCCTTTAATGTGAGACCACTCAACTCCTCTCTCACTTCTTAAATCTTGCCAACTCACTTAATTAAGTGGTTTAATTCAATTTTTGAATTTCAAACTTAAGTCATGAGTAATAAAATAAGTGAAGCAATTATTTTATTTTTGGTTGGAGCTTTTTGTGATGAGAGGGGATTGGGAGAAAAAGGGGAGTCTTGATGTTCTTCTTCTTCGTCCAAGAACGCGAAGAACGCGAAGAACACGAAAAACGCACCGATCTCCGATGAAGAATGCCAAATCCTCAGAGATCAACTATGCGATGCCATGTACTACGACACCAATGACCCTCTCCTTCTACTACGCCTTCTTCCGCGGCGCTAAATTCCGCGATGAACCTTCACTCAACAAATTCGACGAGGTAGGGGATTTATTGTGTTTATTCGTGTATTCATCCGTCGTCGTTCCTCGTTTAAATTGGACTGCTTGCTATCAATTAACGGGAGGGGGCTGGACTTCACAAACATGGCCGACCCTCCTCTGTTGATTCTGTTGATTAACCCTATTGTGGTTTGGAACGGAAATGGCATGGTGTCGTCGCACCACGCGGGATCATGCGGCAAGGATGCGCAGCGCCGTCGTGTCGTGACATTGAAGTCGAACAAGGTCGTGGCGCCGTCGCGCCACGCCAGAGAATCATGAAAACACCGCGGCCGGAGCAGGGCCGCGGCGGAGGGGCTCGGCGTCGTCGCGCCGCAACGGACGGACCAAGGCCGCGGCATTATGATGCGGCGGAGTAGGGACCGGCGGCCAATTTTCGGCCACCAGCGTCGGAGCAGGGGGACCGGCCCGTGCCGGTCCCGTGGTGCAGCAGCCAGCCGGCAGGAGCGGGCCGGCCGGTCAGAGGAGGAACTGGGGGTTCGTAACCCCCGGCTGGTCGGACAACTGCGGCCCCCCACATGGGGGTCGCGGTTACGAAACATGGGGAGGCATCGCCGCCCCCCCAAACTGCTCGGCCGTTTCGGCCGAGCCCTCTGGCCAGCGGACCGCGCTGGCCACGCCAGCGCGCCGGGCCGAGCTGCCCAGGCCGGGCCGGGCCGCGCCAGCCGGGTCGGGCCTCACCCAAGCGGGCCGGACCCGGACCCGGGTTGGGTCTCCCCGGTTCGGGCCGACCCAGGGGGTATCGGGCTGGGTCGGACCGGGCCCGAACCCCCTATTCGCGGACCTCTTACGATCTTTTGCCTGTATCATGGACTACGGGCCTTCGATCGATGCATCGTCAGCTGAGATGCGCTCCTTGGATAGATATGGTCATTTCGGTATATTACACGGAAGGTTTCGGAGTACTTTGGGTTCGGCGGGGTTGGATCGAACACGAAACCAACTGGGCCCTCAGAGCAGAAACGCTTATATCTTGAGCTCCGGACGTCCGATTGACGTGTCATCGACTTTGTTGGATTCCACTTGATGAGATAGAACATTTGGCATAATTCGCCTGATATTTGGACGTAGATGGAGTATGGTCGGGTTGGATTGTAACCGAAATCCACTCGGGCCCCTCGAACGGAAAAACAAATAACTTTCAGACCAGACGTCTGTTTGACGAACCGTCTGCGGTGTTGGTGATCACGTTGAGAAACGGTCCCTATGAGCATACCCTATGAGAGTTCGGGGTATAGTTGAGATATGGATGGGTTGGTTCGCACACGAAACCAACCAGGCCCCTAGGACGAAAAGGCTAATAACTCACAGACTGGGCATCTGATTGACGCACCGTCTGTTGCGTTGATACCCCTATGACGTGGCGGTCCTTTTAGATACTTCTTTGTGGGACTTTGTGATACTTGGAGTATTGACCAGTTGCTCATGGAGAAGACCCTCTCGGAAACGAGCGTACGGAGTACAAAGACCGTGTAGCCGACTATGACCTGACGACTGCTTGACCGACTCGACTTGGAGTGAGTCGACTAGCCCAGTGGATGGAGCACTACTTTGTTTGGGTGCAGACCCATGGCAGACGGAGCACTACTTGTTTGGGTGCAGACCCGCGTTACTCGTCCGGAGAGTACCTCTGTAAGCTATTAGGGGGTGTGCACTACTGTGTTTGGGTGGCAGACCTCGGCGGGAAGCACTATTGTGTTTAGGTGGCTGACTGGCGGTACTCGACAGGAGGAGTACCTTAGCAGTCTTAGGTTAGTGAGCAGTACCTCGGAGTCGTGACAGGATCACTGTACACTTCAGAGACGGGGCTCTTCAGCAGTTACTGTTTGGATAATGAAAATCCTGGTTTGAGCTGAGTTTATGACCCTTTGTGTTTACCTCATGATTGAGATGGGTCACTTGATAACTTAGGTATATGTATGGGCGTATACCTGGGTAGTGGATATCCATTGATTTCATAATCATTGTGTTTTCTCATGATTGAGATGGGTTACTTCATAACTTAGGTATAAGTATGGGATTATACCTAAGTAAGGGTTATCTATTAAGATCCTACTTTGTGGTTATCCTTGTTGGATTTAGTGAGACCTTGAGGGTCTCGGGGTCCTTACGGAGTATCATATACTCACCCCTACACGGGCTATGCCCGCACTTCATTGTGTCGGTTGTAGACGTCGGGCAGCGCTGTCAGAGGCTGAGTATTCGAGGACTGGACGGTACCTGGAGGTGGGCCTCACGACGAGTCAGTATCCAGAGGTGGACTTCACGACGAGTCAGTATCCAGAGGTGGACTTCACAACGAGATGACACACAGAGGAGGGACGAGATGACACACAGAGGAGGTTGACGAGCGAGAGCACTGTGGAAGATATCTGTACCTACCCTTCAGGTAGGATCCGTGGAGGACGATCCAGGAGCTGCGCTATCTGTACCTTACCTTCAGGTAGGATCTGAGGAGGACGTCCAAGGAGCTGCATCCATTCTTCCAGCTGTTTATCTTTTTCTGTTGTACTTTTGTTCAGTTGTAGCTGTACTTTCGATTGGGT
This sequence comes from Viscum album, assembly GCA_963277665.1. Taxonomy (NCBI): domain Eukaryota; kingdom Viridiplantae; phylum Streptophyta; class Magnoliopsida; order Santalales; family Viscaceae; genus Viscum; species Viscum album. The sequence continues at coordinate 1,857,345,597 of OY728158.1, read as the reverse complement.
TTGTATTCTGGCCCATTTACTTTTTAGCACATCCTTTTATACTTAGTGTATTACTTCCGCTTGTACTCTATGGTGTTTTGTCTACTTTTATAAAGGCAATGCCTTCCTAGTTATTAGGAATTACGCCTTTGGTGCTAGTCGGCAGCCCCTGGCCTATAGAAGGTGGGCTTGGGGTAGTCACGGCACGGGCCCCGAGGTCGGGTCATGACATTTAGATTATTTTATACAAAAAACAAGTTGATATTGTTTTACACACATTATCAAAATTATATTTTCTTATACACAAATATTTTCTTGTCTTGTGTTACACACACTATTGAGTTCTTTTGATAGCTTGCATTACACAGAGGACTGAGTTTTACCAAAAAATAGTATATTATTCAATTCTTGTGATTTAATATAAAAATATATAACCTAAAATTTAAAATATTAGTTATTAATATTATTAACTATATTATGAAAATGTATGTTTTATAATATTAATTCATTGGGTTCCAATTATATAGAAATTAAAATATATTCCAATTGATTATAAAGATAAAAAGATTTATTTCTATGATCCCAATGACATATTGTCACTATAAATGAAATTAATTATAATTAGTGAATGATATTAATGAAATATATATTTTATATATTCGATGAAATATTTTTTATATTAATTCAATAGATTTTATAAACATAAGATAACAACAAACCCAATGTCACACATAAAACCCTATTTTTTCCAAAGGGTAATTTTACCACCTTTTAATGGAGAACCCATTTTAAATATAATTTTTTAGAATTTTATAATTTATATATCATAAAATTAACTTCTTATCTAAAATATTGATATAAAAATATACTTTGGTTGATTTTTTGGTATTTTTCTAATAAGTTTCATTTTTTGATGAATAGTAGAAATACTAAATTTTAAATGAAAATAGTTTTTTCATCAAAATAATTTATAGGGTTTAATTATTTCATTATTGGTTTTAAAGTATAATTAGATAATAATTTCATCATGTAATCAAATTTTGGTAATTGAAATCTATTTCATATTGAATTTGTATATAAAAACATGTCAATCTATTGGACTTTTTCACTTTAAAACATATGTTTCTAATTCCACCAATAAGATTGATTTTAAATTAATTTTATAAATTTACATGTTTTGAGTTATTAAAATTTAATTTAATATTTTTGATCATAAGTTAAAAATTTAGTAAATATGCCCTTTTTTGATAATATTAATAGTAACATTCGTATTTTTTATTATTACGGTTAAAGGTAAATCAGGTAACTAAAGGTGGAAATAATTTTATATATATTATAAAACTACACTACCACTTTAAAAAATTTTATTTAATTATTTTAATTATACCTTAAATATATAAGGATATAAATTAAATAATTTAATGGAATCTTTCCTATGATAATTACTTAAATATTTTTAAACGAAAATGGAATGAAAAAATGTTATACTCTTAGTTTTAATATGTATAATATTTTTCAAATAGGGATAAATATAATATATGCTCTGATATATATATTATTATAGAATCAAAATTTTGTATCAACATTGTATAAGTTTATTTTAAATTTTTTTATAGAATAAATTTCATAAATAATTACAGAATGATGATGCTGTAATGGTTCAATTAATTAAACAACAAATTAAATGATATTAGAAACATTGAATGAAATATTTTTTTACATCAAAAAGTTGATAAAATAATTTGATGGATTAATATATCATTTTAGTGGGTTATTAATTTAATTTATTTGAATTAATATTTCTAGATTGATTTTATTAAATTCTATGATATGAATAGTGTCAAATTTGATATTTATGATATTGTATGGTAATAATATTATATAAAATTAGTTATAAATAATAAAAAAATTAAATAAGAACATGGGGGTGAGATATGGTATAAATATATTAAATTTTATATTTATTTTCGACTTAAAACATTATATGTAAAAATTAAATCCTCTTAATATTAAAAACATTGTCACCATAATTATAATTAAAATGGATTAAATAAGGGTTAATTAAAACGATAACGATTAAAATTACATCCAAACATTCATAAAATATATTGGTTTATGATATTACAACCTTATAATATCTTATATTCTAATGAATGTAATTTTGGTGGTATTTGGAATGAGATTTATTTTTTTATAAATTAATCGTTTGAGAAATTCCAAAACTACCTCTCACCTCTCTTATAAAAGGTAACATATCCTTCTCTTCTCGTCACACTTTAGATCCCAAATGGTTTCCAAAAAACACTATATTAATATATTACCATAATCCATCCCTTCATCATATAATACTTACTTTTGTATAGAAATCAATCAAAATGTGTCCTTTTGTGAAAATGAAAAAGAGATACCCAAAGAAGAGATAACATTCATCAATGGACTTTTTTGTTTTATTTCTTAATCAAGCACCATAAATTATTTTTATTTCATTTTTAAATAATAAATTAAGTATAAAAAATATACTAAAATAATTGTATATTACATTTTATACCTACACTCACTCACACATCAATATAATGGGTAACAAACATGTCGTTCTTGTATGCAGTGAACGTCTACTTCATGAAATGATGATGTTAGTTTTTCCTTTACCTCCTCTCATGGTTGGTAATTATGAAGTAAAAAATATTTTTATATGATATATATTTTAATAATGATGTATTGGTTCTTCATTAATTATTATATAACACATACGTTAATGATTTCTATTTTTTGAAATATGATATCATTTTTTGTGGACGTGTGGACTACCGCCTCCTCAGAGTGATGTGATCCATTCAGAATTTACATGGAATGTATTGAGGATGGATTTTGTGAAATTAAAAAATATATATATAAATATCTCTTAATTATTCTAATAAAATTATATTATATTATATATATGTATTTTATTTAATTTCTTTTTATCAATACGATAAGAAAATCGAAATAGTGTTCATGTGAACGTACGGCCCACCGTCTCAATGAAACGTGTATTTCATTTTATATTTCTATTTTTTATATTATTATAAATAAATATGTTATTTGATTCATTTTTATCATCATTTAAATGATTAAATCATTATATAAGTATGAGGACAAAAAATATAGTAAAAACATATGGGGAAAACAAAGCTATTACTAACCGAAACATAACATTAACACAGAATTGTAGATAAACATGTAATATAAGTCCATACATAAATTATATATCATATAATATAATTTAATAAATTTATAAAATACATGTATAATAAATTTATATTAATTATATAGGAGGTTTTCTTGAGTATGATGAGAGTCAAGACATAAGGTAAGGGAATTTCATCTCACTTTTTAATTTCTGTGCGATACATTCCATATTCACCACTCGATTATATTATATAATGTATATACATTCCCATGTGCATGAACATACACATAGCTAGATCAATGAAAAAGTGATGAGGTAAAGGAAAAAATATTCCACACTTCTATAAAGTAAACTTGGCATGCATGAACATTTGGACAGTACAAAAGTACATCAGTGTAAATTGAAATAATGGGGAAAAAATACATGCCCAATAAACAATATGTCTCAACCTAAACAAACTATAAAGGGGTAAACATTTTAGAGACCCCAACTCCTATATTAAGAGTTATGACAACCTTACGCGGTCCAAGAACCAAATATCCCTGAACATCTATGAAGTCATGGATGACCTGTTAGTCGTCTAAAAAAGGCATGACACATGTGGGAAAATCCATGAAGGGGTGAGTATATGCATCCCAAGTAGAACACCTCAAAAGGGGTGATGTGGGAGAATTAAAAGATACCACATAATAGAGAATTAGTGGATTTAACAAGGTACAGTGAATGAGTACAACTCCACCCAAAAAGATAGTAAAAGTAAGATCATCCAAGAACAAGGGGATAAACATGGTGAGTAGATGAACCACCCATCAAGACATAAACACCTATAGTATGAGTGTAGAATCACCCTACCACAAGAATCTAGACATGTAAAGAATGTGGAATAACCGATATATCTTCACCTCTCCAAGAATGAGATTATCCAAATCCAATGTTTAAATAAAGTACAAATAATATATATACACTCAGTCATGGAATCCAAAATGAGTGATTAAGGGGATCTCCATATTAGATCTCAGCCCAAGAAAAATAGTATCTAATAGTTCTAAAATAAATCCATCAACAAAGCCAATCATCTCATACATCTACCAAAATAAAACACAAGTCGTAGGGACTCAATAATCACAACATTATATTATCTTATCAAGGTAGAACTGACTCACTCACATTGTAATAGATCACATCAAAGTAACATATCTCAATGGGTAAATATTCCCTCTTCCTTATGAGTCCAAATACACATTAAATCAAATATCTTCACTATATCACATATTCTAGGGGACATAAATTCTATGAAAGGATCCCCTACCCGGGAACGCCAGGAGGGTCCTAATCCGATAGTCATCAGGGAACTAAACTTCCCAATACTATTATAGGGTACCTCTCAGGAAGGTTACTTGGGAATGCCAATGCCCAGTCCTACTAGAGGGTAAAACTGATAACGTCATCGGTGAACTCCACCTCCCACACATTCTATTGGGTATTCCTGTAATTTCAAGGAACTTCAATACATAGCCTTGTTGGAGGGTAACTTGAAAAGATCATTCAGGAATTACATTGCGTAACTCTACTATAGGGTAATCCCAGAACATCTAGGAACTCCACTACCCAGCTTTATTGGAGGGTAACTCAGAATGATCCTCGGGGAGTGCCACTGCCCAGCCCTATTAGATGGTAATCCCAGAAAGTTGTGGTGATCCTATATGATCACTGAAATAATCAGATATCTCCTTATTTTATCATGGTTGGATCCTCAGACATCATATCTCAACATCCACAATGGAGGGCACCATCACGTTCTATACAGAAAAATGATCAAGATAGGTTCTTCACATGCCTCGATCGGATAACTGGTGAAAAATTCACATTTCACCGCATCAGGGTCGAATGGAATATTATTTTCAAAATCCACAAGTCCAAATTAAATACTTAATACTAGTCTTGAAGTGTCTTCCTAAATTTTTGGGTCAGAGCGTCACATATGGTACCACATTCTAACACCATATAAGGGAGACATTTGGGGTACAAGATTCCACTATAATAATAATTTTATTATTATTCATTGTTTCACTAACCTGAGGGATAATTCCCACAAGGGTATCTAAAATCAGTATCAAAATGACATTCTTGATTATATGATCGGGTTTTCACTGAAGATTCATCAAAATAACCACTCGGTTTGAACATAAAACCCAAATAAAATTATTTAACCAAGATTCATATATAATATATTATATCTGATAACTTGTATCATATATATTATATCTAATACAAAATATCATATGTCATATATATCATAATTTATATTTTTAACATCTGATTAAATAATATGTAATCTGGTCCTTGGGCTCATGAAAAGTCCATAAAAAGATAGAGATTGAAGAATGAATAATGATATACTCTATATTTTATTACAAATTAATAAAAAAGAAAAACATGAGTCCTAAATATATTTTGGAATGATAATTGGTGAAGAACATTATTACAAAATTATTGGAAGAAGATGATGCATCCATTTCATTTGTATTTAGTCTGATCGGATGTTTAATCATTGTTCGTCTCACATTTTCAGAAGGAGGAAGGAGGACCTCTTTCTAGCATATCTGAGAAACTTTTGGGGCCAAACCTATCAAATTTCCTTGAACAATATATTTTTTGACATCATTTTAGATCAAATAAATTTAATCAATTAATTTAATTAATTAAATGAATCCATCTACAACATCACAAATGAGGGAGGGATCCTATTGTCTCATGATTAATCATTTTATGTTACTCCAAGTGTAGACACCACATTCTAAACCCAACCATTGTCTAAAAAATCATAAAAGATATATCATTTAAGAGTTATCTCATTTTATTTAACTAAATATGTGTATTTAGTAAAAACTATATTTAATATTTTTATGAAATTAATTCTGAGAACACTGGTCCATGGAATTGCACGTCCTCTTAGTGTCGTGATTTGGAAATATATATAGAAATATTTTGAAGTCTTATAATTAATTAATATGTTTTTAAATAATTCCAACATTCAATAATTTCATCTTATAAAAACTAGTAAATAAAACTCAGGATACTATTCCCACACTTATCTCCCCTGCTCCCCAGAACTTTCATGCACGTTCTATGCCTCCGGACCATGCAAACCAAAGGTATAATTCATCCACATAGGGACCTATCTTTATGATATTTGATCACCACTAGGTGATCCATAATGGTGTCTTTATCCATGATTTCTATCTCACCCTATTCAATGATCTATCAAGCTTCATGAAAGTATCTCTTCAGCTGTGACATGGGGAAGACTTCGTGCACCAACTATAACTATGTAGGTAGGGTGAGGCAGTAGGCAACTTCGCTAACTCTCTGTAGTATCTAGAACAACCCGATAAACCATGGGGATATACTTCCTCCATAGCCAAACCTCTACAATCCTCTTCATAGGGAGACTCATATAAAAATGTACTATCCCTTATCAAACTCCAAGAAACTATGATTGTGATCTGCATAGGATTTTTATCTACTCTAGGCCATCCTCATCCACTCGCAGAAGACCTGGAATTTCTTCTTTTTCACTTGCAAAAACTCTAGGCCCAAGATAGATGTCTCACCAACCTCTTTCAAGAACAAGGGGGACCTACATGGCCCCCATACATGGACTCAAATGGGGACATTTCTATGGTAGAGTTGTAGTTGTTGTTTTACATATGTTCTACCTAGGACAGGTGATCCTCCCTGCTCAGGATGAAGTCTAACATGCAAGACCTCTGCATTTCCTCCAGCACACAGATATTGATCTCAGTCTTCCCATTGATATGGGAATGAAATCTTATACACATCTGCACTTGGGTCAAAAATTCCTCCTCCATGCCTCTCCAAAATAATGATTTAAATAGCGTTTCATGATCGGACTAAATCGTTGGGGGAAACCTATGAAGTATAATGATTTACCATGCGTACCACCACCCCAAACACTCCACCAAACACTAATCCCTAATTGAAAGGATGTGTGATGACTTAATTAGTCGGTCATATGATGAACCAAGCTTGGAAAACATGGACATTAAATTCCTTTTTAGGAATACAAAATACATTACACAAATATCCACCCAAATACTTTATTGATTTAGTGTCTTTGGAAACATGGAACATAATCTTCTAACATGGTGAATGATCTTCAACATCTCCCATAACAATCTTCTACTTTTGTTTTCAAACATAAACCCTTTATTTATGTCTCAGGGAAAATAATACATAGAGAGGGTGAGCTTAAATTCTTATTAAGGGTAAAAATGGATAACATAAAACAAACCATAAACATAAGAATTTAAAAACATGAACACAATTCTTGAATATAAAAATCTTGAGTCATGAAAAAAATCATGGCAGTACGCAAGGCATATATCATAATGGAAGATTAACCATAATAAAATCGAATTGGAATAAAACAATGAATTTTGGAAAACCAAGAAACACATGATAAAAATTCCGTAGTAGCCAAGGCATTGCTTCCAAGACCGTCATAATGGAAAATGTTCATTACTAAATCAGGTTGACATGTCATTCTAGTCATGTATTACTGAACCAGATTTACATGTTGTTCCAACACTGTATTACTGGACCTAATTTACATTCAATTTCAGTCATATCTATCTCATGATATATATAAGTATTTACTTAATTCATTGGAGTGATATATAGGTCCCACCCATCTCATAATGCAATCATCCTTACGTGTTTCAGAAAAACACAAATCATTAATCATGCCATAAACAATGAAATAAAATGGGATTCTTAAACATTATTCCACTATAACATAATCAATATAAAACAAATGAATTTTATAAATAGAATTAAATCATAAAAAAATAATGTCATAGTATTAATTATAATATAATCATAACCCTATTTAAATAATTTCATCTTATAAGGAAAGTATTTTTGATATAACATATGAATTTAATTCTTGAGGAAAATATCATTTCTTCTTCAAATAAATTTTCCTTTCTCAAAATGATGAATTTTTTATAAAGAAAAAAATTTATTTGAAAATAAAGATAAAACCTTATAAGGGATAATTCAAGTAAATAAGTTGTTATGATATTGTAAAAAACCATTCAAGCCATAGAAGTTAAAAAAAACATTCATCTCATAATTTTACAAGAAAGACAAAACGTACATCGTACTGAAATTGAAAAAATATTCCATTAATAACGTTTAATAAAAATTCACCAATGGGTAAAATAGATGTTAAAAAAATTTAGAATAATTTATATAATGTTAAATATTTATGAAACATGAATGTGGATAATAAATATGACCCAATAAATACTTATGTGTAAACAATCATTGATAATAATGAGATTTCGAAATTATCCCTTACCATAGGTCTGACTTCTTCTGTATGTGTCTAAAAATACTCTATTATGGGTTTAAAAATATTATTAGCTTGTTACAGATCCATAATAATATTTATGATATTATATATGATTCACTTACTACTTTATATTACCTATTTATTTATCAATTCCATGTTAAAGCAACATTTTGGGTAATTATCGTTTTATTTATCGTATGTGTTTTTCATTGTTATTCTTCATCTTATTACATAGATCACGATTTACATACTTCCATAATGTAAACCATCATTTTTATATCATAAATATATATATATATATATATATAATAGATATATAAAAGAAATGGAATACACCATTCGTGGAGACGGTAGGCCGTATGTATATATGAATGGTGTTTCCTTTTTTTGTTGAATTGAATGGAAGAATGTAAATGAAATATTAATATACATAAATCTAGTATAATTATTATGTAATATATTTCATTATTATTTATTATATGTACTTTATAATCATTTTTGAATGGTTAACGTGGAGAATGAATCTTACCGCATCGTAGAGATGGTAGGTCATACGTACACACGAGCAACGATATCATTCACTTAATGGTTAAATGGTATGGAATTGGATTTTATACTATTTATAAAGAACAATTTTATTGTTATATTAATTATTTTCATCCATTATAATCATCATTATACCCATCCAAATTAAGTATTTTTGAAAAATAAATTACACTACAATATGGAGATGGTAATCCATACGAATGCACACATGGTGATATTGTTATTTGTAGGATAGATAAAATGAGGTATAAGGTTTTAGAATATTTAAAATAACATATAATCTTTCATAATATACTATTTTTATTACTTTAGTATGGGAAAGACATAATAAGAGGATGTATAAGAAGAAAATATTTTTGAATGAAGTGATAAAACCATTACCTCTTTTTCGACATCTCCTTTTGATATGAACAAATGGTCTCCCTTGGATGGATTTCTTCCAAAAGGGTTGCCTCTATGATGACTTTATGGAATCTAAGAGGAGATTTGGGTAGAAGTTTTCCTATACAAAGTTCTTTAATGGTGTGAATAAAAGAGTATGTGAAGTACCTTGTTATAGGGTAGGTGATGTGAACTTTAGGAAAGTCTTGAAATATTAATTTATTTTAAATTTATATTCGGTTAATAATGGATCAAAAGTAATTTATTTCTAGGATAAGATGATAATAGGTAGAAATAATCTCATATAATAGGTTTTATAATAGTATAGGTAAAAAATTAACCCTATCTTTTAGCTTTAACCCTTAGTTAAAAACATTAACTCTTGCCATGTCTTCTTTTATTTTCATAATACAAGGTTACTATAGTTAATATAAAATTCCAATATAACCACAAATTGGTCAATAATAACATTTTAAATATTAAATAAGTCATTTTAATGAATCATATATTTTTAGTACTATTATATCATATAATAAAATTTTATTTGTTTTAAAAACTCATTTAAGTCAATTTTAAGACTATTTTGTAATTTATTTTTGATAATGTCATATAAAATTGATTCCTTAAAAACACTAGAATTAACTCATCCCTTCCATGTCAATGTAATCCAAAATATTCATCGATGGAATATAAATGTTCAAATTACAACAATTTGAATATTTATAATATCATTTATTTGAATATTTCATTAATAAGGCAATCATTGTAACATCAATGATTAATAAATAACAATATTTATTTAATGTATAAAAATTATAAATAAAATGTCATTATGTAGAAAATTATTATATATTTTTAATTACTATTAATATTCAAATATATCATTTAAATAAACCAAATTAACATTAATTTAGTAAAAAGATACATGTTTATGTTATATTTTCCTTTACCTTAATTTAATTATTATAACATGTAATCTACAAACCAAAGTTCTTCTCAAAAGACAAAAATTCTGTATAGGGATTTCTGGGGTCTCCCATGACTCATCTAATATGATTATGACACATGTTATGGTATTTTTATATTATTATAATAAATATTTTCCCTTATTTACCTGATTTACGCTTTAACCATGGTAAATAAAACTAATTACTAAAATTACTATTCATAATGTCCAAAAAAGGACATATTTACTTAATTTTGACTTCAAGTTTAAAATATGGAATCCATTTTTATATATTTAAAACCCAGAATTGGAAAATTTTAATTTAAAATTAATCCTCATTGTCAAAACTAGAAAGCGGGTTTTTAAGAAATAAAAACTATCAAAAGATTGATATGTGATTATCTCCAATTTAAATTTGAAATTACATTCAATTAACAACACTATTTTAAATGGTAACAATATAATCCAATTAAATATTAAAACAAATTAAATACAAAATCTAACCAACTATATAAATTAGATGAAATGGTAGTTTTGGATTATAATGCAGTATTTTTTACTATTCATTAAAAAAATTGATTTTATCCTAAAAATACCTAAATATTATCTAATGTAAATTTTGTTTTACATATTCTAAATAATAAGTTTATTTTGTCAAATATAATATAATTTTTTTTTAAAACTATATTTAAAAAGGGTGTACCCTCAAAAGGTGGAAAAAAGTGTATTTTTTTAGAAGCACTTATTTTATCCGAAAAAATTGAATTGTTTCTTATATCATGTCTAGAAAATACATATGATTAAATTAAATGTTATATAAAACTCAAAATGTGTTTCATAATATTCATAATGGCTATATTATATTCCATTAAATAATATTTTCATAATATATCATTGTTTACTGCAACTCGGTATTGTGTACAATGCAATCTATCAATGAAGGTCTATTTTTCATGTAAGGCAAGACAAGTCAGTGTTGTGTGTAGGGAAAAATTAATTTGTTGTTACATATAACATAATATAAACATAACTATTATATAAATTTATCAAAATCTATACTCAAGTTTGTATGTATCTTACTCCAACTCAAGGATACGTGTAACATTAGACAATTAGGATTAGTATAAAAGGAATGTTTGACTTAGTGAACTAAAAGATATAAATAAAATTTTTATTTATTATAAAAATGTTCTATAAAACTTGGAGTGTTACATTATACCCCTTTAAAATGAATCTCTTCCTCAAAATTAATCAGGGTTATAAAAGGTTTAATACTCTAATGTTTCTTTCATTGAACACCACATCGTTAAAAGGAATATTGAAACTTATTTTTAAAAATGATAGTTAGAAACATAATGGTTTCCCAAATTAACTAATTTATGGGTTTCCACAAATTAGAACATAGATGGGAAATGAAAACATGGATTTGGAAGAAAAAAATAACTATCATGTTCTCATGTATTATCATAGAGAACATGGTTTAGAAAAAGATATCAACTGTAAACCCATAAATCTATGATGATTTAATGGACCATATGATTCATAAGATAAGAAGGAACTGAGAAAACATTTTTGGATTTCTAGATCCTTTTCATAAAGTTAAATATTTTTTCATTAGAATAAATACTTACTTGATTTTTGTACAATCTCACTATTATCCATGCCTTTAACAACTTCCACTTCGTCTCTTATGTAAAGAAATTATGTAGAATTTTTCATTATTGGTTTGTCAGTAGATCATGCGATTAAATGATAGTTTATTCCATAAATCTCCAACAGTGTTCATAATATGTTATCAGATATGAATAAATCGGCCTATAGTGAGATAATACATTAATATATCAATCTTCAACTAGAATATAACTTATACTGTCAATAAATGGTTAATATTACAATCCTTCCAAAAATTTAAAATATAAAACCTTAAAAAGTGGTGAAATAAATTGGCTTAACATTTTCCTCCCATTCTCATTTGGAAGTTCTTGAGTTTAATATTCCAAACATGTGAATATTCTAATCAATTATTCTCTTGAAACATTATAATAACACAAATTATCATATAACCTTAGTGAAAAGATGCATTCAATCAAAATTAAATCTTTCCACAATCCAAAAATAAAAAAAAATCTATATACTCAATCCATTGTATCTCTTTGTCCTTATATGATTCGTTAGGTAATTAATAATATCGAACATCTCATTATCTCTTTAACCCATCATTATGCACATATCATGTGTTTTTCAAAAATATCTGAATAACTTGTATTGGTTACCAGTATCATTCATCGTATACTTCCTAAGACTAAAGAACAAAACCTAGTGTAAGTGTCCTTATATGTTTCTTTATTATATAATACCATAAAATTACATATGCAACATTATTTTTCATAATCATGTAATCAATCCACTATCTTCTTAAACTGTTGACTGAGCTATATCATTTTATTCCTTAACACTTATTTCCTCTCATTTATCATTTGTAGTCTCTATATATTCTCCAACATAAATACTACCCATACGACCTAGCTGATTCTCTTCATGGATTTTCCCATAGGGAATCAACTTGTATATTGCTCATACATTTTGAATTTAAAACATTTTACTGTCATTGATTTGTTATCAACACCATTATCCTTGTACATTGTGTTAACTGATCCTTTTACATTACAATTATGGGTTTTTCCTTATTTTACACACCAAAAGCATCTTTTAGTTCCTTTGAAACATTCTCCTTGATGCCTCTTCACACATTATTTATATGAGGAAAATAGAACTTTCATTTCTATATGATCACCAAGAAACTCTATCTTTCTCTTATTAGCTGGCTTAGGAAACTCACCAATGTTGAAATTATTGATCATACTGTGATATTACAAATTATGCATAATAACGATGTTTCATCTTCAAACTCCCATTTCATTTGGTTTCTCTTGAAGAATATCAAATCATTTTCCATTATATTATCCATTAAGATGAATCCTCCTATTTCCAACAATTTTCTTGAACCCAAAATGAATAGTGTGAGAGAATAAAATCATACTTATAAAACAACATAATCAAGGAAGATTACATTCAATCTCTTACATCTTAGGTTTAATCCTAGGTTATTCATGATCATTACAATAATTCTAGAATTGTAACCTATAGTTAGACTTACTCTTACGTACATACCTATACACACCTTAGAAATATCTCTAGGGATATCACTAGATATTTTTCATCCTAGTTTCCAAAGGGTAACTAAACCTTTGATATGATACCAACTTTAAAGACCCAATCATGTTGCTAATGGACATTACATCTCTTTTTCATAATACTTAATACATTATAAAAATATACACACAAATACCTTATTATTTTAATTTATTTGGATACTTAGAACATAATCTTATTACATGGTGATTGATCTTCAACATCTTCCATAAAGAACTTCCACTTTTTTTCTACCTAAAACAATTCTTTATGTACTGCAAAAAATAAAACATAAAAAGGATGTGCTCAAATTATAAATAAGGGTAAACATATGGAAGATATAACAAACCATAAACATAATAATGTAGAAACACGAATAGAATGTTTAAAAAAAATAATCTTGAGCCTTGAAATAAATCATGGCAGTATTTAAAGAATAAATCATAAAGAAACATTAACAATGATAAAATAGCATTGTCATAAAACTTGGAATTATGAAAACAAATGAGCACATAATATTATTTCCATAGTATCCAAGGAATTTCATCCAATACCATGACAGTGGAAAAAATTCCATTACAGAGCCGGGATTACTTGTCGTTCAATCCATGTTTGACAAAACCATATTTACTTTTTTGTTCCAGTCCTGTATTACTAAACCAGATTTACATGTCAATCCATTCATGTCTATCTCATGATATATAAATCATTACCCTATTCATTGGAGGGAGATATAGGTCTCACTCATCCCATAATTAAATCATTCTTACGTTTTCCACAAAAACATATATCATTCGTCACAGCATAACCTAAGAAATTAAATGGGTTTCATTAAACATATTCCATCATAACATAATACATTTTAAACAAATGGATTTAATAAATATAATTACATCGTAATCAAAATAAAATAATATAATTAATAGGAATATAAATATAACCCTATTTAAAAAAAATCATCTTGGATGGAATGTAATTTTGATATAACAGATGAAATTATTTCTTGAGGAAAATATCCGTTCTTCTTCATATACATTTTCCATTCTCAAAATTCCATGAAATTTTTAAAGAAATAAATTTCTATGAATTTAAACGTAAAAAATTGTATGTTATTATTCATGTATATAATTCTTCATGAAACCATAAAAATACATTCATATCGTATTATTTAAAAAAATCTTCTTATACTTTGACCGGAAAGTCAATAAGTACATTGTACAAAAAAAAAGATTCCTTTCATACCATTTAATAAAAATTCACCAATGGGTAAAATTGACTTTAAAATAATTTTATAAGAATAGAAATGATATTACATATTTATGAAACATGGATGTGGATAATAAATTTACCCTAGTAAATACTTATGTATAAACAATCTTAGATAATTATGACATTGCAAAAATATCCCTTGCCTTAGGTCTAATTTCTTCATTATGTGTCTGAAATTACTATATAATGTGTTTAAACATATTATTAAATTGAAACATAACAATAATAATTCGTATGATATCATATATTATTCACTCATAACTTTATATTGCCCATTTATTTATCAATTCCATTTTAAATTAACATTTTGGGTAATAATCGCCTTATTTATTATACAAGTTTTGACTTGTTATTCTTGATCTTATTACATAGATCATAATTTACTTACTTATGGAATGTAAAAAATTATTTATAAATCATAAATATTCTTTATAGAAATAAATATATAATATATAGATAAATGAAATAGAATACACCGTTCATGGAGACAGTAGGTCGTACGTATGGATGAATGTGGTTTTCGTTTCATTGTTGAATTAACTGGAAGAAAGTAAATGACATATATATATACATAAATCCAATATAATTATTATGTCATATATTTCATGATTATTTATTATATATACATTATAATCATTCTTTAATGATTAATGTGGAGAATAAATCACATCACGTCATGGAGACGGTAGGTCGTACGTACACATGAGAGACGATATCATTAAATTAATATTTAAATGGTATAGAAGTGGAAGGTATATATTGTATAAAGAATAATTATAATGTTTTATTAATTATTTACATCCATTATACTCATCATAATACCCATCCAAATTAAGTATTTTTAAATATCAAATTACACCACATTGTGGAGAAGATAAGTTGTATGTACTGACACATGGTTATATTGTTATTCATAGGATTGATAAAAAGAGCTATAATGTTATATCATAATTATAATAAAATATCAAAATTTATAAGATACTGGATTTATTACTTTAGTATTGTAATAACATAGTAATCGTAAGTAGAAGAAGAATAAAATTTTTAATGAGGTGATAAAACAACTACCTCTTTTTCTAGTATCTCTTTTTGATATCAACAAAATGTCTCTCTAGGATGGATTTATGACCAAAGAGGATCCTCTAAGATAAATTGAGGGAATATAGGATGATATTTGGGTATGTTTTGTGTAATACAAAGGGATTTTGAGGTGTGAATTAAATAGAAGGAGAAATACCTTTTATAAGAGAGGTGATGCACACATTAGAAAAGTCTTGAAATATTAATTTATTATAAATTTGTTTTTGGTTTCTAATGATCCAAATTGATTTATTTTTCAGATAATATTAGGATATACCTAAATTCTCTCAACCAATAGGTTTTATACATGTTTAGGTTACAAAATTAACCTTATCTTTTATCTTTAACCCTTAGTTAAAAACATTAACTCTTACCGTGTCTTCTTGTATTTCCATAACATATAGTTCCTATAGTTACACTAAATTGCCAAAAGAACCAAAAGTGGATCATTAATTACATTTTTTATACATTATATAAGTCCTTTGGATAAATATTACATTTTTAGGAAAATTATATCATTTAAAAAAAATAATTGTTTTAACAATTAATTTATTTCTATTTTTACACTATTTAGAAATTGATTTTTGTTAAAGTCTTATAAACTTTATTCCTTAAAAATGCATTAAAACATCCCTAACATTTTCGTTTCATTTAGAAATTTGTTTATTGAATAAAAATGTTAAAATTTCTTTTATTTTAACGTGTATAATATCATTTATTTGAATATTTCATTAAAAAGGAAATCACTACATCATAATTGTGTCATAAATAAATTTATTTATTTAATGTCTAAAAAATATAAATAAAATATCATGATTTAAGAAATATGTTTATATTTAAATGGAATATTTATTGTATAAAAGATCATTCATATATAAAAAAATTGTTTTAGTAAAAAAATACTTGTTTCTGTTATATTTCCATTTACGTCAGATTAATGGTTATAACATGTCATTTTCACGCCCAATTGGTTCTCAAATTCCAAAATTTTGGCCTAAGGATTTTTTGTGTCTCCCATGACTCATCCAATAGGATTAGTAATTGTTTTAGGGTAGTTTTATATTATGATAATGTTGTTGTTTACCTTAATTAACCTGATTTACCCTTCAACCGTGTTAAATAAATTTAATTACTGTAGTTACCATTCCTAATAACAAAAAATAAAAGGGAATTATTTACATAATTTTGACCTCATTTTTTCAAATACGGAATATATTTTTTTAAATTCAATACACATAATTGGAAGAAATTAATTTAAAATTTATTCCCATTGTCAATACCAGAAAGTGGGTTTTTAATAAGTAAAACCTATCAACTGGTTGACATGTTTTTGTTTCCAATTTAAATGTGGAATTATAACCAATGACTAGAATTATATAAAATCATATAAAAATAATCTATTTAAACTTTAAATATAATTAAAAATGTCATCTATTTATATAAATGAATTAGATGAAGTGGCATTTATTAATTAAATGGTAGTATTATTCACTAATCATTAAAATATGAATTTTAGCAGAAAAATACCAAAAAATAAACAAAAAGTAAATTTTGTTGTACCACTTCCAAAGAAGATGTTTATTTTGTCAAATATAATATATAAAAGGGTTAAAAACTAGATTTAAAATTGATTCTCTATCAAAAGGCTACAAATCGACAGTTTTTTTAAAAATGCTTCTTTTATTCGAAAATTTGAATTTGTTCTTATATCATGTCTAGAAAATAAAAAAGATGAATGATAATGTTATATAAAATTCAAAAAGTGGTTAATACTATTCATAACAGCTATATTATATCCCATTAAAAATATATTAATAATATATAATTGTTTAGTGATACTCGGTATTGCATATAATTAATGTTATCGAGGATGGTTTCTCATACATGTAACACAAGGCAAGTCAATGTTATGTGTAGTGAGAGCTTCCTTTTATGTTACCTATAACATAATGCAAACATAATTATTTTATGCATTGGAAAAAATCTATAATAATTGTTTTGTGTATCGTACACTAACTCTGTATTTCTTGTAACATATGATAAGATGGTTTAGTGTGAAAGGAATTTTTAACATCGTTCATTGCAACATAATTATGAAAATTTTAATTTATTCAAAATAATGGTCCGTAAAAACATTGGGTGTTATAGGATAACTATCACCATGAAGGCGTCGTGGCCCTTCACTTTTTGTGGTAGAAATATGACAAATTATATTGATATGTTATCCTATATCCACTCTAGGATCTCAATGAACTACAACAAATCTACTTGACCATGGTGATAAAACATCAGCAGCTGACAGGTGAGGCACAAAGAGACTAACTTGTTGGAACCATGAACGATGTTAGAAATGGTGTACAATTTTATTTTGTTTTTTACCCCCATTTGAATGTTCATAATTTTTTCCAGTAAAGGGATCATACAGTTTAAGAGGGAAATAGCTTTGAAGGTGGCATCGCTTCATAATGTTATCTAATATTTTGTGTCCAAAAATTGGAATATATAGAAAAGTGCTTTTGTCTAAGGGAGTTGTGTGAAATATTGAAGGGTGTTTAGAAAAATGAGATCAAGGAATGATTTGGGATCAATGCATCAAAATATGGAAAATGAAAAAATTGTGTGCAAGACAAAAACTATGTATGAAAAATGAGGTTGTGTGGAAAAAGCTTACGTGCCCAATGCGACGTCAAAAGGGGTTTTGCGTTCTCATGAAGAATCGTGTGAAAACCAACAAATATGTTTCAGAAACTTGCACATAGGGTTATAGAGGCCTATAAATAGGCTACTACTCCCATGAAAAATAGAGAATAATTTTCCAACGAAAATTTGGTTGGTCTACCGGGCGAAAGATTTGCAGAGAGTTAATCTTGTGTGAAAGGTGTTTCATTAGTATTAAATGACCAAGTGAACCATTCGGAGTTGTTGTATGAAATATCATGGTTGCATAGAAATTAGGAGTTGCACGAAATTAATTTTACATGATATATCCCAAATCTTGCGTGCATGTTCAGGTATTGCGTGCAAGTGTAGGTTAAGATTCTTACAGGATTTTCAATATCCAGTTTGTGTTATTAGTGTTTTCAAGTGAATCAATTCAGAACTTTGATACAAGCAGTGCTTTGTGGTGGACTGAGACAAAGACTTCAATGAAAACATTTTGAATAAAACCTCCAGTATAGAAACTGAGAAAGACTTATCCCATGGCAGGGAGAAAGGGTGATTCGACAGATGTGTTACAAGGGACATATTGAGTTATCCCTGAATTATTGTAAAGGTTGTCTGTCTAGCATAGAGTGACTATTTCTGAAATCGTGTACTCCAAAACTAGTGAATATTAGTGGATTTTGGTTTGACCAACACATTATTGGCGTATGCTCCTTGGACGTAGCCCTTTGTGGTGAACCAAGTAAACATGCAATGTGGTATATTTTCTTGTGATTGTTTAATTAATGTTCATATCCATCATACATGTTTAACACATTCCTACCAACGTGGGAAAACTATTAGACACTTTAAAAGAAAAAGTTGACACCTTGATTCTCCCATACCATCTCTGGGCATCCCAGGGTCTTACAAGTGGTATCATAGGGAGGTTAATTTTGTTTGATTTGTTTGTTACCATCATAGAGAATTTAGCCCATGTAAGGAGAGTCTCTCTCTTTAATATAAGTAATGATAAAATTTGGAATAACAGAATGAGATCTCATCTAAAATATCTTATAATTGAATCCTTCGATGCTATTGTGCAAGAAATTAAGGTTATTGTTCCCACGTGGATTTCTATTACTGAGATAGAATGTAAAATTATTGATTCAGATGCTAGAGTGCATAATTCCCTTGACACATCTCTTTCTGATCATATTTGTCTAAATCTGATAAGCAGCACCTCATAAAAGTCGATCTGGGGTAAACTCAAAAATATCTATAAATGAGACAGGAAAGCTAAGGATGAAAAAAATAAAGTACTGCACAATAGGTTTGATGATCTAAAGATGCACCCTGATTAGAATGAAGACTACTTCATCAATCTAATTACTAAATTTGTAGAAGAAATTTGAGGACTGGGTGAATAAATCAATGACATTAACATTGTAAAGAAAAATATTGAGAATACTTCCAACCCTTTTAAATGAAATGTTTTCATCCATTTTGGAAAGATATTTCTCTAACCTCTCTCGAGATTATCTTCTGAGTAGCCTCATGGCATATGAAATGAGAGTCAACCCGGAAGATGCTACCACTCGTGTGAGTATGGAAATGTAATTCAATGTAATAGAAAAACTAAAAATATCTGGATATTTTAGCAGTGAGGATTATGAGGAAAAATAAATTCTTTCTCTCATTTCCATGAAATTAAAGAAGGGAAAATGAAAATTTTGAAGGAAAGATACCTCTAGCATGTTTTGGTTGCGGTAAATATGGGAGAAATGCCTATAAGTTCTCATGGAATTTTGATGATGAAGACAATGAAGTTGAAAACATTGTGAAGCCACAAAAAAGGTTCTTAAAAAATGGAAACTTCAAATTTTCAAAGAAACTACCAAAAATGTGTTTTGTGTGTGAACAAAATGATGAGGATAAATATTCTATGAGGAAGAGTAACAAGTGTTTAAATCTAGAAAACATGTTTCCCTGATGGCCACTATTTAAAAATCAGGACCATCCGAAGATAATGGTATAGATAATTAGTTTCCTACTAATACTAATCCTGAGTTTTAAAAGAAGGATTCAGTTAGTAAGCCTAAGATTAAATTTCAGCATTTCAATAAGTGGAAATCAATTTTAAACTAATCATCTAAATATATTGATAAGGTTGAAGATGAAATTAAATGAATATATTAAATTTTTAAAGTATAGTTTAAAATTATTGAAATAACAGATGATGTAGTGGATCTGAAGCTGAGAATTTTAGAGCAGGAAATGGTTATCAATGACCTCACCTCCAAACAAAATAAAAGTCTAAGACTACGTAGGGTCTTGAAGTGGAAGTTAATATTCATAGGATTAAACATGAGAGTGAGCCAATTTTAAAAGAATAAAGTTAGAAAAAACAATTTAGAAGGTTCTCATATGATGAGAAGTTGGAAAGAGAAAAACGTGGTACAAATGGAGTTGAAAATATTTTGATTGATTGAAGACCCAATTACATGAGAAATAGTGGAATCAGTTGTGATGTAGAATTTTCAAATTTTGAAATAATGGTGACCAAAATAAAGGAAAGCTGAAAGTGGGTCATGTGGAAAAGTCACCTAAAGTACTGAAAAAGAAACCCCCTATTCGATCCGAATGAAGAACAAAATACTATCCTCAAGCCTCTAGGAATAACAAACAATTAATCTATTATTCCATAGAAGAATGAATGAGGATAAAATGACGTGGGATGACATTTACTCATATGAAGTGTCATTTTTTTGGATCTCTGGACCATACCATTTCTTATTTTGAAGAGGCAAGGAGCTTTTCGAATAGAGAAGTGTTGGGAATTTAACAAGGGATAACAAATTCATATCCTAATACTTTTTTAAG
Organism: Viscum album; assembly: GCA_963277665.1. Lineage (NCBI taxonomy): Eukaryota > Viridiplantae > Streptophyta > Magnoliopsida > Santalales > Viscaceae > Viscum > Viscum album. Next base: position 1,857,324,129 of record OY728158.1, on the reverse strand, counting down.
GAAATGTTTCTATGGATATTGTTTTTGTTGTTCTAACTTTGGCTATAAAGCTATTTATTGTAGGAAGACGAGTGAAATGGACACCTTATATCAAAGTTAGATAAAATTCATTTTTCATCAATAAGATAATGTTTCTCTTTCAAACATATTTTACCATATAGATGAAGAGTCTGAATATGAATAACCCATATACTTTTAAGAGAGATTTGAAAGGCCATTAGTGAATAATACTCAACACAATAACTCATGGAATGAAAATAGGAAGATTGCAAAATCCATTCTGGAATAAGTATCCCTCAAGGATACAAAGAATTTCAGCACTTGGATTATTGATATAGGATTTTCATCCCACATTACGGATTATGCATACCTATTAAAGAATGTCATGAAAAATGTAAATTGAATAGTAAGGTTTAGTAATGATGGTTCTTTGAAGATAAAAGGTTGTGGAAGTACTGAGCTAGCTAATGGAGATATGAAGAAAATGAAAGTCCTCTATGTTGATGGTATGTATCATAATATTCTAAGTGTGAGTCAACTCTGTGATTCAGGTCTTATTGTGACATTCAATTAGAATGGTTGTACTATAAGAGGAATGTTTGGGAATCCTCCCATGAAAGTATGTAGAATATTGGCAATATATATAAGGTGGACATAAAATTGTACATATTCTACCTAAAATTTGAAGAGGAAAACAATCTATGACATCGGAGATTGGGGAACATCAATCATACAGACACAGAAAATATATAAAAGATGAAGATAGTCATGGATATCCTTAATCGGAAGAGTGAATGTGAAAAGTCTAGTGATGTCTGCATGCAAGAGAAGCTGGTATGAAATTCCTACCATCCAAAGAAGAAAATATCATCTAATATCCTTAACGTCATTCATATATATTTATTTGGGTCGATAGATGAATCTAGAACACGTGGAGAAATGAACTTTGTTCTTTTTATAGATGATTAATGTATAATTTCATGTCTTGTTTTTATACACAGGAAGAAAAAAGTGCTTGATTGAATGAAAACCTATTGAAAAATTGCAGATAATGAAACTAGACTGAATATCCATGTCCTATGGTATGAAAATGGAATGGAATACACATCCATTGAATTTCAAAATTACCTAGAGAATCCCGCGATACAACATGAGGAGGATTCTATGAGAAATCTATAGGAAAATGGATTTGTTGAGTATAGGAATTGATAGGTAAATAGTATAGCCAGAACTATGCAGATCTAGAGTCATATTCCTCAACATTACTGGAAAGAGGTAGTTCAAGATGAAATGTATATTCAAAATCTAATAGGGCTATATATGGGCGAGACAAAATCACCATATGAATGTTTTCTTGGAAGGAAGAAATCCTTGAATTAATTTCATCTTTTTGGAATAAAATGTTTCATATGAAACAATGAAATAAATCAAGGTAAGTATGAAGACAATGTAGACGAAGGAATATTACTTGGACCCTCAATGAACAACAAATCCTACATGTTTTTCAACAAGCACTTGGGAAGAATTGTGGAAAGAAGTGGTGTTAAGATCAATGAAGGAAAAAACAAAAATTATTTAAGGAATTTTTATACTGATGTGATAAAAAATGAGCTTGATTGTGAACATGGAAAAAATTCTAATACATACAAAGAATAAGGTGTAAAAAACACTCAAGGGACATATCATGATGTTAAATAAAAATACTTATCAAAAGAGGAATCCATAGCTTGAGATAATTTAATCAAAACCTAAAGGTGAAATCGAAGATAAGATATTGATTAGTCAAACATTATCGGGGATCATAATGCACTTACATAGATAAGGATAATAAAGAATAATACACAATCTGCATTTCTATCAGTTGTGGAACCATTCTCATTTTTAAAAGCTACAATGGATGATTCAAGTGTGAAAGGAATGAATGAAGAGTTAAATCATATTGACATAAATCATATTTGGGATCTTGTTATGAGACTCGATGGTCACCATGTGATTCATATGAAGTGGATTTTTAATAACAAATTTTATGAGCATGAAAATGTGATAAAAAATAAGGTGTTTTTATTCTATAAATGATATTCACAAATTTCAGGCATAGAAGTTGAGGAGACATATATTCCAGTAATGATACTAGAGTTAATCAAGCTATTTCTTTCCATGGAAATCAAAAGAGGTTATAAAGTATATCAAATGGACGTCAAGAAAACATTCTTAAATGGATACTTGTAAGAATAAGTATACATTGTACAACCCATGGGGTTATTTCTTGGCAATGATTAACTCAATGTTCTCAAATTAAAGAGATCCCTATATGTCCAGAAACTGGCATAGCAGGCATGGTACTCTTGGTAGGAATCTTATCTGAGAATTATTTAGTTTAAAAGAGGAGTAAATCATAATCTCTATGTGAATAATTATAAAATATATCAATTCATAGTATTGGTATACATGGATAATATTATCATCAGTGGAAGTAGGATGGGATCATTTAGTGAATTTTCCAATCATATGAAATTAGAAATTTAAATATCTATGATTTTTGATCTCACATATATCTTAGGGAATCATGTGATATAGAGGAAGGACTACACATTCATATCTTAGGAAAAATATACTAGAGAGATGCTGAAGAAATTTAATATGCATGACTCCAAACCAATGTCGACTCCAATTTCAGTTGGAACCAATCTTGGAATGCATCAGGATGGGAAATCTATTAAAACCACCATGTACATGAGGATCATTGGAAGCATACTATTCCTGAAAACAACCTGGCCTGATATTATATTTGCAACATTCCTAGAAGACCATTTTAAATGTATTCCAACAGAAGAACATAAATAATTATAAAAAATAATCATGAGGTGCATTCAAAGTACTCATAATTATGGGTTCTATTTATCTACAAAAAAATAGAGTGAACTGTTAATGTTCTATGATATGGACTGGGATGGGGAGGTAGTGGACATAAAATCCACCAGTGTTGGAGCTTTCTAAATTGGGAAGCAATGTGGGGGTGGTTGAGAAAGAAACATGAATGTACTTCTCTTAGTACTGCTGAAGATGAATATATATCCACTACATAGGTATGTACTCAGTTACTCTTGATGATGCATAAAATGACTAACATAGGTGATTAGGTGAAATAACCAATGGTGATTTACTGTGATAACAAGATCACAATTTATCTTACGAAGAATCCGGTTTAGCATTTTTTTATGAAACATACTGAAATCAGATATCACTTTTTCATGGAAAATTTTGAAGAATATGTGATCAAAATGGACCATGTGGGAACTGTTGATCAGGTGGGTGACATTAATACCAAGATGCTATCAGCAAATGTATATGAGAAACATCGATTGAACCTCAATATTTAGACACTTCCTAGTTCATGAGGAGGCTACGAAATTTCCACTCCCTAGTTATGTTAACTTTTTTAATCTATTTTTGTATGTGATATTGGTATATGGGGGAGATAATATCTATGGGGACTTTGTATTGAGCTATAAAATAAAAAGATATCGGTCTTTGGGTTTATTATCAATGGGGGAGAAGGAATAAATTTCGGACGTGTAATGCTTTTGTGTACGTCATCTGTGTGATTCTATGTCACGATGAGAATTTAGTTTTCTTAGGAGATGGAATAAATTCAGAATATGTAATTCTTATGTTTTATGATAAGAATTCAGTGTTAGGAGGAAACAACTCCAGGTATGTAACACTTCTGTGACATAGTAAGAGAAGATATTGGAGGTATTTAAGAATTCGAAAACACTTCATTATTAATTCCAAAACATGGGGACCCAAATAAATATCCCCCTCTTGTTTTCTAACTGACCAATCCTCACATAGACATAGAGTGTTGACTATGTTGATTGTTGTGTTTCTTATTTTGATAGTATTTGTAGGTCTATTGAATTTATCTAGAGATTGCCAATAAACCCAAAGGGAGAGATTGTTGGAACGATGATTGATGCTGGAAATGGTGTGTGGTTTCTGTTTGTTGTAAATCCTCATTGGATGTTCTGAATGTTTTACATGAATGGGATCATACAGTCCATGTGGGAAATAGTTTTGAAGGTGATGTCATTTTATTAGTGTTTATCAAATTCTAGGGTCCAAAAATTGGAATATGCAGATAAGTGTTTTTGGAAATGGGGGTTTCACACAAGATTAAAGGGTGTTTAGAAACATGAGTGTAGGACCTGAATTGGGATCAGTGTATCAGAAAATGGAAATGGAAAAATGTGCACGCAAAATATAAACTCTACGTGAAAAAATGAGGTTGTACAGGATAAGCGTACCCACCTAATGTGACATCAAAATGTGGTTTTTCTTTCCCATTAAGAATCTTGTGGGCACCGACAGAGGCGTGTCAAAAACATGCATGAAGGGTTGTCGAGGACTACAAATAAGCCGCTACCCCGAGGGAAAAAGAAGTTGAATTTTCAAATGAAAATCTGGTTTATCTACAGTGTGAAAAATTTGTGCGTGAAAGATTTACAGAGAGTTAGTTTTGCATGCAATGCATTATATTAGTCTAAAAAGACCATTTGGGACCATTGGTGTAGTTGTGTGAAAGAGGAGGATTGTTCAGAATGAAGGGATTGCGTAAATGTCATCTTTCATGAAAAATCCCAAATCATGAGTGCATGCATGGGAAAGCCTAGCCGAACAGCCATGCGAAGGTGGAGAGGTGATTTCACTATGAAGATGCTGGGGAAGAGTAGTTCCAATTAGTTAGTCTGTTTTATATGTAAACTTTGAAGCCTATGGGCAATGAATTCCTCTTATGCCTATGGGCCATGTGATACTAATGCCTACGGGACATGTAAGGGTTCCACCTCACCCATTGAAAGGTGGATTATCAAAATCTATAAAAAATGAAGGCCTTCTGACCATTGGAGGATGTGTTCATGTTCAGGCATTGCGTGCAAGTGTACTGTTGAGCATCTGATAGGCTTTTTAATATCTGATTTTTGTGATATGTGATTTCAATTGCATCAATTTAGGACATTGATGCAGGTAGTATCTCGTACTGGACTGAGACAAAGACTTCAATTCAAATCTATTAAAGAGACCCTCATGTCAATAAATTGTGTAAGACTTCTCTCATGGTTGTGAGAATGGGGGGGGGGGTTGTCGGAAGTGTTCAGAGGGATGTAGTGATCTATCCCTTAATTATTGTAAAGGTTGTGCTCTAGGCATAGAGTGATTTTTTCCAATCTCTTGTACTTCCAAACTAGTTAAGAATAGTTTATTTTTGTAGGACAGACACAGTTTCGGCATATGCTCCTTTGATGTATCCCTTCCCTTTATGGTGAACCAAGTAAACGTGTTGTGTGGTCTCATTGCATGTGATTGTTTAATTTATGTTCATATCCATCTAATAGGTTTAACACATTCCTACCAATGGAGGAACAAGAACAAACACTTTAAGAGAAAAATTTTACACTCCCGTTCACCCCTCCCCTCTTAGAACATCATGGGGTGTTACATAACTCAACTACACTTCGTCTCATTCTAGACTACCATAACTATCACTAAGGGTCTCTGTACATCTCCCACCCACATGGATTTATAGCTATGTAATAATAGTGGAACTCAAATATCACCTCCTCCCACATCGTTTCTTCAACCATTTTTTCTCATAGAATAAGATAACATGATTTCCTCCTTCATAATATACATATTTTTCATCACCTATGAATATATTATCTTTTAAGACCTCATATTCAATTTGTTAGAGATGGGACTCTCTCACACTCTCAAGGAGTTAAGAATTAAAAACCATTTATTGAAGAAAATTTGTACACTCCTACTCCACCATGGTCATGTGGAGGGAGGCTAACTAATCTGATGCTTCCTACACTAAGTGATCCTATGACTTCCTGCTATGGGTATCTACTACAACGTTTCCCTTCCCTATAATATATACTATCTCGAAGTTATAGTACTATAAGAACTCTAATCAACATCATTTTCTTAGGTTCATGTCTATCTGTGTAGAGACATACCTGAAACTCCGGTGGTATGAGTAAACCACAATGTCATCTCTCAGAAGATAGTGTCTCTACATTTTAAGAGAGAGAACTACCACTGCCATATCTAGCTTGTGAGCTGTGTAGTACTACATTTGGGATATCAACCGCCTTGATCTATATGTGATAACTACGTGTTGTTGCATCAATATGAAACTAAGTCGAGATCTAAAGGAATATAAATACACAACAAAACTCCATACCCTCCTTTTGTAGTCTCATCACTGGAGCACTTGTTGGCCTTTAACATAACTCCTCAAAGGCCCTCTGGAACTACTTAGACTAGGTAAATGGATTCCCTTTCCTCTTCAGGGAAGTCAAAGGGGATAAGATTATAAATAAGTCTTCTACAAACCTCATCGAGTATCCTTTCAAGCCAATGAAGCTTCATACCTCCAAATATATTATTGGTTGGCTCCCAATAAAGCACTACTACAATATTTTATGGATCCACAACATATCTATTTTCATAAGTGAAATTACCTTGAAAGTGAAACTCATGTATTCATAACTTCCACTTCAAGATATTTCCACAATGATGGGTCCCTCAAAACATGTTTTGGACCATACTCGAGAGCTCTATATACTCTTAATCTGTTACAGAGTACACGATTATGTCATTCATGAGAAAAAAACATATTGGTCTAGGTATGGCTGGAAGACCTGGTAAATCAAATCCATAAACATGGTGGGGGAATTAATCACACAAAAGGGAATCACTAGAAATCCCCAGTGTCTCTAATGACATTGGAATGATATATATGGAATATATGCCTCTATAACTCTCAAATAGTGGTATTCAGATCATTGATAAATCTTTTCTAACCATTTCATGCCTTGAAACGGATCCAATAGGTTTTCAATTATAGGTATGGGGTACTTTTTCTTTATCGTGGCCTGGTTCTGGTGATGATAATATAGGAAAATATACCTGATATCGTCCACGTTTTTCATGAACGACACTGGAGATGCCCAAGGGGACACACTAGGTCTGATGAAATCTTTATCAATATTCTCCTCTAACTGCAACCGTATATCCTATAGCACAGTATATTCCATATGATATGTCACATAAGATATTAGGGTAGTCACAAGATAATAGTAAATGTGAAACTCTATTTCCCTCCTCGTAGGTAGTCCTGGAACGTATCTGGGGAAGACGCCCATATAATCCTCAACAACTGATTTAAACTAGATACTTGAAGAGCCTTATGCCTCAATGGATACACTTTACAACTGATGGGTTATGGGATGTAGCCTCCTACTCACCAAAGCAACTTTCCTTTCCATGAGATCTATCTCACCATTTAAGGAGAATATTGTCCCATCAGTGTATTGGAATTTAACTTGTCTATGGTGACAATAAATATTTCTCAAACCATGGATATCCAATTCATAAACAAGATTATGTCATAAGGATACATTACGATGACCAGAAGATCCCAATTGAACCTTTATTCTCCAATGTATATCACTCACTACCGTAAGATGAATGAAAAACAATAAATGTTCCTGGTAGGAACCTTAGGCCAGTGAATTTTTTCTTGAACCTTTATTGGGAGCTCCATCTCCCACACCAGTAGTATCGAGAAAAAATAATGAATGGAACCTATGTATACTAATATTATAAAATTGGTATAATTAGCAAAGATCATATGTTTGATCATATCATGTGTTGTGGAATCATAGACATCTAATGCTTGTAGTAGTCTGTAGCCCCAACATTCAGCTCCCTAAGCCTGACATGGGCCGCTTGGTTGTAGTGGAAGGATCTCATAACATCATCCTCCATCCATAGCTCCTCCATCCTCTATTCCAACTCTAGATCCCTAGGGACCACCCTGTCCACACCTAGGAGATCTATGATCATGGTGTTTCCTCTATTGTGGAAGTATATCAGCTACCTTCCTAGGATTCTCATCACATCTGGTCGGGATGTCTCCTACCATGTGACCTTGCCCATCATATTTATTACAACTATCCCCACATAGCTACCCTAGTTCTATATGATGCACCCACATTCTATAAATATAACCCTGATAGAACACATTGAAGTGTCTCCTATGCTAAGATCCCATCAACTGGAACCTATTAGCTGTTGTAGATGACTCATCTCCTTAACTCCCACTCCAAGGTCTATCTATGTGGCATACCTCTGCCAGAAATCATTCTATCACTAGCACCCACTCTAGCACCCTATCATGGGTGGATGTGCACAAGGACACTATCCTAGCAAAAATTTCTTAGTGGATTTTTTTCTCTGACTTCTATTATCGGAATTTTCCCTTCATGATCATGTAATGAGAGTAGCATGTATTGTCGGTAAACCTCGCCGCATAATCAGCTACTCTCATGCCTCCATTTTTCAATTATAGATTCTCCTAGATCTGAAATAAGTCTAATTATGAGGGTATTACTACCTATGAAATAACTAATGGAAGTCATCCCACAAGTGTTTTTACTCATCATGCATATATGTAACCAGGCTCCGCCAACGTCCAGTTGCTTCATGGAAAAGGACGACTTCCAAATCTTCCATGTGATCTATCGATTTCTGAAAAATTCTATTGATGTGTACCAACAACTCTATCCAATCCTATAATTCCCGAAGGAATGGATCGACGTAAATCTTCAGAAATATCTGATCCTAGAACTTGAAGAGCATGCAAATCCCACACGCAACCTCATCCTTATAATATTTGAGGAACTTTTTCTCAATAAGTTTAGGTGGTATTACCTTCCCACATAGATGAAGGGGATCACATGATGAACCATGAACCATTTCCTTGGTGGTCATAGGGTTAGCATCATAAACCAGAGCTGGTATCATGTCTGGTTATTATCTTGGAGGCATCCTGAATGATTTCATGGAGTACCATAGTCAGATTAGAATATATATATATATATATATATATATATATATATATATTGACAAAAATGGGTAGATGACTCAAGAAGGAAAATCAAAGACTCAATCCAATTTTATGCATGGACCATTAATCCATTCAAAAAATGTCCCAATATTATGTGTCGACAAGATGATAGTCATGTTACTAGTGATACGTCAGCCGCTAGTACCATATATAAATTCCTTGGCCAAATAGCCACACTCAAGACACTTTAACACTTTTCCCTAAAACCAACTGATCGTATTTATAGGTATACATCTCAACAAAATCCAAAGGAATGAACATTCTATAATACCAGTCTATCATGACTATACCCATGTCGGGGCTCAAGTTGCAACTACCCCGAGCCTGCCACTTTTGCCTAAGGGGTGGTGACAAGAACCAAATACACAACTAAACTCAAGGTGGCCTTTTCCCAAGAACCTTTAGGTACACACACATCTAACTCATTGGAAAACTTCATAAAGAAAGGAAAAAATATGAAATAATTCATTAAAATAAACATTTCATGCAAGAACCTCTAGAAAGTAGAAAAGTTTGATAGTGTATACTGTACGTAATGGGATAAAATACAAACCAAACATGAAATATGTCACTAATTGGAAAAATTTGGAATGGTTAAATAGAATGGATATCATAGCTCCAATATTGTAAACTACATCCACTATAAATGGTCCAAGAACCAAATATCCCTATGCTATCCTAAATTAACAATCCACTTATCCATCATCCTTAAAAGACACGAAACATCTGGGAAAATCCCATGAAGGTGTTAGTATATACATACCCTAAAAAATTCCCCTAAATTTGTTAAGGGGGAGAAGTAAGAGATATATCTCAAGAGGGAATCAATAGATATAACAAGGTATAGTGAAATAGTACACCTAAACCCAACAAGAGATTTAAATTAAGATCATCAGAGAACAATGGGATAAACAAAGTTAGTATATGGAATACTCATCATCCATTCACCACCTATAGTAATCCATGAGAAGATAGACATGGAAATCATGTAGAATATCGCTCACAACTTCATCTCTCATAGAATGATAATATCTAATCCCAATGTGTGAATAAAAAAGAAATAATATATATATATATACTTAGAGAAAGAATACCAAATGTTAGAGTAAGGGTACATCTACCTCATAGCTCATCCTAAGGATAAGGGTATCCAATGGTCCAAAATGTGTCCACCAATGATCCACAACATCTCGCATAACTACCCTAGAGTCACAATTATATGGGACTCAATCACCACACCTTGATATTATCAACTTTGGGAAGAATTAACTCACCTACACTGTTATAGGTCAAATCACAAGAAGTTATCTCATTGAGGAAATATTCCATATTACTTATAATATAAAATCCAATTCAAACCAAATCTCTTCATTGTACTTCCCAGTCGAGGTTCCAAAAATTTTAGGAAAGGTTATAATTCCTTGGTATGATAAGAGAGTCCTACTCAAATAGTCACCTAGGAACGCCAATTCCCAATCCTACCATAGGGTACTACTCGTTAAGTATATTAAAGAATTCCACTACCATTTCATACTGAACGGTAATCCTGGTAAGGTCATCAGGGAACTCCACTGCCCAACCCTGGTGAAGGGTATGCCCAGAAAGATGAGGAACTCCACTACCCATCCCTAATAGAGGATAAATCAAAAAGATCATTTAGGAATTCCACTACCCAACATTTCGATACAAAATACCTATAACTTCAAGGAACACCACTTCCAATTCCTACTGGTGGGTGACTCAAAATGATCATTAGGCAACGTCACCGCCCTGCCAGGATGGAAGGTCAGTCCAAAAATACCTGGTGATCCTCTAAAATTGCTTTTATTATTAGGTGGCGCCATAATGAATCATTACTAAAACCTCTCACATCATATCTAAAAATTTCCATTGCTTGGAACCATCACATTATACATGGAAAAACTCTTGAGATAGGATATTCAGTTATTATAATCAGACACCCTGAGAAAAAAATCACATTTGACCAAATCATTCTTGTGTGGAATCTACTGGGCCCAATCCATGAGTCCATATTAAATACCCAATATTGGTATTGAAATGTATAGCTAAATTTCAGGTTCACAACATCATAAACGATTCATCATTCTAACACTGAATTAGGGTGATATATGGAATATAAGATTTCACAGTAATAATATTTTTAATACTATTGGGTGGTTATTGAACCAGGAAATAAGAAAAAAAAGGTATCCAAAATTGGACTTAAAATGACTGCCTTGATTCTAGGATCATGTTCTCATAGACGATTTATCAAAAAGATGCCTCAGTTAAAATATATAACTGATAAATGATCATTTATCCATGATTTATATCTCATTCCTAATATCTAATATCTTGTATCTTGTATCTTATATATCATATCTCATGTCTCATGTCTTATATATCATATCTTATAGATCGATCATCCTAGAACTACAACTATTCTTGATATAGGCTTCGCTCTTCCAATCGTTGTCACATCCTCGATCTGCCATGAATCTAGGGCCCCGAATGAGCTCGGTGCTGCCAGACAATGTCGATCCCGGACAATAGGAATCTAAATAGTGAATAACATGAATAATTTTAGGATGATATCACCTCAAAAAAGTTCAAAAAAACCATCCAATCAATCATTATCAGTGAGCCAGAATGAGGCACCGAGGATACAACATTGTTTAAAAAGATATGTGGTACTTGGGCTCATTAAACGGATATAACGAGATGGAAATTGAATAATGAATAACAATCTGCTCAATATTTTAATGAAAATTAATAAAAACACAAAAGTAAAATTCATACCTATGTTATGGATTGATATTTGGTGAATAGAATGCATGCTCAATGATTGGAAGAAGTTGACGTGTTTTTTCCATCTGGATCTGATTTGATCTGATATTTCGTCGACGTTCATCTTGATTTGCAAAAGAGAGGAGGGAGGAGATCTTGTTGGTGGATTCAAAAAAAATGAGGTTGAACCTAGATGTTTTCATTTTATGATATATTTAAAAAGATAATTTTGGTCAAATAAATTTAATCAATTATTCTAATTATTTAATTTAATGCACTTAACAGACATCCAATGAGCGAGGGGTCCGAAGTTCCAACGCCAACTCATTCTAAGTCAACCCAAGGGAATGAAACATGTTTTAGACAAAAGCATTATATAAAATTTCTAATTTTGTCATCCATTTAATAGTTATCTAATTTCCATTAAATAAACATTCATGCACAGTATAAAATATATTTTTTATTTTTAGAAAATTATTTCCATGAACACTGGGACATGGAATAGCATGTCGTCTCCCCGCCTAGCTCTAGAAATATATATAGAAACATTTTTTTGTCTTAAAAATAGAAAAAACAGATATATAAAATTGATGTTTATGAGTTAAGTTTCTTTTCTAGGAATAATGTTATAATGAAATTATTATGAAACTAACTTTTTTAGTGGGTTTAGACATGATTTAGGTTCATGTGGAACACATATGTAAGGTTTTTATTATGTGATGGGTGAGACCTATTTCTCCATATAATGAATTGGGAAATTATTTATATTCCATGGGATAATGAATGGAGTAGTTTAGAAGGGCTTGATCCACAATGGAAGGTGGGGAAACCTGATCCACTATGGGAAGATGGGGAATCCTGATCCATTATAAAGAAAGGACTGTAGTTGGAGATGGTTGTGTGTCCTTCCTTTTATGTTTATTCCCATGAAGTTCCCTGTTATGTTTTGGAAATGTTCCTTAACATATATGGAGTGATATTACATGTTTATGTGTCTTAAATCAATTAAATTTATTATTTTTATATTATTTATTCATTGATTATTATCTTGATTACATCACAATTCATGTATTATAAACATCCAATCAATATTTCATGTCTCCTGTACATGATCTTGGTGTCCAGGGTATGATCTTAAAAAACTATTTATACATTCTCATACCCTTATGTTCATGTTATGATTATATACCACCCTTTCTTACCCTTACTCTAATTCTAATATCACCCATTGTTCTGTTTATTTTAACCAATATATAAAGACTATAGTTATGTTAGATTTGAAAAAAATTCTTTTCATTATGAAACATTTGGTGGAAGAATATGTATATGTCTTATGAATCAGTTGTTTATGATTCCATGTTTCGAATAGTAGTAAACTAATACGGGATTTCTATGGGTATTTTTGTAATGTATGAAATGTTCAACCAAATTGATGTAATGTAAATGTATGAAAAGACTAGGTTGTTATAGGGTATGTTTTTTTTGATTTTAAGCACTTCTATGTTTTCCAGTTTTTTATTATAAGAAATTTTATCGTGGTTGAATATATTACCTATGTGGTTTCCTTTTTATCATTATAATTAATTCTTCTATATTGTTCCTTTATATCACTTTCCTTCACTATTTATTTCATTAAAAGTTTGTAGTTTGTCTTAAAAACTATTGATCGTGGAATAGAGTTCGAAGAGAATTTTTTGAAGACTATTATCCTATAAGAAGAGATCTTAGTGTGGGATTATAATCATTATAATGGGAACTATTATAGGGAAAAGTATTTATCTATGTTTTCAATTGAATATTTACTATTTCATTTTAAGGATAATTATATTCATAATTGTGAATTACTAAGGAAAACAACTCTTTATTTATTATTGGTTACATCATTATGTTTTCATTTTTAGTGTTCTATATTGTATTCATATATATAAAAATATATGTTGATCTTTTATAAACCCATACTATATTAGTGTTTCTTTTTAGTACTATATTTTAGTTAAATATAAATTGTGATAATAGAGGAATAGTGTTGTGTGAGTGTATTTCTCAAGAGATCGACCATAGGGTGTTCACTATTCTATGTTCATATGTAATACAATTTTAATGGGTTTTTGAAAAAACACACTATAATAAATAACCTATTATGATGATAATATGATATATAGTTATGATGTGGTGATGTGGTATGTGGATGGTGATGTGTGGTTTTGGGAATGATACGTTATGTGGTTATAAAAATGTATGGATATGGAAGGGATTTAAGCATGTGGTGTATGTCGTTGGGGTGTGCTTGAAACAAGATTTGTTTGTGGGTTATGTTCTTGACATATATTATTTTTATATGATGAAGTTGTACTTATATAATATAATGGGTCACTAATCCTTTGTGAAAATAATGTTATACCTCAAAGTTTAATTTTTTATCACAAACACTTTGATATATTTCTAACTTGTTTCTTGTTTCTTCTAGTGTATTTATTGTGTTTCAATTATTTTATAATGGAAGGAAGAATACCGATCTTAATAAAATCTCAATGTGATCTTAATGGACCGATGTGAAGTTTTGGGTAGTGGTGAATCATTGTCCTGATAGTTGATGTGCACTGATTAGCTGGTACAACATCCAACAGTGCCCATATCTATCCACAATTCATAGCCCTGCCGATATAGTAACTAGTTGTGAAGCGGCTACAATCTTGCATGCTGGCTAGCTAGTGTCATTGGGTGGATAGTCATTGGTGAAATTTCTGAACCTTTTCAATATCATTAATGATGAACAATATTGGTCTTTCTCATATCATTAAGACACAACATCACCTTGGAAGATCCTGATATTCTAGGATGATATGAATGGGAAAAAAAAGAGGCTCAAAACTTCATCTGATTATAATGTTCATGATATGAAATTATCTCTGATATATAATGATCTATGATTCTTCCTCCGTAATTCAATGAGCTTAAAAGTTCCAAATTTATATTCCTTTCCCAACGAAGACTCAAGGAGATCATCATACATGGGAATCGAGATCAATGGTCACCATCCAAAAGCATGATCTTCAAAAATTTTCTTTTAGCACCATTAATCTTCATCGATCTATTTTTTATTTTATTCCATTTATCCTTATTCTTTTTTATAATTAATTCATTACAGTATAACCCTTTGACTCCCTATATCTCAATTGTAATCTCTCTCTCTAACATATTTTTTCTAATTCTTATTATTTTGGGAGAGTACATGCGAAACTGTAACATGATTACTAAATAAATAACCATATCTTTTCTACCTCCTTATCATAATTTCATTCTGGATTATCGAATCAAAATCATACTATTCTTTGTTTTTTATTGTCTTCTACTAAAACTAAGGGTTCATGATTTCTTCATTTTCAATTCAAAAATAATGAAATTATTTTATTATTTGTCCCCTTTAATACCAAAGGGTTATATTCCCTCTCAATAGATATTTAGGGGAGGAAATGTATGGTAATCGTTTTGTGTTATTTCCGAACATTTTTATCTATGTGTTCCTCTCAATTTTCGTTCATCATTTATCATTTCAGAACACTTTTTCATAAATGGATTATTTTAATTTCTTCTTCACATTACCATTGAATTTTCACATTCGTTTATTATTTAACAATATATTTTATAGAATAAAGTTTCTTATTATAATTTTAGTTATATAAGTAAATTCAACCCTCACCCACTCTTTCCATATATACTTGACGAAGTGATGTTATCAACAATGAATTTTTATTTTTAATTTTTTTTTCCTTTTTTTCAAAAACAATTCAATTTTCATCTACTAATCTTTTTTAAAATGGAATCTACCTATTATACCCGTGATCCATTCTATTATAGTTCAAAAAATTCAGATTAGAAAAATGACATGTTTATTTTTTTTTGAATCATTGAACATCCTATTTTAAACATGGTTATGCATGGTTATGACCTATGAACTCAAATCAATGTTAAATGGAATTATCAAGATATTTCTTCTTTTGAATTAGATGGTAAATAAAAAAAAATCCTTCATTTTGGTTTGGATAAAAATAAATTCAATAAAATATCTACTTGAAAATGGATAATGAAATTTGTAAAATTTTATAAATCACACACAAAGGAAACAAAATAATGTAAAGGATTCTCGATTGGATATGTATCTTCACGATTTTAAATTTTAATATATGTATGTAAATGAATCAATTACTATCATGTTTAATTTTTTCATTGAAATATTCAATGTTATAAATTATTTTGGTAATGAATTCTCCACTGAAAGATTTGTGAAGAGAATACATTGTGTTTGACAAAGATTAAGGGCTCCTAAAGTAAATTTGATCAAAGAATCCAATGAAATAAAAAATATAGTGTTTGGTGGAGTTATCAGATCCTTAATGATATATGAGTCAAATATGAAACACTAAGTTGTTAGTGGAGTAATGGAAGTCATTAAAACTAATAAATATATTTTGTTTAAAGCAATCAATGATGATAATTTTACCAAAAGTAACACCAATAATGAAGGTAAAATTGAAAAAATGTTCAGAATAATTTAAGAACTTATAAATAAAAGTAAATAATAGTAACATTACAAAAATAAATATCTTTTTGGTGTTATGAAATTGATATTTTACATGTTTAAAACGGGGAATATTACACGATATTTTCACATCAATAAAAAGTTGATAAAATATAAGAAGAGTGGTAAGAATGATCTGAAATTATTCACATGGAGTTGTATTGATAACTCCACAACATCACAAAACACAACTCCAAAAATGATTCAATGAAGATATTGACGATTTTAATGAGTTTAGTACTGAAATTTCTAACAACTTATTATTCTCATTATTCTTTTTCTTTCAATTCATATTCTTATACACCCCTAACCGATAAATAACTAGAATACACTTTTAAAATATATGAAATGGGATTCAAAATCAATCATCATTATATTAAAATCATTAAAATAATTATAGGAAATTGGATTATGATAAATATCTTGTTTTATATAAAAATGATTTGATTTTGAATTTGATAAATAAACTAGATCTTGGTGTTTTAATAACATGAAATCATGGATCTCAAATTAAGTCTTTTAAAATTCACTCACGGAGAAAAAATATCTAAACATCACCCTTAGTTCTAAGCATATTAACATAAATAATCAGGGTTATAGTTTTTCAAAAAATAATTCATTTTCTTAAAAAAAATTAAAGGAGTTTATGAACATAATTTTTTAGGATATTTCTATGATTACAAGTATATTTTTATGAATGATGATGGAAAATTACTAGATATAGAAAACCAAACTCAATATATATTTCATCTAATGTTATTTTAAATTAAAAAAAATTGGTTCCCACGTCATTACGTTCCAATTTTTAGGAACAAAATTTGTTTCCATTCTTAAATAATCATGTTTTATCACATTTAGACCCTAAATGGTACATAAAAGAAGATATTTTTTATGGGTTAAATGAATTTTCCACCCGAACATATTGATCATTTGTTTAGTGGAAACTCAAATATGTTTGTTTGCAAATGAAAAGTCCGTGATTTTTAGATCAAAAATAAAATCCAGCCGCCATATTTCTTCTATATTAATTATTTTTTTATATAGGAGAAGTGTTTTAATGTGATTTTAATTATCCCCTCTCTCTTATCTAATCGTGGTTTCAATGATTTATCTTGTTCTATCCTTAAAATATCTTCTAAAAATCATGCCTTAATTTTCCATATCATGGAATGATTCTCCTATATCTTTTCAAACCGTTTATAATTATTTAAATATTATTATACATGTTATAGAAATCATTATTTTCAAATTTTTTAATCTATAATGAATTATTTCTTCATGACATGTTTTTTATTCTTCTTATTCTATTCATGATCCAAATTTTTTATATATACATGAATTATTAATATATATTATTTATTATTCATTATGTGAATCATAATATGGTTAGTTATCCACTATATTTAATTTGTATTATTATTCATAATGGAAAATTTGATTTTTATTTTCATAAATAATCTTATTAAATTATCTTTAACTTATATATTATTATCTTATTTATCTAACCCTATTATTTTGAAGGTTATTTTTGGATAAATTCAATGGCGGGTATTTTTTTAAATAGATAATAAAGCTAAAATAATGATATTTTCAAACGGTGTTTCAGGAAGATAGAGAATGTTGTTTCAAAATCAAAAAATGGGAGACTTGGTTTTAGGAAAATTTGGAAAATCCATCGCTTTAATATTTTCCACTTATTTATAAATATTTTTAAAACAAGTGTTTGTGTTTATTAAGAGGTTAGATTTTATTACATAATAGTTTAAACATTTTATAGATAAAAACATTAATATGAAATAGTGTTCTCAACGCACCCAAAAACCTCAAACATCATGTCCCTCTATAATATTAAATAAATAATTCCTATAATGACTAGAGAGTAGCATAGTATGCTCTATCTATATGTAAAAAATGAAATAATGGTTAAATGTAAAATAAAAATATAATATTATTATCAGAATAATGTTTTGATTGTTTCAATGTTTGATACGGCATTCTATTTCTATTATTTAATAAAGAAATTATTTCCCAAAGAAATGAGCACATCATTGGGTTTAATAAATCATATTTCTAATGTGGTTTTGGATAATTGTTTACCAAGGAAATCATATTCTATAATATATGTTTATATATATATATATATAACTTTTTTCTTCATTATCTAAATGTTTATTAGAAAATAAGTCACAAATGTTTTTGTAATGTGAGGTAAAAAGAATAGAAAAAATCAAATCAATTTATTTATTTATGATAAAATGGAAATTAAGTTCATATAAATCTAAATAGAAAAGAATAAACCCATTAAATAACACCTTAATGTTTTATAACATACATGAAAGTCCTTTTAATTTACTGTAAATATAATGTTTTGATGAGATGAGAATGACATCATAAGTAAAGTAAAATAAAATGAAATTTCACATTTTATATTAATGACATCTTCTAAAATAATGTAACTAATATTTGAATTTTCAAAATCATTCATCTATCCAATGAAATGATAACCATACTGGTAGGTCTTTAATAATAAGTTTGAAAGATTTTGAAAATTCAAAATATAATTACATCCCTTTCGAAGATGTTTTTAAGGTTCCACATGCAAATAATCAAGGTTTTACGTCACTTCTGATGTGGTGATCATCAAATCCAAACTCTATTCTGTTAAAAAAATTCAATGTATTTCATTTCTATTGTAAATAAGTCATGTGTTTTTTAATGTACTTTTTATTGTCCATTTTACTTAATATACTCATAATTTTCATTTTGTTGTGGAAAAATAAATTGACATAATATTTTCTCTTATTTTTACCTGACATTAGAAAAACAACTGTTAATTATTTTCTAATAAAAATTTTTATAAGGAAGAAAGAATTATTTTTATTACCCTACACAATATGATTTTTTCTTTACCAAATATTTTAGATATGAAATGGTGTGATTTTTAATTTATGTATGATTTCTCAAATGATGGTATGTTTCATGATTACTTTCTAACAATATTTCTTTATTTTTTATCCATATATAATATTATTATTCTTTCTTTTCACATCACATGTACTTTTCATATTCCTTATAGTGTTAATATGAAAAGATTATTGTTATTTAATAGTAATTTTTTTTAGGAAATTCAAAAGATTCTACTAAATAAAGGATCTTATGTTAACATCACGTAATTAATAATATGAAATAATGTCATTGGAAACCATAAATAATTGTAGATAATAGTGTGAACTCAATCAAGTAGTGTTAGAGCATAATTTACAATTATGACCTTCTTAATCACATATTTTGAATCTCAAATGATTCCTTAATTATTGAAGCCAATCCATCTAATTCCACCTTCCTCTAGACTTCTGCCTCACTCAATGATGCAACCTATTATTGTCAGGTATCAATATTAGATACTCTTCATGCATTGGGAAATACCAAATCCCCCAATAGGATTCCATGTTGTATCTTAACAGCTATAAATAGTGTCTAGTTAGTATAATGGAAAAATATATGATTCCCTTGATATATTTGTAGTGCCACATGGTATGATAAAAATTGAACATGGACTCCATAGTTCCTAGAAGATTCCATATTGACATTGTATCACTTCTAGTTTTACAACAATTTTTTATCACTATATTTTATTATAGAATCTATACACTCTTCAACATCAAATAGAGAGTCTTCTTAACAAGAAAATGCACACTTGATAACCAAAAGAGTTTTAAATTCTCTTTTCAATCTATCCTTGAAAGTGAAATTTGTACCTTATTCCTAGTTGATTCTCATTTGAGGATAGTGTTTTTATAAACAAATTAATTAACATAATGAAAAAATGTTTCATGAAAAATGGAAGATGTAGTTAACTTTTGAATCCCCTTTTAGACACCATTTATGTAGTCCACAATGTTTATGGTTATTTTTTTGTACATATTTCCCCCCATTAAATGTTAGTATACATTTTTCTTTTGGAATCTAAATCATATAATCAAACACTTCTTGATTAGACATGATGATTTATGAGAAAAGTTTTTCAATGAATCATATATCTTTCTCATAAACTACAAAGAAGTAATCATATTTCACAATAATTAATTTTATCTTTCAGTTGAAATAGTAAAAAATAATAAATAGTTGTACAAAAAACCTCATGATTCGCTTTCTCATAAGTTCATTATGGAATGTTTTTTGAAATTTTCTAGAAATGCGCCTGATGTAGTATCGATGATGTATATTTGGGGGTCTCCATGTATCAAGGTATGAATTGACTGCCTCATTTATTTCCTAATGTTGATCATATATCAAACAGAAACCCAAAATGTGGGGGAAATGGTTATTGATACATTCTAAACACCAAATCCATGATTTTTACTTTTTTCATATCCACAATTGAGAATGAAAGTGAAATAAGTGAACAATTTCCATCTTGGGTTGCTAAAATCAATAATACACCCTTGTATTTTCCATATAGAATCATTCCATAAATACATATGAACTATTTTATGAAATGAAATGTGAAAATACAAAGGATGAATTCCCAGAAAAACTAATTAAATTTAACATGATATCGATTTACACGGTTATCTTGAGAGACATGTTCATTCATATGAATATGGAAGGCAACTTGGTCATTGTGTCTTAGTATGACTAGAAATTATGGAAACACCTAATAGGAGTCATCCTAATCTCTATACAACTTCATTCTATTTCACCCTCCATTCCTTATTATAGGAAATATTATAACCAATCTTTGGTTCCATCCTCCATTGAAAATGTTCTATTGAAAAATATTTTCTGATCATAATCTTCTCAATGAAAATATTTGACACAAATTCATCATCCAATGAGTTATTAACTTTTTTAAGATTTAGTTGAACACAATTATTATATGCCTCAATGTTCACAATTCTCTGACCTCCAAATGCACTATCCATAATCATCCTCAAGAAGAATCTACAATCATTCCAATATTTATCACAATTTATGCTGTATTTTTTATGAATTGATTACAAAACAAAATATATGAAGTTTCTCTCAATGTAAAATATTTGTATTATGTTTCTTATTACATGTTTACATGGAAAATTACCTCCAAGAAATAATTTTTGGTACAAATCTTTAAACATATCTACTATAGCTTTAGGAAACTCATTTATAGATGTGAGAACATTGATGTTGAATTCAAAAAAATGTTTCATTACTTATGAACAAGATGAGAATAGTGGTGGATTATTCATTGTGGGCTAAGGCTATTTTAAAAATAATATATTTAAAGAAACTTCCTCTGCAACTTTTATACTACCTACTCATCAACAGGTTTTCCTCCATCATTTCTATTATTAGAAATTTTATCATCAGAAGTCTGATTTATATGTATATTTTGAATATTAGCTTGGTTTTCCTTTCCATGTCATAAGGAATAGAATGATTATCTTCTTATGGAAGATATTTAACCATTATTTTAATTATACCTATTAACACAATTAGACATTGTTGTTATATAGTAGAAACCTCAACATATAACTCTATCATGGAACTATATATCCATTGGGAAAATAAATTAAAAATTTGAACTAATTCTCTTCAACATAAAATGGAAAGGCTAAATCCTATAGTGTGATTGGTAATTGGAAATTTTAATAGAAAATAGGCTTAATCACTTGATTAGGGCCCAAAGTTATACAACCATGAATTCATTGTTAATGTTTAGTTTTCATTACAAAATCTGTTTTCCTAACCATTTTTGTTAGTTTTGAACTATAAGATTCTTCTATATCGGTTTGAATATCATCCTCATATTAGTAGAAAGAAGAAAATATGTTTCTCTACATGAAAAAATGATCACAATTCTAATAGTTTAAATATGATTTACAGTAAGGGTTGACCAAAAAATCATTATTATACTATACTTTTAGAACATCTTTTTATATACTAAAATATGACAGTAATATTTCATTATCTAAAATTTTATTAGAAAATTATTCATATACTGGTTTCTAAAATGAGGTAAAAAAGAAGAGAAAATGTCAGATATTTTTATTTATCCATGAAAAAATGACAAATATGATATTATAAAGAGAAATGGACAAGAACAAACCCATTAAATACAATATGAAATCATTATAATAGATAATAGATATTATTATAGTTTTCAAAAGAATAGATTTTGGATTATATGAGCCTTCATTTAGAATTGAATTAAGATCTAGGTTATTCTGAAAAGGTAGATTAATAATATCTTCTATTGGGATGTAATTGAATTTTTAATTTCCAATATCATTCATCCTTATAATTACATCATCATTGTATTGGGATTCCATCCATTAGTATTTTGAAATCGTTTGAAATTTGAAATTTGATATACATCCCTTTGAAGAATTTTATTAAGATATCACTTAAAAATATGCTGGATTTTACTTCACGTATGATGTCACACTTGTCTTATCCAAACGTTGTTCTATTGAAAAATTCTATGGTATAAATTTTATGTGGTAAATCATTAATGTGTTATTTAATTCTATTTTTCATTTCCAATCCACATTTAATGATCAAAATTATAATTTTACCATGGGAAAATAAACTAATTTAATGTTTTATATTCTTTTATATCAGTTTGAAAAATATTTTATGACTAATATTAACAATGAGTGTTGACTACATAATCATTATGATTCTGAAATTTTATAAAATCATATTACATTGTAAAATATGACACTAATGTTTCGTATAACAGTTTGTAATATTCTTAAAGGTATTTATGTAGTTTATAAATAATATATAAATCATCTAAATCATATCCCCGGAGAGTTTCAAACCAGTTGTGTAGCAAGGAATGTTTCCATGCACCAGTTCTCAATCATTTTTATCTTAATAGGGTGTTTTCAGGTTTTAACCCTAGGTACATCTGTGTCAGAGACACATTCACTTGTAGTGTCCAGGAAGATATTTGATTACACATAGAAACACATAATCACTATAATACCAATCTTTTGGATTGGCTTATTATATCCTAAAATATGAAACTAATGTTTCATTGTACCATTTTTGAATTTCCAATATCTATGTTTAGTGGTTTATAAAGATAATGTGATTCATATAAACTATATCAATTGATAATAACATACCAGACATTCAATATGTTTGAATCATCTAAATCATAAGAGTAACAAATCATGTGTGTAGTTAATCCTCCATATCATCCAGTCAGCAATATTTTATCTTATGTTAAGTATATGTTAGTCAAAATTTAACCAATGGTTAATCATTAATTGATTATTAGTTAACAATTATTTCATCATTAGTTAATCATTATTTTATATGTATTTATTAATTAGTTAATAATTTGATAATAATTATGTAATCATTATTTAATCATTATTTAATCCTTTATTAGTCCTTACATAATGATAAATTAACCATTAGTTACTCATTATTTAATCACTAGTTGCTCATTCATTAATTAATACTTAATAATTACTTAGTTTTTATTTAATCATTTGTTAATCCATCTTTAATAATTATTTAATCATTAGTTAATATTTACATAATAATTATTTAATTATAAGTTAATCATTGAATAATCATTAAATAATCATTCTTTAATAATTAGTTATCATTATTTAATCATGGGTAACTTATTCTTTAATCATTAGTTAATAATTACATAACCATTCATTAATAATTAGTTAATCAATCCATAATGATTCTTTAAAAAATATTTAATTATTTCTTATTAATTCTTAAATCAGTAGTTATTAATTATTTAATCATTATTTAATCAATTGTTAATTGTTACTCAATAATTATTTAATCATTAGTTAATCCTTACTTTGTCATTGTTTTGTCAATAGATATTCATTATTGAATAATTTTGTAATGATTATTTATTCAATATGTAATCATTATTTAATAATTAGTTATTCATTAATTAATAATCATTTAAACATTAATTAATTGTTACTTAATAGTTATTTAATTATTAGTTAATTAATTTTTAATAATTAGTTAATCATTAGTTAATCATTTTTAATAATTTTTTAATAATTGTTTATTTATTACATAATCATTATCAAATCATTCCCAAATCATTCTCTAATAATTAATTAATCGTTCTTTTATCATTACATATTCATATGTTAGTCGATCAATAATCATTAGTTAATTAATTGTTAGTCAATCTTTACTCATAACATAATCATTATTTAATAATTAGTTAATCCTTCTTTAATAACTAGTTCATCATTAGTTATTTATTTGTAAATATTGAATTAATCATTGTTAATCATTATTAATAATTATTTGTTAATTACATAATCATAATTTCATCAATCTTTAATCATTAGTTTATCATTAGTTAGTCATAATTTATTCATAATTTTATCATTACTTACTCTTTATTTAATCATTTGTTGATCACTAGTTAATCATTACTTAATCATTCATTAGTCATTATTTATTCAATAGGTAATCATTCTACAATCATTACTTAATTATTTATAATCATTATTTAATCATTATTTAATCATTAGATAATCATTCGATATTAATTAGCTAATAATTATTTAAAAATTACCTAATACCTAGTTAATTAATCCTTCTATCATTAGTTAACCATTTTATATTTGTTAGTTAATTGTTATTATCTAATAATTATGTGTAATCTTTCTTTTGTCCTATGTTAATCATTAGTTAATCTATAAATAATCATAGATAATAATAGTTATAATTTCTAAACTATATATTACTAACTAAACTACTAAATAAATAACATATTTAGAACTAAATAAAAACAAATCAATTAAATTAATAAATAACTTTAGAAAAAATAAGAAACAATTCCTCTTAAAGATACTTCCAAAAAAATTAGAACTTCATTTCGGCCACCAGAACCACCACGCACAATGGAAGCTTATTTTGGAGATAAAGAGAGTATAATTTGGAGAGATGGATGAATTTTGAATTTAGGAGGGTGTTCCCTTTTATAGGATCTTCAAGGAATGGAGGCTACCCCATCCGCCTCTTTCCTTTATGTTAAGTGAATGGTGGCTTCCCCTATACATCCTTTCTCATTAGTTGAGGTGAAAGATGAAAGGAATCATCCCACCTTTTCTATGTCATTGATCTTTGTCTATGAGTGGAAAAGTTATAACACACTATGAATTTCAGGTAATAGGGAAGGCTTCCAAGGACCTACATCCTTTCTAATATATAATTCAAAACATATATATCCTATGAGTAATTAAAAAAATCAAAAAAATGTATAAATAATATTTTAAAAGTCATGATTGATAAACAATATGTTTTTTATAATTAATTTTCTTAACATGTATATCGCTATAAAACGAATAATTGTCGATAAATGGTAGGATTGTTTTTATATGGTGTTTGATGATGTCTTCTCTCATCCTCTATCATGATAATCTCCATTTTATAGTATCATTTTTCCGCAGTATCTCAGATTGTGGTTAGGTTTTAGAACATTTATATTATTGTAGTAGTGAATGAAACTCATGTGAGTTAATTGGGTTGTATAATTTTTATTTGATTTTAATAACAATTATAAGTTTTAATGTGGTTATATTAACTATAATTTTTATATTTATAGATTTAAATAATAGTTCCTTTATATGGAGGGATTTTTTTTGATAGGTATCTCACTCTTAGTAGTTATGCTTGAGTAAGTTCATTCCCCATGATTTTTTCTGATCTTGAAATGTTATATTTTTTCTATTAGGGTTGAGTTTTTTATTCCTTATGTGGTGTTTAACTTTTGATAGTGGTGATTTTCATGAATGAGAGGTATATCTCAGTGTTGTTTTGGGTATTATGGTCATTTTTTTCCTTTTTGAGTTTGGTTTTGATTATCAATAAGAAGAATCATTAGATATGTATTTACTATAACCGACCAAATGGACTATTAATTTTCATCTCAATAATTTTGGAAGTTCTGAGGAAGAATTTGATGTGATCTAGTGGAAGGAAGTGTGAGTTGGAGATGAAAATTATCTAGAAGTGGAAAACGTCCATTGTATTGATTTATAAAGAGATTGTTGTGTGATAAGGTTTCTCAATAGTCTAGTGTGTAATTCCACGATAATTGGGTTATGGATTAATTCTTTTATTACAAAAAGGGGTGTAACCCAAGATGTTTTGGTGTTGCACTATTTCAAATTTATATTTTGGTTTTGGTGCGAATATGTTTGGTTTAGGTGTTATGTACTATGGATTATTCATATATAGAGGATCTATGGGTTAATATAATCTGACGATTTGTAATTTTGTCTAGTACAATCTTATTTTCCTCTTGAGGGGTGAAATTATGTAATAATGGTACTAATGTTCTCTAGGATTATATTATGTGAGCCTTTGGATTAATCTTCAAAAAGGGGTGTAGCATCGTGACCCTTTTCAGTACACCCAATAAACTATGGTGTCTGATTTATATGTTCTATCTTTATGAGGTCTGTTTCACTATCATTCCTCCCATCTTTTCATTGTCTATTTTGGAGTTCATTGGGTAAAATAAAGGAATATAAGGATCATACACCGATTATTGGATTCTTGAGTACCATGGTGTTGCCAACATGTCTATGTGGTGACCTTCATTTAATGTGTGCAGTTAATATTAGTTTGACTATGAGATCCAGGGAGTGATAAGGGGAGTTTATAATGTGATTTTTAAAGGCATCCTCATTTCAGTCACATTGTAGTGTGAGAATAAGTTGACACACACATATTTATTTATTTTCAAGTTCCCTTCTAAATTTGAAATCCCATTTGAATTATTATATATTCTTTAATCCATACCTAGACTTAGGATGATAATTGGGGCATCTTTAGAGACCATTGAGGCCACTTCTGTATCATTCATTTATTATCTTTTTGGGATCAAGATTCCTTTATTCAAGTTGAGTTTCACCCCTATTCATATTCATCCCCATTAAATCTTCATTCTTAAGAGATTTTGGATGTTTTATTGGTTCATTTTGGATTTTTCTAGGTTGAGTGATGGATGGTGGTGGGTTTGTTATTGGTTTTCGAGTGTCTTCCTTAGGTGTCCTTGGTGGGGTGTTCATTTCTTCTAATTATGTCACAAAATCATCAAGGAATCAATTTATGCAAGCTATTAAAAAATTGTCCTTACTTAATATGTGTATATTGAATAATTATCATGTTTTTTTATTTGGGTGGATGGTATGGAATAACATAATAAGATAATTAATTGGAGTTACGAACCAGAAATAAACATCCTATTCTATGGTATTAGGAACCACCTAGAACAAACATGACTTTTGAGGAAAGTCACTACTCAACATACTGACCTTTTATAGTGGAGGTATCGCCAAAAATAAATACAACATATTATGGAAGGGAAAATCATTAACAGATGGCTTTAGAAAAATAAAAAATGCACATAGATATAACACTAAAAAGAAAACAATAATAATTTTGAACAATAATTCTATGATACTTAATCACTTCATCAAATAAAAAAATTAGTGTTGAAGCTTCATTAGGATCACATTGTCAAAAAGTAGTTGTAGTGTCACTATCATTACATTGAATCATATATGAAATCTTTTACACTCACATCAATGTTTCAACTAGTTCCTTATAATTGTTTTTTACAAAAAAACTCTTAATATTAGGATCATGGTCTTCACGATCTTCTTTACATAGTTTTATATATTTTTAGAATCCCATTAATCTAAAAAGAGTTTCCAGAAAATGCATCATTCCTATGTTAGAAAACTATAATCATGAAAAACCAATTAAATATATTTGGTAATAAAATATTTTTTAAAAACATTTATAAGAGTAAATACAGGTTTGATTTAAACGTTGTTTGATTCATTTTAAGAGATTGTGTATGAGTTTTTTTATAGACTTTGTATGATAGATTTAAAAAAACATATTATTCATTATATATTAGTGTACACGTATTTTTTTTGATTTTATATACATAAAATGAATTGCATATACATGATTCTATACTTCATAAATAAAAAATGTAATTTTATAATGTTGATTTAGAATATTGTAGGTATTCATCATTTTCTAAAAAACATATTTCATGAGTATGAAAATAACATCAGAAAGATAATTTGAAAACGTGCATATGAATGATTCTAAAATCTACGAAGGAATATAATTTCTGAAAAATAAAACAATTAAAAAATTCAAATATGAAATAACAAAAAACAGATAAAATATTATAAACCAATAAACCATGAGTAATAAAATTTGTGGGATATTTTAATTAAATAAATACAAAATGTTAAATTACTAAAAACATGTGTCATCTTTTAATTATTTCAAAAAATATATAATTAATAAATAATATGCAAACAAAATAAATATAAAATAACATTGTACTAAAATTTCACCCTTTTAGGATTTGACCAAAAATAAAAAAAATATCAATTTATCCAAAAACAATGCCACTTTCTTTCAAAACAAATTACCACTAAAATAATTATAATCTATAAATAAGTAAATCATGTTATAAAAATAGTTAATCTAAAATATTATAAAAATAAAAAATTTAATCTCCCACTTAATTAACGAATAGTTTTTTTTATAAAAATATTGTTAGTAAAGTACTAAAAACTATTGAACTGTTCATTTTGTTCCTACATGAAACTTACATAAAATAATATTTTAAAATCAAGTATAAATATTCCATCAAACAACCTTTAAAACGAAAAATATAAATAAACCTAGGTATATAAAATATACCTACATTTTCCTTGATCCAGTCTACTCACATGGAACCGCAATTGGTCATTCATATGGCCTCAAGCATGCCTATCCATATTCAAGAGGCTTTTGACTACCATAAAGGGTCTATGATGGTACATTGGGATAACTATACCCCATTCTGTCATACTAGAGCACAATGGTGATAATAATAGATAAATTATTCGTAAAAATTTAGTCAGAAAATGAAATAATATATAAATAGGTAAGTGGATGTAAATAATCCCAGTAATAACAAACAATTAAAGTCATAAGTAGTATCATATACAAATGATTTCATTTCGAAAAAAATGAGTAGGATTACATAGAGTACATGTATAAAAAATGCAGTGAAAAAAACCAAAAACTACCTCCATGAGCATTCCAAGTACTGGTCTAGTCGTCTAAAACCAAGATCCACTAAAAATTTAGCATCAATTGTTGGCGGAATTCTCTTATCCCTACATGCATCCAAGATGTCTATCTTGGTACCAATCATTGGCCTGAACAGGGTGTAAGTAAAACTATATTGGGCACCACCAATGGGGTCTAATGAAAATCTTGATTATTAATATAATATGTAATAGTTTGAAGTTAATCTTAAATGTAAAACCAAAATTTAAATGTAAAACATATCAAGCTCAAGATCCTCATGGGATACCTTGCTCACCATATCTTCTTTAGACCAAACTGGGTGTCTTTGACTATTTGAAAATTATTTGGATGGGTACATGGGAACATAATCAATCTTTCCATGTATGAATAATCATATAATACATATGGAGACACCAATGCATCCTTGAACATAGTATTTCAATCCACATTACAATAATAAACCATGCATCATAGCTATAGGGGTCTAAGTGTAAGGGATGTACCCTTGGAATGTCACTATAAAATTCTATAATTGAGTCTATTGAACAGTTCCAAATTAATCCCAAGATAAGAATGAATTGAGATGAAGGAGATAAACGATGACATTTAGTATCCTGGGATATGAATCCAAATCCTAGGAGATAATTTGAGGCCTTCTAATTCTAGATTATGTGATATATTTGTTAGTGATGCTCCAATGATATCACATATACAAAACAATGATTGATCCCAAGAGTGGTATCTCACTTAGTGGTCAAATAAATGAATCGTTGTGGATTCCTCTGTGTTCTCAAGGAATTTTATCTGGAATCCAATGCTAGATAAATTTAGTCCACACCATTAAACAACAGGAAAGGTCTATAATAGTATGCATCATACAAATACCGAGTAATTGTATGCCATGTAAAAAAAATTACATTTTCAATTTATATTTAGTTAATACCATTACCATTCCATTTAACTATAAAAAAAGATCAAATGAGGTATTAATACCATTATTCAATTATCTTATAATTGGTTAAAGTCCAAGTGATATGATCAAATAATTTTACAATCCATTTAATTTAATTATGGATTCACTCTAGTAAGTGGTGAGCACAACACACCAAAGGGTTGGTTTATTCAATTGTGTGCTAATAATATGTTTATTTAACTTAAGTAATATGGGTATCTATGACATATATAAAACCATGAAATTTATTTATTCACTCAATTTTATTATCTATAATCCAAACACAATTGATGGCCCTTTTGGTTTCAAGGAAGAAAAGTTTTTCAAGGGAATATGAAAAGACCCACCATAAGGGGAAGCTCATGTTAACATCGCTAACCAGCAATATTTCCAATGAGTATTATATAAATTCATGGTCATGATAATGGAATTTAATTTATGGTGTTACATATTTTAATACGATCACATGGAAAACTTGTTGTGTGACAAAATGAAAACATTTTGAAAACATGAGACAAATTTAGGTAAAATTAAGAAACCAAATATCATGTCACATTAGTATACTTGTCATCTATTATTGGCCTCAGATTCAAGAATTAATGAGTGAAATTGTGAAAAAAAACACCATTAAAATGACATATATAATGTCACATGGAATTAATGTTGAAGATGGAAAGAGAAATATATAAGGGAAGAAAGATAAATGATAGACTAACTAAGAGGATTTCAATTTGATGAAAGAAACATGAATCAGACTAAAAATGGGGTATATCTCTCAAATACTAGGAGAAGTTTGATGACAGATCTCTCCATGGGATGTTATGTGTGTTTATAGATGAAAGGAGGAGCAGAAAGGTCCAAGTCCAAATGAAAAATTTTATAAATTCCAACTTTTTAATGTGGTCATGGTTTGGTTTCTTGTTTTCCAAACTGTGGACCAATAATTCACAAATATGGAACAAATGGACACCCCTGACATTGATCATTTAAAGGTTTAGATAAACCATGTGCAAACCATGAACTTTGATCTTTCTCAACCCCCACACCCTATACAGTCTAAGCTCATTTTTAGAAAAATCATGTGCATATTTTACAAATTTACCCTGAAATCTATTAATTTTCTTCATTTTCTTGTAGGGATATATTCAAGTTTTTTTAAACAATTATTCCCCAATTGTGTGTCATAGTTTTGAGTCTCACATTTATAATTTACTATTTTCCAACCCGGAACTTCACCCCTACTCCTCAAAAAATTGAATCTCTAGGCTCCGAACAGTACCTATCTTAGACCAAAACTCCATGAATCCAATAAGAACTCCGATTTAGAAAAAAACAATCATTTAAATTGATATTAAAAGGATTTAATCCTCAAAAAAATACGATGATCTTTCAACCTCACCTTATTATAGTATCATTTCCCCCAGTTTACCTTCTGAGGCTGGCTGATCTGAATCCAACAATAACTCGGGAAAATTAGCACATATATGAGAATCTTGCTCCTATGTAGAATCCTAAATATTTTTTTACTATCATAACACCCATAATACAAAAGCTGATGTTCCATGAATAGTTTTCCTACTAAAATCTATTATATGAATGCGATACTCCTAAAATTAAGAATATTCCACCAACTAAAATTCCAAAAAATAGAAATTATGAGATGATTTTGAATAATATCATTGATGATGGGAATCATGGAATACATCATGCATGGATAATTTACTTTGAGGAAGTGTTATTCTGGAGGCTACTGAACATAATATTTCCAAGATCTCCCAAGGTCCATCAGACCTAGTTTTCATCTACCACTATCCCAAAATTCATTAGTAACCCATTCTACGAGAAACCTCAAAGAGATGTGATCCCCCAAATAAAACTCTAGAGGTCTACAGTGAGTATCAGAGTATGATCTATCCCAAGAATAAGATGTATCCATACTGTTCTTGATAATTTTAACATTTTTGGATGTATTTTGAATTGTACATGGTCCTAGTAACACATCCTCACTTTCCTCTAACTAAACAGATGTTAATAGCATGTCCTAACATACAGGTCCTCAAAGGTATCCATATAGATAGAAAAATAGAAACTATTATTATAATATAACATAGATGCAGATGTGTTTCTTTCCCATGAGCCTCCAAATTTCATGATTCATGCAGTAATAATATCTTCTAGTACCTGTATAGTATTCTCATACTAACCATTAGTCTAATTGTTGTATGATGTACTTAAGAGTACCTATGAAACAACAAACCTACACTTCCATTTCTATAATGGAGAAGTAAATGAGAATATATCCCTAATATAATGGTATGTGGGACCCCAATATAGTGTGTGACCTCACATAAATGAATAATTTCAAGTTATTCAACTGAAATAGTCTCTCTAAGAAGAAATAAATAGGAAACCATTATCATCCTCGCAACAACTACCAAATTATTTCAACACTATGAAGAGACTTCAATAATCCTATCATGAAATCCAGAGTGACGTCATCCCATTTCAACTTTAGTATGGGTAATGTATATTAATGTATATAAGGCTGCGGGTGTTTCAAATTAATCATTTTATATATGGAACACTGAGTAAGAAACATATTATCTTCATTTTCAATCGAGGATCATAATACTAGAGGCTTATATCCTGATAAACATTGGTAATTATAAGAAATAATTACCATTTGGAAGCTTCATATTCATGAATCATCTCCTCTCGCATGTCATCAGGTACCCAGATTTGACCATTAATGTTCATGATCTAATCCCTTCCAACCACTCCACCAGGCTATAGTTCATTTGATAAAACACTTTCCCAAAGTACCAAGCCTTTGGGATCAGAATTTTTTCTCCTCTTAATTCTATTTATATTTAATGATGTCCCTACAAAATCATAATGTATAGTTTCTTGTGATATTTCAGAACATCTATATTAATCTTAGAAAGAATATCGATTGACTATTACTCAAAATTGTCTTTTAGAAAAACATTAGTCTAATTATTATGGCTCAAATAATCAACAAATTATTTCCCTTACCGTACATGTAAACATGATTGGAGTCAAGTGACTGAATTTATTCAACCCATATTCACTAGAAAATGTTTTCTATCAAACACAATGAATATATAGTTGATAATTTTGTGATTAGTTTATATGAAAAATAATTCTCTGAGTAGATAATGTCTCCAAAAACACAGTCCATAAACCACTACTACTAACTTGGGGTCTTTTGTTGGGTAATTAAACTCCTGGGGTATTAATAAAAAAACCCTTTTATTTCACAACATTCTACCCTTTCATCAAAACAAATTGTATCAAGATACCTTATGAATCCTAATAAACTATGTAGAATATTCTAGGGTCGGGTAAATTTCAGATCAATAGGGTGGTCGTCCTTCATTTCACCTCATGAAATTCCTTCTAAGAAGTTGCATACCATGAGTATTTAACAATGTTCATTGTCAATCCCAAAAGCGATGATTCAAGATGTGAAAAGTTATCAATGAAACAATTATCGTAACCATATTTAAATAATGAAACCTATATTACAATAATTCCCTTCGGTTTTTCCTAGGAACCAATGGATCTGACCTTCTTTGTATCCATTGATTCCCCTTCATCAAATATAATGAAACATAGTAAGTGAAAAATTTTTAATCGAGAAGTATAATTTAGTGAGATTAACGTATATCATATTACTTCTTCGTTTTCTCACTACATTATTAATGTGTTTGTAAAATTATTTTTATGTATGGGAGTACAATATAATGTCATCAACATAAATAATCCCAAAAGAATCCATGTAATGGTAAAAAACCTAACTCATAATGTCCCTAAAAATAGAAGTTTTTACTTAATATTGAATGATATAACTAGATACATATACAATCCATTTTATATTTGGAATTCCATGCATTGTATATTTTAGGTGTTAATTCTTACCTGATGGTAACTTAATCTCAAATCAATCATTGAGGAATCCCAAACTCCCAAAACTAGGCTAATGTTATCATCTATATGAGGAAGTGGTTAATGGTTTTTAATTGTAATATGGTTTAACCATTAATAATCCACACATAGCCATAAATTTCCATCATTCTTATTGGGGAAAAAGTATAGGTAAACCTGAAAGAGAGTTATTAGGTTTGAATACCCCATTAGATTTTAGGTCCTCTAATTGCCTATTTAGTTCCAAAATCTTTTTATGATCCACCCTTTATGGAGGAATAGATATTGGTTCTATTGTTGGAAAAACTCAATGGTTAACTATTCTTCTCTCTCGGGAGGTAATCCTAAAAATTTATATGGTAAAAAAACTCTGAATTAGCTGACCACTGGAGGAAAAACATACAAACGTACTCCTCGATCCTAAAAGATCATGAAATATAGGGAAACACTGAGCTAATACCATGATGTTCAGGTCCATCTCTACTTTCCTAGAAGACCTATTCTACCTTATGAATGTAGATATCATCCTATATAAATATAAATTACAACCTCCAATTATAAAAAAAACAATATTTTCTCCATAAGAAACATACCATTCCATCATGAGAATAATATCTATTCCAATCATCTAATGTATAAAAATGTTCAAGAAGAAACGATAACCCCATGTTTTGAGGGTACACTCCTTGCACCAGTGAATTATTTCTCCCCACACTCCCCAGATAGTATAAATATTCATTACCCAACAAAGTAACCTGATTTTGAGTCGAATGATCTCTTTTATGAACATAAATATGAATTAATGTGAACAAAATGTGTCAAAAAGTAAGATACAAAATTTGAGGTTAATATGTTCAAACCTCATATTGTAGTATGACTGACACTCCTCTCCTTGGGTGTATATTATACTTCATGTAACTGGATTGATCTAGAAGAATGAGCTACAACCTAACCTCCTTGATCAGTTCATGTATACATGTATTTCATTTCATAAGTCTGGCCACCATAACATAATCAACTTCAATGGTCTATACAGATGGTGGTACTCTAACTCTCAAACTATCAGGGAGCAACTAATCCATCTTTAGATTATAGATCCTCCATGATTCCTGTACCATTGAGATCTAGTGTAATGTTTTCGAGATTATTTCGAGGTGTCCCATTAATCTGCAGGATCTACACTCAACTAGGTCTATATCACATTGAGGATTCATGTGACCTTTCCTTTTACATTTATACCATACCAAAAAAAAACCAATGCAGATACTAGGTTTCCACTTCTCTAGTGAGAAACCATATGGAGACTCTTACTACTACTGGATGAAACCCATTCCAACCTATGGGATAAACTACCATTCCCTTTACTATTATAATCACTGAAGGTTTTTTATAAAAATGGTCCTACTTCAGATTTTCAGATATGGTAGCCAGTTGGAAGACATTTACCTAATATCGTATGGCATATTTGAGCTCATCCTCATTTCTCCTCAACCTATAAATATCATAACCAGAAAATATTGGTGCAAAAATATTTAGACCAATGAGACATAGTGAATAGTTCATGATGATCTTAGTGCATAGTTTCAGGTGCATGATCACTCTATCTTGGTTGGCTCTTAGTCTCCCCAGAATGAAGTAGTCATTGAGACTAGATTCGAAATCCTTCCAAACCATGCCTCGAGTCTTATCAACATGGTCTTAAACCTCCAAATAATGATTTTTAGATCCATGATGTATGTCTGTTGATATCTTGAATATCCATTCTAGAGGTATCTCCTGATATTCAAAGATAGGTATAATGGAATCTAACCATGATTCCATAGCTTGGGGGATACCTTTCCATAATAATATAGGTTGGT
Organism: Viscum album; assembly: GCA_963277665.1. Lineage (NCBI taxonomy): Eukaryota > Viridiplantae > Streptophyta > Magnoliopsida > Santalales > Viscaceae > Viscum > Viscum album. The sequence goes on along the minus strand of OY728158.1, from coordinate 1,857,287,923 downwards.
GTTTCTACTGTAATTCTCTCAAAATTGTTTACATTGTTGGTGTAGGGAATGGAACTCCCTCTATAGATTTCACTAACCATAAGAAATTCTCTCTAAGATGAGCATCAGTTACCAACCTTGGTATACAGGTTGGTAATATTGGAGGTTTCACTAGTCACACTACAGGAAGGTCAATACCTGCCATATTACATCATTATTGGAATTCAACTTGAGGTCATCATAGAGGAGTATATATATATTTAAAATACACACCTCATAATAGATACTTGGGAAAAAATATTACCCATAGGAAAAAAGGATAGAAATTTGGACATACTACATTGAAATAACTAACCAAACTACCCATGAATATGGTATGGGTATTAGTTGGATTCCATGTTTCAAATATAGATATTACACTATATAGAGTACCAACTACATGTTATCATGGAAAATAAAATATTTAGTTAGAATATAAATTTAATAGAAACTATTTCCACAATGATTTAAATTTTTAACAAGAATTTAATTTTCGAACAACTATTTAGATAGATGAGTTATCATTCCCATGTTATAAACCCATAACATTATAAGTTTCAATTGGTAAATAATATAACCACAAGAAGACCATTACATCTAGTCACAGGATGTAAAAATTCTATATATGGTGATTTAATTATATGGATCTCCATTCCAAATTTTTATGAGGTCTAAACAATAAAAATTAAACTTTACATCCATTTAATCACAACCAACAAATGTTTGATCCCATGTAACATAGATTCCATGGATTAAAGATGTAATAATTAATTATTTAAGGTTCCACCATCAAGCTACATGGAAAACCACTTTTTTAGATGACCAAGAAACTTTATGTGAAAATTTATTTTTCTCCAAATTCCTAAGTAAAATGTTATAAAAATACATAGATATTACAACACAAGAACACACATGATGAAATATGAAATAATAGAAACAAAATAAAAATGGAAAGGAATATTCATGATATATAAAACCTTATGTGCCTATTTAGATGCTTGAGACACTACTTCCTTTCCCTACTAGCCTATGGGTAATAATAAATAATCATTAAATTATACGAGTCAGGTGCCTCACCCCATGTTTAGTGTAGTGAAAATATAACAGAAAAAATATAGAACAATAAGTATTATCCTTGGAAACATGGATTTCCCAAAGAATGTTGGTTAACTACTCCAAAGAATTTCTTATTACAATGTTATGACATGTTTGAGTCTCCTATATACTAACCCAAACTAGTATGATAATAGAAAAGAAGTTTTGATACATCTCTGTGGAACCTTAGGCATAGTCCCCTCATAAGTAACCAAACCCGGTTTGAATCATGGCCTAAAGAAGAAGTCCCTATACACTAGAGGATGCCGACCAATAGTGAGGTTCTATAATGGTTTGGTGGGGAGAATATACCCCCATTTATTAGAGTATATCACAATATTTATAATAATAGATAGAGATGAAAAAATAATATAATGTGACATCCAAAGTATATAAAAATATTTCAGTGGAAGTAAGTCATCTCATGAATAATAAATAATCAAATCCTTAAGTTGTATCATATAAAAATAATATCATAACTATAAAAACTGAATAGTAATGCATACAATTTATGTATAAAAAAGGAACATACAAAATGAAAAACCTACCTCCAGGAGCATCTCAACATTGTATAATTCATATACCACCAAACTGACCTAAAACGAATCAGTAATCTATAGTATGATGATTTCCATTTTCCCCACTGATAATTAAGAAGTGTGTCTGAGTAATAGTTAGTGGAATGAATAGGGTGTGAGTAAAACATAGTAGGCCTACACCAATGGTGTCTAATAAAAATCCAGATTTTGAACATTATATGTAACATTGTGAAGGTAAAACAAATGAAAATTATTAAATTAAATATGAACCATGTTGATCTCGGGATCCTCATGCGATGCATGGACAACCATACATAATTCGGTATAAGAGGGTTGTCTATGATTATATGACCATTAATTGGTTATGTACGGGGGGAAAGAATCAATTATTCCATGTAATAATAATAATATAGGACCCAAGAAGAAACATAGGCAACATTGACCTTATATGTTCAAGACTAATAAAAGTGATAAACCTCATATATTAGGTATAGGGGTATATATTTACTCAAAGTGGTGTATGCTTGGCATTTCCACCAGAACATTATCTAGCTAAGTCCATGGAAAAAGTCCAATGTAGTCTTGAGATACCCATGATTGTTTCCCAATTGGATAACATAAGGCTTTTGTGTCAATGGAAAACATGATCAATACAAGTAAATAATACAGGGACTTATAAATCTATGGAATACAAGTGTATCATTAGTGAGATGTCGAGTAATTCACGTATATAAGACAATAAACAACATCAATTTTATTATATCACTTAGAAGTTGAATTAATGAATGCAGGAGAATTCCTCTATGTTTTTAGAGTATTCCCTCGAGAATATAAGGCTAGTTCAACTCAGGAATCTCTATTAATTTAATAGAAATTTCTATAATAGTATCCACCATTCAAATAATATATATTTAATGTCCTTTTAAACCCCATGAAAATTTACAATTCTCACTTTGTTCAAACTATTACCTTTTCATTTATCAAGGAAAAAGGGTAAAAAGAGGTATTCATATCATTGTTTAATTGACTTATATGTGATAAAGGGTTAACTGATATATTTGTTTCTTTTTACAAAACATTTAATTTAATTATGTAATCCCACTACTTCGTATTTATATCAACTAACAAAAGGGGTGGTTTGGTCTAAAGGTAGGGAATAATTTGATAGTTTAACATAAGGAATTTTGAGTATCAATTCCTTATAATAATCCATTAAATTCTTTTGGTCTAACATTTTTGCAATTGACAACCTGAACACTACCATATGGGTGTTTTGGTTTCAATCAAGGACATTTTTTCTAGGGCATATGAATGAACCCACCTTATGAGGAAGTTCATGATTTCTTCCCTAACTTACAACAATACCAATTGGTATTATATAAAATCATGGTCAGGATGTAGTCATTAAATTTAAGGAGTTATTTATTTTATGAGTAACATATGTAATACCTGGTGTGTTACACAGTAGAAACATATTTTAAATATACAAGACTTTTATTGAAATGTAAAATACCACCAACCATATCAAGGTAGTCAGCTCGTCATCCAATATCAACTTCACATTTAGTTTGGAGTGATATAAATTGAGATACTAGATAAATGACACAAAAATAAGGTATATATGGTCACCTGGAAATAACACCAAGGATCTTGATAGAAATAAAGAAAGTTAGCAAGAAAAAAGATAAACATCCAAGAGGATTTAAATGTGATGAAAAGTTCTTTAATTCTATGAAATATGAGGGTGATATCTCAAATCATAGGTTAAGGACGATGGGAGAGCTCTCTGTGGTATACTATATGAATTGGGATATTAAAGGAGGAGGAGAAATATTAATGGTCAGAGGGGAAATCCAAAATTATTACTTTTAAAGTGGTGAAAAGTATGGTCTCAGAGTTCCCCCATCCATGAACAAACCGTACTCACCTATTATCCAAGAGCACACCCATGGCATGGTTTATTATTGTAGTTACATGAACAATTAATAAACAATATACATAGCTCTCTCACAAGCCACACTACCCATATAGTCTAGGAACACTATTAGAATATCTATGAAAAAACCATGAAACATACCTATGGAATTTATTGATAATTCTTCCAACACGTGAAAAATTAGTTGAATTTCTTTTCAGACCATTATCTTCCATTTGTGGGATTCATGTTTGATATGAATAATTACTACTAATTGTCCAACGACCATGCACCTCACCGTAGTCCTTTAAAATCTGAATCTTTGGTCTCTAGACAAGTCTGAAATCCCCTAAAACCTTTCTAAATCAATTAGGAACTTGTATTTATATAAAAATAATGGTTTATAATGAAACAAAAAGTATATATACCTTAATGAAAAAACATTATATTATTAATTCCATATATTTATTTTATAGAAAATACAAAAGTTTAAATTTCAACATTTCAAATCTATACAAAAAAATGGATTCAAATTAATATATACCACATATTAGTTATAAAAATATCTATAATAAACATTTAAAAATAATAATTCAAACTAAATATCTATTTTATAATGATTAAATAAGATACTGTAAAACATTATTATATCCAATGGATTAATAAATATATCTTCAATTTCATCTTCAGTAACTACAAATTATAAAACCATATCTTCTATATTGACATGATCTCTAATAAAATAAAATCTAAAATCAAAATATATTATTTTTCAATGTCTTAAAGGATTCATTTAATTTAAAATAATTGGATAATTTTAACAATAGATAGGATTCTTATCAAAATAAAAATTAAAATTATATAATTTTTGTTTGATCCAAATATTTTTAAAGCAACATTTATTAGAAGTGATATTCTCATCCTCAGATATGGGTTTATACCTATAAATATATTACCATCTATATGTTTCCAAGATTTATATCATTACTCAAAAACATAACGTACAATAAATAACATTAGTTAAGACATTAAACTCAAATAAAATTAAGGAGACATTAATTTAGAGAATTTATTAAAATTTAAATCAATTGATAAAGCCAACAATATATCATAATCATATATTTTCGTAATTAAAATATTATTAGAAATATTATTAAAAAAAATAGTGGGATTAACATTTCTATTATTAAATCATTATTTAATAAAAACAAATTCATTCATACCAATCCTATGGAGCATTATTATTACCATGATATGATTCTAAAAATATAAAAAAATGTTTTTTAAAATTATCATGTTCCAAACTAAGTGTTTTATTGGAATATACTTCTTCAGAAATTTCATTAATAAAATCACTATTAACATACATTTTAAGAAATTTAAAATATTTAAATGATACAAAAGATAGTAAAATTTTAATAACTTAAATCCTAAAAACAAGGGTAACAAATTCATCAAAATTATTTCCTTCCACTAGATAAAATCCTTAAAAGGGATATATTTATTCTTAACAAGAATACCATATTCATCTAATATCTTCATAAAAACCTGTTTAGTTATTAAAATTTGTTTATATTTCGGGGGATCAAATGTATGTAGTTTCTAACACATTCTCCAAGGCCTGCATGTGTTTTGGAATAGATACATGCATCGGATTTTCTAAGTCCCCAAATTACCACTTTCCAAAATCATTAATCATTCATCACTTTCAAGAGATTTCTAAGGAACTTAATCAAAGCTAAATTATGGGATGTTGATTTCTACTTTCATGGATTCCTCCGTGGAGATCGTATCCTAGTCTGTGAAACCTTCATTGATTTAAGTCATGTTCATGGAACTCATTCTCAGTTCCATATATTTTTTATGTTGGTTTATTAGACTTCTTATATCATGACATACTGCATTCATATTGATAGGGAAAGAAACATTTATTGGGAGATAAGTCACATTGGCGATCCTTGGTCATGTATAGACACTAAGAAAATTGGTTGTCTGTGTTCTTCCTCTTAGGAGGGAATATTTTAAGAGGTATCTTATGACATGGAACCCAATGAATCCAATGTCTATCATGAGGTAATTAATTCCAGGAGAATAAAGAATCTATGTATTATTACCTCAGGTATCCCAGATTCATCATGATGGATGTATTTCAGTTCATAGCATGAGTTTAACATAATGTCGAGAAGAACAAATGGTGGAAGTGTTATGGGGACATGTTAGGAACATGTTTAATGTCTTACAAATGAAATGGTAGTCATAGGTTGGAAGTTTTTCAAGGACAATAAGGGAACAATTTTAACTTCTTTTGGGGATATGATTGGAATAGGTTTGATGAATTTGTATGGATATGATTGGTGTTTGTTTATCATCCTTCAAGTATAGGATTTAAAGAACTTTAATGTTTTATTGGGAAATGATGGGTGAGGTTTTAATGTATTTTGGTGATAGTATGGTCATCGGTTTAATGTCTTGTAGATATAGGATGTGCATAGAATTACTATCATGTAGGGATAGGATGGTTGCATGTTTAACATCTTGGGCAGACATAATGGGTGAAAGTTAGACATCTTGTATGGATACTATTTGGTGGAGTTAACATATCCCACAGAAATAATGGGTTCATGTTTAATGTGTTATGGGTTTAGGATGGGAATAGGTTTAATGTCTCATGGGGATAGGATGAGAATGGGTTTAATACCTTGTGTGGATAGGATGTGTGCAGGTTTAATGTCTTGCGGGGACCTGATGTAAATAGCGTTCACGTATTGCGAGGATAGGATGGAGGTAGGTTAAACATATTTCGAGGATGGGAGGTGTGTTCCTATGAGGTATGATATCACACCTAGTATTTTTACATATGGATTGATCAGAAAAAACCCTTGAGTTTCATCTGATAGATATATCAGAATTCCCATTGATGTATATTATTGATGTTTTTTCCTACGAGAGAGAACCTAAGTTCACCATTGGTTGGGATTGAAACCTAGAGATGAATTCTAAATAGACTATTTAGAAGAAAGGGATCAATACCCACACTGTTCTCTTCCACAGTTTAATTCCATGTGATAGGACATATACATGTAGTTTGATTTAATGCGTTATGGGAACTTGTGTCAGTGAAGGATCATCGATGAGGGATGGAGTGGTATTTACACATTGAATATTCCTTGATATTAAATTGGTGGGACATATGAAAGAAAATTTCCATGAATGGGTTGTTTGGGACCATCTTATTCCATTTAGACATGAGGAATCCCATATTTATCAAATATGGTAAGACTACAATTTTCTGTCATGTGTGGAGGATGTTTTCATGCAGTTTAATGTCATGGGACTAGGAAGTGGAACAAGGCAGATTTACCTCATGAATCATGGATTTTGGGGGACTCACTCCTCACCCCCGGGGCTTATGTGACCACAACTCATGTACCATTAGGTGGGGCATGGAATTTTTACTTCCATTGAGGAGTGTTTAGTTGTGAGTTCCATGATAGAATAACTTTGATTAGGAGAAACAAGATTTAAAATACCAATTCATATGAGTATCAGGTTAGGTAATATATCAATAAGGAGCATAGGGATAATCCTTTAGGGTACTTGTATGTTATAGAATGCATTTTTAGAGATTTTCAAAAAATATTTGCATTAGAAAGGTTATCTAAAATGAGGTAAGTCCATGATGAAAAGGGGAATATGTGCACGCAAGGTTTGGGGTTTTGTGAAAGATTAAGGTAGAAAACAAGAAGGTTATTTGTGTGCAGACAACTAGAATTAGTGTTACTTGAGCGAGGATCACTGAATATTTGGACAAGTCTAGTTTGGTCCCACATGATGTCTTTTCTGTAAGATTCTCTTCCTGGGGTGGTCAATGTTGTGTTTTTTCATGTAAGAGGGGAATTTGTGTGTGTGGGAGTAGAATATATTCTTTTAGAGATCCTACCCTAGGTAGAGGATGAGATTATATTTACATTCAAAATTTACGATGGTGATATTCAATGGACATGGGTTTGGAAGAAGGTTTTTATGTGGATTCTTCCTTTTCCACTAGAGCTCATCCATGAAAAACACCTGGCTTGACATAGCCATTAGTGAGAAAAGGGGTTGTTGCATGAAATATTGATTTCTGATGTGTAACCCCTTATCATGTGTGTGATTTCCTTGTAAATCCTATTACCCTTTGAGGAAGCCCGGAAAAATCCCTTCTCCATTGACATGCGTGGAATTTGGATGCGAATTGAGGTTCTTGCGCACATCTATAAAGATTTATGGGAATCGTTATTGATGATTATATAATGGCCCTTCAAGGTATGGTGAATGTTTATTTAATCCAAAAATAGAAATTTGAGGCTACAGATGAAATTTTAGTTCCAAATAATCCCACCCCCCTCATAAATTTTACTAATATAGGGCTAGAAGGTCGGGGTTTGAGGGAAACACCGAAGAGTTTTTTCAAGTTCCATGGGTTCTTGTAAACATTTTAGTCAGACACAAAAATACTTACATTTTTTCAAAATTCCATGGTCTTTGCATATAAATAAAAAGGGTCCCAATTTATATTACCTTAACTTATTGTATGATTTCCTTCCTTTCTCACATGCATGTTTGTCATACTCCTATGAAAAAACTCAATCATCGGTCCCATATTTCACATAACACACCCCTTCAATTTTGAATCTAATCACTTGACCAAAACCACATTTTTATTGCATTCTATAAAACATTCATGTGATCTCATGTTTTTTTCATATAATCCTTCTTCTTGCAGACACATTCCTTATACTTTTCAGACTAACTTGAAATAGAACATGAGCACAACCAAGCTTCGAAAGAAGCTTCTTCCACATCCCAAAGAGTAAAAAAAGTAAGAAATACTCAAGTCCCTTGATCCATGAGGTTCCTTTCATATAATAAAATTCTCATGGTCATGCGAACTGAGGCCCAAAAGAAATATTTGTTGAGTGATATCCTTATTTTGTGGAATCATAGGCTGTCGAATGAGTTGAACATCCTAGTCTATAAGGTCAACACATTGTGATCTTGGTTAACCAAAAAGGATCAGATCAATCATTGTAACATTTATAATCATGTCTATCCATCCATGAGTGATGGGTCCATGGAATTCTATGTACTGAATGGGAAGACCATGATAGTCATAGGGTAAGAACAATAGGTTGAACAATTCCCTACCAACTATACAGCATATTCTAGAGAATCATGTGGGACAAAAGTAGGGGCTGGCATAAGGAATGATACTTTCGATTGGTATAAAATTTCTCTAGAAAATGGTTGGGGTGTATTTTGGGTGGTATACCTACATTGAATATGGATTCGAGCTGCAAAATATCAAACTATTTTGAGGTAGTGTGGATTTCACCAAACTATTTCTACCATCAAAGGGATTTTGTGTCATAGCTCCTCAGTTAAAGGTCCCCAAATAACAACACCATCCATATTCATCTTGGGGAGGTGAATATAATTTTGTGGTATTTTCACACCATAAAAGTAATCCCACTTGATGGGTTCCAGTACATTGAGTTTCTTCCATTGCAAAACACATGGGATGACTCACCTCCCAATGCAACACCTTCTAGAAAAATTGGGGGAAAATCTGGGTCAGGATCCCATATTCAATAAGTAAATATCATTAAAGGTGTGGTTTTACATTTTATTAAAGAATAATATTTCCATGAAGATGGTGGGCCAACGATAAATTTTTTTGACAGCATAGAAAAGGAGGAGACCAAAATTGTATTGGTATATATAGGGTGAGAGTAAGTATATGAATTGGGGGATAGTGTGGTGTACGGCTGGGACCCACTCATCCTCTAAGATGAATTCCTTTTCGGATTATTGAGCAGCTGGCTACTTCCAGTCTGTGACATATGGATGGGTCTAGGCCAAAGGACATAGGTGATGGAAGAAATATTTTTAGCCGACAACAGGGTGAACCTAGGGGTACCTTTGCTGGCCATGATCTATATCCTACTAGGCCATGTAGTGAGATTATACATGACATATAGTATCTTCCACCCATTATAATTATTTCATGGATGGATTGTGGATAAATTTAAATGTTATGAGTTCCAAAATTCCATCAATCAACTGAATGATGGTTTTTTTCCATTTCTACTCAACATTTTCGGGGTTCATCAATTGATACTCAATGATACTAGGGAAATGATTTGGATTATCAACCCTATGAACTTCAATTTCCACCCTTTCTCAACCCCAGTTGGCCCAATGGTGAAAAAAATTCAAGGATAATGGGAATATAAGGAGTAACTATATAGACAATGGTAGGAGTTATTGGGGGATGTATTGGTGGAAATTTTTACTAAAAATCATACATGTCGTCACAGTTCTCTTAGAAATTCGAGTGACTCTTGTAGCAGATGAAGAGAGTGTACATGGAGCATTGTGAGAAACAAAATCCATGTATCCTTCATCAGTTGTGGTGGTTATTAATGGGAATGGGATAATGAGAGAGATTCACACTATTTCATATCTACATCAATGTTGTCCAAAAAATTACTATGCTGGAAATTGGATGGAATATTTCTTGGATGCGATCTTGCGTATGAACATATGGGAGATTGAGTTAGCAAGTGAAGTTCCAGATTAGTTGGTTGGTCAGTGGGCTACTATTCAGAGAAATATCTATAAATATACAATGTCTTAGGCTAGATCTGTATCAGGGATGGAGTAAGGTAGGGTTTCACCCACACATCTTGGAGGAGAAGGGTCTTAGAAGAGATATTAGGGGATAATATGGGGCTCCTAGGCTGAGATGAGAATAGAAAGGGAATCCTAGGATGAATTTGAAGTTCTTTATATAGAAATATTTTGATATTGTGTTTCCCTCACCCTAGATGGAGTGGAGGATCATCTAATCATAATTTTTGATGGAGGGCATGTGGTGAAAGGGAATATGAGATGGGGTCAAGCTTTCAGAGGTCATGCAAACATGGATCATGACCAAGGTTGTCTTTAATGGAAGGAATTTGTACCATACATCTATTGATGACTTCACATTCTGGTTGGGGGAGAATGATCTTCCTTCCACCCCATTGCAGGTAATGATTGGTGGGAAAAAAATTTGTAGAAGACACTACCCATCCACAATTCAAGCGAGGAGGCATCGACTAATTAAGGAACACAAAGATCTGGTGATGGATAATCCTAGGGGCCAGCCACCAAGAATGAGATTCCCTTAGATTTTGGTGACATTTTGGCCACTAATTATGAATTTTTAATACTTTTCTAGGTGATCTTATCAACCTAACCGCCTCCTTAATTCCACCCCCTTTATTATCCAATAGCTCTCCATGAATCTTTTATTGTACATGAACAACTTGGAAATGGGAAAGAGTCCCCTATAGAGGGGGTGAAGGTGCACCTGTATGTGGGTGGGGAACATGATCTAGGCCATGTGCCCTTGGGATATGTATATAGTCATCTGGTTGATGAATTTGGAGTGAATACCTTAGAGCCTCGGGCCCTCCCTATTATCTATGGGGGATCATGATATTTTATTCTAATAGAGGATCCCAATTTGGGGTAAGTGTCATGCCAGGGGTGGATTATTGTCTAAATTCTTATACCTCAACATAAGATCGCATATCAATTCACTTAGACCATATATAATTTTCACAGGGATCTTTGCAACAATGTATTTGTAATTTCATCATATAGATTCTGCTCGATCAAAACCTGAAGAGTGGATCCAAGCCATTGAAGTGTAAATCATTACTAAGGGGTCTCTATCAGTGGACCTCCTTTCTGAGATTTAGGAACTGAATTTTTTTATTCATCGCTTCAAAAAGGTTTTCTTCTCCCATGCACACTAAACTGATCATTTACTAAGAAAATTTACTGAAGTGTTCCCATTTCAAGTAGTGATTAAATGTTTTTGTTCCTTGAAAGCAGATTTTTTTGGAGCATCTTCCCCATACCTGATATTTTTTATAATACTTGAAGATCTAGTTGTTCAAGATGATCTAACCATGGTCCAGGGAAAACAGTATGATATGGTGATGGGTGACACCACCGGTGGTGTACGGATTGAGGTCAGTTGAGATGGATATATTGAGGAAGGGTTGAGGGAAGATTATTATCCTCTTGATATGGAGCTAGAAATAACTGAGAGGATCTTGGAATATAACCCTACAACCTCCATCTATCCATATTTTCCTGAGTACAAGACTACACCCCTAAAGAACAAGAATATTTTAGGTCTGGGGGCACAAAATAAAAATACATAGTCCAACACAGTTCATGGAGTAGTATACATTGATTCATCACACAAATTCCAGAACCACTCCTGGGTAGTTGGATGGGGTCTCTCAACCATTGGATGCACAATCTATGAATTGGAGGGGTGGATGCCCATGGTCTCCATGCACTAGTTTGTGGATTCTTTATTGAATGGGTGTGAATAGAAAGAAAACATTAAGATTTTTCATGGTTCTATTATAAGTATTCTAGTACATTGATTATCCATGAAGTTAGCTAGAAAATCCAATATCGGTAAGCGAAAATGAACGATGTCACTTCATTTATCAACTCTCAATCCAAGGCTATCAAAGATTGGGCCTCAGGTGGAGGAGGTCAAGAATCAAATTAAATAGGAAATTTCTTAGTTATCCAGACTCCATGATGAGTGAGACTGGGTGTCTATCAGATTTGATGGGCTTATTCCTATAGCTGATGAAAAGGAAGCATCATCTACTATTATTTAAATGTCATAGAGTTTGGACCAAAGAGTACATAAACGAGATATGTTTAGTGTATAGATCTGACAAACCATATATTAATGACGGCCACAGAGGCCTGATGCCAAATGACACATTCCGAAGATGGATTGAACATAGTTTAGAGTCATGAATCATGGACTTGGACTCTAATTTTTACTTCATAGAGTTCAAAACATATGTTTTTGCGATGATTTATCAAGTAATTACACACCCTACCAAATCCCCTAATCCCAAATAAATAATACTGGGTGAGGGAAACAAGGGGTGGTAATGGGGTTTCCCTAACACTTCAAAAGGCGCAGTGAAGGTTCTGAGATATCATGATGAGGATGTACAAATGACATGGACCTACCTATTTTACTTATGTAGATGCTTGAATGGGTGACACCAAGGGTGTTTTTATTCAATCAAAACATAGGGAGGTTAAATTTTGTTATTTCAAGACATCCAAGATTTGGATTAGAGGTGACTGATGGGTAGTGATTCACAATTGAACATGTTTGAAACATTGGTTCAGCAACCACACTAGTCGAGAATGGGGAAGAAAATACAATATCGATTGTTGACTATGTTTGAAACACATGATTTGGTGGTTTTTTCAATATTTCCATCAAATCATTAGGACAAGACGAGATGTGATTTAGTGTGTCCATGAACCTTGTCCATTAAGGGGTTCATCTAGATTTAACGAATGATGAAAATCCATTCTAGGAAAGACTCGAAGTGTGGATATAGGTTGAGGGATTTTTTTTGGGATTCAATTCACTAGGTTAAGAAACATGGTGAATTCAAGAACATCAATGGGGAATGTCAGAAAGAGGTAATCAGACCTATTCTCAGGGATGGGATTCCGGAGACGGTAAAAAGAAATATTTTTACCTAGGTTAGTGGAGCTAAGTACTATAAATATTTTAAGGTCATATTTCATGGACCAGAGGGTTTCTATTAGTTTAAGGTCATATAGCTCGAACCACGGATTAAAATAATATAAATTTATTGAGATCGACCTAAATATGGACATGGTTAGTGTTTTTAAATGAAAAACCCACCATGATTGGAGGTCCAAGGAGGCCCAACACCACACATCACATTCTAAGGAGGACTTTCACATTGTTTAGATTCATGATTCTTGGAATTGGGATCCTTGTTTAAGGTTATTAGGTTTCTACCATGGGGAGAGTGATTCAAATGGACATGTGTAGTGTGGAGGAGTGAAAAAACCAACCGAAATGAGGGCCATCGAGGCCCAATGCCACACCACATATTTTTCAGAAGATTGGCATATAGTTTAATAATTTGATTCTTGGAAATGAACTCCTTGTTTAAGGTTGTGGAGTTAGGACCCTTCCGTATGGGGTGTCTTGATTTCAAATGGGTTAAACATCATCCCTTATTTAAGAATCATCCCAGTACAATATGGGGTAAAAAATTAGTTTAATCTCACGTGAAGAGGATGTTTATTCATCCAGTATTCATCGTACGAGGAATCATGGTTTGATATAGGTTTAGATAATCCCATATTCAGAGGCACCCTGACATTAATAGTGTATGATCATAGTTTAAAATCACGCATGCAGCATGTTAGGTGGGACTTTAAAATTAATCTTCCCATTTTTCCATTCATTATATCAAGCTATGTGGTCATTTTGTCATGTTGATGAGTCTTAAACCAAGAGGAAGGAATATGTAGCGTTTCAGGTCGATTTTTTCATATACAACAGATGGTATCATAATTTATTTACATCTAGTCCCATATATTGGGGTCTAGGCATCACTACACATCCCCCGTAGATGGGAATCTAGCTACTCAGAGTTATTAAGGGTAATAAGGGCATATGATTCATGAAAGAAGAAGCAAACCATGAGAATGAGGATACAATGAACATATTTTATGTTCATATAGTATAGACCATGAAATAGAGTCTTTATGGATGCTTGTGTGGTGTAAGAGAGTAAATAACAAACATTAATGGATCTAAGAATACCCAACACCACAAAAATTAATCCTAAATCTGCTTTCACGCAGTTTAAGGTTATACGGTCTAGAACATGGGTAAGTAGTATAAAGTCACGATGCTCAAATTATAAAATTATTTGTTTCAAGGGTACGTATGTGGAATGATATAGGTATAAACCAACATTAATTGAAGGGTCCTAGTAGACCCGTATACCACACAACTATCATGATACAAATTCTTTTAAGGCTATAATTATTGGACCACAATGGAAAGGAAAATAGTTTATTTTCATTATTACTGGACATAGTGGAATGTTATTCTCACTGGAAGAGGTAAAACATAACATTAATGGGGACCAATGAAAACAATTGTACCACAAAAATTCTATGAAACAATTAGGACATGGATTAATGTCATAATTGTTGGTCTGTAGTGAAGGAAAAGGGGCCTATGGGCTAATGAATTAGCAGCTAGTCCCAGAGATAAGAATTCTAGGTATCACTACATATCTCATGAGGATGTGAATAAATCCACACAATGTTATGAAATATTTAATTGTATAATAATAACACAACTAGGAGATATTATCTCCTGTGAGTGAGTTTTAATAATCCCATGGTTATCATTGTGAATTCCATGTTCTAGGCATGGGGTATGAATTTTTAACCAGCAGGTACTTATTATAAAATGCATCCTGATTTCAGAAGTGGTTAGGATCATCTATACATTAAGAATAATCCTAGTTTTAGGAAAGGTAAAATAGTAGTTTAACATTAGTATTTGAGGACATGGTTTCTTACAGTATTCATCACATTGCGTGTCTTGGTTTGATAAAGGGTAAGACCATCCATTATTCAGAGGCATCACAAACATGCATGTGGTAGGACTTAAGTTTCCTGTCATGTATTTATAATTTTTGTAATTGTGGGTTAAAGTCATAAAACTCGGAATATTGGTTATGAAAATAGTTTATTGACATAATTCTTAGATCAATTAGGATTTTAGTTTAAGGTAATATATTTTGGACCATAGGATCATAGTTTATGTTTATACAGTTCATTTCATGGGGGTTGAATATCCAAAAAATATGTGTTTATTGTGGTGAGGTGATATACCCAACATGAATTAGGTACCTGGAGGCCCAATGCCACACCATATAATCCTAGGGGATACCCATAGAAAGATTAACATTGTGATTCTTGAATATGAACTCCTAGTTTAATGTAAATGATTTCAAAACATTCAAATAGTTTAACGTCATTTGATCATGTATGTGGTAAGATCCTCATGAAATTTACTACTTGGGAATCTTATCTTTAGTGGGTTGTGTGATATTCTCTATGTGAATTTTTAAAAAAGGGTATGAACCATTTGAATAAATATTATGGATGAAAAATTAACTTACCACATAGTATTTAACATTGTTTGATTATTTTTATTCATCATTGGTGTTCTAATATCTATAACTATGTCACACTGGAGAAAGCATTGTAGGGGAATCTTTTTGTTGAATGCTCATACTATCTGGTAATGGTTCCCCTCATGATTATGAAAGGCCCAAATATTGTTCAATTAGAGGGATTCCTTTTTAGATGTACAGACTTCTTCTATTATTTCTAGAGTCTTCTACTCATATATGGCCATTTGGAGTGATTTAAACTGATCCTAAATAAGAATTATTGACTCTGTTCCATTCACTGGAGAGTATGGATTCACCTGGGTGTAATTCTGAGTGATTTTATAATAGGACTATATGAAATTGGGGAGCTTTTTCAGTCAACTCTTCATGATTTATCCCACCATCATATTAATTATGTTATATAGGGTCTTCATGAATTCCACAATCTATCCATTAACATATTAATGATAGTGGGAATTATGGTAAAATGAATATTGTATATAAAGTACAACCCCTCTATCTTAGTAGACTGAAAGTTGGTTCTATTTTTGGTGAGAATAGTGTGACAAAATATGAATGGATGAATGATGTGGGAGATCATGAATTCAATCATAGATTTATCCTTGACTTATTTTAGTGGAATCAATTTTTCCACTAGGATAGATGTCCAATGTGTTTTGAATGAACTCACATTGGAATGAAGCTGTCAATTGGTATGGTTCCACAATATTGAGTCCCAGCAATATAAAAGTCCAAAATTAATTATTAGAATGGAGAATCTAAAATATTAAATGAAAAAGTAAGCATGGATATTAGGTGTATAGAACCTCTTGGAAAATAGAATTCATCCAAGGACCATGGTAGGACATTGGTAGCCTAGCCTCTGAATCTGGTGGGATAGCTTTATCCAATCTTCATGGGAACCAAAGGATCAATCCTGAACTACATGAATAACATAGGGATTCTAATCCATTCTTATGAAATAAAGGATAGTTCCATCACACCCATGTCTGTATAGAGTTGACTTAATGATAGTCCCACTCTTTAGGGTGAAATAGGATTCATGTTAATGTATACGCTCACACTCGGATTAATCTAGGGGATAAATACATGAGGGAGATAATCACCAAAAGGAGTATTTCATTCTATTGTTTCTTATGTTGTGGGGGAACCCAGGGGTCCTGATGTAGAAGTAATGGTATTTGGTTGGTTTACATTCTACCTATCATCAGCATCCATAAATAATGGGAGTAATGACCCTCTAATTCACCACATGAATGAATATTTCATCCTTGTTAGGTTCTATGAGAGAGGTGAATAAACTATCCCGGGTGTCAGCTCAAACATTCTACTATTGAGGGACAGGAGTTACCTCTGGTTGAGATGGAAACTGCGGAATTAGATTAAGAGTGTTCTCTAGTAGGAAGTTGACCACTGGAATTATGGAAATGTACTCCCCAATGATCTATTTGATGATTATTTCAGACTCTCCATTCACATGAAAATGAGGTACTCTAATCTCGAGACCTAGCTTGAGACCACAATTGGGAGCCTGATAGTCACTATTGTTGTTGGTGTAGCCTTATGAAACTAGGAATGAGTGTGGTAGGATAAACTTCATTGGGGTGATGAGATGATCCCAAGACCACTATATTGAGCTGGGATTGTTGATCATTCTAATGGTTGGGCTCTCGAAGGAACCCTAAAATTCATCTACCAACATGACATTGTTGGGTCTACTAAAAAGATATCCTCATATAGGAAATAAAAATTCCTGGGTAGTTCTTAAGGGGATTGATGGGTAGCAAGGAAGTCTACAAATGCCTAACCCTTGACATCATTCTTAGAAATGATCCTGGTGACAAACAATAGAAAGATCATTTAATAAAATTCTAATATCCCAGTCAACAAGGGTTGATTCAAGATAAACTATAGAAGGTCTACTTGGGACACCAGCTATATCTCAAGATGTTATAGATAATTCCACAACCTATTCAATAAAAAAATAGTTCTAAGTAGCTCTTCACTATAGGGGAGTATATAGTCTTCATGTTTAGTATTATGTGACTAAGATAGTTTAATTTTTATCTCTATATTTATTGTTATTTTTGGAAAGAACATCCCTGAGGGACTATTCCAGTGCGGTCACATGGAAAATTATAGGCTTTTATAAAATGGGAAGTATTGGGACTAGAGGCTATATCAAATACTTATTGATTTTCCACAAAGGAGGCAAATAATTCTTCATCCCACTGGTAGATGATGCCTTTCTTCAGGATCCTCGAAAATGGGTTACACTTTCCTGACATATTTGTGATGAATTGAAATATTTTGGGTAAGTTCACATGGAGGCCTCATAGATTCTGTAGGTTTATTGGGGGAGGAATTTAGCTGATAGATTTGGTATTCTAAATGTCTATCCTGATGCCTCTATATCTGATGACGAAGTTGGTAATTTTCTTAGAGGTAACCCCCAATGCAAGTTTCAAGGGGTTAATCTTCAAATGATGGGATTGAAGGAACCCAAACACTTTGTTGAGATATCTGAGATGGTCCTGATGCTGAAATTATACTACCACCACGATTTCTATGTATCATTACACCATCGTCCTTATGATCTACTGGAAGATCCGGTTCATGACAGGTGGATAAGTGGCTCTTCCATTCTTCTGGGCAAAGGGCATCACCTGATAGAAGGAAGTACCTTGTGGAACCCTCAAGGAAATGGAATTATCAACCATAGGGGTATTCTATATTTTATATTACCTAGATTATCCATCCCATAAATAGAGGTCATGAAACCCAGTTGTATCATCATTCAAAAGTAATATAACTGGAAGTGGAAAATCATTCTTCGAACAATAGTGGTTGAGGTCTCAGAAGTTGATAAAGACTCTAATAAACATGTTCTTCTTCCTCAGTGAGATGATGATAGTTATCTATGTAGGGTATTTTACTTCCCTTAGGAAGTTTCCTTGGATTATCATATAAACCTCAGCCTCAAACATTGCATCGGCATAAATATTCATTTTTCTAGGAGGCTTGTTTAATCCATGATGACTCCGTATGAGACCAATAAGGTGGAAAAAGACTAAGGTTCTTTCCCTATAATATTTTCATACCTCCAAGAGAAGACATCATGGTAATTCATTGGGAATTCCATGTACATTCAATGCTCTTCTCGAGGCATTGAAAAAACTGGTTAGCTTTGTCTTCAGATCTTCCATGGTATTGAGTTTCACTTGAAAAAATTCATAAATGGAGGTGGACGCCCCCCTCTTAAAATGTAATATGATAATCTTAGAACCCTCATTGTTGTATGTGGAAATAGAATCAGTAAGAGGATATAGATCTATTCCAGCTGACTCAGTGGGGGAATTGGTGCCTACTTGGGCAGACACAGAGTCTCCATAGAAGGGATCCCACTTTTTAGAAACCATGGCAACTTTGGTTGTTGAGATAATTGCATTAGTCCTTCAACAACGAGGCTCATTATTGATCACAATTAAATGGTGTAGATTCTGCATTCAGTGGTTCATCCATGCTCTATGTAATGTGAAATAATGTCGTGAAATGATGGTCATAGGGAAAACTTCAAGATACATTTTAGGATTAGGGGATTCTGGTATCACTCAGGAATGTCCTATATATGAGTATCAGGTAATTCATGGATGTTCCTTATTTATATGTATTTCATGGACCATTTTCCTAGAAATTAAAAAAAAACCCCAACTCCAATTTTTCGGGTTCCATCCAATGGATCGAGAGAATTAATGTATCATCCATATTTTCCCATAGATTACCTGTGGTGGTAATTTGTTCATTGGTGTGATCAATTTAATTAGTTTATACTTGATTCCCTTATATCCTATTGTATCCAAAATCCATATAATGGAATCCAAATGAGTTTAAGGGATATGAATCACCTTGGAGCACACCTACTCAACCTTTTAGGTAGCACTTAAGGAACTGGTGATAATAGAAGGGGACTACGAAATGAAGATGATAGTAAGAACATACCATTAGTGTGTTATAGGAAGTATCATCTAAGATGACCATAAACTCAGTGCTTGCAATCATGACACTAAATTGGGTCATTATCTGAGTCATTCCACATGGTTTTTACTCTATCATTTCATAACCCTGGATGTTCAGGATGGAGGGAGTCAGATACCCCCCCCCCCAGTATCAGCCTATAGAGCGTCTTGGTTGGGATAAGATTGATCCTTGAACTTGTGTCCACAAGGAAGTGGAGAACAATCACTCCATTGAACTGACCATTTATGTATAAAGTTCATATGTTTCACTACACAAGGGTTCCCTCATCTTCCCTAGTGAACGAGATGACATACTAGAATTCTTCTTGCTCGACCTCCTCTATATAGTATACCATAGTGGTTGAAAACTTATAATCAAATTATAGAAGGATCCTCAAGGATTATTACATGGAAACAAACATTTATTTATAAAATAAATGGACCTCAAGGATTTAGATACATGAAAGTATAATGATGAGTTTTTTAATCAATTTATACATATATCCCAAGTGCACAATCATACCCAAAGGGTATTTCTCATTGGTTGGGGGAACAACGGATGATGTTGGATCCACCATCAGGATCTGGTTTGTGCTAGTAATATCTTACTATTGACTAGATTCCCCATTTTGAACCTCTTTCATCTGCCTATCGATCGACTAAGGAAAATATCTGGATGAACTTGATTAATATTGATGCGGTCCTTGCTAGTATTCATAGTGAGTAAACTTGGTTGGATGTGACGTCGTACCTAGAGGAGTGGGCAAAGAGGTTTTTTCTACTTTAGATCTGCGTAAAACCTTTTTCTATGACTTTGTAGAAATCATTTATTGATTGGACACCCTGTCATGAGCATTATAGTTATTCTCCTATCCTTGAACATCCCTTAGATGGTGTTGATGGGAGTAATTTAAGGGATTTATTGGGAAATACTCATCATCAATCCACATTAAGAAATACTCTAGTTAAATGGTATTTATATAGGCATACTCATTATATTCATAAAAGGTGGCTTCCAGTGCTACTCGGACCCTAGGTGTGATCCCCAACTTAGGAGTAATGATGTCACCAGGGGTAAGGGACATCATAGGAACTAGAATAGGACTTTGATTTCCCATTCATTGATGGAAACTTCTCTTCTAAGAATTGGAAGATTGTGATGCTGATGTAGAAGTGGTATCCACAAAGTTCTGACGACTACAAGAGGATCAGGTCAACCTAGGTGGGTGCAAATGAAACCATGGGCATGAGAGACTACTCTATGATTAAACCATATATTATACTGCTGGGTTCCATTGATGTATTTTTTAATCCCCCCACTTGATCCCTAACTATAACTATTATATTTGGCAATGATATGTGTTACTTATTACAAGACATCAACCAACTTGACCAAACTGTGATCCACTTGGTCCTAAATCCAATATTTGAACACATAATAGTCCTTAACGAAATATAAAAGGATCACGTGACAAGGTAAATGGTTTGGGTGGTTAATTCGTCCAGCCTCATGGTGGCTCTTACCCTTTGGAAGCTTCATAATTCCATTATCCCTATAATAGAGGAAATAATATGGGACCTATGCATCTTTAAAATATTAGGTGCAATTTGTTCTGTCCAGGCAGGGTATTCTCTATGCCTAAACATGGCCATGGAATGAAGCTGTGTTTTCTCAACAAGGCAGTTGTACCTGGTGAGTAGATTTCGGAATATTTTGCAGTAGGAGATGTAGAACATGGTAGTTTTGATTCACACGGTGATGTTTTGTGACAATGGGGAAAATAAATCGAGTAGTGCAGAAGTCTCTACATGTACCACATTTATATTATTGACATTAAAAGAACATCTCATAGGATAAATAAGAGTAAAAATGTATGAATTTCTAGTCTATTATAAGTCTTCCTCCAGATGATGGGACTTATCAAAAAACTCTAGAAATTCTATTGGAAAGTTCTTGGTAATAGGGGTTGCAACTAGCATAGTCTTGAAATTCCCCCATAGACATTGTTAGAAGCTTATCTTGATTGAGTGGTATATCGAGTGATTATGTAAGACATTTCCACATGGAAAAAAATCAACAACCCCCCAATCATGATTTTATTTTCACATAAAGAGGTTATCAATACTTTTCTTGTGAATGGTGGATCTAAAGTGGTAAAAGAACTCTCACGAAGGTCTTCCCAGCCAGTGATGGACTCAATGGGTAGTTTTCCATACCAAAAAAACATACTTCCTTCCCATGTTTATTATATACATTAAATAGTGGTATCCTCCTACTGATTTAGGGTTCCCGACATAGTTCTACACCTTGGAATAAGTGGGAAAATCTATATAATGGGTAACCTTTCCTATTGAATGTGGTGAATATAGGGCTCACAAACTCTAAGGGTGATCCCATGTAGTCTACCAATGTCAGTTACAACTTGCAGCCATGTGGGATCACCACCTATCGCATCTATAGGGACTTAAGGTGAGTAATGAGAGTTATTATCAAGCCCTCTTGGTGAGGGTCTCTAACTTGATGAGAATCCATAAGAACCAATTCTTTGAAAATATCATCAACATTGTATGTGGTATTAGTGGTTCATGGAGAGGAACCACCTAGATCCTAAAGTGGATAATTATGCTTCTTAGGTGGATTCAGTGACACATACCTCACTCTCTTAACATTAAATCTCACCTCTTCTCTTTATGGATGTGCAGAAATTCTGAGAACAACAAGGGGAAAATAAAAAATGAGGACTTAATACCCCAATGGAGTAGAAATTGGATACTATTGATTAGTTTCATAATCTGAGAATAGATTAGAATTAAGCTCATCGATAATCATTTTCAACTCTACTACTTGTTGGATAAAGGTTCCTACTGGGGGCTCTACCTCTATATTTTGTGCAAACTTGAAAGCATTAGAGGGTCAAACCTTCACTTTACAATTTTTATGTGGTCAATGATGAGTCAAAATCTCATTTGGAGGATCCCCTAAGCTAAGGGACTTCCTTTAATGATAGGTCCAGTAACCTCTATGAGGGTATTCCAGGTATTGTACTTCCCCTTAAGGAGGATCTTCCCTATCAAACCTTATATTGTTTTCCAAATACCTATGATCCTATGGAATGTTTTGGATGACATGTTTACTTTATTGATTCATGTAGGGGAACTATAATCATCGATGGGTAATTCAATTTGTCACAGGAGCGTAGTGAAGTGGATATCAACATATTGTCCCCAACCTCTAATTTGGATATGAGGAGACCCCTCTTCCATAATCCAGTAGAGTACTACAAGGATCCTATTGACTCACTAATAAAGGGTATGACTATACCTAAATGACTCGAGTTGCTGATCTAGTAAGAGTGATACCCACATAACCATTTAGAACTACTGGTTAATTTCTATGAGGCTCCCCCAGATTCCTAGATAAAACAACTATTAATCACAAAAAGGATGAAATGTAAGCCAGATGATCTGGTGGAAATACACGACCTATAACAAGTTAAGGGACTATGTGATGTCAAATATTGGTCTTTATGGTGGCCAAAGAACTACTAAAAACTACTCGGCACCTAGAACCTCCCAAATGACCTCTTCATCAAAGGTGGGGACATGATCCTACCCTTTTAAAACATCGATCGTCACTAGAAAATATATGGGTGGTGGAACTAATTTGTATTTGTTTGGTGAATGGATGGTTATTAAAGGAGATAATGTATGAGGAATCTATTCAATTCTTCCTACGATGTCTCTTGGGGGTGGCACCAATCATGTCAGCAGATCCATGTTTGATGAGGTATTTACCACTGACTCGTGTGGGAGGGAGGTGATACTCATTTATGGATAAACCAGGTGATCACTATTTTAAAGAGTCAACCTAGAGCAGAGTAGATCTCCAACATACTAGGAAGAGGAGGAGAGGAGTGCACTGGTGGAGAAACATATGGCTATAATGGAATCCCCTTGAAGGGATCCAAAGATTCATGTGGCCCCACTAAGGTGAATAAAACCATTCCAACCCCATAAGTTACCCAAATTGGTGGAATGAAATTAGATTTAGATCTCTTATCTAGAACCATTGGAAATTCTAGGGTATAGATGTCCAATAGTTCCTATGAAATAATTTCCTCTTCCTTTATCATGGCATCAGATCCATCAACTTCTTCAGATGGAACCTCTTTGATAGGATCAAGAACTATAGATCCTTTATCTAGCCCCACCATGGGCCCCATATCGCCCCCAATGAGGGAATGGTTTTAGTGGTCGTTTCCTATGGTGCCTCCATGGTCGGTCCAACAATCATAGTCTCCCTATCCATTTCCACTGGGAAAGTCACGCCCTCCATCACCAACATGGCCCCAGGAACCATTGATGTTGACATATATGTTGCTTGTTGAGTCATGAAAATCATTTCAAAAATAATTCCAAAAATTTCATCCAATCATATAAAATATGGGAAGAATAGAAAAAGGTGTAAAGGAATAAGATTCCTATATGAATAGAATATCCTGGTGAGGATATCCTAAAGGATCATAGGTTTTGATGCCAAAAAAAGTCCGTAACTCTCGGAGGAAGTTTTGAAATGACGAAGCGAAGTCATATTCGGAATCAGAGGCCCGATCCGGATGCCTGGGATGTGGTGCGCAAAATAAAGGTGGATCCGCGTGAAAAATTGTTCTGCGTGCATAGTATCCCCGGGTTTCGCGGAATTGAGCCGATGAGGCGCGCAATCTTTGAGCACCCCGGTTCTGCGCGGCGAGTTTTTTGCGCGCCGCCTGGATTCCGCGCCGGACATCGCCTATAAATAGAAGGTGACCCCGAACAGTTTGGGGGTTGCAGAATTTGAAGCGACTCTCGTGCGTGTAATTCGGCTCCCCCCACGCGCAAGATGACTTCTAGGTAATCCCTAATTTTGTGCAACCTTGTCCTGGAGTTCGCCTTTGCACGCAACCCCATCGGCTTAAGTGAATTTTCCCCCTTCCCCATGTTCCAGCCGTGCGCGCAATTCATGTCTCGTGCGCGCAATACCCTACCGTGCGCGCAATACCCTGCGCATAATTTCCTCTCCGCGCGTAATTCCCTTGCTCTAATTGTGCGTCGTCCCGGTGTTTTACACGCAAAACTTCTTTTTTGCACGCAAAGGCTAGGACCCCTTACCTTGACGCCCCTTGGATGCCCCCTTGCACTGGCACATGATGTCTCCCCTGCCGGGCATGTGCGCCATGCGTTGTTTTCTCGTACGGCCTTCCAGGATCGGGTGAAGTAACCTCAAGGTCCCTTGGGCCGTGTTTCCTGTTGTGTTGCTTTGCCTTATGCTTCTCCACATAGACACGATAACGGCTATTTCTTCTTCGCATATCCACGCTAACGTGGACCCCCCGGTGGTTTGCCCTGCGGCCTCCCTTCACTATGGCCTTGCTGATGCCTTCCCTCCCACGAGGGGTAGAGGGCGCTGGGCATGTAAGCCCTAGGGGTGTGGAGCGAACCCACCTTGTCCAAGCTGTAGGACGTTAAACTGCTAAGCACCTCATCCTTAACACATGACGTTAAACTGTGGTCCGACCCTATGCTTCGCATGCAGGGTCCCCCTATCTCGTAAATTTTTTACGCGTCTCGTCTCCACGGGAATGGACTCTTCCTCACATGGAATGAGATCCTCTTTTTCGGAGTGGCGTTTGTCCGCGGGGGAGGGGCCGCGTCAGAGCATAAGCCCCTAGCCTTTCAAACGGATGGTTGCACCCGTGCATCTCCGTGCTTCCCCCCTGCCAAGGCCAGTGGAGTCCTTTTCCCACTTTGCTTTGTCGCACCATGGGCCTCCACCCTGGAGTAAGCCCTGGCACCAAGGGTCGCTAACCACGCGTAATCCCCTGTTTCCTCTTTGGGCCGCTCAACGCATAAGCCTCATTCCGCTTCTCACGGACACACCTTTTTTGCGACGTGATCGTCTGGTCCCTACTACCTCTTGTTTCTCACACCGAGCATGACTCACATGGGCTTAGAGTGCGCATCGACCATGGAACCACCATGGGCCACCTCAGAGCGTATGCCCCATCCCAGCGAACTACGTGGACTTTGATCCATGCTAACTCATGGTACATAGGAAGCCTCCACGAGGTTCATGCCCACCACCCGGTCGTCCCGACCTCTCCATGTCGGTTCCTTGACCACCATGGGCCGCCTCAGAGTGTAAGCCCCAAACCCCTCATCCCGCATGACGTTAAACTGTATCTCGCCCCGCATGACATTAAATTGTATCTCGTCCCGCATGACGTTAAACTCTATCTCGCCCCGCATGACGTTAAACTGTATCTCGTCCCGCATGACGTTAAACTGTATCTCGTCCCGCTTGAAATTAAACGGTATCTCGTCCTGCATGACGTTAAACTGTATCTCATCCTGCATGACGTTAAACTGTATCCCATCTCCGCAAGACGTTAAACTCGCTAAATACCCTGTGTTAAACATGGGAAGCTGAGGAAAACCTCAGATGGTACACATTCCCCATGTTTGATGTGGGATTTCTCGGGCTTCCGCGCCCTCGAGAAGCCCTGTGCTGAGGGACCAAAGAAATACATTCCAATGACACCCCAACGTGACCATTCTCCTCACCGAAGGTTGCTGCCTTGACAAGACCCCTTGGAGCGTCTTGACGGAAGCAGCGTAATTAACTGGCATCCATGTAGATATGGCACCGGGAATGAGCTTCACAAATCGGTCTTAAATCTATGAGGGAGACTCGAACTAGCTGATGAGCTCCGAGGAGGAATCCACGAAAGGAAGAACCGACATCCCATCATCCTGGTTTCGATCAAGGAGCAGACATATCTGAACAAGGAACAGATGTCGCCCGCCTTTGGAAAGCAGGAATGCGGGGTAACAAGCAGTGCATCCTCCCCACAGACGGATGCATGCACCCCAGCGAAAGCATCGGAGAAACAAAAATAGTGAACCCGACGTGAAGCTCTTCTCCTCAATACGGCGAATCGTAGCGGTCGGGGCGTCGGAAGATTATCATGTCACTAGGTCCGGGTAACCCTCATCGGGACGTGACCCCACCAGGGGTCGAGGCCGTCAGGACGTTGACCACTCCGTTCTGCGACGTCGTCATCGTGGATCCCTCTCGCCGACCATGGAAGACGGAATGACGTGGGGCCTTGGTTGTTGATATCCTTTCCTGTTGATGCTAATGGGTCCATCTCCCTACTTCCAGGAATCATATCACTGCATTCGGAGCTCGATCGCCACCTACCCACCGGCGCAGGGGCAGGGGCAGTACCGATGCGGCTACCCCGCGTCGTCCCACCTATTCCACAGTCGCTCTGAATTCGACCGTCGTAGAATCCGGGCGCTCGCGCCCCCTCTCCCCATCAGAAATCATCCAGCGGAGGGTGATCAATGACCCGGTTCGTAGGTTTGACGAGGAAGGGATCATCCCCGCCATGGGCATGGCCCTTTTGGGTCTAGAGGCGGCTGCACCTCACCACCATCGCCGCCCTCGAGGGCCACGCAGGGAGCCACCGCTCCCCACTCCGATGTTCAACTACTTCAGGATCCTATCCCCGGAGCGCCTTGACACATCCCTCCCCTATGCCAGTAAGGTGGGGGATGTTCGGGTCCACCCGATCAGCGATCCGTCCCAGGGATTAACAGTAAGAACCCACACTAGGCTGCGTCGTCACCGCCACCCGACTCCCCGAGCTGAGGAGCAGGCAATCTTCATGCACGCACCGCCAGTTACAACCCATCTGACTCGACTCCAACGTCGGGCGCGAGCGGGAGAGAATTCCCATCCTGGGGCATCAACATCAGCAACCACTATGGCCCAAGCCACTGCTGACTCCTGTTACTAGATCCCCGCGCATGTTGAGCAGGGGAAGCCACGTGGCCGACTGGGATCGGAACCCCGACCGCCCTGCAGGCAGGTTGGGTCGAATCTCCAGGTCACGGACACTGGCAATGGCCACTGCGGACCAACCCACGGTAGTGCCGCTCACCATGAAGGCTCATTTTGTGCCACCGATCTAGAAAGTTGAAAGCTTCTTCGTGAGGCTATGCTCTGGGTATGACTCCTTCCAGCGCCCACTACATGGGTTATGAGGTCACTACCCATACTGTCGGCCGTGAGTATGGAGCCGTTGTGTATCCAGTCGCTCACTCACATGGAGGTCCTCCCCATGTCCCTTTCGACATCTGTCCCGGTGCTTCTCACACCCTAGCCTTCAGTCCCCTCTGCCCCAGCTCTATTGTGGCCGGGGGACCCCATGACGGAAATTATCCTTACCCTGAAGAGCTACCCAGGGGAAGGAAGGTCGGGCGTCGTCGTCATAGGAGGAATGTCAGGGGAGTCCGGACGGAAATTAGACCAGTCTGTTTCTCGGATTCCGAGGTGGAGTACGACTCGAAGATGGAACCTTCCCCCAACCCTTCGAGTTGAGGGCTGGGATGGGGATGCAGCGCGTCAGTCTCGTACTCCCCGAATACAAGATCCGTATGATTCCCTCCTCCCTTCGAAGGTATATCCAGGAGGAAGAGGACTTGGCATACCGTCAGGGATCAAGCCCGCAGTTGCTACTGGCCTCCTCGGAAGCACTTCCCCCCCTATTAGAGAGGGTGGGGGACTTTTCTGGGGACCGACGGAAGATTCACGAGGTGAAACACCCTCAGCGAGCACCGATGCTGTGACAGGAGGCGCATTCGTCGGCCCATCCTATCTCGACGTGGCAGCCAGGGCACTGCAACCCCTGGAGGATGACCCATGGATCGGCGGCCAATCGTCCTGTTCGCCGTATTCCCCGTCGGCTAGCCCATCGGCCCGACGGCCTGCCTCGGTGCCATTTCCAGTGCCACGACTATCCTCGGTGGACGAGCAGGGGCGGCAAGGTCCGGACCCCGAACCGGAGCCGTGGAGCTTCTGGACCGTTCTTGCAGCGGGCCACTTCCCTGAGAAGTTTTGGCCGGTCGCAGAATCGGATTTTGATGGGCCAGAGTCGCTCACCCCGAGATAGTTTGAATGCTTCCACCAGATTCTTTGGGTGACTCACTCTTGCCTTCGCCATCAGCTAGCGCCTTATCCCGGGATCCAAGTGCATCTCGAGTAGATCGGTGAGCAGTGTCGTCGAGTCGATCTAGCAGCACTCCCCACAGTTCGGCACCCCGAGTCGCTGGACCACCACGAGGCCCTCCAACAACAATGCGTCCAGAGTTTCCAAGTACTCAACAGAGTTATTGAAGAAGCCACCCCCCACGCACACGTCTGCAGATGGGGGAAGTACGCTGCTCTCCTCTTCTGTGTGATCCGCCGACAGCCCGATCCACTGGACGACCCTAAGGGAACGTCGCCAAGGGCAGTGGCAGTCAACATGGCTGACCCTTCAGTTGAGGGAAATGTTGTGGAGCCCCTCGACGGGGACTCGCCCCCTGAGGACAGGCCGCTACTGGACCCATCTGGGAGTATTACTCCCCAACAGAGGAGCCTCCTAGGTCTTTCTGTACACACAGAGGCACTGACACTAGGCCAAAACATCGGCAAGGGTAAATAGCCCGTCGGGTCTGTCAAACTAACCGACCCATCTTCCTCGGTGCAGAAGGTAGAGGAAGATCCTGAGAAGGCCACGCTGCACCAACAGCTAGCTGAGCAAAAGAAGCTGGTTGATGAGCTCTTGTCCGAACGCATTGCAGAGCGGAGGCCTGACTACGGTGACCCTAGACCAGGACAGCAGGGGCAGGACCATCTACCCCTTGCTGAGATCCCCCCGGGCAACCGTGACCGTGTTGTGTTTGCCGAAAGGGGGGACACTGGGACCCATGGAAATAGGGCGTGATATGTTTCGTCGAGTCCTCCTGAGCAGCGAGACCACCTGGGGGACCCTGGTCGGTTTCCTCCCGCCGCCCCGAGAGTCGCTCCGCCAGCTGCCCTGCGAGCCGCTGAGCACGACTACCGTATCGAAGAGCCTGGAAACACGCTTGTGGTTAGAGATCCTCGTCAGGACAGGAATCCACGTCCGGATGATCTGATGGAAGTACTCATCGCCTGCTTGGAGGCCATGGAAACTCAGCAGGTGGCAATCCCACCGGACGACAAGCCATACCCAGCATGGGTGGATGACATGCCGGCTCCGCCGGGATTTGGGAACCCCACTTTTTCCCCCTTTAACGGGACCGGAGACCCGCCAAAACACTTGGCCAACTTCAACTTGAGGTGCGGGCCTATGTTAGGGACCCCGGCACAGTAGGAGGATGCCAAGCTCCGGTTCTTCATCCAGACACTGGAAGGACCAGCATTCATCTGGTACAGCCAGCTCTCTGTTGGATCTGTGGCTAGCTTGGAGGACCTTCGCCGGCAATTCCTCTACTAGTTCAGTTCCACAACCCGGAAGACAAACATTGCAGACCTCTTCAGGTGAAAGCAAAGGCCCGACGAGTGAGTCGCGGACTTCATCGCCCGGTGGAAGGGGCTCACGTACTCCCTTGACATGCCACTGACTCAGGAGCAATTACTGACAATGTGTGTAGGGAAAGTCAAGGGGGAGTTGGTTCCTTCTCTAATCACGCAGAATTACCCTGGAGGGTTCTGAGACTTCTCAGAAAAGGCTCAGCGCCTCGAAGAAGCCTTGCAATAGGCCGGTCAGGCACGCCCGCTGCCTCTTGTAATCTCTGCAAGGAGAGCCGCAAGAGATGAGCCCATTGTTGTGGCCCAGATAGAGGCCCCCAGATAGCTAGATTTGCTGCCAGTGAAGCCAGCTCAGCAGTCTCATAAGGGTCCACCCCCACGGGCCTAGCCTCAGGCCCAGCAGCGACCGCCTCAAAATCGGCAGCCTCCGCGTAATGCACCACCACCACCTAGACGAGGTAATTCAGATCTGCCTCCTTGGACTACTCCTCCAGCCCCTGGTCATGGTCATCCCCCAAGAGCCCCCTTTCCAGACAGAATAAATCAGACTTACTCGTTTGGCGAGGCCCAGGTCCCCGGTTATTTCCGTAGCGCCTTGGAGCAGAGGATCGTGCGGCTGCCTGACTGCCGGAAGCCAGAAGAGGCGTGTCTCACTGATCACCCTAACTACTTCCCTTATCACCGGATCCTGGGACACACCATCCAGCAATGTTATGTGTTCAAGGACTGGCTCCAAGACCAGGTTGACAACAACATAGTCAGGTTGGGCCTAGCCCCGGCACAGGTGGCAGGTGTCCTCGTGGGATCAGATGGCAGTAGTGACAATGTGGATGGGTGAGAATAGGTTTTCAACTGTGGGTCCCGGAAGTATAATGACTAGATGTCCCGTAGGATGGTCGCTCGTGCCCACGGCATCATCCGTGCCCGCCTGAGTCAGCCAGAACCCTTGGAGTCTGCGAGCGCCGCTTTGGCATCGTCATCCCAGCCTACCTCTTCCCAGAAGAGCAGGCGACGACGCAAGAAGAAAGAACGGTCCCTGTCGTTGTCATCATCTTCCCACACTCTTGGCGATTTAATGCCCTCGGAAATGGGGATCCCTCCGAGACCTCATCCGATAGTGGATGACTCCTCGAGTGAAAGTCTGGGGTATGCTTCGGTTAACACCTTATAGTTGGTAAATCCCTTTTTGACTACCGACGATGAGGAGCTCCAGGTGGACCTCCCCAATGTCCCCAGTCATCGTCAACATCGATGGAGTCGTGGCTACGTGAATCATTGGGGCATGGCATTCGTCACCTCCAGTCAGGCCGTTCACGCTACCGAGACCAGGCAGCAAGCCCGGTACGGAGAGCAGCACTCGCGGCTCCCTCACCCGTTGACAACAGGTTCGCTTCCACCACCGTTTGTGTTGCTGGATTGGGTGGAACCTCCTTGTCCGCATCGCAACCAGCCCAGCCCTATCACTGCCCGTCTATGGCCTTCCGGGCATAGCACGACAGTCACCTCCTGGGCTTCGACTAGTGAAAGGCGAGACGTGCCTAGTACCAGTCAGTCACCGGTCCCACCGGCGGGACCCGTCATGCCTCTGATCGCAGAGCGGCCTCCTGTAAGCAGAAGCTCGTGTTTGGCTCGAAAGTATGATGTCCTAAAGCATATGGCTGGCATTACGGAAAGGCTTCCCATCCTTGAGGCCCTTTTCCTGTCGTCTGAAATGCGTGAGGCGCTCGCCGAGGCTCTAAGGATCCCCCTCTAGTTTGAAACGGAGGTAGCGGCTGTAGAAGCCTTCCACACCGAGGTGATTGAGGACACCGAATGTCAGGCGGTTATCTTGTTTTCCAGTGAAGATGAAGACCTTCCCATACAGGGGCACATCCGCCCATTGTACATCACCGACCAGTTCAATGGAGTGGAAGTCCGTCATTGTCTTGTCGACACGGGTTCTGGGATTAACTTGATCCCAACTCGGACACAGTGAAAACTGGGTTTGTCTGAGGATGATTTAACTCCCTCCGACCTTAGAATCTAGAGGTATGACAGGACCGAGCAAATTCCCCTCGGCAATATTTGTCTGAAGACCTAGTTCGGCGGCTTAATTGCCAATACCTAATTCATGGTTGTCTCTCAGGACACTGCCTACAACATATTGATGGGCAGGTCATGGCTCCATCTTCACGCAGCGGTTCCCTCATCGTACCATCAGTGCCTCAAATACTCTCTTAAGAGTCGAGTGGGCGTGCTCTAAGGAGATGCGTCTCCGTTTTCCTCTTGTGAAGCTTGTTACCTGGACGATGACTATTACAAGAGCAAGGAAAAGCAAATCCTGGCTCGTGAGGTTGAAGCCGCTGCTGTCACGAGTGATCCCTGGGCAGGTTTGGATGACGCATATGTCTTCCCAATCCATCGGTTGGAGGCCGCAAATCCCGATATGGGAGAGTTATTTGTTGTCTCGGGTACCAGAGGAAGGCATATTTCCGGGTCTAAGCGACGGCGGGAAATCACCTCATACTCTTACACCAACCAGGCTCAGGTGATCCCCGAGCCTCCTACCCCTGTACGATATCGGTGCGTTGGGCTCATGGCAACGATAGTACGTCATACGTGTCTGTTTCACCAGGCCAGAATCGACCAGCTCAAGCCAACGCGTCACCACTACTTTGATGTCATAAAGCGTGGCCCCTTGGGCCGAAGGCCGGATGGGATTGGATCAACCGCCTTCGTCACCATGGTCTCCGCGGTGCATGAGTCACCCGTCGTGACAACCTCTGCCGCCCAAGCCGGTGCCAGCTCCCCATCAGGGTCGAGCAGCCCCGAAACGGCTCCCCCCATGGACGATCCTTCCACAAGCGGAGAAGAAGACATGGAAGATGCTCCTCTTTCCTTTGGGGAGGGCGTCTCCACCACGGTCGACGAGCTAGTACAGGTGAACCTCGGTAGCAAGGCGGTCCCAAGACCCACATTGGTCAGCGCCGCTATGCCTCCCGAGGAACGGAAACAGTACACAGACTTCCTCAGAAAACACCGTGATGTGTTTTCCTGGAGTTATGAAGAGATGTCGGGGCTAGATCCCTAGGTATCCGTCCACCGCCTTGGCCTCCCAGCAAACCATCGCGGGTTCAAGCAGCCTCCCAGAAAAATGCACCCCTTTCATGGTGCCATGGTTGAGGTCGAAGTTGATAAGATCATTAAG
Organism: Viscum album; assembly: GCA_963277665.1. Classification (NCBI taxonomy): domain Eukaryota; kingdom Viridiplantae; phylum Streptophyta; class Magnoliopsida; order Santalales; family Viscaceae; genus Viscum; species Viscum album. The sequence continues at coordinate 1,857,254,641 of OY728158.1, read as the reverse complement.
GCCAACTTCGTCAAGGAAGTCCAGTACCCCAGGTGGCTAGCCAACATTGTGCCCATCAGGAAGAAGAACGGGCAGATCAGGGTCTGCATCGACTTCCGCTATCTTAATCGCCACTGTCCGAAGGATGACTTTTCCCTTCCCGTGACAGAGCTGTTGATCGATGCAACGGTCGGGTTCCAAGCCCTCTCCTTCATTGATGGGTACTTTGGGTACAACTAGATCCAGATGGCCCCTGAGAATGAAGAGTTCACTGCCTTCAGGGCCCCCCAGTGTACTTTCTGCTATCGGGTTATGCCCTTCGGCCTAAAGAATGCGGGTGCCACCTATCAACGGGATATGCACCGCATAGTCAAGCCAATCCTCGGGACACTGGTGGAGTGCTACATAGATGACCTGGTGGTTAAATCTCATCAGTGCCAGGACCATCTCAAAGACCATCAGAAATTGCTCGGTTTCCTCCATTCTCACCACTTGAAGATGAACCCGTTGAAGTGTGCCTTCGGGGTCACCTCCAGAAAGTTTCTTGGATTCATTGTTAAGTATCGAGGTATCGAGATTGACCCCGAGAAGATCAAGGCCATCAGTCAGATGCCTCCCCCAAATAATATTCGGGAGCTTCGAAGCCTCCAAGGACACTTAGCCTATATATGCCGATTCATTGCGAATCTGGCATGCAAGTGTAAGCCCTTTTCTCGACTCATGAAGAAAGGTGCCGCCTATGGGTGGGACAAAGAGTATCAGACCACTTTTGATGAAATCAAACAGTATCTGCTTCAACCTCTGGTCCTGATGCCACCCGTTCCCGAAAAGTCGCTGGTCCTTTACGTGACCGCCCTGGAGAGATCCCTCGGCGCCCTTCTCACCCAAAATAACAACGAGGGAACAGAGAATAGCCGCTACTACCTCAGCCGCATGCTCCTCGACACAGAAATTAGATATTCTCCCATCGAGAAGAGCTGCTTGGTGCTCGTATTTTCCATATAGAAATTGAAGCACTACTTGCAGCACCACAAGGTACAGCTAGTCTCTCGTGTAGACCCGTTGAAATACATCCTGAGTCGGCCTATGTTGACCGGCCGATTGGCACACTGGGCGGTGATCCTCTAGCAGTTCGACATTAGGTTCATACCTTAGAAGGCCGTCAAAGGACAGGTGTTGGCAGACTTCTTAGCTACCCACCCAACCTCTACGGACCAGCCACTGGATTTGGGCTTTCCTAATGAGGCAATTCTCTCAGTCGATCATTCCACCCCATGCTGGCAGATGCACTTTGACGGGGCCTCTCGAAGCCCTACCGGTAGAAGGCTCAACGATCCTAGGCTTAATAGAGTGGGCCTGGGTATCGTCTTCATCACCCCGGAGCAAGCTGTTCTTCCATATTCATTCTTGTTGTCAGAAGCCTGCACTAACAATGAGGCAGAATATCATGCCCTCACCACTGGCCTCGAGTTGGCTCTGGAGGTCAACGTACCCCACCTCTATGTAAAAGGGGAATTTGAGCTAGTCATCAAGCAGGTTAATGGTGACTATGCCATCAGGAAGCCAGAACTCATGCCGTTGCTGGAATGCACCCTCCATCTAATGGCTAAGTTCCCCTCCCGACCAGATGTCGTTCACGTTCCCCGGTCGCAGAACAGTCGAGCAGATGCTTTGGCCAGCCTGGCCGCATCACTCGCGGAGCCCGAACAGGATGACCTAATCTTCCATGTGGCGCACCGGAGAGTCATTTCTCTTGTTATCCTAGAGGGAGATCGTGGCCCGCGAGTGAACCATCTCACCGCTGGTGCCCCTACGTCAAGACCCCCCGGGGCTTCAGGCATGGTGATCGAGACAGTTCCTAACTGGAGGACACCCTTGGTTGAATATCTATGATACGACAATCTTCCTATGGAACGAGCATAGCGGGAACGAATCCAGCGCCACGCGCCGCAGTTCACCCTTCATAGTGGTCCCAGTCGTGAGCAGCTCCTTTACATGCGTGGGTTTGACGGTGTTCTCCTCCGTTGTCTTCAAGGAGTCGAGATCCCACAGGTCATGCATGAAGTGCATGCTGGTTCCTGTGGCGCCCACCAGGCCGGGTCGAAGTTGTCCCACCAGATTCGGAGGCTAGGATACTTCTGTCCCTCCATGATCCACGACTACATCAAGCACGCCAAGAGGTGTCATGCATGCCAAGTTCATGAAAACTTTGTGCATTGACCACCAGATCCTCTCCATACTACTAAGTATTCTTGGCCCTTTGCAGTCTGGAGGTTGGATGTCATAGGTCCCTACCCGCCAGTGATGGACCACCAGTGCCGGTTCATCTTAACCGCTACGGATTTCTTCTCAAAGTGGGCAGAGGCAGCCCCGCTTAGGGAAGTCAAGGCTTGTTCTATCGCCGACTTCATGAGCTCCAATATCATCTACCGGTTTGGAATACCTCACTCTATCCTCGCGGATAATGGAACCAACTTCCGAGCGGCTGAGCTAAAACAATTGTAGGCCAATTACAACATTCTCTCTAACCACACCTCCCGCTATCATGCGCAGGCGAATGGAAAGATTGAGGCGTTTAACAAAACCCTCTCTAACATTCTGCAAAAAATGGTTGGTCAGAATAAGAAAATTTGTCCGGACAAGCTCCCCAACGCCCTATGGGATTATAGGATGATGACTCGTAACTCCACCCAGGTGACTCTGTATTCCCTGGTATACGAAGCTGAGGTCGTCCTTCCCACCGAGGTCCAGCTTCCCTCATTGCGCATGGCGGTCTACGACCAGCAAGCGCCAGATAGAGTTGTCGAGATCTATCTAGCCGAATTCGAAGCGTTGGACGGAAGTAGGCTTCGTGCTTTACATAACCTGGAAAGGAATCAGAGCGGGATGGCTCGAGCTTTCGATAAGAAGGTTCGCCTCCGCTCCTTCCTGTAAGGTGACTTGGTGCTGGCTCTCAGAGCGCCAATGATTCCCTGCAGGAAACCACCCAAGTTGGAGCCCAAGTGGGAGGGGCCTTTTATTGTCCACAAGGTCTATCCCAATGGCGTGTATTCCCTGGTGACTATGGATGGTGAGCATATCACTCCTCCCACCAATCCAAGGTTCCTCAAGAAGTACTTTGCCTAAACCCTCCTTGGTCCGACAAGACCTTAAACTGTACGGTCCAGTATGACCTTAAACTGCATTTTTCCCTACATCTAGGCATCCTTGGTCCTGCATGACCTTAAACTATATGGTCCTGCATGACCTTAAACTGTATGGTCATGCACGACCCTAAACTGCACCTTGGTCCGAGTTCTAAGACCTAAAACTAAGATCCTCTTGGTCCGAGATCTAAGACCTAAAACTAAGATCCATATTTCGTCTTACATGACGTTAAACTGTGATTCAAGAACTATATATGGCTTGATTCCCATCCTTATGGGATACGTAGGACCGTCTGAACACAAATATTTCAGGTCTAGCCCCATCTCTTAGGAGATCCCACGATCTCCCGGTTCCCAGGGTGTTTGGCATTACGCCCCCTCTTTTTCCCAGGGATCCGCCATCTTTTGGCAGCTCTTAGACTGAGCCCTCTGACCCTTTCCATTGGTCTTCTGATGTGCTCAGGGTACTCTGGTCTAGGACTTGGAGTTCCAGATTCGACTTAGGCAAGTTCCAACCACTTTCCAAGCTTCGTGTTCCCCTTCATTCGGGCCCCCGTCATCCTTCACACTCGGAGAGACCCCCAAGAACGGCCTGGATACAACGCCCAAGGGCTCTCCTATCATCATGGGACAACTCCCCCAGGGGTTTCAGACAAAAAATTGATATGAATCCCGCATTGCAAACATGGTCAGCGGTTGATGCTCATTTGTTTGTCCCCATGGATAACATGATAGGATGTTGCGTTGCGAACATGGTTAGCAGTAATCCTCAGTTGTCACGCCGGTTTCCCCGGGCCCTGAATGTTAGTGGAATTGTTCATGTCATGATCCGCCCCACTGTGTCAAGGTGGAATCTTGAAACTCCTTGTACTAACCCTCAGTACACCCCCGCACATCGGACAGACCGAGCTGCGTAACGGTGTCTCTCGGGGCTCCCGCGATCTGAGCGCTAGAGTATGTGCTTGGGTATCTTCTCTACAGGTTGCATGCAGCTTGACCCTCATCCCCATGGGAAACGAGGAGTCGCCCAGACATTGCGTTTCGGGCCCAGCATAGCTGGGAGCTAGCATCTCTTTCCCCCCCTGATTGTTGAACCCTTGTAGGCCCCTTTGGCACGAGGCTCCTCTCTCAGAACCACGCACGGTGATGGTATAAGATTACGTCTTCACCTGCATCAGGTATTCTTTATTGCATTGTGTGTGTTCCTAATGGTCCAAACCATACGAACTTAAATTGTCCTGATGGTCTGAACCTTACGACCTTAAACTGTGTTGCATGGTCCAAACCATACGACCTTAAATTGTGTTGTCGGTCCAAACCATACGACCTTAAACTATGTTGTTGGTCCAAACCATATGACCTTAAACTATGTGATGGTCCAAACCTTACGACCTTAAACTATGTTGTTGGTCCAACCACATGACCATAAACTGTGATGATATCATCCCAGCTAAGCGCCGTTAGGATGCTACCGCTCTAGAACTATGTATGGCTTGATTCTCATCCTTATGAGATACGTAGGAGTGCCTGGGGCACTTCCCCGTGGGCCCAGCCTACTTTCGTTTTCAGTCCCTTGACATAAAACCTCTCCTAAAGGGGGGGTGTGGTGTGATATGGGATTATTCCCTCATTCACGTCGGTTTGTTCACCCCACCGTACACACCCCCAATTCCCCTTCACACCAGGTGTTTGAGTTACTCCACCATGTGCCTCTTACATTTCCTTCTGACCTTTTGTCCGAGTTCTAAGACCTAAAACTAAGATCATTTCTTTGACTTTTTATGACTCGCTCTCTCTTGTGGGATTGCACGATGTGGTGCGGGATTATGTCCTCATTTACGTCGGGTTACTCGCCGTGTCGTGCTTATCCCCAGATGAGATGATTTCCCCGTCCCGCATGACATTAAACTGTATTTCGTTCAACATGACGTTAAACTGTGTTTCAAGAACTATGTGTGGCTTAATTCTTATCCTAATGAAATTCGTAGGACCGCTCGAACATTTCTTTTTGGTTCTAGCCCCAGGGATTACAGAACCTTGTCCTTCCTTATTGTCAGCCCCTCGGCCCGACTTCTTGGGAAGTGGTGTAATTGGGACATCTACCCTGAGCAGGTTCGGGATGCCCCATGATAATAATGGGAAACGGCAGTTCTCTCGCCCAAGAGGTCCTGCCTGGAAATTGGGACGACCCGTGATCAGGTCGGTATGACCGCCTAATGCGCCTTCGCCATGGTGGCGCAATTTCGGGATTGTTGTACTCTGTTCGAACAAACCACCACTCCACCTTCCACGCTTTGCATCCCCCCTTATTCGGATCCTCATTTCTTTTCATGTTTGACGGGACCCCCTAACAGTATAGATGCTCGACCTATGGTCCGCCTACTTTCCTGGGCCAATGTTCCGGAGGACTGGTCATGTTTGACGGGACCCCCTAACAGTATGGATAAGAGACCTATGGTACGCCTACTGTCCTGGGCCAACGTTATGGAAAACTGACCGACAATATTTGAGTTAGGCCCCGTGTTGCGAACATGGTCAGCGGTCAGGCCGCATTTATTGTCCCCATTACAGGCCAACATGATATGGATGATGTGTTTCTGCCACGGTTGATAGTTATCCTCCATCATTGCGCCCCATTGTGTTCCGAATTTGGGCAGCATGATTCACCCTTCCTCTCCATCCCCCTATGTTTGGATGGATTTCAATGCCCCCGGCATCGCCCTGCTCATGTGTTAGAGCACATTGAGAAGTCGACACATCAATCGGCCCGGGGTCTCCTCAGAAGTCCAGGCCCAATTTCGGATGCATGAATCTTGGTCAATGCCCCACAGTTGGATGAGATGATGACACGAGCATCCTCTGCTTCTCGCGTTGGGCGCGACCCACAGGAGCCTAGGGATGAGTTGTTATTCATTTCGAAACTATGTTTGAGCGCATCAAACCAAGGGTACAAATAAATGGATTTGGCCATATATTGGATTGAGATGATGATAAGTACAAGCAGAAATTTCATAAGATGGAAAAAACAAAGCCCTTAGGGATCAGCGTGCTGAAGCGATCTTTCCAGTGCTTCTACCCTTTGTCCAGTAGCCTCTAGGACCGCTTCTCGCTCTTTGAAGATTCTCTACTCATCGGCCACCACAGAGCGCAGCTCGCCAGCCCTAGCTTGTGCCTGCGCCCGCTCGGTTCGAAGTACTATCATCTGGTGACTCGCCTCCACCAGTTGTTTCTGCGCGTCAGCCAGCTGTGCCATCAGTTGCTCCACAAGATCAGAGCATGTTGTGATTAAGGCCTCCTTCTCTGCCGCCTACCCTTCGAGGTGTCAGACTTCCTACTCCGCCCTCAGCAGCGCTTGAGCGCTCGCCGATCCTTCCTGGAACTGGGAAATTTCATCGTGCCGGCTGCTCTCACGTATCTTCTTGGCCATGTAATCACGGACCGTCAGATGATGGTACTGAGCGTTAGCCCCTCCGGCACACAGGAAGCGCATCCAGGTCTGATGTGACCCCATCCGCCTCAGCCAATCCGACTGGGGCTATCTGAGGAAGCGCTGGATACACTTTGACCCCTTGTGTTGTGTCATCCGGATCTCCTCGGCTACCTCTGAGTATGAGTCATCTATCTCCTCGGGGTCAGCGGGTCGGTATATGGGGAAGGTAGCCAGCAGATCGGCAGCAGGATCCCCCACAGGGACTCCTTTGTGAGGAATAGAATCCTTGACGTCTGGGCGACCTTCTTCTCTCACCCCAGTAGCAATGATGCCTCCACCAACTTCTGACCTCGTCTCAAGAACAGCGTCGCTGATGTCCGCCGCCCCCTGTTCATCAATTGTCGAGGCCGACTCAGTGTAAGGAGCATGTTATGAACGAGGTGTTATGTCCGTCGCTGGTCCACTCGCGGACGTCCCAGGCCCCGTAGCCTGACGTGCCTTCAGTGTTGAGATCACTGGGCAAGGCATACGCTGGTCAGACGGGATCTTTTATCACCAAGCGCCAGTAGTGAAGCGTGAGACTTACAGGAATCCAGAGCGTCGGTCCCTAGTGTTTCAGCCACTGTAGGAGCCACTGTAAGGGGATACCCCTCCGCGGTTGTTAATTCAATGATGGGTTTTGGATCCCCATCATGTCCCACCGGTTCCTCTCCTCCATCCTCTGGTGGGGACGGCCGTCCAATGCTCAACGGCTCCTGAGTAGGATGGGGAAGTGGGTTAGAAGTTGGAAAGAAGAATGGATGAATAAGGGAAATGAATGAAGACAGAGACAAACATCGATAATCTTAGTTATGTCGAGATCAGAGCCGTAAATATCACTGCTCTCTCGGAGACTCCCTTGGTAGGTCTCCCCTTGCGACCCCTCACCTTCGGGCTCTTCTTCTTCATCTTCTCCCTCGCCTTCGTCCTCTCTGATTTCCTCCTCCCCCTCCGACTCCTCGTCACTGTCACCTTCTCCCGGCGGCATCACTTCCGGATCATGCTCCTGGCCGAGCATCACTTTCACTAAGAAAGGTGGATCCACACGCCGCCCCCTTTTGCGTGCGTATGCGTCCATGGCCATCAGATAAGCATGCCGCCGATGGAATTTTACTCGGTCGGTAATTCGAACGAGCCCGACCTCTGGCAGTTGGATCCCGTTTTGCATTATCTTCTTCCAAATGGCTTCGACGCTCAGCGATTGCCGTAGGGTCATCCAAGCCGACCATAGTTTCGGGAGAATTGCGTCTTGGGAAGGTTCAAGCAGATTTCTTATCTGCTTCCCGGGCAGTTCCCTGGCTGCCTCATGTGACCCTCCTATGGGTAACGAGGACGTGGCCGCACCATGTGATGTTCCCGCTGCCGAAGTTAGGGCCTGAGTAGGCCTCGCTGCCTGAAGTGCCCTTGGTTCCCCCCTTCCGATGGCACCGTGCATTCTTTTCCTTCGCCCGGTTTCCGTACGAGTAACCTCGAGTTGCCGGACGTGCTTGCGTAATAGCCCCTCAGGGTACGCAATGGTCCAGTGTTCGGCGTATTCGGTTGCTAGGCCAGCATCGACCCCGACGGGGGGAAGAGTGACGACATCGCCAGACCCGAAGGTGGTAAACATCAACCACATCTGGCGCAGGACGCATGGATTCTTCTACTTCCAGACAGCCTTGAATACCTTCTTCGGCATTTGTTGGAGGCACCCGAACTGCATGGCAAATTGGGATGGTACGTAAGGCTTGCAGATAACCTTCCCGTCGATTCGAGCCACGAGCACCCCGCCCCGAATGCTCTGGAAGTATTCCTGCTGTTCAAGAGAGCCTCCACCATTGTCCACCAGCTGGCCGACAGGGGTGGGGAACGGGCTGAAGTTGAAGTTGGGGTGGTTTCCAATGCGGATCCTCACGCCCTCCTCATTGAGCGTCATCGGCGCCACCCCTGCGATGTTTAGAAAGGACGGTCGCGGACCGTTGCCCGGAGGACGGACGGCGTTTGGGAAAGTGTATCTGCCGAGATGAGCCACCACCCAGCCATGGATGATCTGGAAGGGACCACATACTCTCCGACGCAACCCCCCTCGTGAGATGCGCCCCAGGATGGCATACATCTTGGCTAGTATGGGGACACCCAAGTTGAACCGTTTGTTGGCGGCCATGGAGCCCGACATCACCAATGTTGCTGGGTGGACGCCCATCCTCGCGTCCCACACCGGTAGGAGCCACCCGCTCAAGAAAGCGGCAAGGAACCCGGCATACCGAACATTTGGGTCACGGGCCTCAATGACACGGTAGCCCCATGATTGGTATTGCCCCGCCTCCAGGGTCCTCCAGTAGAACCCATCCCTGCTCCTCCGAGTCACGGTTGGGCATCGTTTGCCCCGTCCCGGCATCTTGACGGTCTGATCCTTCTCGAGGAACAGGATGAACCAACCCTTTAATATGGCATCCTGCCTTTTTTTATAACATAAACTTTCATTACATTACACAAAACTGAGGATCTTTAAGGTCTAGTGTCTTGGAAACCAGGAACAAAATACATGAAAGCAACATAAATCATTCTTCTTAAACACTTGAAAGGATTATCCTTAAGTTCATCCTAGGTTCATTACTGCATCTCATAACCTGGGGACATACATCAAAAGAAAGTGTGAGCAGAAGGCCCAGTAAGGGAAACAAGAGGAACATTTTACATGTGAACTTGATATACTTCAATAAGGACATGAAAAGAACTTTAAGGCATGAGAAAGAAATCATGAGGCATTTCATAATAAAAATAACATTTTTCATAACTTGAAGATGTGGCTACATCATTTAACATAGACAATCTTGAACATATCACCAAGGTCCATCCCCAAGGTGTCATTTGAAAATTACCAAGGTTATTCACCAAGGTATCGTGAAAATTGTAATCTCTGGTGGTTACATCATTACCCAATGCATTGGAGCGCTATCAGGGCGCACCCTTAAATTTGACTTTATTATCATGTGAGCCACATATATCATCATCAAAAATTTCATAAATAACCCATATAGCATGAAAATAAATGGGTTTCATTTCATAATCATAACGTTTAAAAAAACTGCTTTAAAGACATGATCCTTACGTCACTTTAAACCAACGGAAAGGGAAAGTGGGTCTCATGTATGTAAATCCCAGAATTTAAAATAGAACATTTTGATATATATGTGAATACCCTTGTAGAAATAAGAGCTTTGAGTATTCACTTTAAAACATAAAATAATTTTGAGAAAAGAGAGAGGCATTTTGAGACGAAAATTATGCAGCATAACGGCTATGTTACAAGGTTTTAGAAAACATTGAAAATAGAGGGGACATGGGTCACCCACTCATAAATGATCCATAAAACTGTAGGGGGACATAATATAAGGGATTTAAGAACATGGTAATGAAATTTGAAAGATATACCATATGAAATGAAGAACATGGAAGTGAGACAAGACAAGATTTCTCTTATGAAAATTCGGCAGCCTAACGGCGTCACTTAACTTCAATAAAAAAATGATTTGACAAGATCAAATAGGGTCACTCATCATATGATCATAAGAGATCAGTATGATAGATATAGAGATCATACCCCAACATAATAAAAAGGAACTCGAAAGACTTGACATGAAAATCGAACTTGAAAAATGAGAAGGGTGAAAGAATCCCTTAAAAATTCGGCAGCCTAACGGCGTCACTTAAACTTTCATAAAACGAAATGATGAGAGTAAGAGGGGATCTCTCGTCATATAAAAATGAAAATGGAAGTAAGAGGAAATATAAAAGAACATCCTCTCACATAAGAACATGGAGCATAAAGGAATGACATAAAAAGGATTACATGAAAAGAAAGAGAGAGGTCGGATCCCTTACCTTAAAACGTGACTCTTGAAACTCAAAGTTTTGGACCTTGAGGGCTTGGGGGCACCTTGGGAGGACTCCTTGGAAAGTAAGAAGACCAGAAATTCGTTGGGGGAGAGTTGGGAGTGAAAACTAAAGGAGGAAAGGGTGGGTATTTATAGGGAAAGTGAGGGGACAAGGCAATAATGGCCAAGGGACACCTCACATGTGCTTTTCTCAAACCCATGTGCTCTCCCTTGGCATTTATCAAGGAGTTAGGCCACATGGGGCCCCCAAAACAATAATTCATCACCCTTGGCCGGCCAAACCTTAAAAGGTCTCATGAAATCATCATGACACAGTTATGATGTCATTAAACATACCGAAACCCTAAAACTGTATTTTTACTATTCACTGAAAATTCAACTTTCTCAGAAAAATCCCAAAATTTCACCTTAACCAAATATAAATGCTCTGATTTCAAAAATGAAATCCATTTTATAAAAATATTTTTCTAAATATTTTTAATTTAATTTTTAAATAAAAACACTATTCATTGAAAATTCATTTTTTTCAGAAAAAAATCCCCAAAAATTACCTTAACATAATATCGATGCTCTGAGTTCAAAAATAAAGTCCTTTTTATAAGAATAATTTTCTAATTATTTTTAATTAAATTTTTAATTAAAAAACACTATTCATCCGAAAAAACTAATACTTGTATAATAATTTATGAAACCGTTATTTACCCATTTTATTGAATCACATTACTTAATCTAGGTGTCTAAATTATATTAAAACTTTCTTTGAGTGAAATTACTAATCCATTTGGTCATATTACTAATCCTAAGCGTAAAATCACTATTCATAATTTACTATTCATCAAAAATTAAGTTGATCTTATTAGACTCCAAATTCCTTACTGAACACTTTTGTAGAAGACCATTTTTTGAAAATCATTACACATCATTAGTTATTTAGGGTTTACATAAATATTTTAAAATATCCTTTTTTCGAACTTCATCAATAAAGTACATTCTAAAATTATCCGGACATTTGAAATTTCATAAACATCACTAAAGGAAGAAATCTCAATTCATTCGTCCCAAAGGATTACACAAAGAAGCTAGGGTCTCGTCACATAGCCCCTTATAACACCGGCATATGACCTAAGTGTAAGGTGTGCTATGGTGAGAGAATATGAGGGAGGCTTAGATAACATTGCCCTAGTAGTAATCTCTAATAACTTGAACTTCTCCCGTAGGCGTTTCCGTTCAAGCTTGACACGCTGGAGTTCGGATTGGGCTTGGTCCAAAGCGAAGCCCACAGATGCTACCTCCTTCCCAAACTCTGATAAGTGGGCTTCATAAGGTTCAAGTCTACTGGATGAATCCATCTCCTCCTCTTCCAGCATTAACAACTAACATCTTATTAAATCATTAAGAGTAAGTTAATATACTACTCAAAAAGATTGGGTCGTTACATTCTTCCCCCCTTAAGAAATTTCGTCCCCGAAATTTATACTTGAGGCCTAGTCGAAAAGGTGAGGGTACTTTTGCTTCATCGTTTCCTCAGGCTCCCAAGTCACTTCTTCATACTTATGATTCCTCCACAACACTTTCACAAGGTGGGTAGTCTTGTTTCGTAGAACCTTGTCTCTACGGTCCAAGATCTCCACTGGCTGCTCCTCATAAGAGAGGTCATGTTCAAGTTGTACCACCTCTGGGTTCAATACATGTGAAGGGTCAGGTATGTACTTCCTCAAGAGAGATACATGGAAGACATCATGAACTTGAGCTAGGTTCGGTGGAAGTGCTAGACGATAGGCCACTGCTCCTATGTGATCAAGGATTTCTTAGGGGCCAATGTACCTAGGGCTGAGCTTCCCTTTCTTCCCAAACCGCATGACTCTCTTCCATGGAGAAATTCGAAGGAAGACTTTGTCACCAACACCAAACTCCAAGTCCCTTCGACGATTGTCAGCATAGCTCTTCTGCTGACTCTGAGCAGCCTTTATGTGTTGTTGGATGGCATGAACCTGTTCCGTCATCTCTTGCACGAGATCAGGCCCAAGAAGCTTCCTCTCACCAGTTTCATCCCAACAAGTAGGAGTTCTACACCGCTTTCCATACAGAGCTTCATAGGGTGCCATCTAAATACTCGCATGGAAGCTGTTGTTATAGGAGAACTCCACTAATGGGAGGTGTTGATCCCATCCACCTTTAAATTCCATTGACCATAATCTCAACATGTCTTCGAGGGTCTGAATAGTCCTTTCATATTGGCCATCAGTTTGAGGATGATAGGCCGTCCTAAAATTCAATTCAGTATTCAGAGCATGCTGAAGACTTCTCCATAATTTTGATGTGAATCTTGGGTCACGATCAGATACGATGGATAGTGGTACCCCATGCAGCCTTACCACTTCCTTCATGTATATCTTGGCAATCTGATCCAGAGAGAAATCTTCCCGAATAGAGATAAAATGGGTTGTCTTGGTGAGACGGTCCACAATAACTCATATCACATTGTTTCCTTTGGATGTTTTCGGGAGACCAGTTACAAAGTCCATAGTGATATTGTCCCACTTCCATACTGGTATGGGTAGCGGTTGTAATACCCCCTTAGGAAGTTGTCGTTCTGCCTTTACTTGCTGACACACCAGGCACCTTGTAGTGTAATCGGCAATCTCCCTCTTCATGTTATCCCACCAATAATGATCACGAAGGTCTCTATACATCTTAGTGCTTCCCGGATGTATACAGAAAGTAGAGCTATGAGCTTCATCCATCAGTTCTTTCTTTATCTCCGGAATAGATGGAACACATAGTCTTGTACGAAATTTCAATACACCTTCTTGATCAACATTGAAATCAGGGAACTTACCATCCTTTACAGCCTCGAACTTCTCCTGTAGCAAAGGATCTTCTTTTTGAGCCTTCTTGATCTTCTCTAGTAATGAAGGTTGAGAAATCATTTGGGATAGGGTTGATGATGTCCCTTTCCTTATAATTCCCATGTCCAGTTTTACAAGATCTTTAATCAAGGGATCCCCTAGGATCCTCATTGTTTCCAGAACAACAGGATCTCTCCTGCTTAACGCATCTGCAACTTTGTTTGCTCTTCCAGGGTGATAATGAATTGAACAATCATAGTATTTAATAAGCTCCAACCATCTCCTTTGTCTCATGTTCAATTCTTTCTGAGTGAAAATATACTTTAGACTTTGGTGGTCAGTGTATATATCACATTTCTCCCCATAAAGATAGTGCCTCCATATCTTTAGAGAAAAAACAATTGCCGCCAGCTCTAGATCATGCGTAGGATAATTCTGCTCATGAATCTTCAACTGTCGAGATGCATAAGCAATTACTTTGTCATTTTGCATGAGGACGCACCCAAGCCCTTTCAGAGATGCATCGCTAAAAATAACGAATCCTTCTCCGATAGAGGGTAGTGTTAACACAGGTGCATTAACCAATCTCTTCTTCAGCTCTTGGAAACCTTCCTCGCATTCCTTCGTCCAGATGAACTTAACCCCTTTTCGAGTCAACTTGGTTATTGGATCAGAAAGCCGTGAAAAGTTTTTCACAAACCTCCTATAATATCCCGCTAAACCAAGGAAACTACGAATCTCAGTTACTGTTGTGGGTTGAGGCCACTCCTCCACAACCATTGTCTTTGCAGGGTCAACCGAGATTCCTTCATTGGTTACGATGTGCCCCAAGAAAGCCACTTGTTGTAACCAAAACTCACACTTGCTAAACTTCCCAAAGAGCCTCTCCTTCCGTAGAGTTTTCAAAATAACCCTCATATTATCTTCATGCTCCTCAAGACTTTTTGAATATATCAAAATATCATCAATAAAAACTACCACAAAGTTATCAAGGTAGTCCTTAAAGACTCTATTCATCAAATCCATGAAAATATAAGGAGAATTAGTCAAGACGAAAGGCATAACAGTAAACTCATAATGCCCATATCTTGATCGGAAGGCAATCTTTGGAATATCTTCCTTCTTTACCCGCTGTTGATGATAACCAGATCGAAGGTCAATCTTAGAGAAGAATTGATTCCCGCGAAGTTGGTCAAATAAATCATCAATTCTTAGAAGAGGATATTTGTTCTTCACTATGATCCCGTTCAGTTCTCTATAATCAATTCATAGCCGCATTGATCCATCCTTCTTCTTCACAAAGATAACTGGTGCTCCCCAAGGAGACACACTCGGTCGGATAAACCTCTTCTCCAACAAGTCTTGGAGTTGTTTCTTTAGCTCTTCTAGCTCCACATTTTCCATTCTATACGGAGTCTTTGATATCGGTTGAGACCCAGGTACGAGTTCAATAGAGAACTCTACCTCTCTTTCTGGGGGAGGTCCAGGTAACTCCTCAGGAAATACATCCATGTACTCCTGAACAATTGGAACATCTTCAATTTGTATGCTCCCGTTCCCTTCTTCCTCATCACCGATTAACTCCATAAAGAAATCTATAGGAGGTGCTTCTAGATAGGGATCAGTTCGGGATATCTCTCCTCGGAAGATAATTGTAGGCCGTTCATTCAAGACTACTGAGATTTCCTTACTTCTGCATTTGATCTTAGCATTATACTTTGAGAGCCAGTCCATCCCTAGTATAATGTCGAATTCCATCATGGGAATGACTACTAGATTTGCGATAAGATTGTGCTCACCAAAGTAAACACTAGAGTCTCTAAATACTTTTGATGCAAGGATAATCCCACTTGGAGTCTTGACTGACAACTCTACCTCTAGAAGTTCAGGGATTGATTCTATATTCCTTGCAAACTTGGAGGAAATAAAGGAATGCGTAGAACCAGAATCAAATAAAGTACTTGCTAGTTTTGAGAGGACAACAAGAGTACCTGCTACCACATCGTTCGGGACTTCAACTTCAGCTGTTGTGATAGCGAAAGCACGACCTTTCTCCCTTGGCCTCTGCTGAGGTTGATGGTGATTCCCCTCCACCGCCCTCGGATTTGGACATTGATTAGAAAAGTGCCCAAGCTGTCCACACTTGAAGCATGTGACTTCGGGTAGGGCCAGAACCATCTTTCCTCTGTCGTTAGTGTTGGGAAGTTGAGGCTTCACATCACTACGACAATTCTGAAAAATATGGCCTTCTTTTCCACACCTATAGCACTTACCACTTCCGATCAAGCAGTTCCCCGAATGCTTCTTTCCACATTTATTGCATGTGGGATGTTGCATATGCTTTCCACCTCTTTCCTGATCAAAACTTCTTCCCAGGCTCGGTTCTAGAGTTCTCTTCTTCTCATTAGATTTGTGAGACCACTGTATCTCCCCAAACTCTAGTTCAACTTTCATAGCACTTTGAACTATTTCTTCATAGCTATCGTAGTCCATGTTGGCTAGATTCTTCCGCACATGAGGTCGTAGTCCGCCAAAGAATCTATCAACCTTCCCATTAGGGTCCATGACAAAGCTTTAGGTATAACGGGAAAGCTTTGTGAAGTTCATCTCATAGGTTCCAACAGATTCATTCTCCTTCTACTTCAGCTCGAGAAACTCTTTCTCCATTTTCGTTCTCATGGAACGAGGGAAATACTTGTTAAAGAAAATTCCCCGAAATTCTTCCCACTCCATAGCTTCTGTATCTCCTCGTGGCTTCGTGTTTTTGATCAGTGACCACCACTGATCAGCTTCTCCCTCTAGGTGGTAAACAGCAAGGGTGACTTTTTCTTATTGCGAACAATGAAGTACAGAAAAGATCTTTTCAATGGAGATTATCCATTGTTCCGCAACCAATGGGTCAGTAGATCCACTGAATGTTGGTGGTCGTTGACGCATGAAGGACTCAACAGAAAGTTGTTCCCTTCGCGGTGAGGTCGGCCTCTCAGCTTGATTCAAGTTATTACTCATAACTTGAGTCAGTTGGTTCATCATTCGCATGAATGTTTCCATTCCGGCTTCCATCGGAGGGCCGTCAGCACATGGTGCATTGCGGTCACCATCGGCACGATTCCTCCTATTGCCCGCCATTTTCTAAAAGAATAAAACATTAGTAAGAAACTTATTTCATTTATGGATCTTTTAACTAAGACTTCATGCTTAGACAATTACACTTTTCTATAATTCCTTCATAATGATTCATAAAAAGCTTGTGATTAACCAAACATATCCCCCGGGGAGTGTCGTAACCAAGAGTGCAGCAAGGCCCGTTATCGTGCACCAGTTCCCGTTCGAGTCTAGCTCAAAGCGGTTTTTTCGGGTTTTACCCCGATGTACATCTGTGCCAGATCCGCCTCTACCTGCTCGTATCCAGACAGGGATGTATTTGTTTGATAAACCACTTACTCAATACTTACCAAAATACCAGGAAGTTTTCCTATGTTTAAACTTTTGTATGGGGTTCTTCCTAAAGTTTTTATATCCTAATTTCCACAAATAACTAAACCATACTTTGATACCAACTATGGCATCCCGCCTTTTTTTATAACATAAACTTTCATTACATTACACAAAACTGAGGATCTTTAAGGTCTAGTGTCTTGGAAACCAGGAACAAAATACATGAAAGCAACATAAATCATTCTTCTTAAACACTTGAAAGGATTCTCCTTAATTTCATCCTAGGTTAATTACTGCATCTCATAACCTGGGGACATACATCAAAATAAAGGGCGAGCAGAAGGCCCAGTAAGCGAAACAAGAGGAACATTTTACATGTGAACTTGATATACTTCAATAAGGACATGAAAAGAACTTTAAGGCATGAGAAAGAAATCATGAGGAATTTCATAATAAAAATAACATTTTTCATAACTTGAAGATGTGGCTACATCATTTAACATAGACAATCATGAACATATCACCAACGTCCATCCCCAAGGTGTCATTTGAAAATTACCAAGGTTATTCACCAAGGTATCGTGAAAATTGTAATCTCTGGTGGTTACATCATTACCCAATGCATTGGAGCGCTATCAGGGCACACCCTTAAATTTTCCTTTATTATCATGTGAGCCACATATATCATCATCAAAAATTTCATAAATAACCCATATAGCATGAAAATAAATGGGTTTCATTTCATAATCATAACGTTTAAAAAAACTGCTTTAAAGACATGATCCTTACGTCACTTTAAACCAACGGAAAGGGAAAGTGGGTCTCATGTATGTAAATCCCAGAATTTAAAATAGAACATTTTGATATATATGTGAATACCCTTGTAGAAATAAGATCTTTGAGTATTCACTTTATAACATAAAATAACTTTGAGAAAAGAGAGAGGCATTTTGAGACGAAAATTATGCAGCATAACTGCTATGTTACAAGGTTTTAGAAAACATTGAAAATAGAGGGACATGGGTCACCCACTCATAAATGATCCATAAAACTGTATGGGGACAGAATATAAGGGATTTAAGAACATGGTAATGAAATTTGAAAGATATACCATATGAAATGAAGAACATGGAAGTGAGACAAAACAAGATTTCTCTTATGAAAATTTGGCAGCCTAACGGCGTCACTTAACTTCAATAAAAAAATGATTTGACAAGATCAAATAGGGTCCCTCATCATATGATAATAAGAGATAAGTATGATAGATATAGAGATCATACCCCAACATAATAAAAAGGAACTCGAAAGACTTGAAATGAAAATCAAACTTGAAAAATGAGAAGGGTGAAAGAATCCCTTAAAAATTCGGCAGCCTAACGGCGTCACTTAAACTTTCATAAAACGAAATGATGAGAGTAAGAGGGGATATCTCATCATATAAACATGAAAAGGGCAGTAAGAGGAAATATAAAAGAACATCCTCTCACATAAGAACATGGAGCATAAAGGAATGACATAAAAAGGATTACATGAAAAGAAAGAGAGAGGTCGGATCCCTTACCTTAAAACGTGACTCTTGAAACTCAAAGTTTTGGACCTTGAGGGCTTGGGGGCACCTTGGGAGGACTCCTTGGAAGGTAAGAAGACCAGAACTTCGTTGGGGGAGAGTTGGGAGTGAAAACTAAAGGAGGAAAGGGTGGTTATTTATAGGGAAAGTGAGGGGACAAGGCAATAATTGCCAAGGGACACCTCACATGTGCTTTTCTCAAACCCATGTGCTCTCCCTTGGCATTTATCAAGGAGTTAGGCCACATGGGGCCCCCAAAACAATAATTCATCACCCTTGGCCGGCCAACCCTTAAAAGATCCCATGACATCATCATGACACAGTTATGATGTCATTAAACATACTGAAACCCTAAAACTGTATTTTTACTATTCACTGAAAATTCAACTTTCTCAGAAAAATCCCAAAATTTCACCTTAACCAAATATAAATGCTCTGATTTCAAAAATGAAATCCATTTTATAAAAATAATTTTCTAATTATTTTTAATTTTATTTTTAAATAAAAACACTATTCATCGAAAATTCATTTTTTTCAGAAAAAAATCCCCAAAAATTACCTTAACATAATATCGATGCTCTGAGTTCAAAAATAAAGTCCTTTTTATAAAAAAAATTTTCTAATTATTTTTAATTAAATTTTTAATTAAAAAACACTATTCATCCGAAAAAAAAACTAATACTTGAATAATAATTTATGAAACCGTTATTTACCCATTTTATTGAATCACATTACTTAATCTAGGTGTCTAAATTATATTAAAACTTTCTTTGAGTGAAATTACTAATCCATTTGGTCATATTACTAATCCTAAGCGTAAAATCACTATTCATAATTTACTATTCATCAAAAATTAAGCTGATCTTATTAGACTCCAAATTCCTTAATGAACACTTTTCTAGAAGACTATTTTTTTGAAAATCATTACACATCATTAGTTATTTAGGGTTTACATAAATATTTTAAAATATCCTTTTTTCGAACTTCATCAATAAAGTACATTCTAAAATTATCCGGACATTTGAAATTTTACAAACATCACTAAAGGAAGAAATCTCAATTCATTCGTCCCAAAGGATTACACAATGAAGCTAGGGTCTCGTCACATAGCCCCTTATAACACCGTCATATGACCTAAGTGTAAGGTGTGCTATGGTGAGAGAATCTGAGGGAGGCTCAGATAACATTGCCCTAGTAGTAATCTCTACTAACATGAACTTCTCCCGTAGGCGTTTTCGTTCAAGCTTGACACGCTGGAGTTCGGATTGGGCTTGGTCCAAAGCGAATCCCACAGATGCTACCTCCTTCCCAAGCTCTGATAAGTGGGCTTCATAAGGTTCAAGTCTACTGGATGAAGCCATCGCCGCCTCTTCCTGCATTAACCACTAACATCTTATTAAATCATTAAGAGTAAGTTAATATACTACTCAAAAAGATTGGGTCGTTACATTTAAGGCAACATCCTTCAAGAGGTCCTTGACCCCCAACCTCTCTTTGGCCAGCTCCAACAGGTGCCACGTCAGCATAGGTGTTTGTGACCTATCTCCCCAGGTGTTCTTTGGAGGAACGAACTCGTCATATTGGTAAACCTCCAGTGGGATAACTCCGTTGTAGTGAACATCCCAGAGAATGATGCCGACTTCCCCATGATGAATGTGGAATGTGTTGGTGTCAGGGGACCACCGGGTGAATAGCTCCGGTCCGAGTTCAGGCTGGCGGTGGAAGTGGAACTGCAATGTCCATACCGCCTCAAACAGGCCGATATACCGCAGTTCGTCCCCGAACTGGTCACAGTTGTGGCAGACCCAGAATGCCAAGGCCCATTCGCTGGGGAAGTTTCCCCCAGACCGCAGGTCCCAATCCTTCAGCCAGCCCTTCGTGTCATCTGTGACGCTCTGACGGAACGTGCTCGCGTAGAGGGCCGGAGAATCCTCTGCCAGAGGCTCATCCCCGGTAATGGTCCTAGTCCTCGGGTTCAGGAAATATACATCTATATGTCTGGTTTCCCTGGAAGGATGGTCATTGTTGGTAATGTTGTAGCGAGGAAGTCCTTCCTCTCGAGTCACCCAAGATCGCGGCGTGCCCACCTCGAAGCCCGACAGTGGCACCTCCTCCAGGATGCCAAAATTCCAGAGTGGGAGGTTGTCAGACAAGGGATACGTCTTCTGAGCTGGAGTCGGCAGATTGAACAAGGTCATATTGTTGGAGACGATCACCTTGGCGCCACAAACCTCCACATTCACCGCCATTTCTGTCCTACAGGCAGCAGCTTCCCCCTCATCAACTCGGTTTGCAGCCATCTCGAATTTTTTGGGAGTTGGGAAAAATCAAGATGTAGTGCGCGGAATCGGAGAGTTTTGCGCGAAATATGAAGGAGTTGCGCGAAATCCTAGAGATGAGTGCGTAATCGGCACGTGAAGCGAGGAAGATCCCGAACAGGCACGAAATCACGGACGAATTTCGGATGGAATTCCGCGCTGCCAGAGCATTTTTACGCGCAGCTGCGGAAGCGATTTTGCAAACGAGAGTGATGAGCTTATCGCGCGGAAAAAGCGGAAGTACAGATCTGGGACCCAGTGCCACTTTTTATAGGCGAGGCTAGGGTTTCGCGCCGCGCGGAAAGAGGATTCCACGCGCATCCGTAGTTTTGCACACCCCATCGGAATTTTGCATGCAACTTGACCAGGAGACTCAGCACTTCGACGTTTCAGCGTTTCCCTTGGAATCCGATCGTTGTGACCGCTCGCCGATCCAATTCCAATGGGGGCATTTTTTGACGCCGAAAATAGTCCGTAACTATCAGAGGAAGTTTCAAAATGACGAAGCGAAGTCATATTCGGAATCAGAGGCCCGATCTGGAGGCCCAGGATGTGGTGCGCGAAATAAAGGAGGATCCGCGTGAAAAATTGTTCTCCGCGCGTAGTATCCCTGGGTTTCATGGAATTGAGCAGACGAGGCGCACAATCTTTGTGCGCCCCGATTCTGTGCGGCGAGTTTTTGCGCGCGGGCTGCGCTCGGCGCGAAATATTTCGTGCGCTGCATGGATTTCGCACCGGACTTCGCCTATGAATAGAAGGTGACCCCGAACGGTTTCGGGGTTGCGGAATTTGAAGCGACTCTCGTGTGCGCAATTCGGCTCCCCCCACGCGCAAGATGACTTCCAGGTAAGCCCTCATTTCGCGAAACCTTTCCACGGAGTTCGCCTTTGCGCGCAACTCCACCGGCATAAGTGAATTTTCCCCCTTCCTCGTGTTCCAGTCGTGCGTGCAATCTGTGTCTTTTGCGCGCAATACCTTACCATGGGCGCAATACCATGCGCGTAATTTCCTCTCCGCGCGCAATTACCTTGCTCCAATTGCGCGACGTCCCAGTGTTTTGCGCACAAACCTTCTTTTTTGCGTGCAAAGCCCAGGACCCCTCACCTTGACGCCCCTTGGCAGCCCCCCTGCACCGACACCTGATGTCTCCCATGTTGGGCATGCACGCCATGCGTTGTTTTCCCGTACGGCCTTCCAGGCTCGTGCGAAGTAACCTCAAGGTCCCTTGGACTGTGTTTCCCATTGTGTTGCTTTGACTTATGCTTCTCCGCATAGGCACGCTAACGGCTATTGCTTCTTAGCATAGCCACGCTAATGTGGACCCCCCAGTGGTTTGCCCTGTGGCCCCCCTTCACTATGTCCTTGCCGATGCCTTCCCTCCGACAAGGGGTAGAGGGCGTTGGGCATGTAAGCCCTAGGGGTGTGGAGCGAACCCACCTCGTCCAAGCTGCAGGACGTTAAACTGCTAAGCACCTCCTCCTTAACACATGACGTTAAACTGTGGTCTGACCTCGTGCTTCGCACGCAGGGTCCCCCCAACTCGGACATTTTTTACACCTCTCGTCTCCATGGGAATGGAATCTTCCTCACATGGAATGAGATCCTCCTTGTCGGAGTGGCGTTTTTCTGCGGGGGAAGGGCCGCCTCAGAGCGTAAGCCCCTAGCCTTTCAAACGGATGGTTGCACCTGTGCATCTCCATGCTTACCCCTACCAAGGCCAGTGGAGTCCTTTTCCCACTGTGCTTTGTCACACCACGGGCCTCCACCCTGGAGTAATCCCCAACACCAAGGGCTGTTAACCACGTGTAAGCCCCTGTTTCCTCTTTGGGCCACTCAACGCGTAAGCCCGATTCCTCTTCTCACAGATGCACCTTTTTTGCGACGTGATCGTCTGGTCCCTGCTGCCTCTTATTTCTCACACCGAGCATGACTCACGTGGTCTTAGAGTGTGCATCGACCATGGCACCACCATGAGCCACCTTAGATCGTAAGCCCCATCCCAGCGAACTATGTGGACTTTGATCTGTGCTAACGCATGGTACGTAGGAAGCCTCCACGAGGTTCAAGTCCACCACCTGGTCATCCCGACCTCTCCACGTCGGTTCCCTGACCACCATGGGCCACCTTAGAGCATAAGCCCCAAACCCCTCATCCCGCATGACATTAAACTATATCTCATCCTGCATGACGTTAATCTATATCTCGTCCTGCATGACGTTAAACTGTATCTTGTCCCGCATGATGTTAAACTGTGTCTCATCCTGAATGATGTTAAACTGTATCTCGTCCCGCATGACGTTAAACTGTATCTCGTCCTGCATGATGTTAAACTATATCTCATCCCGCATGACGTTAAACTGTATCCCATCTCCGCAAGATTTTAAACTCATGACATACACCGTGTTAAACATGGGAAGCTGAGGAAAACCTCAGATGGTACACATTCCCCGCGTTTGATGTGGGATGCCTCGGGCTTCTCGCCCTCGAGAAGCCCTGTGATGAGGGACCAAAGACAGATATGCCAACAACACCCCAACATGACCATTCTCCTCACCGAAGGTTGCTGCCCCGACAAGACCCCTTGGAGCATCTTGACGGAAGCAGCGTAATTAACTAGTGTCCATGTAGATATGGAACTGGGAATGAGCTTCACGAACCCATCTTAAATCTATGAGGGAGACTCAGACTAGGTGATGAGCTCCGAGGAGGAATCCACGGAAGGAAGAACTGACATCCATCATCCCGGTTTCGATCAAGGAGTAGACGTCCTTGAACAAGGAACGGATGTCGCTCGCCTTTGGAAAGCGGGAATGCGGGGTAACAAGCAGTGCGTCCTCCCCACAAACGGATGCACATGCCCCGGTGAAAGAATCAGAGCAACAATAGGTAATTCCCCCAGAAAGGATATTCCATACACTAACACTAACATAGTCATAGCCTCCAATTAAACAGGTGGTTATCCTCCCATGATCACAACATCAAGGAGGGATACCACAATCACCCAATAAAGGATATTTCATCCACTAACAATAACTTAGTCATATCCTTCATATCATCATTAGGCTGTTTTTCTGTATCTAAGTTCCAATAGGTGTCACATCCCAAGTAATCTCTTGGTTATTCAAACTCGGTGGAGTTAGTGGTTGTGTGACCTATAGTGGAAACCAAAGTGGAAGACATGCCCATATGTACCCTTACCTATTTATTTAAGGTATTCATGGTTATTTGGGAGTAGACTTTGACCTCAATATCATCCATGTATTACATCATCTTGGAATTGGGGACATGGATTCTTTCCATTGATTCTTAATGATTATTTGATTCCACTATTGGATGATGAACCTTACTTATACCCTTATAATTGATATCATTATCGCTAACATTATGTTGAAACCCTATAATAGGAGGGTATTCCATCTCATTCATCGTATTAGGAACTTACTAGAAAGAACATTCCATGCATATTTCCATTACATTTAGGATGCATTACTTATTACATGTTGTTGTGATAGGTTTCATGATATATATGCCTATTATTGACTAGAAATTAACTTTTTTTATTCAAAAAAATTTGAGTAGAACGTGAGAAACCTTGAGTCAACCACATAAGGAAATATTAGAACAATTGAAAGACAATATGATCCTTCAAAATTTAATCATTCTCAATAGTTTCCCATAGATGTTGGTTTCATGAGTGACTGATTCATCCATAATTAGGTCATCAAAATGAAAGTCCAACTTGAACAAGGTATTAATATACTCCTCAAAGTGGATATTCCAACTATTAAAACCCCATCATGAATCAGGTCATGTTTTTCAATCCATGTATATTTCTCCTCGTTGAGGTCCACCCTCAATGACTTCCCCATAATTCTGGAAGATTACTCTTCAATTTCATCCTGAGACATAACCTATTCAACCACTTCTTATTCGTAACTCATAAGTACTTTCATGGACTACTCAAAAACATCACCTAACAGCTGCTGATGGAAGGAATATTACTATCAGGCTTCTTAGCTCTTAGCTTCTTTGCTGAATGTGTATCAATTAGAAGATGCAAAGAGGAGTAACTCTTCCTTCCTTTATGAATTCCCTTTTGGTTCCTATGTCTCCCTTGGATCAAAGACATGTGTTCTAGAACCTCATTCACTGATTCTTATACATTGGACTCACTCCCAAAGGCTTCCTTCCCATCCATTGATAGACTGACCAGATTATCCATGATCTACTATACTCGATCCTCATTCATAAATCCTTCAAAAAAATTACCCAACATGATTATTTCCACCTATCTACTAATAAATTTCTTGAGGTACACACCACCTATGCATATGAATCTCTTAATGAAAACATGGAAGGAGACTTATTCACTCCAAAACCACCTCCACTAACCATGATGCATCTTTCCATCTCAACGGTTGTTGTATGCATTGAATTAATAGGAATTTCCATCAGAAATTAAGGATCATCTATCACTATTTTCATTTTATAGTGAGGAGCATCAGAATAATAAATAAAGATACCCATGTCCACTGTACTAGACTTGGGAGCACCTGACAATGTAAAATTACTTCAATTAAGGTCACCTATGAATATGATAATGACATCATTGACCTTCAGGTTAAGAGGATGCCTAGAATTTGTTGTTATTAGCTGGGTATCATAACTGGAAGTCGAAATACCAGCATTCTCTTACTAATCCTAAGAAGCAGTAGTGTCCTCAATAACCATCGAACAAACAGGTTGCTTAATAGTAGTACCCTAGACAATCACGTCTAATGATGAATCTGTCACTCCCTTACCACTTGGATCCAGAGGTCAAGTCCCATACTATTTTGACACATCTTCACCTTACCCTAGCTCACCTATAGTGCCTTCAGTATATTTAGTGTAATTGAAGAAGAAATCCAACTCATAACCCACATTATGAAAAAAAAGGTTCACACTCAAAGGGTTGTCTCGATTAGCATGTTCCACATCTGGAATCTGCTTGGTTCGATGATCCTTTCTCACACGCCTACAAACCCTAACATTATGTCCCAATTTCATACACAAATAGAAGAAATCACACCATATTTCAAAGACCATTGACTGCTTGTACTAGAACTCTTCACCAATAGATATCTGTAAAAACTCATTGGGTAGCTCAACAGATCAGCCTCAATGCAAATTCTCAGTGAAATCAGATAAAAAATGGATCTAGTTCGACTACCCAAGAAACGATAATGTCATGTTAGATGCCCTAACTTGAAACGAAATGAATGATTCTGAAAAGGTAAAGTATGTTTGGGGAATCTTACTTAGACTGCCATGTATGGAGTATCCCTCTTCTTGTGAATGTCATAAGACCATTTGAAAAGGAAAAAAATGAGATCCATTACATATTTGGGGAGAACTCGATTAAGTAAGGATGAGATCCTCCTTCGATGAAAATATGATCATGATGTGTTTTGCATCAATAATCCCTACTGTCGTGCATTCCTAATGACCCAAGGAATAAAATATGAAATGGTTTAATTAATCCACTAATGGTCATCAAAGATTGAAGTGAGTAATCCGATTCAGATGTAGTAGCGAAGAAACATCGGTGAACTCTAGTTTCAATATCGACAACTACAAAGAACCCTTAAATATATATGGAACCTTCGGGGTTAAATCAATCTAGGGGAAATAAGGGATAAAATTGGGGTTAGATAAGGGGTGAATAGTGTGAGTTGACCTCCATTAAAGTTTAGTGAAGGACCCTCCCCCACCAAGGGGGGAGGGGCCGGTGTGAGGGACTTTGGAAGCTTGGTCATTGTCAGCCAGGAAAACTATTATTTCACAATTTTTAAATTGAATTATGATTTAAATTTCAAATGAGAATGAATTAAAATTAAAAATGATAATGAATTTGTGAATTCAAGTGAAATGGGATATGAATCTGAAAATTGAAAATAGAAACTTGAATATATTATGGTATAGAAAATGACCAAAACTGAACATAGTGGTTGGTTCTTTTATGGTGTCTCTTGCTTGTACATGATCTGTATATCACTGAGACCTAACTCGTAGAGTAAGTAGAGGGGTGTGTTATTATATACTATAGATTTTACATATCATTCTTAAATAGCAATTCTTTTGTGATGTGAAAGTTGATAATGATATTGAAATGAGCTATGTCTTTGGCCTTGTAGAGGCATTCGATCACAATGACCTCTAGTGGTACTCTAGGAGGGTAGTGATTATCAAAATCTAGAGGCAGTAGGCTGTGGGCTAGCAATGGATCCTCTGGTCATTCTAGCTATGGAACCAATAGTTTTATTAGACATAGGTGCTGATGAATAGTTCCACGATGGTTTCTTTCACTTATTGAAGGCTAGTTAGGGAGTACCATAACATACCCAGAATATGGTAGAGATGATGCATGAGTCCCAATAGAATCATATGCCCATGTTTTCAGTGGATGGCATCCCACAAACTACATAGACAAGGCTAGAGGCCTTGTAATCTATCTTTGACCATGAAGAGATGTCTCCTAAGAGAAAGGTGAAGCTCGCTATATATATACGATATGATTCCGCCAAGCGATAGTAGGCAGTTATTACTATGGAAATTCATTTAAAATTGATATGGAGGGATTTTCATACAACCGTATATGATAATTTATATCCTGATACATTAATGTCCAACAGGGCATGGTAATTGTTTCACCTAGAGAGTTGTCTTGTATCATTTTTTGATTAATCTGTATGTCTAATAGAACCACATAACCTCACACCTATTCTAAAGGAATATGAGATATCTAGAGACAAGTAATTTTAGAATGGTCTTAGATACTACATCTGATCATAGTGAATTCCTCTCAAATGACTATCATTTCAATAACTATGAATCAAGAACTCACCATATAACGTAACCTTAGAGAGGTTAGAGGTGTGATCGATGGTGGTATAACATGTTGAGCTCGGTTTTCATCAACCAGTAGATGTTAAGTGTTGTTTAGAATCTAGTGTGATAGGGTATACACTAAATCCATGTGTAGGAGAAGGTTCAGAATCTTCTCATCGGGTATGGAAATGGAGTACTATATGCTGATTAGGCAGAGGTGGTGGTCATGGTCATCGTTTTCAGACCCTAGTTTTACAACAACAGTGCAGTAGATTAGATAAAGGTATCCATGTAGTGTCACAAGTCCATAGTTTAGGTTAGGTATATGAAATGAAACATATCCCTGAGGAGTATGATTATATAACTCTTATTGTCATATGTAATATTCCAATATCATCCACTTTAGCTTTTTTCACTTTTAGATACACAAGATTCTCATATATTTATATTTTTACTCATTATAGAGATCCTTGGTCTCAATGATTATATTTATAATAGTGTTAAGATTCTATAAACTTTGTTGGATATTAGAATGGTAGATTTGTGTCACTGTAAGGAGTCCCCCCTTCAGTTTGGTTGGTGTCACTTTGTATGGGAATTGTTTTTACTCAAGATGACAGGTTTTAATATCATTATTGGGATGGAGGGGTTGGTTATATTTCATGCTTTCATTGATTTATATCACTTTATGGCAAGATTCACATAATGAGAGGTAAGATAGTTTATTTAAAAAGTTGAATGGGTCTTCAATGATAGCTGAGATTGTCCAAAGAACTGTGGGTTGGGAAAGACAACATCCCAGTTTTTGTGTTCATATCTGGATGATCAAGAAGCATGTAAAACATATATCCCTTTAGTGGTTAATCATTTCAGGGATACTTTTCTCAATGACTTTTCAGGGTTACCTCTTGTGAGATAGGTAACGTTCTCTATTGATCTTGTTCAACGATTTTCATGGGTATCCATTCCTCCAAAAAGGATGGCTATGATGGAGTTTCAAGAGATCAAGAGGTATCTAGAGGATTTAGAGGAAAATGGTTTCATCTGATACAATACTTCTATGTGGGGTTCAGTAGTCCTTTTAACAGAAAAGGTGGACAGAACCCTCATGCTATAAGGGGATTATCAGAAATTGAACCATATAACTATTAAGAATGATATCCTCTACCACAGATAGATGACCTCTTAGACCAGCCTAGAGTAGATCACATCTTCAAGAATATGGATTTCAGATCTAGTTATCACCAGGTTTAGGCTATCCCATTGTACATAACTGTTATAGAATTTCTTAGTAGTTATAGTATATATGAGTATTTTGTTATGTCATTTTATCTAACAAATGCACCAGGGATCTTCATGGCACTTATGAACTGAGTGCTCCATCCTTATCTTGATTTGTCTCTGGTGGTTTTCATTAATGATATAATTGTGTATTTTCAAAATCTACATGATGAAATAAAACATCTTGAGATCATTTTTAATACACTGAGAGAGAATCAATTATATGTTATTCTCAAAATTTGTCACTTCAAAATGGATAAGATTCACTTTCAGGGTCACATCATCTAGAGATAGGAGTAGCAGTGGAAAAAGATAAGGTGAGATATGTGGGTTTGTTAGAGCTTCCCAAAAACTTATTTCATGCAAGATGTTTCTTAGGTATATCTAGATACAATAGTAATTTCATACACAACCTTTCACACATTGTAGACCCACTGACTGACTTGAATAGAAAAACTGTAATATATGTATGGATAGATTCTTATGGGAAGGACTTTCAAGATCTGAAAGGGAGTCTGAATTCAACTTGATACTAATTTTTTTAGAGCTATGAATGAGTTACATTTTGTAATATAAATAATCAGGTATTAGTGTTGGAGGAGTACTTATTTGGGATGATAGATTCATAGTGTACAAGTATTGATAGTAGAGGCCTCATGAGAGGAATTACTCGATGCATGATCTCAAGCAATTTATAATTGTTAACTTTTTGAACTGTTGGACACATTAATTCAAAGGGAGAATAATGTGGTTTACACAGGCCAAAAAACACTAAAATACATATTTATATAGTGTGATTTGAATATGAGGAAGAAATGGTGGGTGTAATACCTTTTGTATTTTGAATTTGAGATTTCAAATAGACCTGGAAAAGGCAATGTAGTGATCGATGGATAGAGAAGGAGGACTTAAAAACATGTAGTTTTGGAGGCTAGTTTCTAGTGGAAGCTCCGGACATTGATCTCTAAGAGGACCATGGAAGTGAAGGACAGCTAGGGGGAAGAAATATCTATCATGTTTAGATATTTATTCTATACATATGAATATAGTAAGGATGGTGTTGCTTTCCCTTTCAGATAGCGTAGTCCTATGTGAGATTTTATCAGGTGAGGACCCTCCTACTACTTGGACCATATATATGGATGATATCTTGCAATTACATGGCCATGTATGGGTTTCATCTTACATGAATGAGGAGATTATATAGGAAATTCTAGTTTCATATTTGTTACTGCTCCCAAGTGCCACCATGATGTAATAGGATTTACATCGCCAGTACTTGTGGTCAAGTGTGAAAGGAGATGTAGCTGGTTTTTTCATGAGATGTTCCACCTATGAGCAGGTGAATTCAGAATACTAGAGACTAGCTAGAATTTAACGGAATCTGGCTATTACTGAGGGTATGTGTAATAACATCATGAGGGGTTTAGTGAAAATTTTACTGAGGTCTCCTTGATGTAAATATGTCATATGGGTTTTTTATAGGTTCATAAAGTTTCATATTTCCTGCCCATAAAGGAATACTTTAGTGTGGATGATCTTGGAAGGTTGTATATCTGTAAGAGTGTAGGGATCCGTGGAGTCTTTAATTCTATCATTTCTAATAGGGATACTTGGATTAATTCAGAGTTATGGATATGGATGTAGAGGAAATTAGGTAAACATGGAAATCTGATCAAATCATACCCCCCTCAAATTGATGGCTAGTCAGAGTGCATGATTCAGGTCCTTGGGGACATGCTATAGGTATGCATCATAGATTTCGGGGGATCTGGGGAGAGGCATATACCCATGGTTATGTTCTCAGAAAATAATATATTACAAGATACTATTCATATGGATCCAATAGAGGTTTTTTATTGAATTCCATGTCGATCACCACAATGTTGGTTAGATATAGGAGAGGAATATATATTATGACCTCATATTATTTAGGAGACCACATAGCAGGTGCAGTTTATTTTTATGAAGATGGATAATGCACATTCTCGTCAAAAAAATTCTCTAATCACCACAGATGACCTATAGAGTTTGAGGCTGGTAATGGGGTTTCTTGTGTGTTTCTCTATAATGGTAAACCAGAGAATCAAGATTCATGTTATGCTTTCACCATAGTACATTGGTACATTAAGTGTTATAGAGAGAGAAGGATGGTATCCATTCGACATCACAATTTAGTCATGTCTCATTCCTTTCACCATGTGGATTTTGAGCTACGTGTATATGCATCATTTTTGGGGTATAATATCCTTGTTTTGGATCATATTAAGAAGTTTCCCTAAGGATGATTCATCTCTATATCATGGGATATTTAGTAGCATATAAATGATTGATAAGAGAACTAGGAGTTGGAGAATGATGTACAATCATAGTGGTTGAAGTTATTCCTAGATCATGCTTCATCACCCTTGGAAGGTGAATTTGTGGATGAATTGATTTTATGGGGAGTTTGTAAGAACTCATTTCTTCTTTGATGTAGGGATCCCATTTCTTATATAAATTCACAGTTTAAATTTGTTGTTATCACATTATATAAATGACCAATGGGGTCGTTGAGGTTTCAGTGGTCTTGGTCTAGTTCAGATCCCAGAAACAAAGTGTTGGGATGGAAAATTCCCAGTGCATGGTTAGTGAAAACCATGTGGGTTAGGCCCCAAGTTTTGAAAAACTATGTGGGCCATAGGTATAAAGAAGGAGGATTCCATATTGTTAGACTAAACTAAAAAAATTTGGTTACGGGACCGTGCATCCTCCACTTCAATTTTTACAGTAGTGATTTGCATGGTTTCTTCATGTTTTTTCAACCCATGTAGGTAAACTATGTGGTATCAACTACCTTATAGATTTCCATTAATGGTTGGGGCACAGTTTGTACAAACCATGAGGCCAAACCATTTGACCCTATTATTTTTTGTAAAATGAAAATTTTTACCCTAATTAATATAAAATTTTACCTAAGATTAATTCTTTTTCCCATACCGCAACCTATCTCCCATATTTAGAGATTTCATGAGTGGATATTCATGAAATCAAGAGATTTTCACCAACATGACTCTAATTCAAGTTCCTATCATCTCATTGGATCCTCATCAACGATTTATTAATTCCTTTATAACCTTATTTCTCTCTTCTGGGTTGGATTTGGCTATTTATCTGAAAGCTAATTTTCCCTATTAATTGGTTATTCATCTATTCTTCATTTTATCCCTATCAAAGCCGAATAAATAGATGATACTAGATTATCTATCAACCATATACCTAATTTAGCTAATCTTGTGCATTTTTTTAGATGTAGAGATGTTTATATATGTGGTTGTATTTCATGTCCTATATCCAGGAATCAAATTAGATGAAATTTTAATACATAATATAATTTTTTGGTATAGAATATTCAATTATTTAAATCATTGATGCATTTTATAGGTTGTTGACCTTGATTTTGAAACTCCCCTTCACTGTTTTGGTTATATAAACGGTCCAACATCGGTGGCATGTATACATGGACACCTTGAGGTATTCCGTTTTCCCCATTGCATTGGTATGTAATTTGGAAATAAGAATTATGAATTAGATTATAATTAAAAGATATTATTTGAACTATGAATTTATCTGAGAGTTTAATTGTAATAAATTATAATTGAATTTATTAAAGGGAAGGGATGTAATGACCATGACCCTTGGCCCATTCCTTGTGATGGATTGGTAAAGTATGTTATGATTGATATTCTTGAATTTCTCTTGAAATTAGAATGCCAATGTTATTATATTAAATGTAAGACTTCTAATATTTTCCTAATGACTTAAGTCACCTTTTGAGGTGTGTTTCAAATGAAATGTTCTCGGTTGTTCCCTTGAAATGTTAAATGATATTGTTCAATGGAATTGATTAATTGGTTTCAATTGGTCAAATTCTTATTATCCATGGGATAGACATGGATTCATATGAGCATGTAATTGATGGACATTTTTGGATTTTAAATTTCATGCTTGAGTGATACTTGTTTTTTTATGTATGGACTCATAGGGAATTCAACTATTATATACCATGTGAAAGATGGATTTCTTATTGATTTAAAAATATTAACTCAAGGGAAGTTGATCATATCTTACATGGGAGATAATTAGGCTCCTTTAATTGAATACCAAGGATGTACTCGAGTGGCTGAGATGTCATACAACACCTAGAGTTATACCAGGGTTATTGAGTGGTTCTCCATAGATAGGATCATAGGGTGTCTGTTCATATTACACATAGAGTGATATCTTTATTCCAATGTATGGATTCCAGGGACAGTCTTAGGTTCTAAATTTAATTAAGGATGATTTTTTTATGATGTTTCTTCCATGAAAAAGATAAATCATTGATTCAGTGTTTACATATAATTTTCATATGGTCTATTTAGTAATTTGTTATGTTTTTTATTATACAAGGGATTTCAAGCTTGTGTCAGATCCTGAGACTTATAAACTAAATGAAATTGAGTTGTAGAATGAAAATTATTAAATTAAACATGACTGAATATTAAATCTTATAATTGTGTATTAAATGAAATTTATTAAAAGAAATGAATATAAAATGAGAACCATGATTTTTAGGTTTTTTACTTTCAAGTACATAATTTCCTTTTATTATTTCCTAGACACTTGGTTATATATATTCACTAATGGATTGGAACAGATGTTGGGAGGTCACCAACGGGGATTATTTATCACACCTTGTTTCATCAAAATTTGGGGAACTTTGGTTACCCAAACAAACTATATTATTTCAGGTGTTGATAAGAGTAAGTACCCTACTAAAATTAATTGATTGATGTTAAGAGTATAGGAGAATGGGATTGAGTTGAGGCTTACGGTCCTATCTGGATATTTTGGGTTTTTCACTTTTTTCAAGTATTGTATAACATCCTGGTATACATTTTTTCTCTTATTTATTATAGATATATTAAATGTATCATCATTTTTTATATGAGGTGACTTTTGGTATTGTTATTTATCATCCATCCTCTATTTACTACTCATTTGTAGGATTTACTACATCCTCCACTTGTATGATATTGATATTATGCTATGCTACACATTTTTGATGAAGGAATAGTCTCCCCATTGACACACTTAGGTCCTCACTTCTAGTTAGAATCCTACGACATTTTGGGAGGTGTTCTTGAGTCCATGTGGCCAACTAGGTTCATGGGACTTTAAAGTAGAATTCGTTTTGGGGACGTTGTAACAGCTGAGCCCCAAAGAAAACTTTAAATTTCTCTCCAAATTTTTTCATCCAATCATAAAAAAGAAGGCCTGAATAAATATAGGTGGAATGGAATGGGATTCCAAATTAATATTATAGTATGGTAGGGATCACATAGCAGTTTATCTATAATTCCACCAACAAGGACATTCCATCTGCGGTAGCTACCACTATCGTAGGAAACACATAAACTGATGGTTATCCTCTCAATCACCACAATATCATAGAGGGACCCCACAGTCACCCTTCCAAGGGTTGAGGTTCCCTCAACATCTATATGAGGCTCATTATGGACCTCCCCCTCTTCCTTGCTCACTGATACCAACAAAAATGAATGTAGAATTATGCAATAAGTTTAATGGATCGGTAATTCCAAATGGGAACAAATATTATAGTATTTATGGATTTGACATTAGGATTTTCATCTCTATATATGTACTAATAGTCATCACTTCCCTATTAATGTCCTCATTCATCACCCTTAGAGGCGTCAATGGCTGTATGACCCGTAAATACAACTAAAGGGGAAGACATGCCCAGATGTACCCTTACCCAGTTAGTCAAGGGATGCATGGTACTATGCGAGTAGACTATTTCCTCTATATCTTCTATGTATTACATTATATTTTTATGTGGTATGGGGAACACTTCCCTTAAATTACCAATAACAAGGATGTATATCTCATTGGTGATGAGATACTTCCCGGCCCATTAGGGGTGTAAGCTTCTTATGGACTCCCCAATTATCCCATACATTATGGATGATATAATCACTAGGAACATCTAGGTAATGTACTCACTTCCTTGGGCCTTGTAAATATGCCCTTGATAGTTCCCCTATGGAATCTCCTTCGACCCATGAATTCTTTCCAAAGAGTGTTGAATCCTCTACTACTACTCCTATCACTCTGGATTCTACCGATGTCATCCCTCAGACCAAAACTATACCTACCATACTAATCCCTCATTTATTTTGCGATCCAAATTCTGCTCTCCCTTGACACTGTGATTATGAGGCTACTCCTTCATTGACCTGGGTATTCTGACGCCACAACAGCACCACAAGATAAATTCTCTCCCAACATAGCACATATTCATAGATGAGCTCGTATATAGTAGTAGGTTATGGTAGCTCTTTCTACCCCATTCCACCATCACATTGAAATATATATCATATTGGATTTAAATATAAAGTAGTGTTATCATGATAAACCATCAAGTACACCTTTGATGTCAGCCACTATAAACATCTAAACATCCATGTGAATGGATGGAGGTTGTACGGGTCATAGATCCCATTGTAGTTGAAACTATTACTTGTAACCTACCTCAAAAATCCAGGAAGTTTGATCACTGATAGATGGTCCTTATACCGTCATTAGTCACTATCTCCATTAGAAGGGGGAATCAGTGAATCCTTAATCACAATTATAGCCCAACATTTTCCTACAACTCAAGTAGGTCGATCATGAGTTGGAGACTTCCGAAAATGTTTATAGTTTTTTCATATATTATTAGTTAGAGGAGAGATGGGATTTTAGATTTTATATCCTCTCCTGTCTATAGTCACCTACCTATACAAGAAGTTTAGGTTCATGTACACACAATGTGGATTCTTCCCTTGTATTACGTGGAGGATCACCTATTATATCTTGTCTAATACATTTACATCCAAATTGATCTGTCTCCATGTACTCGGAATTACCTTCATAATGAATGTTCTCAGCCGCACCTCAAAATATACATTCCTCACATGGATAAAACAAACACAAATGAGTTATACAATGAACCTAGACTTCCTAACCATAAGAGCTTCAGATTTTATGTTGTAATTCCACAACTTCCACTAGCTATCCTCCAAGATCCACAAGTGTGAGTTCACATTTCTCCATTTCATTGAGTCAGCAAAAGTGTGTGGCCTCTATAGTATAATGTTTTAAATATCACCCCCTTTTAGTGGATACATTTCCATTTCATTTTTGTTTAAGAAATACACAAACAATTTATTGTAAGGGGTGTACTTCATCTCAGGCTTCTACTCATTGGTCCCTATCAACAAGTATTGAAACACCATAGATAGGAACCACAACCACCCATTGTCCTCTAAAAAAAATTCTATGGGGAAGAAATATTCATTCATTACCCTTTCCATTGGTATCTTAATAAGCTGGTCATGATACCATAGGTTGATGTTAACCTCCTCATGATATAGATGAAATGTATTTTTCCCTATTGACCACCTTCTATACAACATTAGTATGATATTGTTTGTGCATAAATATGTTTCCCATGATTATTTGTGGTTTCATGGATGGTTTGGTGAAAATAATATCTCAAGTAGCTCCAATAATGCAGTTAAGGGTTTTCCATATGAATCCATTTCATAAAGAAACATCACCCTTCATGAACATGCAAGGCCCTGGCGGTACACTCTGTCAGTTTGAGAGTGATTCATGCCTATGATTAGTGTGGAAATTTTGATTCAAAAGTTTGATGCAGCCACAACCATTCACGGAAACCACATATTGTTCATGAACCACATCATAGATTCAAGAAAAAATTTTCCTATAAATACATATCCCATTCCAACCATTGGTCAATAGTTACCTGACACATCGACTCCTGAATTTCTCCCAATTCGCAAGGTACCGTAGCATCACAAAACAAACTGAAAATGGATCATCCAAGGTAACTGAGCTTCATGAAACCCCCTGCCATGTGTTCTTAGATAACTCCAACCAAGGTGGGAATGAATTTCATAAATCCATTCAACTTTCTTGGAGGAAAAACTCCATATGAGGAACTTTAGGATTTCTAAAGCATTAAGCATTGGAAACAAACTCATTTCTCAAGCTAAGAGTTAATCTTGAGGAAGGGTCTCCACATTTGATGAACTAGTAAAGACCCGTAAAATTCAAGGAAATTTTTTTCTTAATTTTCATTGGAATTTTACAAGAACGTAGTTTCTGACGGCACTTGATTCCGAGGCCCGGTGTGCCCGGAATTTCAATCTGAAGTTTAGCTCGGGTACGTTCAGTGAACGAACGAGCGGGTTTTTCTATCTTTTGAACTGGTGCTCGGAAACAAATTCCGAGGGCACCGATGGAACTGTAGCACCGGTAATTTCTTAGGAACGCCATTTCCGGAGTTGCATTTTCACAAGAGAAGATGATAAAAATTGTGGAAGTTTAATTTATAAATTAACTACAATTTTTATTTTTCTTTTTGTGGTTTAAGGATTTGGGTGGAAGTTGGGTAACTACCCAACTTCCCAAGAGAGGTTATGAGGGTGGTGGGGCCCACATGAACCCCACCCCTTCATATTCTTCAACCCCCCCTCAACTCACCATTAACTTTTGTTAACTTAAACATTAATAACTTATGTTATTAATTAAGTGAGTTAAGTATAGTTATTTGAATTTTAAACTCTTGAAATTCAAATGTTATGTTATGTTAATAAAATAAGAGGTAAGCTAATTTTATTTTGGGGTTGGAACCTTTGTTGCTTGAGAGGTTTGGGGAGAAAAGCTAAGAAAATCTAGAGTTCTTCATCTTCTTCGACGAAGAACACGAAGAACGCATTGAACTCCGTCGAAGAACGCTGAGTCCTCGGAGACCGACTACGCGACGCCGTTTACCGTGACGGTTCTTCCGTGACGTCTTCTTCCGCAACGTCTCCTTCCGCGACGTCTCATCCCGCGACGAATCCTTGTTCGACGAACCTCCGTTCAAGCTCGCACGAGGTAGGTGTTTAAATTATTTAATTATTTTCATTCGTGATTTCTAGTTTGTCGTTCTTCGTGGTTATACGACTAAATGCTAACGATTAACGAGAGGGGGCCGGACTGCACAAACACGACCGACCATCCTCCCTTATTCGTGTGTTGTTTCTTTGTGATTTGAAACGCGTATGGCGCGGTGCCGTCGCACCGCGTGTGATCGTGCGACAAGGAATGCACGGAGCCGTCGCGCCGCGCTATGGAAACGAACAAGGACACGACGTCGTCGCGCCGTTCCGTGAAGTTGAACCAAGTCGTGGTGCCGTCGCGCCGCGTCGGAGAAAACCAAAGACACCGCAGCCGGAGTGGGGCCGCAGCGGAGGGGCGCGGCTCCATCGCTCCATGCCGGACGAACCAAAACTGCGGCCGGTTCTGGGCCGCGGGAGAGCAGAGTGACCGGCGGCCGGTTCCGGGCCGCTGGTGTCAGACCAGGGAGGGGACCGGCCGTCGTCGGTCCCGTGGAGGCAGAAACCGGCCGGCCGGGGCGGTTCGGCTGGACAGGTGTGCAGCCGTGGGTTCAAACCCTATGCCGGCCAGCACAAAACGGCCCCCATTTAATGGGGGCCACGGTTAAACCAGGGGCGCAGGCGCCCCCCTGCCAAACGGCCCAGCCGGGCCGGACCCAGAACCGGTTCGGGTCGACCCGGTTCTGGTCGACCCCGGGGGTATCGGGCCGGGTAGGACCGGGCATGAACCCCTTAATACCGAACCTTTTTCGGTCAGACGCCCATAACTTGTGCTACAGGTCTCCGATAGACGCACCGTCAATTGCGATGTGATCCTTGGATCGAGATGGTCGTTTCAGTATATCGCACTAAAGGTTTCAAAATACTTTGAGTTAGGCTGGGTTGGTTCGTACACGAAACCAACCGGGCCCTCGGAGCGGAAACGCTCATATCTTAAGCTCCGGACGTCCGATTGACGTGCCGTCGACTTTGTTGAATTCTTATAAGTGAGAAGGATCTTTTGGCTTACTCCGCCTGAGGTTTGGACGCAGGTGGAGTATGTTAGGGTTGGTTTTTCCTTAAAAACCAACCGGGCCCCTCGGACGAAAAAGCCAATAACTCTCAGACC
The DNA here is from genome assembly GCA_963277665.1 of Viscum album. Classification (NCBI taxonomy): domain Eukaryota; kingdom Viridiplantae; phylum Streptophyta; class Magnoliopsida; order Santalales; family Viscaceae; genus Viscum; species Viscum album. The sequence goes on along the minus strand of OY728158.1, from coordinate 1,857,215,745 downwards.
GGGCGTCTGATTGACGCGTCGTCTGCGACGTTGAGTTCCTGTCGACGATACAAAACTTTTGGATACTTCAACTCTGGACTATGTGTCAGTTGATGTATCAGCCTCTCGGCTCATGGAGCGGACCCTCCGAAATGAGCTTGCTGTGTGCGGGAACGCTAGAGTTGGCTGCGACCACTGCTACTTCAACGACTGTATAGAGATCCTCAGTGGATTCGACGGCGACGAATACAGCACTCAGCGATCCTATGTGGATCAGTGCTACTGATCCTGTGTGGGTTTGATCCTGTGTGGGTCTTTGCGGGGGTTAGTTACCTATCGATCATGTGTGGGTCAGATCCTTTGTGGGTCATTGCGGGGGTTAGTTACCTATAGATATTGTGTGGGTTAGATCCTTTGTGGGTCATTGCAGGGGTTAGTACCTATCAATCCTTTGTGGGTTTGACAACTTAGATGGATCAGTGATCATCTCTACCGTCTTTCGAAGAAGTATACCTGTGTGAGCTGAATCCTGTTTTGCTTTCCTCTGTGGATTGTGTTGAGCTATCCTGTGTGGATTTATATTTTTCTTTCCTGTGTGGATTGGGTTCTACTTGGGCTCGGATGTTGGAGCCGAACGAGAATTGATGACTTAGGTATATTTATGGGCATATACCTAAGCCGTGTCGGATGTTACTTCGTGATTGTATCTTTCCTTTTTGGATTCTGGGAGACTTTCGGGGGTCTCGGGGTCCCTACTGAGTAGCTTATACTCACCCTTGCACGGGCTATGCCCGCACTATGTTGTGTTGGTTGCAGACGACAGACAGCGCTGATCGTGGTTGAGGCTTGCGGAGCAGGACGGTACTTGGAGGTGGACAACTAGGTGGGACGTACTCAGAGCGGTCCGCTGGACCCGAGGAGCAGTGAAGGCTATCTTTACCCACCCTTTAGCTGGGACTTCCAGTGGACGGCTCGACGTTATGGCTTACTTTTCAGTTGTTGTTTTCCCTTTCGAGTTGTACTTTACTTTCAGTTTGGGTTTGTATTCTGGCCCGCTTACTTTCCGCACTTACTGTTGTACTAGCTTTTACTTAGAGTTTGCTTCTTCTACTTTCTTGCTCTGTGGTGTTTGTTTACCTTACAAAGGCAATGTCTCACCTTTTTATCGGGAATTTACGCCTTGGTGCTAGTCGTCAGCCCCTGGCCTATGGAAGGTGGGCTTGGGGTAGTCACGGCACGGGCCCCGAGGACGGGTCGTGAAAAATTGGTATCAGAGGAGTTCGGTTCTACCGCAGAACTTGGGACTCTCAACTTTTTCTACGTGAAGCAATAGTGTTTAGCATATTGGGTGTGGTTATCAGTCCAGGGAGTCTAGTGTTGGTGTTGTGGCTGACATATCTGTACACCAGGACCCTGAATTCTGATTTCCGACTTAATGCACGAAAACATTGATTGCATGTGTGTTTCAAGTTTTCTTTGTGATTACTTGTGTCAGCTCACCAGGTATACTGTTTGACCGTGGCTCACATGTTTCTTTTCAGGATGGTCCCACGACGGCAGCCAACTAGGGTTCCGAGAGTCGAGCATGACGACAGCCCACCGAGCGACGAGGCCTCGGTGCAGGGCCCTTTGTCAGCAGTGGCACCGACGGTACCTCTACCCGCCGAGCCACCGATGCTTCCAGCACCAGCCGCTGACGATGCACGTCACCTCAGTGCACTGCATGAGTTCCAGCACTAGTGACTGCCCAGGTTCCGCGGGTAGATGGACCCCCAGGCAGCCGAGGACTGGCTGGAGGCAATGGTGAGAGTTTTCAGGTTAGTGAGGACACCAACAGACCTCATGGTGATCCTCACAGCGAGCCTACTGCATGCAGCAGCAGGCCGATGGTGGAGCTTGATGCTCCAGGTGCACGATGAGGCATATCTTCTCTGGAAATACTTTGAGAGCCTCTTCCGCTCAGAGTTCGTCCCTGCCACCCTCCGTGCGGTACGCATCTAGGAGCTTCTTCAGCTGCGGCAGGGCAGCATGACGGTCGCCCGGTACTCGGCGAGATTTACTGATCTCTCCTGCTACTCGACAGACATGGTACGAGACCCATTCTTCTAGTCCCAGACCTTTGAGTAGGGATTGAGACACGAGATCAGGGCATTGCTAATCTCCCTCAGCATTCCGACTCAGACAGGAGTACTGGAGCGAGCCCTTTTGATCGAGATTTTTCTTGCTGAGTCTACACCAGCGCCGAGACCCACCGTAGGGCGGCACGTAGCAGAGTCTTCTACAGCAGGCAGTCGACAGATGACTCATGGGTCCAGACAGACTAGAACCTAAGGCAGACGACCTCAGGACACTGGCTCAGCAGTGCAGGGCACACAGCACGAAGCCAGTGTTTCGAGAGGCAGGCAGTGCTACTCATGCGGCGAGCAGGGCCACATGGCTCATGATTGCCCGACCCGCCGTGCCGAGGAGCAGCAGACGGTTGAGGGATCACTGAGGCAGAGGCAGAGGGTCGACCGTGGCGGTCTGCAGGGAGCAGGCGGACGAGGCAGAGGAGCTGGCCAAGCAGCAGGTGGTGGGCGACACTTTGAGACCCTACCACCACCACCACCAGGAGGTCCACCCCGACCACAGGGGAGCTGGCAGGCAGAGACAGGCATAGCTCCAGGGAGCAGAGGCCTACGACCACAGCGCGCCCAAGATGATTAGAGGTACTATATGTTTCTATTCCACCCTTTCTGCAGTTCTTATAGACATAGGAGCGATTCACTCTTTCATAGCTGCTGCCCTTGTTCGGAGCTCGGAGATTCCGATAGAGCCGTTGGCTCGATCCTTACGGCTAGAGACTCCTACAGGAGTAGACTCGACGATTATGCATTGGTGTCGGTAGTGTGAGCTTACACTAGGAGGCGAGATCTTCGGCTGAGATCTTCTTGTAGCGGTGTTGAGGCCTTACGACGTCATCTTGGGCATGGATTGGTTGTCTACGGTCCATGCACAGATTGACTGTATTAGGCACAAGGTGCGATGTGTACGCACCGACGGGATCAGGTTCACCTTCACCGACGAGAAGGGAGAATTTTCAGCATAGGATGGACTTCCGCGGAGGAGAGGACAACCCATCACTCATCAGTTGACAAGCCTCATCCTAGGAGCAGTTGACGTGCGGAGTCCTGGTTTTCCTGCAGTGGTGGATCAGTATGCGGACGTCTTTCCCGATGACGTTCCAGGGATACCTCCTCATAGAGAGGTAGACTTTTATATCGATCTGTACCCCGGGACAGCCCCGATATCGACTCCAGCATATCGTATGGACCCCGCCGAGCTACGAGAGCTACGGGTACAGTTGGAGGACTTGAAGGGCAAGGGGTTCATCCGACCCAGTGTTTCACCCTAGGCTTCCCCGATTTTGTTCGCCAAGAAGGTGGACGGGAGCTTGCGACTTTGTGTCGACTATCTTCGCATGAACCAGGTGAAAGTGAGGAAAAAGTATCTGCTACCAAGGATTGATGACCTCTTCGATTAGCTCAAGGGAGCACGGTGGTTCTCAAAGATAGACCTCAGGTCAGGCTATCATCAGCTCAGATTTCAAGACGAGGACGTGCAGAAGATGGCCTTCAGATGTCAGTATGGCCACTATGAGTTCTTGGTTATGCCATTCGGCGTAACTAATTCTCCAGCAGTGTTCATGGCCCTCAGGAATAGGATCTTTCAGCCATATCTCGATCGATTTGTCATGGTCTTCATCGACGACATTTTGATTTACTCGACGACTGAGGAGGAGCACGCCTACCACTTACGGGTTGTACTAGACACACTCCGAGAGCACCAGCTTTATGGTAAGCTCTCGAAGTGCCAGTTCTGGATACGTGAGGTCCACTTCTTAGGACATGTCATCTCTGAGGCAGGAGTTGCGGTGGATCCTACGAAGATTGAGGCAGTGCTAGCTTGGGAGCCACCCAGGAGCGTGACGGAGGTGCGGAGTTTCTTGGGACTAGCTGGATACTATCGGAGATTTGTGCCAGACTTCTCCAGATTTGCGGCACCACTCTCAGCTTTGACAAAGAAGGGGAAACCCTTTGTGTGGTCAGATAGATGTCAGCAGAGCTTCCAGGAGATGAGAAAGAGATTGACCAGCGCACCTATATTTAGGTTGTCTGAGGAGGGAGTAGGGTACATAGTCTACTGCGATGCATCAGGGATCGGACTCGGATGTGTCCTGATGCAGGAGCGGGCCGTGATCGCCTATGGATCACGTCAGTTGAGGCCGCATGAGCAGAAATACACTACCCATGACCTGGAGTTAGCAGTAGTGGTCTTTGCTCTGAAGACATGGCGACACTATCTGATGGGCGAGCGCTTTATAGTATTTTCTGACCATCAGAGTCTCAGGTATATCTTTTCTCAGAAGGACCTGAACCTGAGACAGCAGCGATGTCTCGAGTTCCTCCAGGACTATTACTTTGAGATAGTCTATACTCCTGGGAAGGGGAACGTGGTAGCCGATGCTCTCAGTAGGCAGGGCCGGCCCTGGGGCAGGCCCAGAAAGCCCATGGACTAGGGCAACAAGAAATGTTTCTACTGTACCTATACTATATAAGCACTGTGGCAGCTTGGAAGGGGAAACATTTATGCTTCTAGGCTTGGGAAACAAAATTGACAAGGGTGGGATTGTCCTGTCATCAGGAGGACAGGCATTCAGCTACTTGAGGAGGCGACAGAGCAGCTGGCCACCTTGCAGATATCCTTCGTGGATAGAGATGGAGCAGCTTTCCTTCAGTCACTCATAGTCACTCCTCCATTAATACAGCAGGTCAGAGAGTCACAACATGGGGATGCTGACTGTGAGACGCGGCATGTACAGATATCCTCAGGACAGGCACCTGATGGTTTCTCCTTTAGAGCAGAGTACGACATCCTTTTCAGAGAACGTACCTTGATACCAGTTTCCTTATGAGAGGAGGTGCTGAGGGAGTTTCACACTTCTCCTTTGGCGGTACATCCTGGAGTGAAGAATATGTACCAGGATCTCAGACAATAGCACTGGTGGCCGGGCATGAAGAAGGTTGTGGCAGAGTTCGTTTCTCGATGCCTCACCTGCCAGTAGGTGAAGGCAGAGCACCAGGTACCAGCAGGCTTGGTACAACCCTTAGAGGTCCCGGAGTGGAAGTGGTATGGGATATCTATAGACTTCGTGACTAGACTTCCACGTACTTCCAGAGGTCACGACTCCATTTGGGTGATTGTCGACTGACTCACCAAGTCGGCTCACTTACTACCCATCAGAGAGCAAGGCTCAGTGGAGAGATTGTGACGTCTCTACATTCAGGAGATTGTACGGCTTCACGGTGTGTCATCATCTATTGTCTCCGATCGAGATGCTCGCTTTACTTCCCGGCTTTGGAAGGGGTTGCAGGAGGCGTTATGGACGCAACTACATCTTAGCACAGCCTTTCACCCTCAGACGGATGGTCAGACGGAGAGGACCATTCAGACTCTCGAGGACATGCTCCGCGCATGTATCCTCGACTTTGGTCGTAGTTGGTAGGACCACCTACCCTTGGTGGAGTTTGCATACAACAACAGTTACCACTCCACCATCGGGATGGCACCATACGAGGCGTTGTACGGCCGACCTTGCAGATCTCCTTTGTGATGGACAGACCCCAGGGAGTCAGCACTTGTGGGACCGGAGATGGTCCAGGCCATGACAGAGAAGGTCAAGGTCATCCAGGAGCGGATGAGGATAGCTCAGAGCCGGCAGAAGTCTTATGCTAATAGGAGGAGGAGGCCACTAGATTTCGAGGATGGCGACCACGTCTTCTTGCGTGTCTCACCTCGACGTGGATTACGGAGATTTGGCCAAGGTGGAAAGTTGTCTCCACGTTTCATCGGACCCTTCCAGGTCCTCAGCAAGATTGGCGAGGTGTCTTATCGCCTGGCTCTACCACCTCAGTTGCACCGGGTGCATGACGTCTTCCACGTATCTCAGCTGAGGAGATACGTGCACGACCCGATGCATATCATTGACCATGGGGAGCTTGACGTTGATGGTGGGGTGACTTTTTCGGAGGTTCCAGTGGAGATCGAGGATCGACAGGAGCGGGTCCTACGAGGACGGTTGATTCCTCTAGTGCGCATCAGATGGCAGCACGGGAACCTCCAGGAGAGCACTTGGGAGCGGGAGGCTCAGATGCGTGCTCAGTACCCACATTTGTTTCCCTAGTTTTGTTGTATCTTTACGAGGACGTAAAGCCCTGAGGTGGGAGTAATGTAAAGACCTGTAAAATTCAAGGAAATTTTTTTCTTAATTTTCTTTGGAATTTTACAAGAACGCAATTTCTGACGGCACTTGATTCCGAGGCCCGGTGTGCCCGGAATTTCAATCCGAAGTTTAGCTCGGGTACGTTTAGTGAAGGAATGAGCGGGTTTTTCTATCTTTTGAACCAGTTCTCGGAATCAAATTCAGAGGGCACCGATGGAACCGTAGCACTGGTAATTGCTTAGGAACGCCATTTCCGGAGTTGCGTTTTCACGAGAGAAGATGATAAAAATTGTGGAAGTTTAATTTATAAATTAACTACAATTTTTATTTTTCTTTTAGTGGTTTAAGGCTTTGGGTGGAAGTTGTGTAACTACCCTACTTCCCAAGAGAGGTTATGAGGGTGGTGGGGCCCACACGAACCCCACCCCTTCATATTCTTCAACCCCCCCTCAACTCACCATTAACTTTTGTTAACTTAAACAATAATAACTTATGTTATTAATTAAGTGAGTTAAGTGTAGTTATTTGAATTTTAAACTCTTGAAATTCAAATGTTATGTTATGTTAATAAAATAAGAGTTAAGATTATTTTATTTTGGGGTTGGAACCTTTGTTTCTTGACAGGTTTGGGGAGAAAAGCTAAGGAAAGCTAGATTTCTTCATCTTCTTCGACGAAGAACACGAAGAACGCGAAGAACGCATCGAACTCCGTCGAAGAACGCTGAGTCCTCGGAGACCGACTACACGATGTCGTTTACCGCGACGGTTATTATGCGACGTCTTCTTCCGCGACGTCTCCTTCCGCGACGTCTCATCCTGCGATGAATCCTCGTTCGACGAACCTCCATTCAAGCTCGCACGAGGTAGGGTTTTAAATTATTTAATTATTTTCGTTCGTGATTTCTAGTTTGTCGTTCTTCGTGGTTATACGACTAAATGCTATCGATTAACGAGAGGGGGTCGGACCACACAAACATGGCCGACCCTCCTCCCTTATCCGTGTGTTGTTTCTTTGTGGTTTGAAACGTGTATGGCGTGGTGTCGTCGCACCGCGTGTGATCGTGCGACAAGGAATGTGCGGCACCGTCGCGCCGCGCCATGGAAACGAACAAGGACACGACGCCGTCGCGTCGCGCCGTGAAGTTGAACCAAGTCGTGGCGCCGTCACGCCGCGTCGGAGAAAACCAAAGACACCGCGGCCGGAGTGGGACCGTGGTGGAGGGGCGCAGCGCCATTGCGCCGTGCCGGACAAACCAAAACCGCGGCCGGTTCTGGGCCGCGGCGGAGCAGAGTGACCGGCGGCCGGTTCCGGGCCACCGGTGTCGGAGCAGGGAGGGGATCGGCCGTCGCCGGTCCCGTGGAGGCAGAAACCGGCCGGCCGGGGCGGGCCGGCCGAACAGGTGTGCAGCCGGGGGTTCAAACCCCCGGCCATCCAGCACAAAATGGCCCCCATTTAATGGGGGCCGCGGTTACACCAGGGGGGCAGGCGCCCCCCTGCCAAACGGCCCGGCCTGTTGGCCGAGCGCCTGGCCAGCGCGCTGGGTGCGCTGTGCCTAGGCCGGGCCGCGCCGGCCGGGCCGGGCCGCGCCCAAGCGGGCCGGACCCGGACTTGGTTCGGGTCGACCCCGGGGGTATCGGGCCGGGTCAGACCGGGCCCGAACCCCTTAATACCGAACCTTTTTCGGTCGGACACCCATAACTTGTGCTAAAGGTCTCCGATCGATGCGTCGTCAATTGAGATGTGATCCTTGGATCGAGACGGTCGTTTCGATATATCGCACTCAAAGTTTCGGAATACTTTGAGTTAGGCCGGGTTGGTTCGTACACGAAACCAACCGGGCCCTCGGAGTGGAAACGCTCATATCTTAAGCTCCGGACGTCCGATTGACGTGTCATCGACTTTGTTGAATTCCTCTAAGTGAGACGGATCTTTTGGATTACTCCGCCCGAGGTTTGGACGCAGGTGGAGTATGTTCGGGTTGGTTTTGCCTTAAAACCAATCGGGCCCCTGGGACGAAAAAGCCAATAACTCTCAGACCGGGCGTCTGATTGACGCGCCGTCTGCGACGTTGAGTTCCTGTCGACGATACAGAACTTTTGGATACATCAACTCTGGACTATGTGTCAGTTGATGTATCAGCCTCTCGGCTCATGGAGCGGACCCTCCGAAACGAGCTTGTTGTGTGCGGGAACCCTAGAGCTGGCTGCAACCACTGCTACTTCGACGACTGTACAGAGATCCTCAGTGGATTCGACGGCGACGACTACAACACTAAGCGATCCTATGTAGATCAGGGCTACCGATACTGTGTGGGTCTGATCCGGTGTGGTTCTTTGTGGGGGTTAGTTACCTATTGATCCTGTGTGGGTCAGATCCTTTGTGGTTCATTGCGGGGGTTAGTTACCTATCGATCCTGTGTGGGTCAGATCCTTTGTGGGTCATTGAAGGGGTTAGTACCTATCAATCCTTTGTGGGTCCAACGACTTAGATGGATCAGTGATCATCTCTATCGTCTTTCGAAAAAGTATACCTGTGTGAGCTGAATCCTTTTTTGCTTTCCTATGTGGATTGTGTTGAGCTATACTGTGTGGATTTACGTTTTTCTTTCCAGTGTGGGATGGGTTGTACTTGGGCTCAGATGTTGGAGTCGAACGAGAATTGATGACTTAGGTATATGTATGGGCATATACCTAAGCCGTGTCAGATGTTACTTCGTGATTGTATCTTTCCTTTGTGAATTCTGGGAGACTTTCGGGGGTCTCGGGGTCCCTACTGAGTAGCTTATACTCACCCTTGCACGGGCTATGCCCGCACTACATTGTGTTGGTTGCAGACGATAGACAGCGCTGATCGTGGTTGAGGCTTGCAGAGTAAGACGGTTCCTGGAGGTGGACCACTAGGTGGGACGTACTCGGAGCGGTCGGCTGGACCCGAGGAGTAGTGGAGGCTATCTGTACCCACCCTTCAGGTGGGACTTCCAGTGGACGGCTCGACGTTGCGGCTTACTTTTCAGTTGTTTTTTCCCTTTCGAGTTGTACTTTACTTTCAGTTTGGGTTTGTATTCTGGCCCGCTTACTTTCTGCACTTACTGTTGTACTAGCTTTTACTTAGTGTTTGCTTCTTCTTCTCGCTTGCTCTGTGGTTTTTGTTTACCTTACAAAGGCAATGCCTTCCCTTTTTATCGGGAATTTACGCCTTGGTGCTAGTCGTCAGCCCCTGGCCTATGGAAGGCGGGCTTGGGGTAGTCACGGCACGAGCCCCGAGGACAGGTCATGACAGAACCAATATATTTTGTGAATCCATAGACCTTTGTGAACAACCTATGATTTGTGAAGAACCCCTCTGTGATGACCCATGCTTCTCGATGCCTTAATGTTGGGCCTCTCTATGTTTCCGCCCTTCTACTGACACCTCTTCATGAAGGTTGATTTCCCAAAGCCTCCACACCGATCCTAGATCGGTTTAGTGTCACCTCAAGTCTTCATGTGACATGTGCCACCCCTTATTTTGGACAACACTATTCCTAGTGTTTCTAGATATTATCATTTAAATTTTTCTTCTCATTATAGGTTTTCTAACACTTTTTTCTTCACAGCATAGGTATGCTAATGTAGACCTCGAGATTGACCACTTCTATAGACCATTCCAACCAAGAATTTCTGATGTCATCCCACTCCCAAGGGTGAATGTTATGTGATTATATAATCTCAATGGGCGACGAGTGAGTCCCCCAAATCTGATTTACATGATGTAAAACGTCAAAGTACCATCTACTTCTGTACATGATGTTAAAATATGGGCTTACCCTATGAAATAGGTATAGGATGCTCCATGAGTGTATGGAATGGGATAGTCTTCACACCGCTTACCCTTACAAAGAATTATATCCAAATAAAATGGAATTAGATCTTTTCCACATAGATTGATATCCTTCCCATAGGGAATAACATCCTTCCCATGCTTCATTAATGAAAAATACCTACATATATTACATATGATCCTCTATGTATGACTTTCATGGAATGAGATCCTCCTCACATGGAATGAAATCCTCCTCAGGAAGAATCCCTACATAATCCCCACATAATCTCTTATTGGTGCATCTTTCGTGACATGATAGTGAGGTCTACTACTTACTCTTGTTTCTCACATCATGTATGACTCGTGTGTTCTTAACAATTAGTATTTACTATGACATCCATCCACCTCTGCCTACGGGCATCCTCCGGAGAGTATGCGTAAAAAATTGACCATAATATATCTATGGGTCATTCTTACACATAATCCCCAATCACATATCCCCCTAAAAGGAAACTTCCCTATGTACACCACAACAAAATGTGCCTCCTTAGGTGTAAGACTCAATTCCCTTTTCAAACTGTGTGGGTTTTTAATTCCAATTGACATGGAAATGTAGTAAGACTATCTAAGGTCTTCCACCCCTTCCATCCATTTAATCCAATTCAAAACAATCCATTCACATCCAAAATGATTTTACATGGGACCCCACATCATAAGAATATCATTCCATCCACCTGGTTTTCTTTTAGGCATAATCCTCATCTACATCTTCACTGCTCCTAGTAGCACTCAGGTAACTTCTATGTGTAATCCCCACACAATCCAAACAAAAAAAATATTCTTTCGAAGTTAATATCCCTTGAATAATACCATTTCCATCCATTGAACTACATGAGTTTTGATCCCCACATTTTATGTGGGGTACGTAGGATTCATTTTTTAGGTTCAATCCCAAACAACGGTAAACCATGGTGCCCCATCCTAGGGGTCCACCTCCCTTATCCACCGTATGTGGTGTCCAAATCCACAATTATGGTGTGAAAATATTCTATTTATGGGACACACCTCCTAAGTCTTTGTCCATAAGAATTAGGACCCAACCATCAGTAAAACCTCATGTGTTTCCTTATAGGGACATGAAATCTTGATTATCATTCATGTGGCATTCTGATCAGGCTCATATCCATCTACGCAAGATGTAAAACCAAAAACCTATCATATATCAACCTTATGTTAAACATGAGATGCATGTGGTGAATTACATGGAAGATATGATCATACAACAACAGATGACTCATGTAAAAAATGGTATTAATGCGGTGAATTACATTGAATATATGCATTTAACATCAAATACTGCATGATCGACACATGATGCCTTGGGTAAAGCTCCTTAAGATACCTCCATGAGATTAACTCCTATGATGAAGATTATAGGTTACCAATATTCCTATAACCCATACATTCTAGCAATTCCCAACATGAATACACCCCCGACTAAATATTTATTCCATGTTAAGACCTTTTAGAATGTACAGACAGAAGAATCATAATTAACCAGCATCCACAAAGAGATGGAATCTAGAATGACTTCCACGAACATGAATAAAATTGATTAGGGGGACTTAGACTAGGAAAAAAGTTCCAATGAGGAATCCATGAAAGGAGTAACCTATGTCCCATCATCCCATTAAAATAGAATAAATCACCGATGATAGTGACGATTGTCACATACATTTGGAAGGCGGGAATTTTGGAAAATAAAAAGCGATGTCAGTGCATGTTAACACAGTGCAGGAGAACACTGGTGAATGTGTTAGAAACAGTAATGATGAAACTGACGTGAAACTTATTTCCTCAAATAAGTGGATAGTTATAATTCTATACATCAACAATTTAGTATGTCACCGGATCTAGCTATCCCTTTCTAGGACCCACCAATAAAATATTTTCCCTGACATGAAACTAACCATAAATTGTGGTAGTTAAATGTGGGGAATTCTAGTTAGCAACACTGTAAGCATGGATCTCACTCTCCAACCATGGAATATTGGATTGAATTGGGGAGTTTGGAATTGGTTTATTTACATGACTATTTATAGCTGAATCCTTCAACATTATAGGACCCAAGCTACAAGAAACATATAACCCAACATCTGCTAATACAGGAGTAAGAGAAATGTCAGTGCAGCAATCATGCACGACTCCACCTACTCCATGACATAAGTTGAGAAAATTTTGTTAGGTTACCACACCCCATCTCAATTAGAATATAATTTATAGGATGGTGATGGTGGCCGTTTTATGCTTGTACGAGTAGGTTGGATTCATTACTACAAGGTGTATGGATCTCTAGGATTTCTAGGCTTCTCTGCCTAACCAACAGTGCTTCCTGCAAGGACCTCATTGGGAGCCAATTTTTCCCACTCCAACAATGAACTGATTCGGGAGCCTCTCCCCCACATGATTCAATGACACACTCTAAATCATTGAGTATGTGGGGGGGGGGGGGTTCCTGAGTCAGACCATATATGACTAATTCCTAGGAGACTCTAAAGAGGGCTCCCACTTGGCCCTGTTAGGTCCAATAATGATCTATTCTTCCAGATGATGAAAAGGTGGACTATACCCCTTCTCTGTCGACCCTAGTATGATGGACCCATTTCCCAAATTGGGTGTAATATATGAAGGATTCTTATCAAGGGGAATCATCATCTATAACTTCATTGGATCCTACTACCAATATATCATTATGAAGGACCCCTACCACTACAAATCAAGGACCATAAATTCCCTGTTCAACTCGATACCTCGGCCGCTCCATAGAAATAGATGGTTGAATATTTCAAATACTAGCATCATTATAAGCCATTATGGGAAAACAAGTAATGATGAGATTCAGTAAAGAGGTCATCCTCATTCCATCTCCAATCCCATCATAGGTCTTCTACACTCTCACCACCAACATGGAATTCATTCCCATTTTCCTATCATCAGTCAATGAGGAGGTCTTACCCAATTCATCAACATCTAGTGTGTAGGTCTTCCCCTTACCTATGTTTCCTGATATAGAGGTCCTCCACGTGTCATAGACCACTAGTGAAAAAGTCCTCCTCTTATTATTCCTAACTCTAGTAGAGTCCCTCACTACTCTATTAATTATCAATGAGAAGATTCTCCCCACTTTGTAAAAAACCGGTATGAAGGTCCACCTCATAAAGCAATTGGACAACACAGAGGTCCTCCCCATGCCCCAACCGACCATAGTGGATGTCTAACCCATCAATTATCAACAAGGAGTTCCTCCCCATATTTCCACTAGCTCAAGTAGAGGTCCTCCCCCCTCCGATAGAAATCCCATTATAGGTCCTCCTTGTTCATATAGAAACCAGTAATGAGGTCTTAAACATACTCATGGTTCTTAACACATAGATCCTACCATTTTCTAGTTTAATTTATGTCAAGGACCTCCTCTCATTTTAACTCACCAAACCATAGGTCCACCATGCTCCCAAAATAATCATCGATGTCCCACATGTTATTAGTGACCAAAGAATAGGTCATCCATTCTATATCAGTAGCTAGATTGGAGGTCCTCCCCACTCCTATGACAGTCAAAGAGGAGGTAATTCATTCTATGAAAACACCAATTACCTAGGCTCTCCAAGTATATAAACAAATCATTATTGATTTCATACTCATGCTATCACCCACCATCATGAAGTCCCCCTAATTCTGAAGAACTTCCCTTCCCTACATATACATCCCATGGAAGAAGTCTGAAACTCCACCACCAAAGAAAAAATTACAGGAAGCCCCAAATTATTTTCAATACAGTTCACTTCTCAGAACCTAAAGCTGAATGTGATTTAATGATTGATATTTCATCCCATTCATCTGCAATAGAGTCTAGGTAAAGATCATAGTAGGTGATATTCAAATCTTGTATTATGATATCCATAAAATCTCTAAATCACTTCATAGATACATATATTTGGTGGTTGATTTGACTCCCCTCTATGATATAATGATGTATTCATCTTGTTCATCACAGGTTTCATTCCAAACCTCTACTCGAGGTCATGGAGATTTATTCTTGAGCTTGATTGACGCCAACAAAATCATGGTCTAAATAAGAGAAGGGGCCTACTTATGAACAAGGAATCTTATGGGACAGTCTGGATGCTGATCAATTTTCCTTCATGTTTTTTTAATGTGTTTTCCGAATTCGACATCCTAGATTCCCTCAATGGGGACCCAGTCATGTGATTTAATAGGACAATCTGGATGAAAAATTTTCTTTACCAGGCCCATCAGTTACTCTACCCAAGATGCTGGAATAATTTTGACGACATCAATAAATAATGTCGCATGGCCGAGTTGGAAGCTCTCCCTGTGGTTCAGTACCCTGTAGCACTTGACTGTCATCGATACCTCCAATAGATATGTGTTTAGATATTCACATTGGTTCATAAAATCATGGAATAAGAGTATCCCTATGTGCGGTTTTGGGGCTAGGGACATTATGATACTCTCTATTTCTATCCCATCCTGTGATATAATAAGTTATTCGGTGATATTAAGTATATGACTCCAGGTATGGTCAAGGGGGAAATGGATGAAATCAGGTTTCCCAAATATGGGGAAATTTGTGAAGGATCTGAAAAAGAGAACCTGGTCCCTTAGAAAATGCAGTATCAGGAAGAACTTTATACTTGTGTTTGTGTTCGCCTGTATAGGTAGGAACTCAGCCTCAGGGAAACCTCTAAATAATTTCCTACCAATAAAAAAACCTGTTAGGGTAAATAGAAGTTTGATACTCCCAGTACCTCGGATCCATATGGTGATTCACTTTGGATAGAGATTCATCATAGTGTCACCACCCTTCTATGTGTCACAAATCAAAAGAGGCATATTGATATGATCCTTTCCAAGCGGAGCTCGGATTATGACGTTCCTTGATAGGATCATGTTCCTAATCCAATTGGGTAGTAGGGGAAACTATAGTTCCTTCTTGGAAATGTTAAGCTTGGTGATTCCAAATTACCCAAAAAACCAAAATCCAGTATTTATAGAAACTGACAATGTTATGTGTAGCCCAATCTGCATGAGCATCATAATAGACTTCCTCATGAGGACGATCAAGGTGCTTCAAAATCAACTCCATGAGAATTTGATCCTAATTATGGGTTTTATGATCCTAATAATGCATTTTTGTTTAGAAATCCTCATCAATATTGGAACCCTCATTAATATGATCTGATAACTTCTCTCACTGCTCACCTTAAAGCCCTAGAGTCATGATTGTTGGAAATACCACCTGATGGATAGCTGTATTTGACATGGGTGGAAGACATATGAGAACCTCATGATTTTTAGAAACCTAGCTTATCCCACTTCAATGTTATGGGAGATCTTAGGCAGTATCTGTACCACTTTATTTCATGGTGTGGGCCCAATGTTGGGAAACCCTAAGTTACAAGAGGCTTCCAAGCTCTGTTTTTTTTTAAATTGGAAGGGCCCATGTTCGTCTATTAAAAATACCTACAAATTGGGTCCATTACTGGTTGTTAAGACATCTGTAGGATGTTTCTCTATCATTTCATCTACAATACATGATGGAAAAGTATTACCAGACTCTTCAGGTACATTAAACTACAAAAAGAGAATGTCGTAGACTTCATCGCCTAGTGGAAGTGCCTCAAGTGTTCACTCGATATTCCTCTTAGCTAAGAGACTACAATAATGATTTGGATGGGAAAATTCAATACTTTACAGGTCCCTAAAATCATAAATCATAAATAAAAGGTATATTTTTTATTTCTTTGACAAATCATAATGACTATATAAACCCTTACAGCAAGCCGAAAAGGCACATCCATTTCCTCATCCTACTCCAATAAGAAGGATCATCAAGGTATATAATGTCCTTGTATTATAGGTATAGGACCCTATCCACTAGATTTCATTCCCACTCTTCTAGAAAAAACTTGTTGAGTGAAATAGCATCAAACTCATCCTCACCCATCACAGAATCATCTAGTGCCCCCTCGTCAAGAATATTTTCCATGGAAAGAGAATGTGGCTATATCCATTCGTCAAGAGTTATACCCTCATCATGGTAAGGAACCCACAACCCCCTTCCTAGGAAAGAGAACCTATAACTGTTCCTTCTTAGGATTAATAGGTTCCCATCTATTTTTACGGTGCCTTGGAATATGGGATTTTGAGGATACCAGAATACAGGAAGCCCCAAGAGGTTGAGCTCGACGATCGCCCTAATAACATACCTTTCCACAGGATCCTTGGACATAACATATAACAGTGCGATGTGTTAAAGTATTGGCTTCAAGACCAAGTGTAAAAGGGTGTGTTAATGATGGGAAATGTCCCGACACAAGTGGAACATATCACTATTTCGTATGACAATGACGACAAAGGTTATATTGAATGATATCTTGTTTCCAACCAAAACAATCAGAGGTATGATGACTGATTTTAGTAAATGGAAGTCACTTATTCCCATGGAGTCATCCACACCAACTTAAGTCATCCCAAATCACCTGATGTCTCTACACCTTCTCTGGATATCTCTTCATCATCCACATTGGAGCCTTCATCATCCCCAAATAGTGAAGGGAAATAAAATCCCACCCCTTCTTCTGAATCCATCCCATATCTTTGATGACTTCATGCCTCTAGGAATGGGACTCCAACCCAGGGTCCACCCAACATTGGAAGACTCCTATGATGATGATCAGGAGTATGCCTCCATAAATACCATCAACATGTTCTATCATATCATGGACCCTGACAATAAGGAATATTCAGAAAGTAATGTGAGTCCATTTGGCCGATTCCATCAAAGAAGTGTTCAATGGTTTGAAAATAGAAAGATTGTTTGACTCCAAGACATTCATGATAATGAATAAAGATGGTAGGATCTATTCATATCTTAGTTGGAACAATTCACTCAGCCTAATTTATCAAACTCACCTCCATAGGTTACCATGCGACTTGATCACATAGAGTAGTCGTGACCACCTCGTGATTGGCTTCATCTAGCTAAATCAAAAACTAAGATATATGATTGTCATATGTGAGTTATTCTAGTCCAGTTATTTGATGAATAGTATTAAATATCCACCACCTTCTAGAATTTGGGGATTCATTCAGTAGTTCCTATCATGTTTCCTACCAAATAGGAACCCCCTGTAAGTATAAATCTGAATTTGGCCTGGATATATGATGCATTGAAGAACCTCTCCAGAATTCCTAAACTTTGTTGATCCTTGAGGCCATCCCCTTGTCATAAGAGATGTTTGATTCCTTCGCTGAAGCATTAAAAAGACCCATACAATTATAATGGTAGGTATCAGCTCTAGAGACCTTTTATGATGATGAATTCGAGTGATAATTATGTTGAGAAACCATTTCTTATTCTGTAGAAGATAAGAGGTCCCTCAAGGGAAGAGCCACTCACTATACATCACCATATAGATCAACAGTATAGAGGTGTGAAACTATATTGTAGACACAAGTTTGGGAATCTATCGCATCGCAACCTGGATTCTCTGCAAGTTCAGACTAACTAAAATAAATCTGATTCCATATGACCTGAAAACTCAGGTTTATGATAGGACCGAGTAGAGACTGTACGTTAAAATCAATTTGAAGACCCCTTCCATTGATTTATAGTTAATGCTGAATTTCTGTTTGTATCATAGGATAAAAACTACATTGTATTGATTGGAATTCCCTTGATCCATCTATATGTGGAGGTTCCCTCCTCGTATCACCAATTCTTCAATTACTCTCTCAATGGTTAAGTGGGAATGCTCCCAAATGCTGCATACCCCTTCGACTCTGGTGAATCCCACTATTTGGATGCTGAAAAATAAAAGATAAGGGATATGTATGTGTAGGAAAATGAGGTTTATCATGCCACTATTATGACCATCCCATGGATAGACATTGATGATTCTTTCGTACTCTTGATTCACCGGTTTGAGGCTATGATTCCATACCTAGAAAATTACATTGTCATTTATAGGAGGAAAGGGAAAAAATCTCTCTATAAAAAGAATATCAAATTATTTCATTGTATTCCTACAAATAATTTCCCGATGTGTTTTAAATATCACCCACTCATGTAAGGCTTCTATATTTTCATTGTCGGGAACATCAAATTAGATGTTTATTTTTTACTAGAATTTATGTAGTATAACATCAACCCTATGTCATCTCTTAATGGATCCATAGATCGTTAATTAAAAAAAATGGTTTTGATTATGAAAATAAAATAAGAATTAAAATTTATAAAACATGCATGATTTTTATTTTAAAATACATATTGGAACTATATTACTATGTGAGAGAAACCGGATGGAGAAATCGTGATCAACCCGAGTAAGTATCCCTTGATGCTCAATCCATCATTGTTCTCAAGGGAATGATAAGGATCATTGATTATTTTATTTTATAAATAATGAAACCAGTAATATTATTTGAGTTCTTACTAGGTTATCACCTAATATTTGATCTTTCTATGATATTTATTATGAGTTACCGCTCAAAATCAAAAAAAAATTATATCGATGTAAAAATTAATTCAATCAAGTCATCACATCAACAACATGATGAGATGGCCAGATTTGTGTTAGTGATATATTTTCTCAGAAGAAAAAAAATCATAATCATGGTTTTATGATTCTGTATTTCGTGAAACAATTCAATCTATAAGCACAATCATGAAAGAGAAGAGGTTAAAAAAGAGGTAACAACACTCAAATCATTCAAAGATATGATTTATGCATGAAAGGATGAGGATTATTGTTGCATTGATTTCAATTTTATTGTACCAGAAAAAACCCAAATTAAAAAGGTAAAAATGAATAAAATGAGAAAAAAACCTAGAAATTTAATTACTTTATTAATATTACATGTGTGGACCTCGGGATTACAACAAAGGACACCCCCAAATTGATTAATAAGAATTTTATATGTACATAAGGGATAAGGGAACTATAATGGGTGAATATAAATCCCAACATAGATTAAAAATTAACCCCTGTCTTGAAATATCTATCAATGAGGAAGTGGGTTTATTTTTTGAAAAATTATATCAATTTTTTCACTAAATCTTGTCATGTATCTAAGGGGATAGGTGACTATTCATGGAATATTTTTTACTCCATATTAATCCGGATTATATTATATTATAAACGAATTAAAAAGTCTTCAAATTCAATTTAACGGTGGTTATTAACGTTATCTATCCAATGGAGGTGGAATGTTCTTAATTTAAGGCCCGAGGAAAGAGTTATGTCCCAAATATAGAAGTGTCCTCCAATTTGGACTGCCCAAAATTTCTTCACATTGTGGGCCGTGTTTGGGCCTGAAAATGGATGAATTGGGCTCCATGGTCTTCTATATAAATTTATCCCAATCTGTTTTCCACTCCACCACCAATTTGTTGCCCAATTGGATCCATGTATTGTCCACATTAGATATTTAACTCCATAAGTGTTCTCGGGTTCTCATGCAGTTTAGACCATTTTTATTGAATTCTATCCTGGGCTCTCCAAACAACCTCTTCCTACAGTGTAAACACTGAAACAAGTAAAATTTACCTATTTAATAGTAATAAATATTAAATAAATGAATCTAACAGGAAGTGAAATTTTGTAATATATTAGAAAATTTAAATACAAAACCAGTTTAAAATAGAAGTGTAAGGGTAAAAATGAATAGTAAATCGCGATTACATCACACCCCCACACATAAAAATTTTCACTTCTAGGTAAAGTCACATATCCTAAAAAAATGCATGAAGATATTTCCAAATTATTGAATATTTATCCTGGAATTATATTTTATTTTAGTAAATCAATGTGATAAAATCACAAACCACCCTAAGGAGTTATTCCCAAAGATCACAATAAATGGTGTCTCTTAAATTATAATAGAATGAAATTAAAATAGATTAATGAAACCAAATTGAGCATGGAATTAAAAATTCAACCATTACACTAACATTCCGTGAGTGTGTGAAAACCATTCAATTTCATTATTTGAAAATTAAATTTAGTAAATATAGGTTAATTTAACATTTTTCTACTTATATGATTTTTTCCACCAAACACGCCCTACACAATTTGAAATCAAATGTCAAAACCTACTCACATAAGAATTCCCAAATGTAAAACCTTTAGTTTTATTCCTAGATTTCCCTATATGTTTTACATTTCATCACACCTCTTATTTATAATTTTTTTATCAATAGTTGATCCTAGAACAAATCTCACACTCATCACTCAAACCATGTTTGGTCTCCTCACAACTGGAATTATAATCATTATAATACGATTAGAGGTTGAGAAGGATTGTTTTTTGACCTTCCCAAGACTCAACCATTTTTTGAGGGTATAAAATAGTCAAGTATCAGGTACACATGTATAGGTAAATCCGATACATTAATGAAACAAATCATATAAGGAATTTACACATGGAAAAATCATTTTAGAAATATGATAAATATAAACCTAACATATATTTACCTTCTATTAAGTAATAAATATTCACACTTCATGGTCTAATGAAAACATGTATAGATATATTAGAGACATTTTTTTACTAAAAAATACTCACACAAATGGTATCAGGATTCACAAAGGTTACACAGAGATACAACCATCTATATAATTGATAGACAACCAATTTATTAAAAATCACTCCCTGGTATTAAATTTGTCTAAATATTCATTTCATAACAGAGATGAGTTTTCATCAAATTTTAAAACAAAATGGAATTGAAAAAATTAAACATTCATTTTTACTAAGTTCCATGATTGGGTGACTGTAAGAGGGGGGAAGTTAAAATACCAAAAAATAAAGAGAAATAGATAAGAATGAATAAAGATGATGAAAATCCTAAAGAACTAAAAAAATATGGGTAAAAGTGAAATAAAATGCATCATGTGAAAATATAATAGTGTTTATAGACAATCCAAATTAACCGACGAATATACCCCCCCCCCCTCCACACACACATTGAATGTGTAGTGTACTCACTATAATAAACAATAATGTGGGAAGGCCGGATAAAACTCGTGTGTTTTATACGAATGTTTCTTATATAAGGTTGATTCCCTCCACTGTATTCTTTTTAATATCCTCTTATAAGTGATTGAGTCACCTCCAATTGATGGTAATACTTTTTCCGCTTTGCTCATGAAAAACCAATATTGCACCAAAGAGTAAACATGAGTAATAGTATAAGGACTGATCCATTAGAAACGAAGCTTACCTAGGTGGAGATTTATCATGGAATTTTACATAATGACTTTATCACAAATATTGAACTTTCACTAATGAATCATTCGATCAGGGATATCCTTTTTCTTCTCTTTAAAGATCTGGAAGATCTCATATGAATCATGTTGAATTTATTGTAACTCATGAATATACATCTCCTTATGCTCCCCTGTATCTAAAAGATTCATATTATATTATTTATTAGACTAATATGCATGGTGTTCTACCTCCATTGGAATGTGAAAAGCCTTTCCAAACACAATCTTGTATAGTGACACTGTATTTTGGGTTTTAAAAGTGGTATGGTATGCCCAAAGTTCATCATCCATTCACAAACTCCAATATTTCATATTAGGTTATACCATTTTCTCAAGATTCACATAACACCCCAATTTGAGATTTCTTATTGTTCGTTAGTTTTGATGCGATATGAAGTGGAGACATTATGAACAACCCCATACTTACGGAGAAAATTTTTCATGTTGCGATTGAAAAAATGTGATCCTTGATCGCTAATGATGAATCTAAGACAACTAAACCTACCAAAAATTTGGGACCTCACAAAATCAACAACAACTCGAGATTTTTCGATCCTAGTACATTTTCTTCCACTCATTTAGAAATGTATTCAATATCTATCAAGATTCACATTATACCAAATGAATTTATAAAAGGCCCCACGAATTAAATGCCCCACACATCAAATATATCATTGAATAACATGCAATGTTGGGGAATTTCATTCCCCTTAGAGATATTCCCTATGAATTGAAAATGAGTAAATGACTTATAAAACTGATGGGCATCTCTATACAATGTTTTATAATAGGGTCCTAAGTTAATGACCTTTTTATCTGTACGTTGAAAGCCAAAGTGGCCCCCGAAAGACAAAGTGTGGCAGAAGGCCAAAATTGAGGTGGTATCATTGTTAAAGACACACCTATAAAACAATTGGTCACTACAAATTCTCTATAAATATTGGTCCTCCCAATTTTACTCTCAATAATCATGCTTACGTCTTGGGAATTCTGAGATGATAAAATCATTAGGGACCCTATATGTTGCTAAAAAATTACAATGTCTGTGTACTAGGGTTTAAGGCCCACAATATCAAAAAGGTTCTCATGATAGTAGAATTATTCAATGGGGGTGAGATATTCAACAAGATGGACTAGTGGTGGTTTAATATAAGTAATTTGGTCAACTAAAATATTTCTTAATCCTCTCTTATCACAAATCTCAATGTAAAACTCCTCGAGGAGGAGCATCTAACAAATGAGTTGGAGCTTAACATCAGGTTTCTTTAGAAGAAATTTAAGGGCATCATGATCCAAAAATACATTAAATTTTTACATAAGAATATATGAACGAAATATTTACAAGGAAAACACAATAGAAAGGAGTTAGTTTTTTACTGGTTGTGTAGTTTACCTAGGCATGGTCAAGGTTACGCAAGGCATACACAATGATATGAGAAGCCTTCTCAAACATTTGTGATAAAACTACCCCAACTATAAATTTAGAGGCATCCCACATAAGTTTTAAGGGGATATCCCACCTTGGTGGTTGGATGATGGGTGGTGATTTGAGACTTCTTTTTAGTTATTTCAATTTATCCTCACAATTTTTATCAAATATAAACTCAGAATCATTTTGTAATAACAAAGAAAATGGAAGTGTTATCTAACTAAATTATTTAATGAATAGACATTAAAAACTAGCCTGAACCATGACATATCACACTTCATGAACACATTTTGGATATGGAAGGGTTGAAATTAATTTATTTTTGATTTATTCACTTGAATATCCTCATTTGAAATAACATTCCCAAGAACTATACCCCTCTCAACCATGAAATTATATTTTTCATAATTTAATAAAAGATATTTTTAATGGAGCAGTGGAGGAAAGATCCTAGGTGTTCCAAATAGTCATAAAAAGTAGTTCCATGTTCCATGAAATAATCCTGAAAGACTTCCAAAAAATGATCAAGGTACTCAGAAAAAATACTAAACATGTATTACTAAAAAGTACCAGGAGATTTACATAGACAAAAAAGGCATCCTTCTGTATGAAAATATTCCAAATATAATGGTAAATGTTGTCTTTTATTGATCTTAAGGGGCTATATGGGTTTGAAAATAACCCAAATAGCCATCTAGGAAACAATAATGTATCTTACCAGCCAATCATTCTAACATTTGGTCAATGAAATGTAGTGAAAAATGGTCCTTCTACATGGCTTGATTTAGTCGATGATAGTCAATACAAACTCACCAACTATTTTTCACATGTTTTGAGAACAGTTCATCTCGTTCATTTGTCAAAACAATTATTTTAGTTTTTTAGGTACAATTTTCACTTTTCAAAACCATTTACTATTAGATATAGGATAAATTACCCCATCATTAATTAATTTAATGACTTCTAATTTTAGCAATTCAAGGGGAGTGGGATTCAACTGGCATTGAGATTTTATTATGGGCTTAGCCTCATCATCTAAAATTTTATAATACATACCAATATATAGGCTAATCCCAGGAATATCATCCAATGTCCATCCTCTCACCTTTTTTACAATCTATCAGAATGTCGAGCAGTTCTGATTCATACTATGGAGAGATACTATTGGAAATAATGATGGTAAATTGCTCAATAGCCTCTATATAAGTATATTTTAATTTAGAGGGAAGTGTTTTTAGTTCCAACACGGGTTGTTTTTGGATTGATGGAGGGTATTTTGGGGGAGTGATTTTGGGGTAGTGAGGTCCACGAAACTACCTATCTGCTCAGGTTTATTCGGTAAGGATGGAGAATCTAATGAAATGAGATTTTTAGAATCATCGGTGATCATGGGTACCTGAGAATGAACACACTCATAAATTAAGGAAATTTTTTAACATTTTTTAGAACCCAATCAACACTCAATATATTAATTAAAACTAAATTCATTAAAGTGTGAAGAAGAGTAAAATGAGTCAATGTATGGGACGAGGAGAGAATTGTGTTTGTGTGTGATTTTAGAGAGAACATCCATTGAATATACAAGATGACTGTAGTTCTCTCTAATGGTGTGTTTAATTTCATCAAGGATGTTAAAAAATACCTTTACACCAAAAAATTCCATGGAAAACATACCATTGTTAACATTGATGATAATATTTTCAACTTTATGTAATAGTCCCCCCCCCAAGTTTAAGAAGATCATGGCCTTGTGTTTAGGTATCTTTCATCTCAATAATGTAGAAATTGGTGAGGATGATGATATTCTTCACTCATACAAGGATATCCTCAATCACTCATATTGGTTGAGTAATTCTCTTGTAGGAAAGTTACATGACAATGACTATCAGTTGAAGATATCCAACCTATAGAGAATATTCACTGATTGAGGCCTTGCATTTTTGGAAGCACCTAAATCTAACATAGTATCTGAATATAATGTCTCCCCTATGGTACATGGTATCATGAATTTTTTGGGGTCATTTCATTTGGTTGGCATCTCTAGTTTAATTAATTCCAAGACATTCCTTCTCTGGTTGACCCTCTCATTCCCTTTACGCCATTCCCTATGGGCGCAAATCACATTATGAAATTTGGAATATCAAGGGATTTGTTTGAATGCATCCAATAAAGGAATGTTAATATGAATCTTTATAAATGTATCCATTATTTCTCAATTACTTTAATTATCAAAATTCTTCTTACATTAAGAGAGTATTTGGGGGAAATGAATAGGAATATATATTTCTCATGGGAATCCTATGTGATAAATGTTTTACACTTTAATTTTTTTTCCTTCATTGTAATCCTTTTTGGGTGGAGAAAAGGTGTTTTCAAGAGGGGTACATACATGTTTGGTAGAATAATTTGATGAAGAAACTTCGTTACCACTATGAAGTGTGATTGAACAAGCATAATATTTTTATTTTGGATTGGTAACAAGGTGGTAAGGTAATTTTCTTGAAACTTGTATCTTTATCTCTCCAATGGAATTTTATAGTTTTCCCTCTTGAGTTCGTAGGTCATGAATATCTGATTGCATGGTTTTTTGGAACTGGAGGTTCCAGGTTTCTATTTTCTTCATTGTATTCTATAGTATTTGTTCAGATTTGGGAGGAGGTGGAGGAGTAACTTTATTACAAGAAGTTGATGGATAAGAAGGTTCCATACATTGGCCTTTTTGATAACAGTTATGCTTGGTGTAGCTTCAGTTTTATTCATGTCGATACTATGTTTGTTCTTGCCACACATGGGTTGGATTTGTCTAGAATAGTTAATTCTTGAAGAGTAGTTCTTATAGTAATGTTTTCCAAGGGAAAAGTACTTCACAAGACACTGGTGAATCTTGATGTTTTGGGAACTCTTCAAAAAAACATGTATTTCTAGAAAAAATTCCAAAATATAATGGAACTAATGATGAGTGTGATTTACCCTATGAATGAGATAATTTTCATAGGAGGGTATGAATGTCATCGAGTTTATTATGTTCCATTTTTTATAGGAATGAATGACCTACCTCATGAAATCCTTGAGTGGGGAAAATTTCTCATGTACCAAATTTTTGTGCATTTCAGGCCTTGTGGTCTATTATTTCATGAGCAGCAGAAGGAGTTTTATTAACAAAGGAACCACAATCTACAACAACAATCATTCCAAAATCCATGGGGATAAGTCCCTCATAGATATATTGGATTAAAAGTTGATAAATAATCTGGTGGTGGGGAAATCTTGAGAAATGTTTTTTGAATCGCTCCAAGTATTCATGGAGGGTCTCTCCATCTAATTTAATAATGCAATGAATATCTTTCCTAATTGATTTTGTTTGGGTTGTTGGGTAGAAATTCACTAAAAATAATATTTTTCGGTCTTTCTATCCACCAATTGTGGTAGGAAGATAGTAAATATAGTCTTTAGCTATACCATTAATGGAGAAAGTAAAATCCCTAATCTTAATTAGGTCCTTAGAAACCTTTTGGGGTTTCATTTTGGAGAACACTGTGAAAATCCTTAAGATATTTGTGAGGGTTCTCACTCAAAAGACCATATAATTTGGGAAGGAGGTGGATGAGGAATGATCTAATCTCAATAATTGCTACTTATTCAGGATATTGGAAGTATGCAGGAGGGTACTCCACATTTGGGATGGTCAGTTCAATTATGGTTTAGTTATTTTTCATCAATGTTTTATTGGGTTATATTTTGTTAAATTTTTTATTGGATTAGGACCTCCTTTGGTTCAAAAAGGGGTTCCTCGGTGTTACTTTATAGTCCAACTCAATATGACTTAATCATGGAGTGATGTGTCTTTTCAATTTCTATGTCAAATTCATGAAATTTTTCCTATTCTTATCAAGTCATGCAAGTAAGTTCTGAATTTTGTTGTTGTTTTTTTGTTTTTTTATAATAGAGGATAGATAAAATAATTTAATTTAATAAGGATGAAATGATAAAATAAAATATAATGTTATACCATAGAAACAGAGAGAGAAAGAGGAGAAGATTATAGACAAAGAGGAAGAGGAAGAACACACACACACAAAAATCCAATAAAAATAATCAAATGGGATTGAGGATATTTTAAAAAAGTAGAAATTGAAAATAAAAGAGTTCAAGGGAAAAATGATCTCAGATCCCCAGAAACAACACCAATATTTGATCATATTGTCGAGCGTGTAAAATTATATATTTATTTTTAACTAGAATTTATACAGTATAGCAGTAACCCTAGGTCATCTCTCAATGGAGCATTAGATCATCAATTTAAAAATATGGTTTTGATTATGAAAATTGAAGGGTAATGATATTTTATAAAACTTGGGTTTATTTTATTTTAAAATATAAATTTAAACTATATTACTAAGTCATAAAAATAGGATGGAGAAATCGTGACCAACCCGGGTATGTGTCCCATGATTCTCAATCCATAATTGCTCTCAAGGGAATGGTAAGGATCATTGATTACTTATTTTGTACATACTAAAACTATTAATGGTATGTGGGTTCTTACTAGGTTACCACCAAAGATTTGATCGATCCATGATATGGATTATCGGCGACTTCTCAAAATCAAAAAAATTATCAGTGTAAAAAACCAAACTCAATCAAGGCATCACATCAACAGCGTGATGAGATGACCAGATTTTTGGTAATGATAAATTATTACACAAGGAAATAATGTGAATAATAATGGGTTCAAGCTTTAATATTTCATGAAACAATACAATCCATAATCAGACTCATGAAAGATAAGAGGTGAGAAAAGAGGTATCCACACTAAAATCATAACAAGATCTGATTTGTTCATAGAATCATGAGGATTCTTGTTCATTTGATTTTTATTTTATAATACTGGAATAAAAAAATTAAAATGGTAAGAATGAATAACTATAGACAAAATCATGGAAATCTGATTACCCTATGAATATTACAAGGGTAGAGCTTGGGATTACAAAAAGTGACACCCCCCAAATTGATCACTAAGATGATTAGAAGTACATGAGGGAAAGGATAACTAAAATGGGTGGAGCTTTCTCTCAACAGAGACTCTCCATTAACCCTAGTCTTGAAACATATTAAAATGAGTTGGAGGAGTGATTTTATGGACAACTAAATTAGTATTTACAAAAAAAGTGGTCAAGTATTGAAGGGGATAGGTGACTATTCATGGATTAATTTATAATCCATATTTATATGTCTAGTTGACAGAATAAAATGCATTAAAATGAATTTAAATTCACTGGAGAGGTGTACCTTCTAGTTAGCTATCCAGTGGAGGTATAATTATCCTAATTGGAATATAAGGCCCAAGTAATATCCAAAATATAGAAGGGTCTTCCAATATGAATAGCCCAAAAATTATTTACATTATGGTCCCCTTTTGGGCATCTAAATGGATGAATATGGGAACATGGTTTTCTAGAGATGTGTATCCCACACGGTTTTCCCCTCTCCTACCAATTTATATCCCAATTGGATTGATGGATTATCTATAGTGTATATTGAACTCCGCAAGTGTGCTCCGATTCTCATGTCGTTTGGCTCGTTTTAC
Source organism: Viscum album (assembly GCA_963277665.1). Taxonomy (NCBI): domain Eukaryota; kingdom Viridiplantae; phylum Streptophyta; class Magnoliopsida; order Santalales; family Viscaceae; genus Viscum; species Viscum album. The sequence goes on along the minus strand of OY728158.1, from coordinate 1,857,187,332 downwards.
ATGAATTATATCATGAGCTCTCCAAATTTCCTCCTCCGACAATGTGAACATTAAAACAAGTAAAATTTCCAATTTTAACAGTGATAAATATTAATTCATTGAATATAACATGAAATGAATGTTGTTATTATATTTTTTAAAATTTCAATACAAAAACTAATCACACAATGAGTATCCATCATCTCAATGGTTTTGTAGATATAAAACTATTTATATCACTGAGAGAAAACCAATTTACTAAGACTCACTCTTTAAGGTTATATTCATACAAATATTCAATTCATAATGAAGATAAGTTTTCATCAAATGTTTAAACAACATGGAATTATAAATTTTAACATTCATTTTCAGTAAGTTCCATGATTTGGTGACCATAAGAGGGGGAAAGTAAAAATACAATAAAGAAGGAAAAAATAGAAGAAAGAAGAAAGAAGATGAAAATAATAATGAACTAAATAATATGGATAAAATTAAAATACCATGCATCATGTGAAAAAAGAATAAAGTTGATAAAAAATTCTAACTATCCCAAGAATTCACCCACTAACCCACCCCCACACAGACATAGAATGTGAAGTGCCCTCACTATAATAAAGTAGAATGTGGGAAGGAAAGATTAAAAACAGTGTGTTTCACTGGTATGTTGATTCTATAAGTTGTATTCCATATATTGGATTCATTGTAAAATCATCAGAGAAGTGTTTAAGTCACTTTCTATTGACGATAATTCTTCATCCACTACTCCCCTGAAAAACATGTATTATAATAAAAGGTAAATATTAGTAATAGTATAACAATCGAGCCATCGTGAATGAAACATACCAAGGAGAGCTTTAGCCTGGGATTGTACATTAGGACCCTCTCACCAATATAGAACTTAAACTAATGAATCATGCTATCATGGATATTATTTTTATTCCATTTATAGATCTGGGAGTTATCATTTTAGTCACTTATAATATCTTTTAACTCTTGAATATATATCTTACTATGCTCACCTGCATCCGAAAGATTCAGATATCATTTTTTAGAATTCCAATATGCATAGTGTTCTACCTCCACTGAGTGGTGAAAATCCTTTCCAGACACCATTCTTTATGGTGACATTCCAATCAGGGTTTTAAACGTTTTATGGTATTTCCAATGTGCATCATCCCTGAAAAAACTCCAATATTTCATATTGGGTTATAAGATTTTTTGTAAGATTTTTTTAATATCATGATTTGATATATCTTCTTATCTGTTACTTTCATGGTGATATGATGTGGATAATTTATGAACAACCCCATACTTGAGAATAATCATTTTCATGTTTCAATTGTAAAAATGTGAACCCATATAAAAAATAATGAATCTCGGCACACCAATCGTACTAAAAATTTCAAACCATATAAAATAAAAAGAAAACCCATGATTCATCGGTCCTAGTAGCCATTTTTACACCCATTTTGATATGTAGTAAATAGTGAGAAATTTGTGCATGATGCCAAATGAAATAAAAAAAGCCCCATGAATTCAATTCTCCATGCATCAAAGATCTCATAAAATAACATGGGATGTGGGGGGGATTTAATTCCTCTTCGAGATACTCCCTATGAATGACACTATGTACATGACTTAAAAAATAGATCGGCATGTCTATAAAATGTTGGCCAATAATGCCTTAAGTCAAGGACCTTTCGAAATGTTCATTGGGAGGAAAAGTGTCCCCAACCATAAAAAGTGTGGTAGAAGGTCAAACATGATGTGAACTCATGCTCAAGGACCTACCTATGAACATATTGGTCACTAGAAATTCTCCAAAAATAGGGGTTATCCCAAATGTACCATCAAGCATCATTCTTAAGTCTATCGTATTGGGAGGGGATAAAATTTGTGTGGCCCTATATGTTACTAGAAAATCCATAGTGCCTGCAAACCAGGGGTAATGTTCACAATATAAAAATGTTCTCCTATGGGAAGAATTCTCAAATGGGGATTGGTGATTCAACATGATGGCCTAGTGGTGGGGAAATCCAACTAATGTGGTAAGCTACACCATTCTCCATTCATCTCTTTTCATGAATCTCAAGATCAAACTTCTAGAGGAGGTTCATCCACTGAATGAGGCAGGGCTTAGCTTTATGTTTCATTAGGGGAAATTCAAGGGGAACATGATCCAAATTGACAATGAAATTTGACCTAAGAAGATATGAATGAAATTTTTCCAAGGAAAAAACAATCAAAATGAGTTATTTTTCATTGGTTTTTTATTTTACCTGGGAAGGTTAAACCGTACACGAGCCATACACAATGATATGAGGGGCCTTCTAAACAATTTGTGATAAAACTACCCCAAATTCAACATTATATGCATCACACATAAGTCTGAAGGGGAGCTCGAAAATAGTAGGTTGGATGATGGGAGGTGACGTGAGACTCATTTTATGTTAATTTAATGCCTCCTCACAATTTTTATAAAACAAAAACTGAAAATCGTTTTATAATAATCGAGACAATGGAAATGTTATCATATTAATGTCATTAATGAATAAATGGTGAAAATCGGCATGGCCTAAGAAATATCATGCTCCACGAACCCAATTTAGATAAGGAATGGTTTAAATTAATTCCATTATTGATTCATCCACTTGAATTCCCTCATTTTAAATAACATTCTAATGATCTATCCCCATCTCAACCATGAAATGGAATTTATCATAATGTAATACAAGAAATTTTTCAATGTTGTATCCTAGGAAATAACATATTTGGGATGAACAGTCATAAAATAAGTGACATATACCATGAAATAATACATAAATACTTCCACAAAATTCTCAAGGTACTCAGAAAAAATACCCAACATAAATAACTGAAAATTACCAAAATCATTACATAGAAAAAAATGCATCCTTCAATATGAAAATTTTCCAAATGGATAGGTAATTATTGTATTTTTTTGTCCTTAGGGGATATATGGATTTGAAAATAACCCAACCAATCATCATGAAAACAATAATAGGACTTATCAACCAATAGTCATATAATTTGTTCAATGAAAGGTAGAGTAATGTGGTCCTTCTGTGTGGATTCATTTTTTCGTTCGAAGTCAATAATGACTCGAAAACTATTATGCACTCATGTTGGGACCAATTCATATCATTCATATGACACAAAAAGTATTCTATATTTTTAGGTAAAATTTGAACTACGCTAACCCATTTACTATCAGATATTGGATAAATGGTCCCAATAGCAACTGATATACTGATATCCAATTTTAACACTTTAAGGACTATGGGATTCCACCAGTATTAATATTTTCTTATAGGCCTAGCCTCATCATCTAAAATTATATAGTGCATACAAATAGAATGGTTAATCCTAGGAATATCATCCAATGTCCATCTGATATCCTTTTTACAGACTCTCAATATATCAAGCAATTTTTATTCATATTATAGGGAAAGGTTATTAGAAATAATGACAGTCATTTGGTCAATACCCTCAATAGTGGAATATTTTAAATTATAATTATGTGGTTTTATTTCCAACACCTGTGGTTTTTGGATTATGGGATGGGATTTAGGGGGAGTGAGGTCCATGAAACTATCCATCTGCTCATGTTTATTCTAAAAGGATAGAAAATCTAATGAAATTAGATTTTTAGAATCATCAACAGTCATGGATACCTTAGAATGAATGCACTCATCAATTAAAGATATAAATATACATTTTTTAGAACCCAAAAAACACTGAAAACATTAATCAAAACTCAAATCATCCAAGGGTGAAGAAAAGGGAAATGAGTCAATGTGTGGTTCAATGAGAGAATTTTGTATGTGTGTGTGTTTCAGTAGAAATCAATTTTATTGAATATATAGGAATATCGGGGTGCCCTTCAATAAGGTGTTTCATTGCATGAATTATGTTAAAACGTTACTTTTCTCCACCAAAATCTATGGGCAATGTACCATTTTGAACATTTATGATCATCTTTTCTATTTTAAGGAATTTCCTCCCATGTGTGAGAGTTGCATTCCCTTGGGTTCGTGTATATTCCATCTCAATAAAATATAATTCATTAGAGAAAATATGATTCTTCACTCTTACAAGGATGTCCTCAATCAATCTTGTTGGGTTTATTGTGCCCCCATTGGAATGTTTTTTGAATATGACTATTGTTTTAATCTCTCTAACCAACAATGAAGTATACATTGAGTGAGGAATTATATTAATGCAAGATCCTAAATGTAACGTAGAATCTAAAAATAATGTCTCCCCTATGGTACAAGTTATCGTTAAAGTGAATGTATTGTTAAATTTGGTTTTCATTGGTGGTTGGATCAAGGACAACACATTCATTACAATGTTGACTCTCTTATTCCCCTTTAGCCTCCATCTATGGGTTCAACCCCCTTAAAGAAATTTGGCATATCAAGGAATTTTTTTGACTGTATTTAATAAACTAAGGTCAATTAGAACCTTTTTAAATGTACCCATTATTTCATTATCAATGTAATTATCAAAATTCTTCTTAGATTTGGAGAGTACTTATTGAAACGGAATAGTAATGGATTGTTCATAGGAATCCTCAATGATAATTTTTTTACGTTTTTATTTTTTTTAGCATTGCAATATTTTTTGGGTGGAGAAAGGTTGTTTTTAAATTGGGACATACCTATTAGGTAGAATCATTAGATGAAGAAACTTTATTAAAACTATGAAGTGTGATTGAAAAATAATTACCTTTTACATTAGATTAGAAATAGTTTGGGAAGGTAATTTTCTGGAACATTGTATCTTTATCTCAGTGATAGTGTTTTCCAATTGTACCACTTGAGTTCGTTGGTCTTGAATAGCCGATTGTGTGTCCTATTGGATTTGGAAGTTCTAGTATTCCATTTTCATCACCATATTCTCATGGATTGGTTTATATTTGGAAGGAGGTTGAGGAGGATTGTTTCAAGAAAGTCAAGGATAAAAAGTTTGAATACCTTGGCTATGACGATACCGATTCTGGTTGGGGTATCATGAATTTATCCCCCATCGATAATATGGTTTTTTTCAACATGGGGTTTGGATTTGGCTATAATGTTTCTTGCTTGAAGGGAGGTTATTGTTGGAATGTATTCCCTAGGAAAAAAGTTTCACAAGACTGGTGAATCTTGATGTTTTGTGCATTGGTCAGAAAAATGAGAATTTTTAAAACAAATACCACAATGTAATGGAACTGATGAAGATTTTGATTTAAATTATGATAGACCTAATTTCCTGAGATTGGTATGCATCACATCATGTTTATTATCTTAATTTTGTGCTTGGGATGAATGACTTACCTCATGAACTCCTCAAGTGGGTTCAATTTCTTGTGCACCAAATTGTTGTGCATTTTGAGACATGTTGGCCATTAATTCCAGACTAGTAGAATGTGTTTTATCAACAATTTCACCACCAACTACAATAATAATAATTCCATAATCCATGTGGATATGTCCCTCATATAATTATTGGAATAACAGTTGTTCATTAATCTTGGTTGGGGGAGCTTGAGAAATGTCTTTTGAATTTTTATAGTATTCATCAAGGGTATCTTCTTATGATTTTCTAATGCTAAACATTTATTTAATATTTGATGAAGTTCATAAATAAAGGAATAACTTCTCTAAAATTTTTATTTTCATCTCATTGGAGCCCCCATTTATGGTAGGAAGATAGTATATCCAGTATTTTTCTACACCATCAAGGGAGAAAGGTAAATCCCTAATCACAATTAGGTCCTTAGACACATTTTATGGTTTTATAGTGGAGCACACTATGTGAATCGCTTTGAGAAGTTAGTGAGAGTATTATCCATGAAGACCATGGAATTTGTGGAAAGAGGTGTATGAGGCCTGATCTTTGTCAATTTCTGCTGCTTCCTCAGGATATTTGATGTACTCCGGTTAGTACTTCAAATCTGGGGTGGTCAAGTATTTTAAGGCCTGGTTAATTGCATCCATGTTTTCTTGATTTTGACTTAATTCAATTTTTTATTGGTTTATGGGCACTTGAGGTTCCAAAAGGGGTTCCTCATTGTTACTTTATTTTTCTACTCTAGATGGCCTAATTTTTCAGTTAAGTGTCTTTTCAATTTTTAGGTCAAATTCAAGCAATTTTTTCTTTTGTGATAGGTCATGAATGTATGTTTTGAATTTAGTTTTTTTAGTTCTTATATGATATAGGATGGATAAAATTAAATAAATTATTAAGGTTTAAAGGAGAAAATAAAAGAAAATATTGTATTGTATAATTAGAGAGATAGAGGGAGAGGAGAAGAATGGATATAGAGAGATAGGAAGAACACACAGAAAAAAATAAAAATAAATACAAAAAAAATATATAAAAAATAATAAAATATGATGGTGTATATTTAAAGGAGTAAAAAAGTAAAATAAAATAGTAAAAGGGAAAATTGATATTGGATACTCAGAAAGAGAACCAATGATTATTGTTTTGTCGAGCGTGTCAAATAAGATTTTATTTTTAACTAGAATATCTATAGTATACCATCAACCCTAGGTCTTATATCTATGGAGACTTAGAACATTAATTTAAAAGGGGGGTTTTATTATGAAAATAAAATGTGAATTATAATTTTTAAATCTTCAGGTTTATTTATATAAAAATTGAAATTGAAACAATATTACTATGTGACAGAAAAAGGATGGATAAATCATGATCAACTCTCTTAAATGTCTATTGATGCTAAATCTATCATCACTCTGAAGGGAATTGGAAGGATAATTTATTTAGTGATTTTATACATACTGAAACCTATAATTTTATGTATGATATTACTATTTTACCACCTATGATTTGATTAATCGATTATATTGATTACCGGCAACTGCTCAAAATCAAAAAAAAATTGTAATGGTGTAAAACATTGAACTCAATAAAAGAATCACATCAACAATGTGATGATAGGAGAATATTTTGGCCAATGGTAAATTTTTTCACAAGGAAAGAACAAGCATAATCATGGGTTCAGTATTCGGGATATCCTAAAGCAATTCAATTCAATGCAGACTCATTAAAGAAATGAGGTGAGAAAATATGAAACCACACTCAAATCATTAAATGATTAGATTTAGGCATCAAATAATAATGATTTTTTCCTTTTTTCCCTATTTGATCATAATATACTAAAACATCTAAGGGTGAAAATGAATAACAATGTACCAAAAACCTAGAAATTTCATTAACAGATGATGATTACAAGTGTGGAGCTTGGGAGTATAACAAAGGTCACCCCTCAAATTGATCAATAAGATATTTAGAATTATATGATAGAGAATAGAAAAAAAATGGGTTAAGAGAGCTTTAAAAATAGAATCAGCATTACCCATGGTCATTCAACATCTTAGAATGATATAGATGAGTGATTTTATGGACAATTACATCATTGTTTTCACAAAAGTGGCCAGGAATCTAATGGTATAGCTGAATATTCATGGAAGATGTTTTAGTCCATATTTATCTTAATGTTTGAGTTAGAAAAATGGGTTACAATGACTTAAAATTAATTATAGAGGCATGAATTCATGTTAGTTTTATGAAGGATGTGTAATTATCCAAATTAGAGGTTTGGGGGCCCGAGTAATGGCCCAAATATAGAAGGGTCATCCAATTGGCACCCATAATTTCATCACATTGTGGGCCTTGTATGGGCCTCAAATAGACGAATTGGGATCTATGGTCTTCTAGAGAAATGTATCCCACCCATTTGTTCACTCTCACAGCAATTTTCAGACATTTTTAATGCATTAATGATCCACATTAGGTATTGAACTACAAAGGTGTGCTGGGTTCCCATGCAGTTTGGCCATTTTTTCTTGAATTCTTTCCTAAGCTCTTCAAATCACCTCCTCCTACAATGTAAACCCTAAAAAAAATAAAACTTTACCTATTTAGTAGTGATATAAATAAAAACATTTAATTTAACATGAATTTCATTTTGTTATTATATTTCGAAATTTCAATACAAAAAAAGTTTAAAATAGTATTGTAAGGGTGGAAATGAATAGTGATTCGTAATGCGATTAGATTTTCACCCCATGGTTATAATATTTCATCTTAATCACTTATTCCTCTAACCTTGTATGAACCATAACATGCTGAACTACCACTATTTTTTAAAATCAACCATGAACCTTTTGGTCGAATTCCTGATGGGATCAACTCAACAGCCTCTGTCTTCATTGTTATTGTAAAAAAGGAGTCCCCCAATGAGGATTATGTATCTGCCAATAAAGGCACTTGTGTTCCTCTAGAATCATTTTCCCTGAATGAACTGTCTCCTCCCAATATCTAACAATCCTGAAATGAGGATGAAAATTTGTAGGATACACCTCCCTCATTTGAATAGGTCATCTCCACCACTCTCTATGAGTTGATTTAAGTGGATATTGAAACTAAGGTATATCTGTGACCAACACTTGTCAGTGGAGCAATGAATTTAGAGGAACAACAAAAGTACACAGACTTCCTAAAGCCACACCATAATGTGTTTTTTTGGACCTAAAATAGATTCCAATATTAGACCCTCATGTTGATGTCCACCGTCTTAGTCTCTTGGTGGGTCATCGTGGGTCTAAGAAGTATTACCTAAAAATGAACCATTCTCATGGATCCATGTCCAAGGTTATGGTTGATAATATTATCATCACTCTCTTAGTTAAGGATGTTCTATACCTAAAGTTGTTGGTTAACATAATCCGAGTAAATAAGAAGAATGAAAACATCATAGTTTTTATTGACTTCGATGACCACAACCTCCATTGTTTGAAGGAAAAGTTTCTCATTATAGTGACAAAGATTTTGACCTATTCAACAATTGGGTTCCAGTATCACTCTTTCATGTATGGGTATTCAAGGTACAACCAAATGTGTATGGACCCTGAGGTTGAGGATTCTATCACCTTCAGAGTAGCTGAAGGAACCTTCAAATATCAAGTAAATCCTTTGAGTTGGAATAATTTAGGATCCACTTATCATTGATCCATGCACCAAATATGCACACTGATACTTGTGAAATTATAGGAATTCTATGTTGCCGATTTGGTGGTCAAATTTGGCCTCCGTTAGGACCATATCAATGTTCTTTAGAAAGTGTTAATCTTCCACCATTTATGGAATATCACGATGAACCCATTTAAGTTTTACATTGGTGTTACATCTAGGATGTTCATCAGTTTCATAATCATTTACATAATAATATAAATAATCCCATAGAAGATCATGTCAATTATCCATATTCCTCCGCTGAGAAACTTCTGGGAGCATTGAGGCCTCTAAGATCACTTATACTGCATATGTTGATTCATCATGAATAATTTCATAAATTGTAATCCCTCTTCTATGAAAATTATGAATTATAACATATACCAATGGGATGATGAGTTATAGGACACCTTTGATGAAATCATGTAGTGTCTGATATAACCTTCAGTTCTGATGTTTCATGTCTTCGGTAAGCCCCATGTCCTCTATCTCATCGGTCAGGATCAATCATTTGGCTTCCGTCTCTCCCAGAATAAAATTGAAGGGACAAGGAATATTTTATACTATCTCAACCACATGAAACTTGGCATAGAGTACATAATCCCACCCATAAATAAACACTTCCTTGTGATGGTTTTTGCATTGCAGAAGTTGTAGCATAATTTGCAGCATCATGAGAAAAAAATTGATGTACCGCATAGATCTTCTAAAATATATAATGAATCACCTGATGTTGATAGCTTATCTTGAAATCTAGGAATTGATCCTTCCATTGATCAACATCGGTTTCTTGCTAAAGAAGGTAACTAAGGTTCATGCATTAGTCTACTTCTATGGGTATTGGGGATTTTTTGAAGACATATACCCACGGTTCTCCAGAACCGTGGGTATAGATTTCAGTCATTATGTAGGGAAAAGAAAATTAGGCGGGACACAAAAAAAAAATTGCGGGAATACATTTCTTCACGGTTTAGAATACTATATTTACATAAATATAAATATATATTTTCAAAAATTCCTTAGCTTGGTTGGTAAACCCTTCTCCGTGGCTGTTTTAGGTCGCGGGTTCAATTTCCATAGTTAACATTTCTCGAAACACCCATCATATTAATATATATACGTAGATTTATATATATATATATATATATATATATATAACAAATAAAATGATAGCTCGGTTGGTCCCTTGGGGAGGCGCGGTCATGAGGCCCATCATGAGACGCGGGTTCGAATCCCCTTGCCCACGATTTTAGAATTTAAAAATACCCCACGTGGATAATATTAGTATATATACGTAGATGTATATATATATAACAATTAAAAATGATAGCTGGGTTGGTCCCTTGGTGGGGCGCGGCTGTGAGGTGCAGTGTGAGGTGCGGGATCGAATCCCCCCTATACGCGATTATTGAATTTAGATACCCCACTATTTGAAAACTTTGGGGTCTGTTTTGTGCCACACTGGAATAGCATGGTCTACCCTTTTACAATCCTATACACACAGTTTTTCTAAACCATGGGTATAGGTTGAGACCCCTATTGTGACGCCACCAATGACCACAGTTCCCAAAACCGTGGGTATAGGTTATGATTTAAGGTTACCAAAGTGGTAATAGTTTATTACTACACTCTAATAATTTATCAAGATTGTTAATTATTATTATTCCAAAAGTTACTAAATTGGTAAAGTAGTGTTGTCTCAATTTGCATTATTTTAGACACATTCCATGTTATGGAACTATATTTTTCTATTAGGTTTATATACTACCCTTTTGCATTTTATATCATGAATCTAATTATTTTAATGATATTTTATGATTAATTATATATTATTATTTCCATAGGATTATGATTTAATGTTACCAAAGTGGTAATATATTATTGATACACTCTAGTAATTTTTCAAGATTGTTAATGATTATTATTCCATTGATGAAATCATATGATACCCCTCTTGATAACTAGAATGAATTTTTTTAACCTATGGTTATTAATGTTTTATCCAAGTAATGGAACATTTTTTCACTATTTGTTACATAAGATGGTCCAGAATGTTTTTTTAAGAAAATCCAACTTTACCCCTCTCTTCTATCATAAATCTCTGATCCTTCAAAACCATGTTTCGTAAAAATTTATTTCAAAAATATTCTACTATTATCCTATGATCTTCAAATGTATTTTTACCCATGTTTTAAATTTTAAAAAAATATTTTTAAAAAATAATCTTCTTTTCATCTTCCAATCAAGGAACTCTTTAAAACTTTTTACAGTGAAAAATAAATGTTCAGAATTTATTAATTCACCAATCATTATGAATGTAATTACCCTTAAACTTCCTCTAAAATATTACAAAGTATTTTTTTAAAATTCAATTTATTCCAAAGTACTATATTGGTTCATTGTTTTAATGTTTTTTTTCAGAAATAAATGTTTTCAAAAATATTTCCCAACGTCTTTTACTAGTTTTAATGGAAAATGGTTTTCAAAATGTTTTAAATGTAACTTTATATGTTTTAAAATTATTATCAATGAAAAATGTTTTCAAATTTATTTCACTTTTATAAAATATTTTTTAAATAGGAAAACATATTTTCCCTGATAAATTTTTTAATTTATTTATCTTTATATGTTTTCAAGGAAAATGATTTTGAAACTTTTTTATGTTTTCAAAAGTGATATTCCATGTGATCTCTGAAAATAATTATCCATAAAATATGAAAAAATTTATTATATTTATACATTACTAGGGATATAATCAAAGGAAAACATTCATATTATTTCTCTGAATAGTTTATATTTTTATGGATTGATGTTTATGAAATTGATTTTTATTCAATGGTTATTAACATGATTAATGAATATGAAACTGTATTCCTTTCATTGGTTATTATAAGATGAAATGTTTATAAAACAAATTTATTTTCTATAGGTTAAGATACTATTACTTGTTTATGAAACCCATTTCATTAAATGTGTTATGTAAGAATGTTTATAATACCCATACCTTTTTATGGGTCATGATGTGAGGAATTTTTTATTATTTTGTGGAACATGTATGATTGATGTTATTATGATATGGATGGGACCTATATCTCTTTCTAATGAATTGGGTAATGATGGATTATTGATGAGGATAAATGTTATCCATGAACCCAATTACATGTTCACAATATTAGGCATGGACCTAGTTTCATGGCCAAATGTTTATTCGTGATCTTGATTACATGTTCACAGTGTTTTGAGTGAACATTATTGTGTGTTAATAAGATTATGCTTGAACCTAATTACATGTTTAATATGTTATGATTGAACCGTATTGTGTGTTCATAATATTATGTGTGAACCTAGTTACATGTTTTCACGGTTTTGAATAAACCTATTTTCATGTCTATAAGTTTCTACATGAATCAGATTACATGTTCAAAATGTTATTCTTGAACATGATTTTTTGTTCAAAACATTATGGACTGTCATGGTTTCTTTTCCATAAGATTATTGGAGGGCCTGATTTCATGTTCATGAATTTATGAGTGAACATGTTTCTACATATACATGTTCACATTGTTATACATTGATTTGTATGCCTCAATTACATGTATTATTCATATTTTATGATTTCATGGATTATTCTCCCAATTCTCTCATGATTCATGCCTTATGAACTACTAACCATTATTCCATGATTCATGTTTATGATATGTAGTGTCTGATATTCTAATGCTATGATAACATTATCATCCATATTCCCATGTTTATGATTAAATATATACTTTTTTTACCCTTAATTAGCATCTAATATCACCCATTTTTTTGTTTTATTCCTTGGGTTATAAAGCAAAATTCTTTGTATTCTGTGTCTAAGATGGGTGCTAGTATTGGAGAACCTAGTGGGAGATAATGTAGTACACTCATTTACTAGCGTTTAAGATTCCATGTTTCCAATGGCACTAAACTAATACACTCTTTTGGAATATGTTTAAGTATGTTTTATGTATTCCACAAAAAATAAGCAATGTATGTGTACGTTAAGGATGGGTCACTATATTTGGTCTAGGTAATACACCTTTAAAATATTCACTTCTAGTCCAAGAAACATTACATTGAACTATTTGTGAGTTTCCTATGGAATGTATAGTGTGGTGTTGGTCCTCTTAGATCATCATTCACAGCAGGTTTTTCATGAAAATTTACTACACATATCCTTTTAAGGCAATCCTCATTGTTCTGAACTCTATGACTTTAAACAAAGAGCATATAGTCCAAACAACATGGTTATAAACTATCTGTTATGATTAATGAAATATGATCGTAAACTATTTTCAAAACTCATATTTGATTCTCACTCTCATGTATACTCCATTCAACACATTGAGTCCTTCTTGTTTTGTATTTCAATCACCTTTAAAATCCAAAAAAAACATCTAATGGTGATGTTATCATTTCATTTTGGCTCCCCACTCATGTTGTCCCAATTCCCTATTGTATATTTTAAAGAAAAGGATACTATGTTCCAAACTTGATCATAATTTGATCATGTATTTTTTCACCCCATTCATGGATGGTCTGGTTTTGGTCCATATGTTTCAAACATGTTCAATAGTCGATCCTTACTCATTATAAATCTTTTCATCTAGACCTATATAGCCATGAATTACCTCCCCATGTAGCATTGTTTAATTAAGAAACCATGATATTACTCTTAATGTGACTTCCACATGTTAGGTAAAACCCTCACCCTTCCATTTCCCCACACCGAGAATGACTCGTGTGGGTGGAACCGTTCTGGTGGGGTGTGTAAAAATGTGGTGAGCTTCACATAGGGGACCATGGTCTGAACTCTATGATGTTAAAGTAATATATCATAGTCCAAACATCACAACATTTAAATTTTTTGTGAGCCTACTTGGGAAAATGTTGTGTCGAATCCGGGCCCATTGACCCTCATTCACAAGAGATTTTTCACTCTACCACCCCACATATACCTATTTTTGGAAGCCTCATTCTTTTGGTCTCAAATACATGACCTTAAACCACAAGTCTATGTCCTAGCATGACATTAAAATGCATATAGATCCATTTGGTATGTGTGGCATGGTACATTCCTTCATGGTTTTTTTGGCATGAAACATGACTTCTTGGTTCACATTTACATCAACAACCATCAGTTTCCTAGTAATTTTGTTGTACACCTATCTCATTTGGCTCATTCATGTCGAGTTTACTTCCAACATTTAGCAAAAGTAAACTTGAAAGAATTATTTTTGATGTCTCATCTTCATGACTTTAAACATGAGTCAATTTTGCAAACATAATGACATTAATGTATGTGTGAATTTTCATGATAACGAATTTTGTTTAAATGGGCTTCCTAGGCCCTCATTCACAATGGGATTTTTTTCTTTGGTAGACTACACATCTCCCCCTTTGAGATACATACTATGGTCAAAATTATATGACCTTATTCAAGAGAGCATAGTCAATTCAAAAAAAAAATTAATGTGTGTGAAATGTCCTAGACACATGATGTTAAATAAAGGTATTCATCCTAACCACATGATGTTAAATTGTGTCATGCATCATCCTCAATGTATGAATTTAATGAATGTGCCTATCGTCCCCTATTTCATTATCCAAAATTTTAAATAATCCATGGACCTCGTCTAAGGGGACCACTTCTATTGTTCTATTCATCTACCACATTATTCAAATTTTTAGTTGTCACTTGGTATTTGAGATAATGCTTCCAAGGATGATAGGTTTGAACTTTTTTCAGACCAATACACTTACAACAGGGTGTCCGAAGTCAAGGTGGTGTAACTTTTTAGAGTTGTAGAAACCATTGAAACATTCTATCACTATTTTATTTGCTTCGTGTTCCCCTCATTTGGATCCTAACCCCCGTTAAAATATGAAATAACCACCTAATAGTTTGGTTTAATGACATGTTTTCTCACTTACAATGTTGGGCCAATGTCTTAGATGACATCAGATGAAATTTTTAGATAGGTTTCATGTTTTGAACATGGTTAGATATCAAACTTAGTTTGTTTGTGTCCATTCTTGGCTAACAATATGGATGATATGTTTCAAACATGGTCATTGGTTATCCAGTATCGCCATGCCACTCTCATTGTGTTCCATATTTTGGGAATTGTGACTAACACTTTTAATTACCCTTTGATTTAGATTAATCCAATGACCCTAGTATTGCCTAGTTCATGCACTAGCGTACATTGGAAAATCTATATTTTTTTGAATAATCATGCCCTCTAGAAATATCCCATGTCATTCTGGACACCCATGGTGGTCAGTGAATGACAACAGACCCTGAGTGTTCAAAGGTTATCGAAAAATCACATAAAAATGAGAAATAATTTTTTTCCCTTGTTTGTCACACCATGAATGACCCATGTGATCTTAGGTATTGATCATTGGTTATCACACATATATGATTGATGTGTGATATTTAATTTAATGAAATAAATTATTTCATGATTGTTGGAATGTTTCAGACTAAGCAAGTATGTTATAATAGTTGAAGGGGACACTAATATCATTGGTCCTTAAAATACATTCCCTCTTTATTCATCTATTTATTTTGTAATCCCATGAATTTTTGGTCCCGTTATAGCTGCCCTACCTACTAGGCCACGCTGCCACCACAATGCACTATAGAAACTGCTCTTCCTTTACCTCTAGGTACAGGGATATCCCATTAATTATCCCAAATGATTTGATGCCTAATTATTTCCCATGGACGTGTGACGACCTAAATCTTCACATATTCATCGGTTAGACAGTATAAAATAGTGGTTAGTGGAATCACGTTTCGTATCTTTCCATATTGTTTCCCCTTGGAATTTCGGGATAACCTCCTTGATGGGAGGTTCAAACATTCTGATCGGTTTCTAACAGGTTTGTTCATAGAACTGGAAACATCCAATGATTCCGCATCCATTTGGAAATACTTTCCAAAGGTAAGTGCTCATTAATTTTTGGACTGATGAGGCTTAGGAATTTTCATTGGTCGAGAGGATGGGAGGTCGGACACATCGCACCTTTTTGAGGGGAATTATTGTCTACTTCGGGACTCTCTTTATAGATTTAAGTTATGTTTGTGAATCCTTATTACATTACCAAGTATAAAATGAGTTTTCCTTTAGATATGGAAATCAATGATCGATACGTAGGAAATTTAGAGAATCTTTTATATGTATTCGAGGTTCTTCACTGATAAAGAATCATCTGTATTTGTTAGAGATTCTTAGTCAATGGTATCTTTTAACACATAAAAGTCTCTTGGTCCTTATGATGACCATACTAGTTTTAAAGCCACTCAGTGGGGCACGTGAAGTTTATTGTCATTCAGAAGGACATGAATTATTTCAGAGTTGGGATCGAACCCGCAGACGGGCTACCTACATATCCTTTGTTTATAAAAGGAATCAGAACCCACGTAGTTCGAGTAAGGGAGTATGATGTTTATGATTGATGGCTCAAAGAAGGATTTCATAATTAATTTTACACTCTAAGCTCACGTGAGTCATGGTTGGTGTGAGAAACAAGTGGTATTGGTAAAAATCATCCAATTGTGCCATGAAAGATGCAATCATAAGAAATAATGTGGGGCTTTATGTATGTATGACTGCCCAGATAAATGAAGATTTGGATTTACTTCAGGGAAGAAATCCAGGAACAGGGTCCATAAAGGTATATGTGCTTCATGGAGATTTGAATACTCTAACTTGGGGATTAATCCTGAAAAGGAGGCCCAAATTAGGAGAGGACTTATGATTGGGCTTACTCCTGAAAAGGAGGCCCAGATTAGGGGACTGGGGATTACTCCTGAAAAGGAGGCCCAGATTAGGGGACTGGGGCTTACTCCTGAAAAGGAGGCCCATATTAGGGGACTGGGGCTTAATCCTGAAAAGGAGGCCCAGATTAGGGGACTGGGGCTTACTCCTAAGGAGGATGCCCAGGTTAATGAGTTCTCTCATCGTAAAGGATGAGGTTGAATGAATGAAATCTCAATCTTTAGTGACATAAATATATGTAAATCACTAGATTGTGAGAGTTATTCCATAGAATTCCTTTCAGATAAAGATGTCAAATCTATAAATCTTGCCATAAATGGCTTTGAAGAGTTTCTTGAAGACTGAATCTTGAATAGGAGAGGTGTAATGAAATAAGATGGGTGAAATGGGCAAGAAGGGCACCCAAGGAGGTAGAGGCGCGCAAGTCCTGGAAGGCGCGCAAGTACTGTGTGGGCGCGCAAGTCCTGGTCGCACAGGTATACCTGTGCGACACATAGGTACTTGCATGACGGTTAACCAGTAGGGTAATACTTGAGCGACTCTTGGTTAAAGCCTTTAGAATCATCTTGAGATTCTTCCAGAAGAGGGGCGTACAAGTTCTATTGAAGGAGTAAGGCGGCGAGCAAGTGTGTCCATTTCCCTTAAGGTCTGGCCACTCAGGCGTGCAAGTGTTGATGAGTTTCAACACTTAGGCCTTCCTCCCCCTCTTTAGATCTTCTGTTCTAGGTAAGAAATTACCTTAGAAGTTTTTCGGAAGCTTTGAGAAGAGACTAGGGCGCAGGGAGCTCAAATCTGAGTTTCTGGAAAAATTCCCTCCCCTCAACTGGGGGGGCCCACAGGGTCTATTTATAGGCAGGAGATGACCCTGGGCGGTTATCACTTAGGTTGCTCAAGTCACTTATGCGACCATTATGTGTCACGCAAGTGGACTTGCACGACTATGAGGGAACTTGCGCGACCTATGGGCGATGTTCTCTTTGTTCATCCCTTTGTCGATTTTTGATGTTTTCTTCAAAGGCTGAATCAATTTGTGCTAAGTCATTTCCCTTTACATTACTTTGAACTCTATGTGAAAAGGAGCATCAACAAAAGTCCCCCCTCAGAGTTGGAACTGGAGAGAAATGAGGATTTGACTCTGAGGAAAATAAGAAAACCAAAGGAAAGGAGGCGTCCAGGTCTTTCGGTGTGCAACACTGGGCGCGCAGGTTCGAGTCGCGTAGGGCTAGAGCGCACTGGGTGTAGGCACGCAGATAGGCCACCTGGACTATAAATAAATGGTCATTGGTCGCGCATAACATCTGATTCCGGATTCTCGAGCTCTCGCCGCGCAAGTCATCTTCGTCGCGCAAGTCTCTTCTTTCCACTGTTTCTTCACCGCTGTGCTTCTATCAAGGTAATGGGACTTGCGCGGTGACACATGTGTGATATAAACTTGCACGACACATTTAACACTTGCGCGACACATCCATACTTGCGTTCCTTAATTCCTTATCCATTTTTTTGAATTCTTTCACAAATTTTATGAAAAAATCAACTTACTTAAAAGTTAATTTATTTCAACTTTTGTACAGAATCAATGGCTCTTAGACCCGTAATAGTTGATGAACTGGCTAGCAAGAGGATAGATGATATGATGAACATCATTGGCCATGATTATTATACTATCAAAGATAGCACTCTTCCGGTTTTGGCTAAGTATCTGAATAAATATCAACGTGACTTCCCACAGAGCACTTATCTTCCTTTGTATGGCTATTGTCATCTATGAGAAGTCACCATTCCAGAAGAAAAGAACTATATTCCATTTTCGTGGTTTTAGAATTACACCAACTTTGCTTCAGAAAATATCTCAGGTGGAGGAGTATTTCTAAATGTTGGAACAGTGGAGAAGGCCCACATGATGCATCATAGACCTTGCACACTAGATCTGAATGATCATACACCTAAGCTGCAACCACATTGTCATCCTTCAATCTTCCTAAATGCTCAGATGGATCAATACAAAGTCTAGAAGAAAAGTTGGGACTTCTGTCCTGGGGGAGGCGTGAAGCCAAATTGGATGTGGTCATACTAGGTACAACAAACTTGTGCAGTGTTTGTCGAGGATCTGAAAGGAGTGGCGATATACGAAGCTGTCTAGGTTAGGAAAACATATGTTTACAGAAATAATAAATTCGTGCCAGAGATACTCATCCACTAGAGCCCAGAAACTAATTATTTCCATATGACTCATGGAGAAGTAGGCATCAGTCTATGGGATGTCCAAAAGATCTCAGGTGCTCCAATTTTGGGTGATATGTATGATGAATTCATTCCTCCCAAGGTGACTTGGAATGATTCAGAGAAAACTCCTGCTTTAGCTCAGGAATTATTTAAGATCTTCCACAGGCTCAAGAGTTCAGAGACCTCATTAACTCATTCTAGAAAGGATATTCATCTAGAGGAATGGATGAATATATTTCTTATTGAGAAGAAAGAGAGGGACCCAAAGGAGAAGGAGCCGAATGAAAAAGAATCCAAGAAAAAGGAATCCACGGATAAGAGGCCCAAACGTCCTACCACCTGCCCAAAACCTGAGAAGAGGGGTGCTCCAGGCACATTCTGGCCAACTCTAGAAGCAGGAGAGTTCAAGAAGTTGGGATAAGAGGTGAATCAAAGAATCACAAAGAAGACTCATCTGGCGGGCTTCTTGGCAATGTGGCTCAGTGTTTATCTCTTGTCAGTCAGGGATTCGAAGGGAGGCGTCAGGCCAGGGACCTTCGTCATTGCGGAAAAGTTGGCTGAGGGAAAAATGGTTGGGTTGGCTACCCACATTTTAGCAAAGATTCACAGGAGTTTACTTTATGTCTTCATGGGTAAATCTCCTTTAAGAATAGTGGGACCATTACAAGTTTTATGGGGATGGATCGCCACTCACTTCAGGACTTACAATTTATAGAATGGATTACAAATTCCTGGAAGTTCTTTTAGGCCATCAGTGCAAGCATTCTCTGGAGTTTCTCTATTATATGTTAATTCCTACTACATGAAAGTGAGACTGAGCATGTTTAAGGAATTCAACGTTTTTCCCTATGGAAGTCCTCCAACCGGGCGGTTTGTTGATGATGGAACATCCCATTTGGATTTGAGGGCATACATGCTATCTTGCAGGGATGGTGTGCTAGTTTCCAGGATTAATGGAGAAATCATATGTGCGGCCTATGCTCCATATAGATTTGCATGTCAATTCAAATGCCTACAACAGATTTTTGTATCTCCTCCAGTACATGTAAGGTTAGAGCAACATCTGATGGTTTCTTGGAAACTATGGCTGCTAACATCAAGGGAGAAGACTGGGGTAGTATTTGATTTACCAGTTGAAAAAGTGGCACATAATTTGACTACTAATTATGCAGAACACTGGATGGCATCATGCCCCAAAGGGATATTGAATCACCCAGTTTATCAGGTGGTGAAAAGGAAGAGGACTGTAGAGAAAGAAACCCTTCCTCATGAAGGTGATTCTTCCCCACCTGAAGTTGATTCGACAGAATCCTCCTCTAGAACTGATTCACTGAATTCCCATGATGGTGATGATGAGGCATAACCAGAGGAAAAGATGTTTCGTGCTCGATATAATCCTCTGGCCATAATTAAAATACCCACTCCATCAATCCTGGTGAGTTACTTCATTGTAGTAATTTAATCACTGCTACTTTATAAAGCAATAAGTATTATTTTCTTATTCTCTATCTGTAGTTTCAGGAGCTGGGAAGAAATTGATGTCAAAGATTGTAGGACCTTCCTCGCAGCCTTCATATCTAAGACCAGAGGCTGTCTATCTATGGCACAGTTTATATTGTGGTACTGAGACCTCCTGGATGGATTTGTGTGAGGGCCTACAACTTCCAGGAATAGGGAATCTTATGGCTTCTACAAATATTCAATACGAGGATAACCCTAATGAAGTGCGAGCTTACATTATAGAGCTAGAAATGCTCATATATGCCACTGATGAGTCTGTTCCTGTCACCAAGCGGGTGAAGGAAATGATTGATCATGGCGCCACTGAGGGGGTTGGTGGTTCTGGAGATGAGGAGTGGCATGAGTATGTGGCTCCTGAAGATGTAAGTTTTCTTTCCTTATTTTCATTGTAACTTAATTCCAGTCAAAGATTTGATACTTAAGGAAGTTATTTTCTTCATCTTGCAGCTTGCAAAGAAAGGAACTGAGGTTCTTTCGCCAGAGTACAGCCCTGGTGGTACTACCAACGGGGCTGCTACTGATTCTCCTCACGAACTGGGTGAGATATCTCCTGGCCAGCAGGCCATGAATGAGGCATTGGACATAGCCTTCCATTCACCAATCCAAGTTCCAATAAGGGAGACTACCGATAATCCCAAAAAACCAAAGAAGAAAAGGCAACGAAGGAGGAAGTCCACAGCTAAACGCTTCATTAGCAGTGGTAAGTCCTTCAGGTAATCATGAGTTTATACCCATGAACACATGGTTACTCATATTTCTGGGGATTGTAGGGGCTTCTTCAATTTACCCCCTGATGGAAAGGACTGATCCTTCTTCAAAGACCACGGAGGGTGTTGTGGAACAATCACAGATCCAAGCTGACGTGGCTGCTCCTGGGGAAGAGCTAGCATCTATTTCCAGTATCCCTCCTGTTGCTGTTGCAAGAATAGAAGAACATGTCTCTGGTAAGTCCACAATGATTCATAAAAATACTGAATGAAACACCGATTGACTTCCATTCTGTGATACTTCAGGTTCAATTCCTTCATTAGAGCTTCTGGAGACTGTTGCAACTGATGAAACTGATGTTGTTATTTTACCCGAAGATGTTGTCCAGGGTCAAGGGATGCAAGACGTAAGTCGTCAAGAAGACACATCAAATGCTCCCACTGGTGAGACTAACCAGGATTCTGAAATATCATTGGATGAAATGATGAATCATGGCATGTATTTCGAAGAATTTTATGATCATGATAAGTTGTCATGTGATTTAGAAGACCTTTTGCATGAGTGTTATCCTTCTCCCAGTAAATTTTCTTATAATTTACACTTCTAATCATGACTGAAAATGATATTAAGTTTCATCCATAGAAACTGCATAACTGCCAATGCCTGAAGAGGGTGTGGACATTGATGTTAACCCTACCATTGTAGAAACATTAGCTCAAGTAGAGATAAACCCAGTAAACCCTCCTGAGACCCATCTTGAAGATCCTATTGAGACTTGGAAAAAAGGGGAGGAGTCTTCTCAGGTTGCTGATCCACCGTCGGGTAAGGGATAACAATATTTGTGATTGTACTTAATTTACAAGACAGTCGATTCTTTTGTTATCCTTTGAAGCTAACCAAAGATTTCAATTAATCATGAAGGGTCATCAACTGTAGTGGTTAGATCTGGAGTTGAGGCCTCAGCCTCTGCCCAAACAGCAGTAGAAGGTGAAGAAACCAAGGTCAGGGGGGAAGAAGCGGAATAGGGCACTTTCTTAAGTGCGTTAATCCCAGATTACATGCCCCCCTGTGATGATGATGTTGAATCAGACCCAGAGGTGCTTAAGGCGCTCAGCTTTTCACGATTTAAGACATGGAATAATATATGGAAAATCATATCTGAGGTGCCTTTAGAAGAGCTATCATAGAAGATCCCTCGATTGTCATCCCAATTCATCATGCTAGGTCTTGGCGGTTTTGGATATTAAGAAATCCATACCGCGGTGAAACAAATCATCTTCAGGAGAGATCAAGAGAAAAAGTGTCGTGAAGATCTAACCAGGGTGAAACTGTCAGTCAACATTGGCGAATTTGAGGCTGATGTATCCCGAGATGAGGCTGACTATGCTGCCAAGATGAAGGAGCTGAAGCATAAGATCAAAGAAAAAGTCATCCAGAAGATGCACCTTCAGCAACAGTTAGATGCTGTTACTGGGGAACTAGACCAACTCAATAATTAACTGGAGGGAGTTCAAACTAATGGTATGAAGACCATTGTGGATGCCAAGAAAGCACTCCATCAGGCTGAAAAGAGTGAAGTTGGTCGAGTGCACGAGCTTCAAGTAGCTGCTGATGAAGCTCAGGATGCAGTTCATCAATTGAAGACTTATGTTGAAAATCTTTTTTAATTCCTTGGAAAAGGGAAGAGACTCCAATATGTGGATGTCCTTCGAATTCTTATGCATCAATGAAAAACACTTTCACCTTCAATCATTTGTGCACGAATTTTCTTGCTACCTGCTTTAAATTTTACCTAATCCAATGGGCCTAGTAATCATAGTTTGATTTTTACTAGGATTAATGTAAATAACCCTACAAACCTTGAATCTTTTAATTGCTAAATATTACCTAAATCATACAAAATGTATGTTTAGTGAGCTGGAACATGACTTTTATTCAGATTTCCCTTGTATTTTTCGGGCAGTTTAAAGTCATGCACGTCAGACATAAAGAGGCTAATGTTTAAGGTCGAAATAGCTTTGACCGAATGAATTATAATTGACTCAATTCCTTGAAAATTCATCTGAAAACATTGTACTATACTCATGTATAAGGGAAAATATGTAAGCTATGACTTAAGAATATTTGAATCTGAGGAATGAAATGAAAAAGAGCTAAAAGGAATTAGAAGAAGTAGTTCCCAAGAATGAAGTTACCATTATTTAACAAACCCGTTAGGGGGTTGAATTATGCAGGGCCACCTATGGGAATTGGGTGAATAGTTAAATAAATAGTATATTTTGGCTAACAAGTCTGTTATGTAGACTGTTTATGCAAGGCCTCCTATGGGAACGTGCTGCATAGTCAGTCAAAAGAACTCTAAAATAATTACCTTTCTACTGATAAAATCCAGTGAAAGTTTACAGAGATTCAAATCCTTCAAAGTATAGAGTTTGTTGTACGGAAATAGGTACTTGAATATGGAGAAGATATTTCCAAACAAGATTGTCGAAGAACTGGATGAATATCACTCCTATGAAGGTCTAACCCAAACGTAGGGAAGGAGAATATAAACCATATATTGGAATACTTTCATATCATGAAAAAGGATATGGGACAAATATGTTAAGGATGGATTCTTTTGCGGATCCC
The DNA here is from genome assembly GCA_963277665.1 of Viscum album. Classification (NCBI taxonomy): domain Eukaryota; kingdom Viridiplantae; phylum Streptophyta; class Magnoliopsida; order Santalales; family Viscaceae; genus Viscum; species Viscum album. Next base: position 1,857,163,408 of record OY728158.1, on the reverse strand, counting down.
CACATACTGCCATTTAAGACAAATAAGGACAAAAGAGGCATTCTTTCCAAGAATGAAGTTACCACTATCCGACAAACCCGTTAGGGGGCTGAATTATGCAGGGCCACCTAAGGGCATTGGCTGCATAGTCAAATAATAGTATCTTTTGGCTAACATGTCTGTTATGTAGACTGTTTATGCAAGTTCGCCTATGGGAACGTGTTGCATAGTCAGGAAAAAGAATTCTCAGAATTTTGACATTTTTGTGACTAGAAGCCATGAAAAGGGTTATGAAGATCTGAAAATATTTAAGTTTCAGATTATGACACATAAATATGGGTATTGTCTAATGTATACAGAGATACATAGATCAATGCTAACCATAATCATGTTGTGGCTGGGTCCTGAATTGAAATGTTGGACTTCACTATGTATCCCATGAGGTTGAGAATCAAGCCATACGTAGTTCTTAAACTACAGTTTAACATCGTGTAAGACAAAAAGGATTATAGATCTTAGTTTATGGTCATAGAGCTTAGACCATTGTAAGAAATACACAGTGTGTGTTTTCATGGGGAATTTTCAGCCAAGGGACTGAAAGTGGAATTTGGGGTTAGGCCCAAAGACTTGGGGCTGGATTAAAGGGACACTCGAATGTTCCTACGTTTCCCATAAGGATGGGAATCAAGCCCACGTAGTTCTAGAAATACCCTCTGTACAAATTTGGTTCGTACATGTGAAGGGTGAAAGGGGACTTTAGTGCAATGATGTTTTAACCCGAGATAAAAGGTTTGGGTGTTTGTATGCACGTAGTCTTTGAAATGAAACATGATTGAAAAATCAATGTAAATAATGGTTCCCTCTCATGTGAGGGTATCAAAGAATATTGTAGTTTATTTTCATACTGGACAAAAGTGTTGTGTAGTTTAACGTCGTATAGCAAGGATAAAAGTGAACCAATGTGAAGATATTGATTCTAGGGGTGGTTTCACGAATTAACATCATATGAGATGGAGATGAACCGATGTTAAGAGATTGGTTTTGGGCTTGAACCTTGGGAGGTTGCCTACGTACCCAGCCTAGAAGGCAAGGATCAAAGTCTGCGTAGTTCAATTAATGAATGAATTAATGATCAAGTTGTTCTTGGGGACAACGACCTAAAAATGATGTTGGGACTTACACATGGTTAGTAGACCAGAGAGAGTGTTATGGTTGAGGTTTTCTCTAAGATCACGTGATTCATTCTTGGTGTGAGAAACAAGAGGTAACAACAACATTAACGATGCACATTTTAATGTCATACAGGACATATAAAGGGACTATGCAGTTTAAAGTCTTGCAGTTAGGACTATTGGCGCTGCACAGTTTAATGTCATGTAGTAGGGACAAAGTAAAGTTTAATGTCATGTAGGACATATGAAGAACTTTCTGTACAGTTTAGCGTCATGTAGTTAAGATGATGGGGACAATATAGTTTAACGTCATGTTGGACGAAAGGGGGACTGTGTAGTTTAATGTCATGTAGTGATGACAAAAGAGTACACCATTTAATGTCATGTTGGACGCATTGGGGACTTTTTCCACAGTTTAACGTCATGTTGGACAAAAAAGGGACGATGTAGTTTAGCATCATGTTGGACGAAAGTGAGAATAGTTTAAGGTCATATGCATGGACCGTGGATGGTGCAGTTTAATGTCATCCTGGACAAAAGTGTAGTTTAAGGTCATACAGGACATTTGATGATTATGTAGTTTAACGTCTTTCCAGACGTAAGGGACTTTTATACAGTTTAGCGTCATGTAGTTAGGACGTCACAGTTTAACATCTTACTGGACGTAAGGGACTTACAAATAATTTAGGGTCATATGCATGGACTGTTGATGATGCAATTTAAGGTCATACTGGACCATTGATGTAGTTTAAGGTCATACTGGACCTAGTTGCAGTTTAAGGTCATACTGGACCTATTTGGAGTTTACGGTCATACTGGACCTAGTTGCAGTTTAAGGTCATACTGGACCTAGTTGTAGTTTAAGGTCATACTAGACCATTTAGGGAACTTTTTCACAGTTTAACGTCATGTGGGACGAAAGTAAAAATAGTTTAAGGTCATATGTATGGACCATTGGTTATGCAGTTTAACATATTTCTAGATGGTTGTACAGTTTAAGGTCATACTGGACCATTGATGTTTTATTTTGTGTTTATACAAAATACTTCTTCAAAAATCTGGCATTGGTTGGAGTGGTGATGAGTTCTCCATCCATCGGGATTAATGAATAAGCTCCATTAGAGTAAACCCTATGTATTGAGTAAGGTCCTTCCCATTTTGGATCAAGCTTGGGAGGTTTGTTTCCTGGTATCATTGGATTTCTGAGAACTAATACCAATTCTCTATGACTGAATGAATGAAGATGAACTTTTTTGTTAAAAGCTCGTGCTATTCGATTTTGATAGACTTCCAAGTGGTGCAAAGTGCACAATATTTTCTCATCTAACTGTTCCAATTCATTCAATCACTTTTGAGATTGTTCATCTGTAGATGATTGATCACAAATGGAAACTCTGAGCGAAGGTAGTTGAACTTCATTGGGCAAGACGACTTCCATTCCATATATCAATAAATATGGAGTTGACCGAGTTGCAGTGCAGGTGGTAGTCCGATAAGCCCATAAAGTAAGAAAGAGTTTATCATGCCATGACCTCATATCTTTATCAACCATCTTTTTTAGTATATTTGAAAGAGTCTTGTTAAAGGCTTCTATCTGGCCGTTGGCCACTGCATGATACCGAGATGAATGGTTGGATTTGATGTTGTATTTTTTATAAAACTTCTTCACCTCGGATGAATAGAAGTTGGTGCCATTGTCCGTCAATATGGTATGAGGGATGCTAAATCTGGTAATGATGGTAGACTTGATGAAGCTAACAACACATTTAGAACTGACTTCCTTGAGAGGTATTGCCTCTGCCCATTTGGAAAAGAAGTCAGTAGCAGTAAGAATGTACTTAAACTTCTTGGCCATAGCCGAAGGATAAGGTCCCACCACATCCATTACCCATGGGGAAAATAGCCATGAGTATTTAGCTGTATGAAGGAACTATGGAGGATGAAGAATGAAGTTAGCATGTACTTGGCATGAATGACACTTCATTGTGAAATCGACACTATCTTGTATCATTGAAGGCCAAAAGTATCCAAGCCTTCAAATCTGCTCAGATAGTCTATGTCCAGACTGGTGGGCACCACAGACTCATGTATGCACTTCTTTCATGACATCCATTGTCTCTTCACCATCAATGTATCTGAAGATAACTCCATCAAAACCATGTTTGTAGAGAATTTTCTCTAGGTGATCTGGGATATCATAAAGACTAAAATTGACCACACGTCGCCGGATTTGTTCTTTATCAGCTCTATCTGGTGGAAGTGTTCCATTTTGAAGGTATTCCATGATATGTGACATTCATCCTATAGTATGACCATACGGTTCAGGAATGGGATTAATTTCATTAATTTCCTCTGTTCTGATTTGAACATAAGGTGAAATTTCACGATGGTGGGCAATACTGATGGTTGGCTCGTCCTGATTTGGATCTGCCAGAGCTGTGGCTATATTAGCTAGTGCATCTGCTTGAGCATTTTGTGATCTTGGGACATAAGAAAATGTCGGTTACAAAGGGAATTCTTCCATTAAATCTATGAAGTAATCATACAAAGGGATTGGTTCTTCTTTTATGATGGTATAATCCCCATTAACTTGTTTGATTACCAGGTCTGAATCACCTTTCACCTTTAAGTGATTATCTTGTGCTTGAAGTGAAAATTCTAAGCCTACAATGAGAGCTTGGTATTCTGCTTCATTATTGGTACCACCTTCCCACAATAACAAGGAATAAGGTAACACTGCCTTTTCTGTAGAAATGAACACAATTCCCAAGCCAACATTGTTGAATATCGTATTTTCCATTTTCCTCCCTGTTGGACTTCTGGAAGCACCGTCAAAATACATTTCCCATGCCTGAGGACTTTCTTGAATAGAGAGGACTTCCTCGTTAGGGAGTTCAATATCTGAAGATGTGTCTTCCACTGAAGGGTGTTCATCTAGGAAATCAGCCAGAGCTTGGCCCTTTATCACCTTTTGAGACACATACTGAATGTCGAATTGCTGCAAAATAACTGCCCACATTTCCAGACATCCTGTAAGCATTGGACGACTAAAGATGAATTTGAGCGGGTTATTGCGAGATACCAATTGGACTTCGTGATGTTGCAGGTAGTGTCTCAACTTCTAAACTGCAAAGATTATTTCCAGGAAGCACTTCTCAATACTTGAATACCATATTTCTTCTTCAAGCATAGTTCGACTAAGATAGTAGATGTTGTTTTCATTCCTAGCATCATTCTTTTGAGCAATAAAGGAACCCAATGATCGCTCTAGAGCTGTCACATAGAGGATAAGTGGTCTTTCTTCAACAGGTGGCATGAGTACCAGTGGACTCAAGAGGTATTTATTGAGAATATCGAATGCTTCTTGACATTCTTCAGTCCACTGGTAAGTGACTCCCTTCTTTATAAATTTGGTGAAGGGTAAAATTTTTCCGGCTAAATTGGCGATGAAACGCCAAATATAGGCTAAGTGTCCTTAAAGTCCTCTTAATTATTTCAAATTTTGAGGAGGTGACATACCAAGGATTGACTTGTTCTTCTCTGGATCGACATCAATACCATGATGGCGTATAAAAAAGCCGATAAAGTTTCCTGTGGTTACCCTGAAAGCATATTTTAAGGGGTTCATCTTCAAATTATGTTGTCGAAGCTTGCAGAATATGACTTCCAAATCAGCCAAGTGATTAGAACATTGTTTGGATTTAACTACCAAATCGTCTACATATCATTCAAAAAACTTCCTTAAGAAGGGTTTGAAGATACGATGCATGGCACGCTGATAAGTTGAACCTGCATTCTTTAAGCCAAAGGGCATTACCCGGTAGAAAAACACACCCTGAGGGGATCTAAAGGCTGTAGATTCCTCGTCTTCTGGGGACATTCAAATCTGATAATATCTGGAATATCCATCCATGAAGGAAAGTGCTTCATAGCCAGCTGTTGCATCAATTAAAAGTTATGTAATCGGAATTGGGAAATCATCCGTAGGACAATGCCGATTAAGATCTCTAAAATAGATGAAAACTCTAATTTGTCCATTCTTCATCTTTATAGTGACAATATTATCCAACCACTTGGGATATTGAACTTCTCTAATGATGTTAGATTTGATAATCTTATCCACTTCATCTTCAATTTTGGAAACATAAGTTGGGTGTGTTCTTCTCGTGGCTTGCTTAAATCCTCGATGTTCTTCTGGTAAACCCAAATGATGAGTAGCAACATCAGGATCAAGCCCTGGAATTTCTGTATAGTTCTAGGAAAATATATCTCTATTTTTATTTAGAAAAGAAATATACATCTCTTTCTCTTCAAGATTCATGGCCGCACTCATTAAAGTGGGGCATGGATCTTCTTTTCTACCCAGATTTATTTTTCTGAGTTCATCCACAGTGGTAGAGATACCCTCTTCAAATGCTGGAGGAGCATCTCTGAGATCTTCCTCTTCTTCTTCATCATGTGTTATTTATTCCGTTTCTACTTGCATAGTAGATGATAAAGTAGAATTTTCATGATCAGAAGAGATTTCAAAATTATCATATCTGGAAGAAGAGGCTTCCATTTCCGACCTGATTGATGATGAAGGGTCTTCTTTGGGTAATAAAGAGGAGATTATGGATTGAGAATCGACATCATTGTTCACCTCTGATGTTTCTATAACTTCTTCTGGTCTAATTGGCGAAGCATAGACTTGTTGGATTTCAGAAGATGAAATGAAGATGTCACCATTTGTGCTTTCATCACTGCTTGGTAGATTACCAATTTCTCCCATGTTGTCTAGCTCGATTGCCGTAATTGACATTATGGATCTTTCCATAATAGTATTTTGATTTGATTATATCTTGTCAATTTGACTGATAGGCAACACATAATCTGTACTCACATGTGTAAATGGATTTACTGGAACTTTCTCCAAACCATATGGAGCTTTAACTTTGGTAATCTCCTTTATTGTGGATTTCTCCCTTCCCTTCATGTGATAGAATTCCACCTCAATGTATTGAGACTCACATGTCTTAAATGGGGACTTATCACCATAAAATGTCCCAAATAGACCATTGAAACAATATTTGAGACATTGATGGTATGATGAAGGGATAACCGCATGTTGATGTAGCCAGGGTCTTCCAAGCCAGATGTTGAAGGATGAGTCTTGATCAACAACATGAAATCTGAATTGGATACAAGATCTCCAAACTGAGTTATGAGTGTAACTTCACCCAGTGGTTCTTGTTCATTTTTATCATATCCTTGTAACATCATGGTATAAGGAGATAAATCAAATTCCATGAGGCCCAATCGACGAAGTGTACAAATGGGAATGAGGTTGACTCCTAAACCATTGTCAATGAAAGTTCTTCGGACGTCTATGCCATTGACCTTGCCAGACAAGTACAATGGTCTAATATGTCCATGCACAACATCATCTTCATCTTCATCAGTAAAAGATATTATTTCATGACATTCTATAGGATTATTCTCTATGTGATAGACTTCAACTGCAGCAATTTCAGTTTCAAACTCCTGGGGACTTGACAAAGCCTCGATGAGTGCTTCCCGAAGATCTTTTGACAGATTCATAGCATCCATAATTGATAACTTGTCTGGTACTTGGGCCAAGTGTTTCAATATATCATACTTCTGATCCAGAGGTCAGTGTTTCTCAATAGGAATATGTGGTTTTGCAGGTACCTTGGAAGCAGATGCTTTTGAAGTTGATGCATCTTGTATTGGAATAGGAATTGGCAATATTCCTGGTTTTGGAAGATTAGACCGATTAGATCCATTTACTTGTTGAGAGGAAGAAGATGGAACCTTCAACCGGTCTTCCAAAATAACTGTTCCATGATTGAATTTTCTATTGGTAGAAGAACTTGCTTGTTCTTTTTGAGCTCGTTGAAGGGCTCTACCACGAGTTTCTGCTGCGTACACAGTTCTAGCAGGGGTAAAATTGGAATAGTGGCTTCTGAAAGATCCACATCTTCCCCTATATCCTGAGCCCCTGGAACTTCCTCTGATTCCCCTATTTGATACAGAGAATTCAGGCTCATTGAAATCGAAACTGTGACTGGCATATGGATCTGTTAATTGAATCATATTAACATAACCAAAGATTAACTCTTCGTCTGATGAAGACTTTGCCTGATTAGCCTATTTAGGTTGTGTCGTTTGGTGGTGCGGTGCTCGTGGCTTTGAAGTAGGTGGAATGAAGTCCACCAGAGTCAAAGACAACTTAGGCTTTGATACATACTCATCTTTTTCTGATTCTTTTTCTTTATTTGAATCATGTCATTTCTTTGAGGACATTCCCTCTGATGAAGAGGGTTTTTCTGCAACATTCATGGAAGAAGACACAATTGGTTTCTTTAATTGTGTTTGCAAAATAGAATGAGTTTGGTTGATTGTCTTTCTGACCATCCAATCATCATACTTCTGTGCATTTTTTCTTTTGACTTCTTGCCATTCGCCTTCCTCCTCTGGAACTGTAGCAGTAACACATGCTACCTGAGATGAAGAGACTTTCAGTTTGACTTGTCCCGAGTCGACCATCTTTTGTAGAAGGCATTTGAAGACAAAACACTCCTGGATGGGATTCCCCAACATTTGATGAAAAGGGCAATAACTAGGACGGTCTTCATCTCCATTCTTTTTTGGCCTCTTTGGCATTGGAAATTGAACCAAATTGTTTTCCAGAGCCGAAATGAAATAACCAGGAAATTGTTCATTTCGGAAAGAGTATATTTTTCTCTTCAGATCCTCAAATTGTTTTCGTCTTTGATCTCTTTGATCGTCTAGATGAAAAGGAATTTTTTGTTGGCACTCAGGAGGTGGAGCCCTTCGAGAAGATGAAGGTTTTGAGGTAGAAACAGATACATGTGCTTGTTTAAGAATAACTTTAGCAGTTTCTACTTTACCCATTATCCTTCCTGGAGTTGATGGAATTACACAAGATTTAACCTTATCATGTATAAGGGAATATTCAATCTGCTGAGTGATTGAAGTATGGTCTCGAAACCCTCTTGTGTATTTCACAGGGATTAACGGCGTGCATAATTCGTCACGCAGATTTGCCACACAGATTGGCAACAATTCTTCTTGAGGGAGTTCTAAGCTTAAGGAATATGTTAATCCCTTCCAGCGAGCAATGAAATTAGAGACCCTTTCATTATCCCTTTTCTTACAGTTTTTATGATCGAAAACTGTTGTCTTTGGCAAAGTTGAGCTGAACTGAAGGAGGAATTTTTGGCGAAGATCCTCCCATTCGGTAATTGACCGGGATTGCAAGCTTGTATACCAGACAAAAGTTGGTTCTTACAAGGTTCGCATGAAGCATCTGAGTTTCACTGCTTCTTGCTGCTCCAGAGTTCCCATCATAGGATCACAACAAAACACGTAATGAATCAAATGTTGTTCAGGATCGCCTGATCCATTGAAAATAGGGAATACAGGGTTCCCTAAACTGGATGGAGGAGAGATTGAATCTACCCATTTAGGGTAAACTTTCTATTCTGGTTGAACTTGATCACGTTTACCTTCCATAGTTTCTAAATGAGCTTTTAATGACCCAATAGTAGTTATTAACTTTTGAGAAACATCCGGTTGAACTTGGACTTGGGTAGGTGAAATGACTGGAGCTTTGAAAGATGTGGTGGTTGGTGCTTCAACTGATGGTAGCACTTCCAACTGTTGTTGAACTTGACCTATAGTATTAGACCTGTGAGGGTGTTCTAATAGAGGAGGATATTCTTGATCCATCTCAGTAGCTGCAAAAAATTCCGTCGGCTGACTAACTCCATCATGCTTAAGAAGAAGACTAATCTGAAGTAGTTCTGCATTCAACCTTCTTAATTCCTTCATTTCTTCCTCCTTTTGTGCAAACCTTTGCTCTAGTGAGACCGATTGACCTTCTCCAGAGGAAGGATATGTAACCTGGTTCTTTCCCTTCCCTTTGTTGGATCCTTTTCGGAGAGGGAGAAGTGGGTTACTCGAAGGATTACCTAGGTTCTGAGTAATCCTTTGATTTCGTGTACGCACACCTTCTTCATTTGTGTCGGTGCGTACATCTTCTTGTGCAGGAACCTCTTCATCTGAGTCCCCTGAGTGAGCCTCATCTGGTGGATCAGCAACAACGGTACTGATGACATTGATTGATGCATAACTCATCACATCCCTTCTATCATCATTTCTGTGATATTGTCTTCTTCCATGTCTTTGATGAGACATTGCCTTTTGTTGATTTAATCCCTCAAGAACTTCTTGACGAACTGTAATTTGGAGGGAATCTCCTGATAATTTGTCTCTTCATTCCTCTTGAGGATTCTTCCCCAATCGAGAAAAGACCGACTTTCTCTGAGGAGGGGATTGATGATTTGAAAAATTCCCATATCCGGTGGACTGGGGCTATTCCTTCTCAACTCCTCAAATCTTATTTGTTGATTCCGAGGGTTGGTTTAAAAGAGTCCCCAGTCTGGTGAGCTGGGGTGGCTCTTGACATGCTATGTCTGAGACTTTCTTAAAATATCTCCTGATATTGTGAACCTTAGTCCAGAAATCAGCTGGATGCATTAACCTGTATCCACTTTTATCACCCGGTTCAAAGACTGTTGGATGATTTCTGACACTTCTGTCACTTGGTGACGTGCTTGCTCCAAATGAGAGGCCTATTCAATATTCTCTTTTTCTTGATACAAGAGTAATTCAACAACTTTTTCCCTGTATTCTTTATTTTTAGAAGAACTAGTTGAAGCCTGTTCTTGGAAAAGTTTTTGATTACCAACAAAGCCCATTGACTGTGGCCGTCCATGGGCAACAACATTGCATGATACCATTTTTGGCGGGCTTTGCTAACTGGAGAGCACCATGAAATGCAGTGCTCCATGAACACCCCATACTCTGACACAAATACCAGATGGGGCATTGGAAATTAACTGACGCAATCTTCTTAGTGCGCCAAATCATTAATGTTGAAGGGCTCTCTGCTGCTTTTCATCCTTTGGATATCGAGAGACTGATAGAGATTCCAAATCAATCTGACGTTGTAACCCTTCTATTATCTTAAGATGATTTTCATATTCATCATAAGATAATACTTTCTTTTTCAACTGAAAAAGAGTTTTCCATATGTTGAGACGAATATCATGAATTTCATCTTCCGTCAAAATTTCTAGAATCTCATACTGAGAGTCAGCCAGAGGCCAAAACATGACTGGCACTTCACCTTTCGCCAGTTGTTTTCTCATGTTCAGAATTTCCTCTTTATCATTTGATGAAGATTATTATACCTGATTTGACCAGAGTTGGTGTTTCCTTTTTGCTTCATTGGATTTAATAGGATTGGTTGAGAAATCATTGATCAAACTAGAAGATGCATGACTTAGGGGTGGTTTGGAGAATGAACTACACCCTGGGTTATCTTATGATTGAGAAATTATTTCACCTGCTAGCGATTAAGCATCAGACATGACTGGTTTTGCATTTTCAATTGCCTCAAGATAAGAGGGCTTTCTCGGCACTACATTGTCCACTGGAGCATTTTCCGGGCAATATGCACCACTACTGCGGAGAGGACTTTCGCAGCGAAATTCATCATCATGGGGAGGACCACCATAATGGGTTACAGAAAAAGATGAGATCTCTTGCTCCTTGGTCTTCTAACCACAGAGAGGGTTCCTATGGCTCTCATTTAAAGATGAAACTTCGAGATCAACCAAATTGTCATGAAGCAAGCCTTCATGTGGAAGTGTCTATTGAAGACCTTCGGAATTAATGTTTCCACAATTGGGAAATGAGGGAGTAGAATCTTGCATTTCAACAGATAATTGTCTGAGGGCTTTAAGAACTCCAGCATCGAGAAAGGCCTTGTTACAGATTGGCTCTTGATCTCCTGACTGTGTTGGGCGTGTCTTTTTCTTAGAATCCTTCTTAAATGCTTTGGAAACCACTTGTTGACGAAAGTGGCTGCTCTGAGCAGGTGTATGCGCCTGATCAGGAAAGATGGTCAGGTTAGGCTGACGATCTCCACTCAAATCACGTGTATGTGCCTGACTTGGTTGTCCGTATGATATGGGGGAGTATGACCCACAACCCTCTTAGACTAGAACCGATGTGTGTGTCTGTTCCGGAGTGAATTGTTTATGTGTCACTCCACTGGTAGGGATAGATTTATGTGTCTTTCCCTGAGATGTTGCTGAAGTTGTTATAATATCCTGGTAGGCATCCAGAATATGAGCAGGGATTTGCTTCTTCTCTTTCACCATTGATAGAATATGCTTGGTGACTTCAGCTACCAGAAAGGGAATATACGTCCATTCCGAGCTTGGAGTAGGTGTATGTGTCTGCTCTTGTCCTCCTTTTCCTGTTAGTGAATCCTGACAGTACTCAAGTGTAGGGGCAGAGAGTTGAGTCTGCCTCCTATTTGTTGTCGGGGCTCTCCAACTAACTTCTCTGAATGCTACCAAGTGAGACTGTTGGTAGGCTTGATTAGTACTAGCAGGTGTATGCGCTTGCTAATTACACTTCGCCGAACGTAGTTGACGAGATCCATCATATGTAGTCAGATGAGCCTGCTGACTAGCTAATGATGTATAAACAGGTGTATGTTCCTACCTATAGTACTCCGCCATAATTTCCTGGCGGGATTGGCGTGATTTTGCCCGATGAGTCTGCTGGACAGCGGAATTAAAACGGACAGGTGTGTGTGCCTGCTCATTTCTTACCACCAAGTTATGTCAGTGGACTTCTCCGGAGATGGAAGAGATGAGAACCTGCTCACTGTTGACCGGACTTCGCCTCTAGCGATTCATCTTTCCTGCTCGGGTTCGAGGAACCTATGCCGGACGCCTGGAGTCGGTACCCTCATCATGTTGAGGGCGCACTTCCACACGAGTCTGGCGGCGATTGTTGGTGGGATCCCTCAGGAAGGACTCCTGTTTTCTTGAATTAAGGCCCTGAGGGACCTGCTCATTCACCTCCCCAGAATAAGGGAGTGAATGGTGATTGCGTTGTGGGGATAAGGACCCGAAACGGTTGGAGACGGTAGTCAGCACCGCCTGCTTCTTGATCACTGGTCGTCGTTGTCCGGACAACTGGTGTGAGTTGTTCACTTAGAGGGCTTGTCGGGCAGCCTCCAGAGTTGTGATGGTACCATGTTGACGGTACTCCTTAACCGGTGCGTTTGATACCTAGCGTTGAAGATTCTGAGTATGTGATATCATCCTCTGAGTGGACAATGATCCAGCAGGAGTAGCAGCAGTGGCATTTGCAGCAGCAGTATTCACAGGTGTGAACTTGAAAGAATACATTCTAGAAATGCAGAAGATCTTGGAAAAGAGTGTCTGTTTGATATAACAGACGTAATCAAGATAAATTCAGCCACTACATCTTTTGGATGAGCACATATGTCAATGGTTGTTTTTGTTGGCCATCTTATTGAGTTTTAAATATGGGCTTAACAAATAGGTCAAAAATCATTTTAACTTGGTTAAGGATTAACGTTGGGTTCACCATTTTTGTTTCCCCTTGGAATTTTGGGATGACCTCCTTGATGGGAGGTTCAAACATTCTGATCGGTTTCTAACGGGTTTGTTCGTAGAACCAGAAACATCCAATGATTCCACATCCATTTCGACCTACTTTCCAAATGTAGGTTCTCATTAGTTTGTGGAATGATGAGGCTTAGGAATTTTCATTGGTCGAGAGGATGGGAGTTCGGACTCATCACACCTTTTTGAGGGGAATTATTGTCTACTCCGGGACTCTCTTTATAGATTTAAGTTATGTTCGTGAATCCTTATTACATTACCAAGTATAAAATGAGTTTTCCATTAGATATGACAATCAATTATCAATACGTAAGAAATTTAGAGAATCTTTTATATGTATTTGAGGTTCTTCACTGATAAATAATCATCTGTATTTGTTATATATTCTTAGTCAATGGTATCCTTTGATACATAAAAGTCTCTTGGTCCTTATGATGACCATACTGGTTTTAAAGCCACTCAGTGGGGCACTTGAAGCTTATTGTCATTCAGAAGGACATGAATTATTTCAGAGTTGGGATCGAACCCGCAGATGGGCTACCTACATATCCTTTGATTATAAAAGGAATCAGAACCCACGTAGTTCGAGTAAGGGAGTATGATGTTTATGATTGATGGCTCAAAGAAGGATGTCATAATTACTTTTACACTCTAAGATCACATGAGTCATGCTCGATGTGAGAAACAAGAGGTATTGGTAAAAATCAGACAATTGTTCCATGAAAGATGCAATCATAAGAAATAATGTGGGGATTTATGTATGTATGACTTCCCAGATAAATGAAGATTAGGATTTACTTCAGGGAAGAAATCCAGGAATAGGGTCCATAAAGGTATATGTACTTCATGGAGATTTGAATACTCTAACTTGGGGATTACTCCTGAAAAGGAGGCCCAAATTAGGATAGGACTTATGATTGGGCTTACTCTTAAAAAGGAGGCCCAGATTAGGGGACTGGGGCTTACTCCTGAAAAGGAGGCCCAGATTAAAGGACTAGGGCTTACTTCTGAAAAGGAGGCCCAGATTAGGGGACTGGGGCTTACTCCTGAAAAGGAGGCCCAGATTAGGGGACTCGGGCTTACTCCTAAGGTGGATACCCAGGTTAATGAGTTCTCTCATCGTAAATTATGAGGTTGAATGAATGAAATCTCAATCTTTAGTGACATAAATATGTGTAAATCACTAGATTTTGAGAGTTATTCAACAGAATTACTTTCAGATAAGGATTTCAAATCAAGAAATCATGCCATAAATGGCTTTAAAGAGTCTCTTGAAGACTGAATCTTGAATAGGATAGGTGGAATGAAATAAGAGGGGTGAAATGGGCAAGAAGGGAACCCATGGAGGCAGAGGCGCGCAAGTCCTGGAAGGCGCGCAAGTACTGTGTGGGCGCGCAAGTCCTGGTCACGTAGGTATACCTAGGCGACACATAGGTACTTGCGTGACGGTTAACCAGCAGGGTAATACTTGAGAGACTCTTGGTTAAATCCTTTAGAATCATCTTGATATTCTTCCAGAATAGGGGTGCGCAAGGTCTATTGAAAGAGTAAGGCGGCGCACAAGTGAGTCCATTTCCTTTAAGGGCTGGCCACTCATGTGCGCAAGTATTGATGAGTTTCAACACTCAGGTCTTCCTCCCCCTCTTTAGATCTTCCGTTCTAGGTAATAAATTACCTTATAAGTGTTTCGGTAGCTTTGAGAAGGTACTAGGGCGCCGGGAGCTCAAATCTAAGTTTCTGGAAAAATTCCCTCCCCTCAAATGGGGGGCCCACAGGGTCTATTTATAGGCAGGAGAAGACCCCAGGTGATTTTCACTTAGGTTGCGCAAGTCACTTGCGTGACCGTTATGCGTCGCGCAAGTGGACTTGCACGACTATGAGGGAACTTGCGCGACCTATGGGCAATGTTCTCTTTGTTCATCCCTTTGTCGATTTTTGATGTTTTTTTCAAAGGCTGAATCAATTTTTGCTAAGTCATTTCCCTTTACATTCCTTTGGACTCTTTGATGAAAAGGAGCGTCAACACATATTATCACGTGAACATGATCCAATGTCTCCTCATCACTAAAGGATGGAAATATTTGGGAACCACTATGCACACATTTACTGTCAAAATTTTCATGGACCTAAATTGCCTCACAAACTATTGTTGGTCATATAGCTCATAGACCAACTCGTATTCAACACTTTCCACCAGCACCCCGCCTTGGAAGACCAGGAGGTTTGATCACTGCTCCTCAGCCTATATGTCTTCATCAGTCCCCAAACCCATTAGTATAGGGAACATGTGTAATTTTAAGTAATCCATCAATAAAACCATGTTCAACACTTCATTCAGAACCAACTTGAATGGAAAACATCCCATGACGTTAAGAATCGCCCGCATGAAGTTTTCTTTGGGAGTGGGAATTGAGTTTTGATATTCATAACCCACCATGTGTTTGGACACCCAGATGTTTTAAAAGTGGAATGGTCCACAAACACACTCAATGAAATATTCCACTCACTAATGTTTTGAAGTACCTTTTACAAATTCTCCAACACTACGATTGCAAGGATGATGTGCTTCCATGTTTCCAACATCATGTCCATGATAAAGGTTCCTGGCTACAGTCCCACGTGTGCATCCTTGTCTAGGAGCATCCATCCAAAAATCAGCACCATGATCAGCCAGGCCAATATGGTTATGCTCAGTCATAATATTTTATCCCCACAATTTCCACTGTCTTCATTCTAGTATCCACTTGTAGGAGAACTCAAATCCCCACTGGTACACCCTCAAACATGTGTGAGGCCTCCTCAGCGATTTTTTAGAATCCACCTTCCCCTCAGTGGGATCCTCTATCATGTGGTGCAGAAAATGATTGAACCACTACAAGAAGGGGATATCTATTGTCACCAAATTTACCTCACGGGTTCCCTACACCATGTCCATCAAAACATTCTCTAGATACAATAGATTTCCCTGATCTTCCCACACATTCTCGATAGGGAGAAACTATGCATACATCACCCCAGAATCATGACTATAGAGACATGATGAATGTCACAAAGGATAATGTAGGTCTTCCTATGAGGTAGTAAAAATTTGATGGTCCCTTGAGAATATTTTCTCAATAGTTCCAAAATTATCTCATATGGTCAGTATATGGGGAAATAAGAATCCCATGTTTCTTTGTAGAGTCCTTCCCACTTAAGCTCCATTCCAAATTCATCACATGACACACAAGCATAGAAAGCCTATTCCTAGTAATCTATGTTGTTTCCACCCCAGTGAAGATCATATCCATTATTCAATTCTTTCAACGGGTTTCCCATGCTTTCCTTTGTGATCATTGGGTACTGCTGAAGAGAATCCTCATCTTATATATTTTCATTGCTGATATTGTTGTTGTGGTTGTAGAAGAATATAGCCATGATGGGTTCATGATCCTATAATATGTGTGCCGAAGAAGCTCAATGTCACTGGTATTTCCATTGAATGCCTTTGAATCAATAGGATGGTTCTTCTTTAATCAACTGTATGAATAGGAAATCATCTCTCATGATGAATCCATATAGTAGAATCCTCTTTCATAGAGGATAGTCTTTCTAAGCCTTTGATAGTATCATTAGAAGTGATTTAGGGTATGAGGTAGTTTTGATTCTCACCCCAGTCATGATGTTGTTTTCCATCTCATACATCCAAGAAGATTCCACAAGGACTTCTTGAGAAACATCCTGAGTGACCATTGAATTCGGGACATAGATGTTTCCTAAAATATAGTTTGCAGAGACTACTCCTGAAGGTTGTTCATAGATCCCAAATTGTGGAGTTCGGAGTTATATTACTCACTCTAAAAATATATTTTTTATGATGTCCATTTTTATAATTAGTTTTTTATGATAAAAATAAATGAATTATATTTTGAAAAGAATTCATTCAAAAAGCACAGTCATGGAGGTAGTTAGATTCGTGAAAAAAAACAGCTTTGAAGATTTTCTTCACAAAAATTTTGGATCCTATGAGGGCCCCCACCCGTGCTACATATTAAAGTAAAATTTACCGTATTTCATGATGGATACCACTGTAGAGATCTATGTGTATGAGAATATTGAGTGAACACTACAAATGACCTTCATGAAAGGGAATAGATTGTTGAATTTTTTTAGATTCTCCCTCAGAATCCGACCCTCTTTTTCCCTTCAAATCCCATTCTTAGGGGTGCATTTTTTTCCAAAATACATTCCCCAAGATTAGTTGAGGAGGATATGGCTGATTTAGTGAAAATAATATCTCAAGCAGGTAGAAAAAAATACTTAACGGTATGCCTTCGGAATCCATTTTATGAAGGCCCCTTTACCTCTACGAACACATGATAAACTGGTAGTACAATTCGCGAGTCGATTAGTGATCTATGACTGCAATAATAGTGGATTTTGTTCTCCACAAGTCCAAAATAGCCATGAATAACTGTGAAGCCACATCTTCTTCAAAACCAACATATCGGCTTTGCAACACATTTTTCCTATAAATACTGGGGTACCAAATCTTCCTCAACCATATTACAGTGTTTGAGTATGGTTACCCCAAATATCTGATCAATGAAAAATATAGATACTATTGGATGTGACAATGTTACAATTCCCCAAATCCTCCAAAGCTTCATAATTACCCTCCTTAAGATCTAGGTCAGGTTTCTCCCTGGGTCAACAAACCCACTCCCAATATTCAAGGTCTTGTAAATGCATTTGTAGTCAAAGGCCCCTTCAAAGATAATACGATATTTACACTGACTTATCACCTTGAGGATCTAGAGACATGACTGGTGGCAATCTTTCATGATGGAATTTCATAACCATCATGGGTGGATTATGTCCAAGAACCATTAAATTTTGGAAATCCCAGTTTCACCCCATTTTTATTTGATGGGTGACCCACCTTGTCACTTTCCGAAAATTATTTCAAAGTGTAGACCCATGTTAGGGACCCTATAATAGCAGGAGGTAACTATGCTCTAAGGCTTTTTTCTGAAATTGGTGGGTCCCACATTTCTCTTTAATAGCCAGCTACACATAGGGTCTATTCTTGAATGGTGGGCCTTCATAGAAAATTCCTCTTCCAATTCAATTCCACTATATGTGATAAAAATATTTTTGACCTCTTCAACTAATACAAAGGCCTAATGATAAATTTGTAGACTTTTCCTCATGGTGTAAAGACATCATGTTTTAGCTTCATATTTTCTTGTCCTAGGAATAGCTGCTAACATTGTGTGATGGGAATGTTAAAAGTGAGATACTCTATACCCTTATCATAGAGAAAAAACTAGGTGGATTTTTTGAGTTCTCTAAAAAATATTATTCTTTGTAGGAATCCTTACAATGAACTCAAGAACAGTCACACCCATTGACTCTTCCATATCCTGTGATAAGACCTACCAATGTATAAAATACCATCTCTATTCATGTATAAAACCCTGAATGGTTACACGTACTAGATCCTTTTCTTTGAGATCATATCCAAGAGAATCCCTATCGGGACCAACCCTATCATGCACGTAATCTCCTAAAACCGCCTTATCTAGCGCAACCTCGCTAGGAATTTCCTTAATAAATGTAGCCACCTTGATGGGAAAATGTGGCTCCAACCCCCCATATGGAAAATGATCCCAAATATATTTTCGTGAAAAAAAGATCTAGGGACTATTCATTCATATGTATATAGGTACTAGGATACTTAATCCACACTCTAGAGAAGTGAATGATCACATTTCTAGAGTGAAAGAAACCCCAAGAGGATCACCTCACTAATTGTGTTAATCATTGACAGTAACATAAGATCATATAACAGAGCATAAGGTAATTTTTCTTGCTCAGTGATTGGCTTCTGTACTAGGTAGGTTGTGCCTTAGTTAATTTAGGTGTGGTTCTAGCATAGGTAATATATATCTTTTATAGCACAAACAGAAATAGAAAAGACTCTAGTGAATGAAAAAAGTTATCTTCCTACATTGTGCAGAAATATGTTGAATGGATGGAACCAAAGGAAGTTTCTCATGAAAATGTTATTATCAATGCCCAATTGGGAAGGCAAGACCCTCCCATGGTAATCATTCCTCTTTCATTCATTACATATTTTTCTCATCACAATCATCCACATCTCAAAAATGTAGGCATCAATGGGGTATGATAAATTAGAGTCCCCCTCCAGTGCCAAAGTCGTCTATCACACTTAGAGACATCCGGACTCTAGGGCTAGGATATTTTCCTAGGGTTCTCCTACCTCTGGATCTGTCCACCAAAGATGGGAAATAATATTCTCATGTGAATTCCTTCAAGTTGGTATCTGACTTTATAGTGTGTGGTAGTGAGGAATTCTATATAGACCTCTCACGTGCCTCCGGATGAAATTGTGGAAGGATATAAAGAGGATATGCTAAGATATAGAATACTTAATCTAGATAAAATAACCAGGTCTTTAATTCTAAAGAGACCAAGAATTTGAATTTTCATAGAACAGAAGAAGAAAAATCCTCATGGAATGCATCATCCGATACAATACCAGATCTAATAGGGTTAGTCGACTGAGAATCTCATCTGATGTTTTGTCATGATCATCAGTGTTTATAAATGTTCTGACCTAAATATTCAAATATTCATCTATCAGTTAGTTAATTTTGAATAGTTAGTTATCTATAAGATGTAAAAGACCAGTCCAGTTAGTCACTAGCAAAGAATTTCTAATATTATCTAGACTCCATCAGTTAAGTTGACAATAACAAATATTCCCTCTTCTAAAGATTGAACTTCTTTGGGGTGAAACAGTCCCTTGACATGAAATTATTATGTTCTCAATCACCTTTCTAGAATACCCATTAGGCTATCAATCCATGAGTCTCTACAAATTTTAAGTGAAATGCATGAGGCCTGAACAAATATCTTTAATTTAGGGAAGATTTATCCACTACTAAGACATAATAAACCTAGGAGGATAAGAAAAAGGATTGTAGATACATAATCTTATTTTCTAAAGAATATGAGGAAATCCCCTTGCATGAGAATATATATACTCTATACATCACTGGTCAGTTTAGTGGAATGGAATCCCATCACGGCCTAGTGGATATAATATTGGAGATTAACATAATCTAGTCCCATATATTCCACAGCCTATGACTAAATGAATCATATCTAACTCCCTCCAACATGAGAATTTAGGGTGATTATAAGAGAGAGTTGATAATTCATGAAATATTTGGTTGATGAACTGGTTTGTTGGCTTTATATAAAACACCAAATTCATGATAGTCTCACAAGATATAGCCTACAACACATTAATGAAGATACACTAGCCTCATTTGTATGTTGTGGTCCCAACCTTATATTAGCTATTCCTCAAATACTCCATCAATGGTCGATAATGGATACTCCAAGGTGATATGTTCTCCTTTGACTAATGTGAATCCCACTATCTAGATGTAGACTATTAAAAAATGGAGGGAATGTAAGTTCAAATCGATATGGATGAGCATGTCAATGGCCATAATGATCTGGATGCTACTGTATTCATTCCCTGTGAAGAATTTCAAGACAAAATTGTTCTCATGATTCATCAGTTAGAGCCTACATTTCTAGTATTGAAAGGTTTCTTCATTTTCCCTAAGAAAAAGTGTTTCATTATCCATATGAAAATTTATTTCTCATAGAATTCCTAAAACTCCTAAACTGTTTTGGTGGCGGTAGTACCTGAAGCCCATTCTCACATGATGCATCCATAAGAATTCTTCATGGGAACCAGTTAGTGGCATTACCGCATGTTTTTCAATATTGATTTCTATAAAAATGGTGAATCATAATCATTTATTTGACATCAAGAGTGGGCATCATGGTTGAAGACTAGATGGAATTAGTTCGATAGCTATTGTTCACACATCCTTGGAAGAACACGAACTCCTCATTGAATACTCTACATCTGCCAGTATAGACATCAGTTTTCCTCATGATCCAACTAATATTGAAGATACTCTTCCTACCTATGATTCAGATACCTCAGATGATGATGGTAATTTAGAGGAACCCATCATGAATTTCAAGAGGGGTTATCCACCACCATTGAAGAGTTGATTTAGTTTAATCTTGGTATAGAGGAAGAGAGAATACCAACACCAATCAGTTCTGTTATGTCTCTATAAGAACAAAATTAGTATGTTTCCTTCTTGAAACAGTACTATGATGTATTCTCTTAGAGTTATGATGATATTCTTGGGCTGGTTTCTTAGGTCACCATCCACCGTCTCGGCCACCTAGTGAGTCATCATGTGGTCAAGCATCCTCCTAGGAAAATTTTCCCCTCTCATAGTTCCATGGTAAAGGTCTATGTTTACAATCATATCCAAGAAAACTTTTCTCAGGAAGTGCAGTAACCTATGTCACTGATGAAAATCATCCCAATTAGGAAAAAAGTGGATAGATCAAAGTTTTTATTGAATTTAGAGACATAAAACCACACTATTAGATGGATTATTCTCCACTTCTTGTGATGGATATGTTGATCAATGATGTAGTAGGTTTTTGGTAAATTCCCATCATGGATGGATAGTTTAGATACAACTAGTTCCAGATGGCTCTAGAGGATGAGGATTACCATGCATTCAGAGAACAACTGGAGACTTTTTGCTATCAGGTTATACATTTAGAACTAATGAATGAATGATCCACTTATTTATGGTCCATGTAACAAATATTTATGATGAGTCTCAGGAAATTGGTATAGTTATGTGTGGATGGATTGGTGGTCAAATCCCACTAGTTTCGGGACCATCTCAATGATATTGAGAAATTGTTTGGCTTCCAACGTGCCTATGACTTGAAGATGAACCCATTGAACTGTGAATTCGGTGTTACCTCTATGAAATTTTATGTCTTCATTATTAGATATAGAGGAATCAAGTTTGACACAATAAAGAACAAGGAAATCAACCAAATTCCTACCATAATCAACCTTTAAGAGTTGTGGTGTCTTCAATGCCTTGTAGCTTATATATACAGGTTAATTGAGAATATACATAGAAATTGGGATCAATTTTTGATGATCATGAAGAATGGAATCATAATTTTGTGGTATGAGTACTACCCGGCCACTTTCAAGGACATAAAGAAGTATCTAATGTAATCTTAAAATCTTATTTCACTTATATTAAGAAAGTGTCTGGTTCTGTATGTGACCACCCTAGAATGGTCCCTTAGTTCCCTCTCACCCAAAATAATAATGAGGAAAGATAAAATAGTTTATAATGTCTTGGTCACATGCCCTTAGACACATATATTGGAAAATCCCCTATTGAATATAGTTTCGTCATGATACTATTTTCATTATAGAAGATTTGGAATTACCTATAACATCACGACATATAGCTGATTTTCTTAGTACAACCAAAAAAGTATAACCTAAATTTCCCCATGTTGATGGGATCATTGATACAATGGGTGTTAATACTCTAGTAGTTTGATATATGGTTCATCCTACATAATGATTACAAAGTAAAGGCATTGGCACACTATAGGGCCACACATTCATCTTATTAAGAACTACTGTTTGATATTGATTTCCCAGAATAATCTAACCTTTTAGTGGATTAGGCTATTCATTTTTGGTGGATGAATTTTGATGGTTATTCATAGATCTTGACAGATAAAAGTCTCATCCAACCCATGAACAACAATGTAGTCCTAGGTATATTTTTTATCCTTCCAGCATATAATGTCATGTCATACACATTTCTATTGTCAAAAGGATTCACCAACATTAAAGAAGAGTATCAGTCCCACATTATGGGTCTCTATATGGAACTTGAGATTTATTTTCCCAATTTACACCTATGAGGATACTCCAAGCTAGTCATATAGTAGATCAAGGGTGACTACACCATTATAATGTGAGATTTCAGGCTCCTAATAGAATGTTCTTATTAGATGATGGATATTTCTCTTCTCATACAGAGGGAATCATGTTCCTCAATTGAAAATTGGTCAAGTCGATGCCTTGGATTTTTTGCCACATCCCTTTTAGATATCAACCAAGATATTTTCTTCATTCATATGGCACATCATAGGGTCATCACCCTTTCAAAATCAGATGATACAAAATACCATGTAAATGAACAATATTCTAGTACATCTATAATAGGGTCCAATAATTCTCATATGGTCAATGCAATGACCGATTACAAAAATAACTTTTTTGAGTATCACTATCATGGTATTCCCCCATCAGATTGAGTCGAGAATGATATAATTTCATAATGTGTAGTGAATTTCACCCTCAAGAGTGGTCCATGTCTAGAGCACACCCTAAATATGAATGGTTTGAATGGAATTATCATCCATTACATCCAATGGTATGAGATCAATTATTTTATGCAGGTGGTCCATGTTGGATCCTATGGATCTCATCATGAGGGGTTGAATCTCATTTAACTAGTCCATATTTTTGTCTACTTTTGGCCCACCATGGTCCACGATTACATTGAGTTCACCAAGAGGTTTTATGAATGATAGATCCATGCCAACATTTTGCATCAATCGTTAGTGATTATCCACACCACAACTTATTCATATCCCTACTAAAAATGGGGAGTCAACATTGTGGGACAATACTCGCCAGTATTATCTCACTAGTGTAGGTTGATCTTGACCAAGATAGACTTGTTCTCCATGTGATCTGACGTTATTCCCATTAATGAATTCAATTATCGGTCAATGATTGAGTTAAAAATATCCTACATCATCCATCAATTTGGATATCCTCATTTTAATATTAGAAATAGTGGCGCCAACTTTTGTGATGATGTGTTAAAAAATTCAGAAGAAAAGTACGACATAAAGTCTAACATACTTATCACTACCATGAAGAATAAAATGTTCATATTGAGGAAATAAACAAGACAATATGTAATTTATTTATTAAAATGGTGGGTTAGAAAAAATGGAGTGGTCCTAAAAAGATCCCCAATTCCCTCAGGGTATATTAGAAGACCACTTGAAATTCCACACAAGTGACTCTATATTCCTGATTTTCTTAAAAAAGGCGGTTATACCCATAAAGATTACCTTTTAATCACCATGAATAGAATTTTATGACTACCCGAATCCATAAAGTAAAACATAAGACTATCAAGATGAGTTAGAATCCCTCAAGGAGAACAGGATTCAAGCCTTGAACAATCTAGAGAACCACCATTATAGGATAGAGAGAGAGTTAAACAAGAATGTTTCCTTCTCTCATTCCTCCAAGGTGACATAGTATTTTCTCTTTGAATATTGTTGATACATGGAAATAATTTGGTGAAAATGAAACTCAAATAGGAGTGACCTTACATCATCCACAAGGTATATTATAATGGTTCATACACCTCAATCGCCATATATGAAGATCTTATCATACCTCCCACCAATTACAAGTATCTCAAGAAATACTTCTCATAAGGATTCTATAGTCTAAGATGGATGACCATAAACTACTTTGCATGTACAAGTATTATGAATTTAAATTTTGTTTCCATGGTCCAGACTATGTGACCATAAACTATGACCCCATGTTCCTAGAATCACGACCTTATACAATTTGAATGTTGTATCATGAATGTTGTGTGTAGTGTTGGGTGGTCTCCCGAGACCCTCCAGTCATGTCAGGTAACTTCTCTTCATTTTTTCACATTTTCCTCTAATACAGACACTCTTTATTCCATGAAATATAACCTTACACGTTTTTCAGCTGTTCCAAACCCTATGACCCTAAACTAGGGTCTCAGGTCCAAAACATATAACCTTTAACAATTTTTTAGTCCAAGAATCATGACCTTAAATTTTTTTCCCATCTTCCAAAATCTACATCAACGAACTAATAGTAGCCACATTCTTAAAGCTAAGTTACCTTAAACTAAAACTACCATGGTCCAAAAATTATGAAACTAAACTATTTGAAACCCCGATAGTTTTAGTTGTACAATGTCAAAATAAAAAGATGAGTTCATCAATGTGCGATATTAAAATTCAATCCTACCTTATATAGAACTAGGATGCCTATTGTGTTAAGTATGGGATGATGCAAAAATTCATTCCCCATTTACAACCAGGATGCTTTTTACTACATCTATGAGATGGTAAAAAGCCTTACCTCATCTAAAATTGAAATTCCTCATATAATTTGGTAAAAACCAAAACAAATGCCCTCAGTATACAATACTAATTTATAGACTTACCATGTGTCATGAACACTAGATTCTCTAATCAAAGAGGATTTCTCCATTCCTGATGTAGTCCCCCTACAACACCCCTCCTTCAGAAATATGACTGTAATGATTCCCATCCTCAAGGGATATATAGTGAATCCTAGACTCTAGTAACCAAACCCAAATGTGGATTCCCCAATCCATTTCCACCTTGGACCCTTAGATGGTCCAAACTATATGACCATAAATAAAGAGTATTGGCCAAAGATAAATTACATTAAATAGTAGAAACCTTGGTCCAATATCTATGACCTTAAACTATGAGTCTTGGTCAAAGATATGTGGCCTTAAACTATAGAAAACTGAATCCAAGCATTATGACATGGAACTATATACACAAACACATTATTTTTATAGTTTTCTTCAACTTGGTGTTTAGCAAAACCTCTTCAACCACATATTTTTAGAACTACATGTTGGTTGATTTTAATTTCCATGGGATACATTGTGATGCCAATATTACATATCTAGAGTCCAACTCCTCTCGTTGATGTATTATAGGGTCTCCATTCGCCAACAGAATGATATATTCCTAGGGTACCGTTTTTCATGTTTTGGGGGGTGTGTTGCCACATAGTCACAACATTCGCATTGGGTTATTATCCTTTTATATCATGCATGCCTCCTTAGGACACTCATGCCACACCCTTGGGTAGATCTATGTGACTGTAAACCAGTAATTTCCTCTTGGTATGATATCTATGAAATTAAATTAACAATAACCCCACATCAAGTTGTATGACTTTAACTAAAAATACCAACATCTTAATCACTTAATGATAAATTGTAGTCTCACAATTTCTAAAACTACTATGCCTCACATCATATGTGAGATGATGGAAACAGAAACCTCAACACATGACATTAAACTATAGATTTACCCCATATAAAATTGGAATGCTACCTAATGTGAGATGGTTTAACCCATGTCTAACCAAGATACCCCATATGAAAATAATGGGAAAATCAAAAACCATTACACATTATGAATATATGAAGCCTCATTATATGATATGATTATATGTCATCATTATAGAGGAAATAACTCCATCAAAATCATCCCCCACCACACCATGTCTCAAAACTACATGTGTCTTGATTCCCATTCTCATGGGATATTTTTTGATACCCAAATATTTCATCTCATGACTAGCCTTACCATTGAATCTCCTCATGTAATTCCCACTCCAAGCCTAGTTTAATTCTCAACCACCTCTGTGTTCATCCATCATGTCTGAGTGCATTGCCAAATACCCCCTATGGTATTACATTATCTCCAAGACAATCCCCAATTTCACATATGAGCTTAGTGACTTCTTTAATTTGGAAAACCATCATCCTTCATATATGAATAGACTCCCTCACTAATGTTTTTGTCTATCCATAATGGCTAACAAACCATTTTGGGAATACTCCTCAAAATAGATTTGGTATAAAATAGTAACTCCCATGTTTTTAACAAGTTCAATGGTCAACCTCATAGTTTTTAACCCCATCCTGAATCAACATGTATCCAAAACTATATTTTTAACAAGGTTAATAGTTATTCCCCATGTGTGGGTAAGTCCCATTTCACTATACGCATCTTGAAGGTCTCAATCTACCTCCTAGAAATTGTTGTTCAATTTCTCCCCTTGATGTGTTATCCCCTACAAGAAAAAATAACTCTATACCACTCCTTATTTCTCACACCGAGAATGGATTACGTAGGCTTAGATTTTTGGTGAAGTTTCTTTATGAAATGTCCAGATGTGTGAGCATCACCTGATGGTACGAACTCTATGCCCTTATAATCAGAGCCCATGATTTAAGAATTTAGGTAATGTTAAAATCCTATTAGGAATGTTATGCGTTATATGTAGTGGACTCATATGCCCCCACATTCAAATTGGATTTTTCAACCACCCCCAAACACATGTTCTTTTAGGATATGCAATTCTGATTCTATGCATCACAACCTTAAACTATGTAAAAGGTTCCTCTGGGAAATTTTTTGTCGTTTTTCCTCCTAGTATCCTCATTGAAATTAGGTAATCCCACCCATATACTACACATATTCCCTTTGAGATACACAACCCTTTGGTTCAAGAATTATGACCTTAAAATATTTTAAGTTAGTCCAAACTCTATGACCCCAAATGTGTACATAGGTCTAAACAAAAAATAATTTAACTATTTTTAGACCTCTACTTATGTTTTAGGGTCATTTTACACTTAGTAACCTCCATTAATATCGGGTTACTAACCCTTTCATGTCATGATAAAAATTTATGGGAATCCCATGATATGATCTCTCTTACCTTAAACTAAAATACTGATGTCTTAATCATAACATTAAATTTTTTGATACATAATCTTGGCCATATGACATTCAATTCTGTGTCTAACATCCTTATTTTATGATGATAAACTATGTTTCTATCATCCTCATTGTACGACATAAAACTATGAGGCATCTTAGTCCCTTTCTTGCGAAACAATTTCATTTGGTGCCAGTCTCCAATAACATTATTCTTTTAATTTAACCTTCACTTGGAATTCTAGGTGATTCTTCCCCTATAAAATGAGATGTTCCCTTTTCCATGACTGATACTCTTACATAATGTGCTCAAAGACATGATGAAATAACCTAAAAAGTGATGAAAATCATTTGAATAGTTCATTACTCTGTATCCACACTTCATGTATCCCTTAATTTAGATACAAATAATCTTCCATATCTGAATGTTACCCCATAATGGAATGTTTTTGGTCCATATTTCCTCACCTACCATCTCGGACACAACATCAGGAAGACCTTATAAGAAACATTGAGATATGTTTTCTGTTTCGAACATGGTCAACAGTCGACCCTATTTTTTCCGATATCCTTGGAAATATGATAATGAATGCAATGTTTAGATCATGGTAAACATTTATCCCCATTCATCACGATACCCCTTGATGTTCCAAATGTTAGATTTTTTTATTCAGACACTTCATCCCCCATTGTTCAAGTAAATTTAAATGCCCAAGGAGTTACCCCATTCATGAAATAACACGTGTTAGAAAAACTAGTTGACTATTAAGATATCCTCATTGTCCATTTATAGACTCTCTCAACCCAAACACTCGTGATTCTCAGTTATAAAATTTATACATTGATTGTTCAACTGATTTTATGACACTCTCATATAAATTAGAAGTCACATGGTCGTCCCTTTTTTCTCTCACAAAGCATCAACCACGTGAGAATATGGATTGGTCGTTTGTTGTCTCATAAGAATGGTTGAAGTGGGATAATAAAATTTGTTGAATGAAACATGATCCATCATGTGGTAAATTAAACAAACCAAAAAAACATTATGAAGGGTCATAATAAAATTTGAACCTTTTTACAAGATTCTACAAACTTTGAACCCAATGATTTAATGGTCAAGATTAACCAAGAACTGTCAAGTGGTCTCCAGATCCCACTACTACTCCTCGAGGTTTTATGTATACTCATTGGCCCTGTGATGGACTTATTCATCCCTAATCTGCATGTAGTCCTGTTCATCTTTGTACTCGCCCACCAAATATTTCGCCTCAGTTTCCTCATCTTAAAGTACTACCAATTGCGACCTCACTTAGATGATAATCGTGGTTTCAATAGTGGAAATTATCACATGCTCCAAATCCATCCCATATAAATGATATACCTCCTCCAAATCCACTTGAATCACTTTAATATCAACATACTTATAATATACCACCTTTTTATAACATAACTTTTCATTACATTTTACAAACAGAGGATCTTTAAAGATTACAGTCTTGGAAATCAAGAACATAATACATGAAAACAACATTAAACATCCTTCTAATAAACTTGTAGGGCTTCATCAAAGGTTAATCCTATGTAAAATTACTAAATCTCATAAACATGATACATACATCAAAGTAAAGGGTGAGAAAAAGGCTCAGTAAAGAAAACAAGTGAAATAGTTGACATGTGATCTTGAGCAATATTAATAAGAACATGATATAAATCATAAAGGATTGAGAAATGGAATAATAAAAATATCATAATAAAAATAACATGAATCATAACTTTAATATGTGGCTACAACATTTCATTTAGACATTCATGAAAATATCACCAAGGTATGTCCCTGAGGTTTCATAACAATTACCAAGGTTTTTCACCAAGGTATCATGAAACTTGCCATCCCTAGAGATTAATTATTTACCCAATGAATTAGAGCGCTATTAGGGAGCACCGTTAATATTTATTTAATTTCATGTTATCCACATAGATCATAATAAAACATTTCAGAAATAACCCATAGAGAACAAAAGAAATGGGTTTGATTTTAAAATCATGTTGTTATAAATGTTCTCAAAAATAATATCATTAAGTCATAAATAACCCATGGAAACAGGCGAGGGTTACAAGTATGTTAATTATAGAATAAAATATATATCAATTTTTTATAAATATGAACACCCATAAAGATGAAATAGGTATGGGTATTCACCTATAAAGAAACAATAGAATTTCTTGGGAGAAAGAGAATGAAGTTTTAAGGTGAAATTTCTGCAGCATAACGGCTATATATCATTGTTTTAGAAATTAATAAAAAAAGAGGGGACTAGGTTCTCCCATAAATATATGGATCATTTCTCAATAGATTTACAGAATAAAAAGAAATAATATCATGGTGTGGATATTTTAATGACACACCACATGAAAAGGAAACTTGAAAAGAAAAAGAAAGCATGATTTCTTCTACGAATATTCGGCAGCCTAACGACGTCACTTAAAAATTCAGAAAATCAATTTATGAGAGCGGAAAGGGTATCCCATCATTTTGAAATGAAATGGAAAGTATTAAAGATATATAATAATAATCCCCCACAAAATAAAATGGAACTATAAGACATAACATAAAGGAAGTCATGACTTAAGAGAGGAGGGTGAAAGGTTCCTTTACTGATTTGGTAACTTTCGAAAAGTACACCCCTTAGAAGAAGGATCATGTAAATAATATGTGAATACTCATAAATTAAAATATATTACACAGAGAGTACTATCATGGGAACTAAATACACCACAAAAAAAAGTAAATAGTGGAAAATATACCATGAATCTCACAGGAATAAGAAGTGATATGAAAATCTCTTACCACGTTGTATTCAATCGAATCGTATGACCAAAAATTACTAACCCCCAAAAGAATCAAATAATACTATGAATATAAAGATAATATTGATAATATATATCCAATTTCATTACACAATACACCACATGCTATAAATACGTGGCGAACAATAGAAATCTCACAGAATTAAAAGTGAGATAAGAATCTCTTACAACATTGTAATCAATCGAGTCATATGACCAAAAGTTAATAACCACCAAAATATTCATAGAATAACATTAATATAATGATAATAATGATAATATATATCAAATTTCAGTACACAATACACCACATGAAATAAATTAGTGGCAAATAATGGAAACCCCAGAGAATTAAAAGATAGATAAGAATCCCTTACCACGTTGTATTCAATCAAATAGTATGACCAAAAATTATTAACCACCAAAATAATCACATAATACCATGAATATAAATATAATCCTTAAAATATATATCCAATGGTATTACACAATACACCACATGCTATAAATAAGTGATGAACAATGGAAGTATCACATAATTAAAAGTGAGATTAGAATCCCTTTCCTCGTTGTCTGGCTTGACTTGCTCGTATGTTCCTTGTTCTTCTTGAATAATAAATGTAAGTTACTTTATACTTAATTAAGAATATTTTTAATTTTTATTGTTCCTTTTATATTACTTATTACATTTTTATAATAATTAGTTAATTATTTGAGCTCATATCAGACATTTTGTCAATGTTCAGGACTTGAGTAAAAAATGAACTTTTTATAATTATAAATTTTCAATGTTGTAAAAAGTCAATTATCTCCAAAAAGATATTTATCATTTAGATGTCATATATATCATATATATCCATTATATATATGTATTTATAATAATACAAAACATTTGGAGATAATAAATGAAATGTATCGTTCATGGAGACGGTAAGTCGTACGTACGCATGAACGCTACTTTTATTTATATTTCTTGTTTTAATGAAATGATAACATAGTGATTCATAGTTATATTATAATTTCATTATAATATGTATGTCATATATGTTGCATATGTTCAAAAAAATTATCCTTTATACTTTCCACATATGATATGAACGAGTCATATCACTTTGAGGCGGTGGAAGTCCACACTTCCTCTAATTAAATTATCGCATTTACCCATTATGGGAACCATAATTTTATGCTATAAAAATGAAAATACAGAATAAGTGTGAGAAATGGGTAAGAAGTGAGGGATTTTTATAATAGAGAGGAGGGGCTCTTTGGGAATGTTTGAAAATATTATTTTATTATATAATGATTGTAGGTTTCTAAAGGTACAAAAATCATTAAATTCAAAGATAAGGTGGTCCATGTTCAAAATAAAATCATCCAATAAGAAGTGGAAAAGTTTTGGATATTTTTTAAATTTTTATTTTCTTATTTATTTAAATCATCCATTAATGACGTAAATGTTGCATCATCATAGTGTCATAAATAATTTTATTTATATGATGTCTATTAATTGTAAAAAACCATGATGTAGAAAATATTTGTAGATTTCTAATGAACATTTATATTCGAAAAGATATCTTATATATTCCCATGTAAAAATTGTTTTAGTAAAACAATACATGTTTATGACATTTTTATTTTTACTTTAAATAAAAAGTTATAAATTTCATTATGTTACCCAAGTGGCTTCATGGGGCCCCCAAATTGACCCATGGATTGTATTGGTCATCCATTACTCATCCAATAAGGTTAGGAAAAGTTTCAAGGTAATTTTTTATTATTATAAAATTATTTTTACCTTAAATTACCCTAATTACCTTTAATCATGGTTAATAAATGTCAAAAATTACTATTCATGAAAAATTATTTTCATCCCATTGAACAAAATTTTACTTAATAATGACAACCATGTATGTCAAATTTTTTAAATTCAATTCACAGAAGAGGTAAAATTTCATTTAAATGAAAAAGTTAGTTTTTTAACTACTACTTAGTGGTTTCACTATTCATCAAAAATTGAAGGTTTTCAGAAAAATTCCAAAAATTCACACTAAGATAAATTTGATATTCTGAATTCAAAAATGATGTTTGTTTTACCAAATTCAAAACATATAAGTTTCAATAATTAATTTTATAATTAATTATCATCTTCAAAACAAAAACAATGTTTTTAAGAAATAATAACCATCAAAATATTGATACTTATTAATGTGCAATTTCAAATTAAAATTACTTCCAAAGGAAAACATTGTGTTAAATTTTAAAAAATATAATATATTTACACTTTAAAACCAATTAATAAGATAATCAAACCATATAAATAAATTAGATTAAAAGATGATTTTGAATTAAAATACAACATGTTTTTTTCTATTAATTAAAAATGAACATTATCAGAAAAATATCAAAATTTCATCCAAAATAAATTTTGACGTCCCGATTCTAAATATTAAAATTATTTTGTCAAATAAAATATATAAAAGTGAAAAAACCAAGATTTAAAAAGAGTTCTCCATTAAAAGGTGGTAAATCACCCTTTTAAAGTAATCTGTACATAAAATTAGATTCATTTACATTTTAAGCCGCTGACTATTATTGGATGTATATAAAAAACATTTAACAAACATATATTATCTTATTTAAGTTAGTTCTATTAATTCATGCCAATACAACATCTAGGTGTCAACTACCATTTTAGATAATAATATTATATTATTAGTGTGTAAGGTAAGATTTCAAAGAAACCCATTGTTGTGTGTCTGGTACGCCGTTGAATATAGAATCCACTTTAAAATAAAATTAATATTTAATTAAAAAATATTAATAAATATGATAATGTCATATTCTTTATTTTCTTGGGGTGTTACAATCCATGTGTTTGATCTATTCAACAACAAGCTCCTTCCACTCAGCATGCACCAAATCTACAAGATAATCTCGATCCAATGTATGGAGGTCATGGGAGCCCACCCCACTAGTTTCTAGGCTAACAATCCAATGATAGATAGATCTCACTCGGCCAGGAATATTAGCTATCAGGGTTCTAGTGATGAAGTTTGAAACATCCCTCCAATCCTTGCAACAAACATCTTTATTCTTCTAGTTGGAATCTATGATATAGTTCTAGAAGTATTCTGGTGGCATAGGTTCATATGGAGGAAAGAACCTCATCACATCGTTGTCTTATTTGTCCATATAATATATAAAAATTATGTCTAAAGAAGATGAGTTATATCCATCCCTCTCATCTGTAGCAGGAACCCTCTCTACCTCCTATGGTACCTTTGAGGTTTACTCCAACATATCATCATTCTCATCTACCCTAAATAGTGGATCAGTCTCATATGTAGCTCCATCTACCACCACTAATTGAAATTATTTGGTACCAAAATCTAAAAAATCTTCCCTATTCACTCTAGTTCTAGGAATGAGTGTTGTTTCCTCCATTAAGACTTCATCTCTAATAATCACCTCTTGTGATGCCTCTATGAAAGTCCTAGCAACCACAACCCCATAATCTATTCCCATTATGGGAACCACCTTGACCTCTTATGTAAAGGGAACAACCTCAGAAGTCACTTCTAATATAACATCTATTGTTGTCCCTACCACCGTATCCTCCCCAATCATCTTCTTTATGGATGTATCACCTTATTTCACTACCTCATCCTTAGCCATCATCGACTCAGGTGTTGAAAATTAAATCTAAGCCCCATACATGACTCAAACCACCATTTGAGCATGATTCATTTAAACATAAAAAGGAATGTTGATAAAATAAATAAATAAATAGAGGGAAAAGTATTACTAGAATAATGTATTTTGGTTAGTAACTCCAAAACGATTATAGGAAGTCCCTTTGGAAAGGGAATTCCCCCAGTAGTGGCCGCCTTAGTCATGTGAATCATTTCAGCTGATGATTTTCCACCCATGGACCTGATTTCCGGGAGGCCCCGTCACTTTAACCTTTAGGGGTTGAGGAATCATAGGCTTCCGCCACAGCCTCATCTTGAACCTCTCTATCCTCCATGTATGATTCCTACAAAAGTGAAAAAGGAGTTATGAATTAGTTATAAAAAGAGAGGTTATATGTAAGGAAAAAAAGATACTAATATTTACCTAGTTGAAAAAAATGCATCCTCTTGCAGGAGAGTCACAATAATCATCACTTCCCTAGGATTCCTCTAGCTCCTCTGGTATAGGTGCACTTGCAATAAGGTTTCTTTCCCAAAGCTAAGGAAGAGATTTCATGTTCAGAACCCCCTTCACTCAACTAGTAATGGGTAGGGTAGTTACCTAAGAGTGTATTATCTCCTTTAACTCCATTACATATCCCATTTCCTTATCATGGATCAGGTGAAATCCTACCTTGGAATGACCCAACATTATGAGACACACCTCGTCTCTATTTCATTGTACCCATATTCAGTGGTTATTGGTGAACTATCTATATACAACCAAGTTAACCATATCTTCAAAGAAGAAAACATCACTAGGGATATTCACAAAGAACAAACACTCCCATAGGCCTTATAAAAATGTCAATGGAACCAACCTAGAGGGTCCACATTCCTCCCGGGACAACATTCCTATGAGCGCTAAGTCTGTTGTTACTCCCCTCCCTATATATCCTTTCTATTTAGAGTAATTAACCATTGGATTTTTAGTTTTTTCCCTAATCACTGGGATAACTCGACCTCCATGACATGCTCTAGATTATTCTCTCTACTGGCCTCATGGTTGA
Organism: Viscum album; assembly: GCA_963277665.1. Classification (NCBI taxonomy): domain Eukaryota; kingdom Viridiplantae; phylum Streptophyta; class Magnoliopsida; order Santalales; family Viscaceae; genus Viscum; species Viscum album. The sequence goes on along the minus strand of OY728158.1, from coordinate 1,857,128,558 downwards.
AGATCCCATATTTCTTTACTCTAAGTAGTTTTTTGATTCATCATTTATCCTGGGTATGTTCTCTCCAGGCTCTGTGTATACTAATAGATAATCATCTAGGCAGCTACATGAGGTGGAAGCTCATACAAAAATTTACCATCAACCCATGTAAGAATTTACCATATTTTCCATGGGACCAAATGATTAACCTCACCATGAACATATTTTTATATTTTTGGGGTCAACCGATGTAGGCACCAGAACTACCTTGCAAATCGATAGGAGTTGCACATCTCACAAATCAGATGTCAGTCAACCCCTACCACTAATACCCCACCTTATAATTCTAGGAGGTAAAACTATTTCTTGATGTTCCATGTACCATCATAGGTCATTATATTCTTTAAGAGAGGGAATGAGTGGAACATAAACAACTCTCTTGACCCGACCCTCACTAGCATGTCCATAGGGTGTAACTTGAGAGGGTATCTTCTAACGATGATCATAATTTCAGGCTAGAAATTTATTTTTGATGGAGAGATGGGGATTGGTCACTCATATTCCCCCCATGTGTGTGGATACCCAACTATAAAATAAGTGGACAGTCTTGCAAGCACTGAGAAGAGTCTTCTATTTATTGATGTGGCAGAGCACCCATACAACTTCTCCAATGAAGGTATAGCCAGGTTGGTACACTACCACATCACCAACATACCTGCTATCATGAAGGTTTACATATGTACCTCCATATATGAATCCCTCACCTATATCATACATCCATTTATCAATAATATGACAATACCATATAACCTAACCACAGGAGCCGCAAGCATTATGCTTTAACATCACAACTTCCACTAGATATTCTCCAATAGCCACATGTACGTGTGCTCCTTCCATAGCTAGAATGCACTAAGTAATGTGTACTACCTTATTAGTATCTTTTCTGCATTCTCATTCAATAAATAGACAAAATTATTCTTAAATGGGATGTCCTTCATTTATGGATTGTGTTTTCAGGTCCATATCACCAAGTGCAACAATTCCACCACAAGAGATATAATATTATTTGGGTCCTCAGACACAATATCTATAGGGAGTAATTCAATAAAATTCAATCATTAAATTAGGATAAATTCAATAAGGTAAAAATGCCACAAGCTGATGGCAACTGTCCCCTACTGTAGATGGAATGTTTTGGTCCCAGGTGACCACCAGGACAGTAGCTTCGGTGTAATGTTTTGGTGGTGGTAATAATGAAACTATGAGGCCCATGCCACTTCATAAATTTATAACCACTTCATATCTACCTAAATTTAAGAATATTATGAACAAGCCTAATAAACTTAGTCTCATTCATTGGTAAAAGTTCCTCCCATGCACAAGTATCTACCATTGGTCCTCCTTTTGGGTGGGTTTAACAACCCGACCCTAAGGGTCATCTCGTAATATAGGGGGTGTATCATCATCCAAATTCTCCCCTTCAATGCTATTTAAATGGTTCCAAAGAGTGTACACCATCAGAGGTGCATGGCCCTTTTTTATATTTCATCCAGTATCCTTGTTCCACTAGTAATGTCTGAGCATGATTCAGAACCAGTAGGGGTGATCATCCCTACTCACATCAAGGATGAATACATCATGCCTCATCCCAAATCCATAAAGTGGAAGCCTCTTTCCATGATGATTATTTTTTTGAGCCTCTTCCTATAATGTGATTATTATTCATTGTGTGATACACTCTGAATACTCCCCTAGATCATAAAGTTCTCATCCATATCTCTTGATGAGAGACTTAAACTTTGGAACCTTTATTGGGATTTTATTTTGAGAAATAGATGTTTTTAAGAATTGATTTCGTGAATCATTTCTTATGAAAGGTGGGGTTTTTAAGTTTGATTTCTTGGTGGTTGTCTCGTAGAGATCTAGTGCGCATGGAACTCTTCATATGCACAAATAAGGTGATCTTAGTGAAAAAAGGACATGGGAATTTGTTTTTTAAAAAGTATCATGGTCACTCTATGGACCTCCTATTCTATTTATAGGAGTATGCCCAAGGATTTTATGAATGACCTTCATGAATGGGATATTTCCTCCACTTTCATGAATAGGATTCACATATTGAATATAATTTCCATTGTTTTTCAATTTTCATTAAAAATATATATCTTTTTTCACTATCGGCTCTAATTCGTATGGGGGAAATTTTTTGACACCAAAATATGTTTTTCAAGGGAGAGGTCAAGGGAGGAACAACTAGTTCAGAGTGATTCAGGGCCAAAATGGCCAAAATATCAGCTCAAAGGTGTGCCTTCATGAAGATTCCATCCAACATGAATGGGTTGGATTTTCCATGGAGTCTTTCATGTGAAGTCCAAATAGTTCCTCCACTTCGTGTCAGTATGCATATGACGAGATTTTCTTTTTGAGAACATGAAGTGTGTGTAGTACCTTGATGAAAACCCCTTTGGAATCACAGATCCCCCAACACTCCCAGATCTCATAATGCTTCACCAAAGACCCCAGTATTTAATAAACCCATGCCCAACCTTTATTGGGCCTATTAATACCCCATGGGGTCTAACTTTGTAGGGAATGCGACCTTTCATCTTCGACCAAAATAAATGAGTTCAACATACTCAACGCTTCATGAGTGACAAAAGAAAAGTATTTTCAAAGGTGCCCTACCTACAAGAAACCACCTCTCTTATATTTTTGAGAGACCCCACCCAATTCCAATATTCCTTTCATAAAGTACCCTACCAATCATGGAATAATAAATCCTTTTGTGGAATATGGGTTTTTATGAATCATCTATCCTTCATAAATCCAACCTTATACAAAGAAGGACTTTGCTTTGTGGTAGGGTCACCTAGTTTTAAAAAGAATACTCCTTCGTGAGGAGCCTTAACTCTACAAGACTCCATTATTATTAATAACTTCATTCGTAAAACTAAAATCATCTTGAAATAAATCCACCATGTCGCTCCATGTTTCCTCTCTTTAGCTGATCCTCTATCACAATGATCATGTTCATGGGTCCCATGTGTCCCACCTACTACATCGTTGAATTGGTGATCTGATTCATATCTATTCGAAGAATATGTTTTCTAAAATTATTCTCGTGACATAAAATTCCTCTAAGATGGTGTGATCGTGAAAACATCTATGGTGCATGATATAAACCAACCTAGCTTCATGTCTTAGTTGTATAAAATTAAACTTCAGGACAATTCCCTGAACACATGATGTAAAACTATACCCATACCCTACACATTGGGTGTAGGATTCCCCATATATGATAATCATGGAATGTCACACTCTCCCACCATGATTACAATCCACCATTATATGATTACAATCCACCCACCATATGGTATATTCAATGTGTAACCCCTATACCAACCCTCATCAATTCTCTTTTCATGACACGAGTATCCTTACCACGTGATGTTAAACTACATGGATCAATCCTACAACACTACCTTAATATATGGGATCAAAATACATGGGTTTTTGTCCATGTATTATAAACATGTAATTTAGGATGCCTCCTTGAATTTCAAACCTGAAAAACATCACCTCCATGCGTAACATCATCCCTCGTAAGGACAAGCTTCTTGATTCATCTCCATGAGATGTTATACTCCATCTTCATAAAATGTTAAACTGGTGAGATACACCCTTCTACTGTCTCTATGAGATGTTAAACTTAAACCTTCAACTATAAGTGTGACATATTATCTCAGAGTGACACACTTCTTACTGTCTCCATAATAAATTATTATCTATTTCCTTATATGTCAAACTTGTGACACGAACACGTCTTCCATATCCATAAGATATTAAAAATTTTAGACATTGAAATTCTCCTCTATGTGCTACATATTTCTTAATAGGGACACATTTCCTGATCTATCTCCAAAATAAATTCTAATACATATCTTCTAGATGATAAACATGTGATACACAGCCTTCAACTATCTCTATGAGATGTTAAACCTATATGACATGACCCTTCACCTCCAAGTGTGACGTCTTCCATCCTTTGGACAGACCTCCTAATTTGTATCCTTAATAAATTCTAATATTTCTCTGATAGATGTTAGAATTATGATATTAACCTTTCTACCTTTTCCATGAGATTTTAATCCAATGAGACACACCCCTTCACCTCTTAGGGTTACATATTCCCTCCTAGGGACCAACTTCTAATCAATCCCTACAAGATGTTCTAATCTATCTCTCATTTATGTTAAACTAGAGAGACACACTTTCATCAAATATGTCCCAAGGCTTTGGAAATTAGTAATACATAGTAACAAATGAATAGTGTGCCAGCCTTCACTTAGAAAGATGTAGATGTGACTTGGTGAAATCATCTGAAACAAGTCCAAAACGAAAATATAAATAAGTCCATACTAAAGAACTATCTATGTGACAATTCATCACCTCTAAACAATCCCACTATGAAGGTGTGAAATGAAAATAAAATTGGGAATGATTCATGATTCCCTTCCCTTTAACTATGTCTTGAAATATATAGTCTACAACCACCCAAAAGAGATATTATACTCAGACAAAATATTTTAATAAGATAACAACAAAGAATATATAAAGGTTCCAATATAAAGAATGAAAATGTTTTCTCTTTAAGAAAAAATCAAGTTTATAAATAATTTTAATAAATGAAACTATTTTGTAGAAACTCCTTCATATTCTGTAAATTCATAACTATATTCAAACAAAATCAATGAATATTTCAAATACAAACAAAACTGTAAGAAGAAGAAAACCCAAAAATGGGTATACCATAAGATAGAAATGTGATTCAATATCCCCGAAATAATCCATCATATGATAAACTAGGTATAAATTTAAAATCCCTCCATTTGGGCACTATCCTATGTTAATATGCACTAGACATAAAATTACCCTGAACTAAGAATACTAGTTCAAAATGATATCGGGTCCTACCCAAGTTTATCGGTATCAAAAAACCACTAATTTTTTCTTGTACACTAAAGTGAGATGTCCATTTCCCAATGAACCCAAGGTTCCCAATCCTCCATGTCCATTAAAACCATTTCAAAATCCATGCTCACATTTAGTACAATCATTTCATATCAAAGAAAAAATGTTTTTAAATCCAAATACCTCTAAAAAATTAAATCCTTCGCAAAAATAATTTCAAAGGTCAAAACATTAATTTTTAATCAATATCCCAAATGAATTTACTAGATAATATAGGAATTCAAGAATTATAACCACTTTTATAGAAACACCTACCTTGAGAATGATAGAAACCTAACCCTATTTGACAATGGGTATTCAAAACCAATAGATCATCCTTTTTAAGACAAGGCATGAAATAAAATTCTAACGTATTAATAGAAATTTCAAACCAATCATAATATTAATAGAAAAACATCCAACACCACTACCACAACCACATGAAATGAAGAAACATGAAGGCTGATTACCCGGGATATGCAATGAAACCTTCATAGGAGTAAAACACATAATCGAGTGATCCTGAAGGAGGAAAATCACACAAAATTGCCCAAAATATCGAGTGGAGTGTCTGCACACTGGATAAAAAATGGTTATGTATAAAATATTTTGAAATATTCTAAACTTGAATAATTTATTTTTTGAATCCCTTTCATGGAGTGAATTCCAAAAATTTCAAATAAAATGGAAGAGGGGTAACCTAATGTTAAATTAAATTGATATTGATTAATTCATAATATTTAATGGTTTCATATCTTTTAAATCTTAATTATATAAAATAGACTTGTTAAATATTCCTTACAACATGTTCATATCATTTAACCCATTCACGAAAAGAAAATGTCTAGAATTTAGTTAGTCGAACAGTTTCCTATAGAAAATTCCTAACCCATTATTGAGGCTATCTGAACCTATGTGGAACTATCTAATTCCATTTATATGTTTATCCTGAGACTCCATTAATTAAAAATAACATAAATCCCTATAAATTAGGTTATTTTCCCCAAAAAAGGATCTCTATACACAAGAAATATTAAATGAACTCAAACAAAAAGGGAGAAAGAGTCAAAAAAAAATACATACATAAAAGTAATGAGGTGTTACAATCCCCCCCATAAAAAAATTGTTTCCCCAAAAATTCCTCATGATCTTGGACTCATAAAAAGTGAAATAAACTTATGTATCATCAATAATTCCCACTCCATTGTCTCATCACTATCCCATCCTCACAACGACATTAAATGGAACAAATGAATCATTTTACTGTGAAACACCTTCTCTTAAAGATCCATAATCTAAACTGGTTTCTCATCCACTGGTTTGTGTCTCAAGATCAATATCCTAATATTCAATAACATTAAATGGATACAGTAGATAACTTCTTATCATAGAAACATGAAACACTTTCGGGGTGGAATTCAAATTAGATAGTATGTCCAACCAATATTCCACCGTTACAAGTCATTCAATAATCTTATAGGGGATCACAATACTCATTGAAAATTTACACGTCTTACCAAACTGATGAGGTCCCAATAATGTTGTAACTATAAGAATTACCTAACCACCAACCTCAAACTCATGTGGAAAATGATGATGATCACCATAATATTTCTAATGACTTTGTTCCATGATGAATCTATTCCAAATAAACTCTACCATTTCAATAATCTCGTGATTCCCAACTAATGATATATCTTCAAAATCTTCCTAATATATGGGATATCTACATGGATTCCCATACAAAGCCTAAAAGGGATCCATTTTGACTAAGACCAAATAAGTATAATTATACGAAAAATGAACTACGGCAAAATATTTTTCCCATGAACCATCGAAATCCAGCACATATTCCTGGGGAATATCTTCAAGAACATGAAAATCGATCTATATGTTTCCTTCCATATACTAATGATATTTATTGCTCAAGGGAACCCATCACCACCTTTAAACCTTTTAGAAACCTATATATGAACCGTTTCTTCTAATCAGAAACAACCACTTAGGGAACCCCCGGATGTCTTACAATCTCTTAGTCATACATGTCCCTAAGTTGTTCCACTTTCATATTCTTCTTCATAGGGAGTAAATGAGTCAACTTATTATTTGGTTAATCATATCCCAAATTTCATCCATTACACTAGGATTTTGTGGTAATCCAACAATGAAATCAATGGAAATATCATCCCATTTTTATACTTGAATGGGTAAGGGCCACAAAAAACTAGTAGGTCTCTAGAGATCCACCTTAAATCATAGACAAGTTGGACACCAAGATAAAAAAATCCAGAATCAACCAGCTCATCCTAGAACACAAATACCAATGTCTCAAATCATGATAAATCTTGTTAATACATTGTATTATAGACCCACAATATTGTTTTCCTCTTTCCATTAACTCTTTTCTCAGATAAGAAGGAACAACCAACTAGTTTTCAAAACATGAAGTGCCACTGTGATATGATATAAATATCCCAAGGTCTCACCTCTATAAAGGATATTATCAAAGATATAGAACCCTAGTTCACAAATCTTCTCTATCTGAACCTTCTGATCAAATAATGAGTTTTCAGTTATCTAATAAAAACATACGTTTCAATCATCTTATTCCATTACCAAACTCATCTATAAAAAACATCTCATAAACCACCATTTCACTGATTCCTTCATTTCTTGTGTAAAAATTTTACAACTCGGTGCATTAGTGACAAGATTCCCTTTCTCAGGAGTATAATAAATATAATAACAAATAGTTTGGTGATACTCAACCTAATGTCTCTTCCACATGTTTAGATACATTTGAGTGAACATATACCTCAAACACTTGTGAATTGAATATATATTAAAATGATCCCCAAAGAGATGGTGATTCCATTATTTGAGTGCATGAATAACTGATGTCTACTCAAGATCATGGTTAATGTAGTTCTACCCATGAGGGTGTAACTGGTGATAGATATATGCTACTACATACCTCTTCTACATCAAGACACTCCCCAAAACCATTCGAAAAGCATCACTAAAAACATCATAACTAGAACCTAATTCTAGGAGAATGAAAATTGAATCTAAAGTCAATCACACAATTAGTTCCTAAAAATATCTCTAACATTTTTCATTCTACTAAAAAATTACACCCTTTCAAGTTAATGAGATCATAATTGATACAAGATTGGAGACATACCGAACCAACCAATAGTAATAACTAGATAATCCAAATAAGCATCATATCTATAACAAATTTCATGGGTTCTACCATGAAATAAATGAATGTACCATTTTAGGATCTACTAACACACCCCTATCATATATACATGCCCTATAAACATTACCTCACGAATCCAAAACTCATATTTTAAAATCTTACAATATAGATGATATTCCCTCAATTTAATAAGAAATATATATAATTGTTCTATGTGATCCTCTTATGACTTAGATTAAGCCCAAATATCATCCATGAACACAACAAAAATAGAGGCCAAGAATCAATGAATGATTGAGTTCATCAATTCCATAAACACTACATGAGTGTTAGTGTGACTGAATGGAATAACTAGAAACTGTAAGTGAAAACAATAGCTCCTAAAAACTATCGTATTCATATCCACTTCTTGGACTATAAACTAGTGGTACCCTAACTGATGGTAAGTATTTAAAAACCAATGATCCCCTCTATTTTGATCAAAGAGATCATAGATTTTTGGAAAAGGATATTTGTTCTTGATAGTCACCTAATTCGAATATAGATAAATGATAAAAATTTGTAGTCTCCTATCTAACTTCTTATTAAATACGATAGCTAAAGCCCATGGTGACACACTAGGATTAATGAATCCCTTAATATTGATATCCATATGATATACATTATGTTCTACCAAATCTACTTGTATCACGTGATAAGAAAAAATAAAAATGGTCATCGTACCAGTTAGAAGGTCTATAGTAAAATTGACTTATCTATATGGTGGTCAACTTGAAAAATCATCTAGAAATAAATCATAGTACACACACCCCCACCATAGGAATCGTACTTCTCAAACAAGGATCTGCGACATCTAAAAGCAATATTGACAACAGACATGAGATCACCCTAGTGTAAGGAACAATATTCATCACTCTCCGAAAACTAGAATCGCACACACCAAGAAAGACATGAATGATTCCATCTTTAGATAGAAAATAGACTCAAAAATGATAACAATCAATCAGTGCCTTAACAGAGATCATCCAATTCTTTCTAATTAATCAGTATGAATATATTATCATCAATAACCAAGAAGTCCCACTCCACCTCATGGTATGCTATCATCAATCGAAATGTTGGATAGTTGAAACCTTTTTTGGATCTCTAACCAAAATTAACAGTATAGTGACACACACTTAAAATGAATATACCATAAATAAGTTTTGTGGAATACTTAATACATTACACAAACAAATTCCTAAATATCGTAATATTTTAGTTCCTTTGGAAACATGGAAACATAAACATTGGTACATAAGTGAGATATATTATCTCCATGTAGGTTCATCATGACTATAAACCTTATTAGATATATAATAAATAATAAATATCATCATAACCTATGATAATAACCTAAAAAGGGTTGAGATAAAATTCTCAGAATTGGAAAAAAAGGAAGATATATATGAATAAACATGTTCATAAGGGTATGATAACGTGATAATAACATATAATTATTATACCATGTATATAAAAGATAATAAGCATGAATAATTGCATAAATATATTGAAGTTTATAATACATGAATCATAAGGTAATAAATATAATAATCCATGAAATAATAACACAAAAATAAGATATGGAATTTTGGAAGACATAGAAACATATAAAATGATTTCCATAGTTGTCGAGGCTTAATTCCAAGGCCATCTTAGTTGAATGGGATCACTCTTAAAACCATATTGGGAGTCATGGTTCACTCCCATGACCATATTACTAGTCAAGGTCCACTCCTAAGACCATATTATTGAAAAAATACCATTACTTAACTGAGTTAACTCCCCATTCCATCCATGTATATCTCATTAGATATAAATCTTTACCCAATTCATTGGTGGAGATATAGGTCTAAAATATATCATAATGGAATCATACATACATGTTAAACAATATCATATAAAATATTATTATAAACCATGAAATAAAATGGGTATAATAAACATGTCATCATATCATAACCCATGGAAAAGAGATATTTTCAACAACTATGTCATCACATAATAACCCATGAAAATAATTAGTTTTCATAGGCATATAACCTATGAAATAGAAATGGTTTTCATAAACATATATACCATGAAAGAGAAACAGATTTCATAAACAAATAACTTGTGAAAGATAAATGGATTTCTTAAACAAAATTCCATCAAAACATAATCTATTATGAAAAATAATATGTATGTAACTCTTGGATCATATCACCAATATGTCACGATTAACACCAAAAGATGTCATTTTATATGGAACAAAATCTTACATTAATATTTTAGAATCATTTTTTGGCGAATATATTCTTGCATCACTGAAAAAAATTAATTTTTAAAAAATAAATGATTCTAAACACCATTTTCTTTCAAAATGGCTTTGAAAAAATATAAAGGATTCTTGAAAACATTTTAAAACACATTTTCCATAAAAAAATTATAAATTAATCTGTAAAAAACATTTAGAACCTATTAATTTGAAAACATATAAAATAATATTGAAAAAACATGGAAAAACGTGTTCTTTAAAAATATATAAATGATGCTAAAAAAAATTTTGAAAACTATTTTCACTACAAACATATAAAAGAATCTTGAAAAAAAAAATTAAAATCATTTTCCATTAAAACTTATAAAGAAGCCTAAAAACATTTTGAAAAAAAAATTCTTTGAAAACATAAAAAATAATATTAAAAACAATTAAAAAACTTTTTAACAATAAGTCATTTTTTACATAATATTGACTTGAAAATATATATTAAATCATTTGAATGATCCTTTGTAAATAGTTTAAAATACTTCTCGAACATATAAAATTTTTTGAAAACATTTTTATTCGAAAACCACTTTATAAAAATGAATTTTCCTAATTTTAGGAAAAACATTTATCTTTAATAAATGATATTTTAAACATTAAATTTAATATTCAAATAAATTATGTTCAATATGGTGGATAAATCGATACTTTTCAAATGTTCCATTATGTGATGTAACACTTCTTTAAAATTGGCTCAATCAAAAAATGAAAAGAAGATTACATTTCAAAAAATAAATTTTTAAGAGGAAAAACATGGGTAAAAAAATATTTTGAAGATTGTTGATGAATATTTTAAAATTTTATAAAACATTTTTAGAAAACATGGTTTTAAAAGAACACATATTTCTGACCGAATAGATAAATAAAATTTGATTTTTCTAAAAAATACTTTCATATTAATATTATGTATCAAAGAGTGGGAAAATGGACCCATTACATTAAGATATCATGAATAACTATTTTAGAAGAAACATCATTATATTTCCTGAAATATGGAGAATAATAGTTCATCATTGTAAGCATAATCATGAACAATCCTGATAAATGATGAGATTGTAGAAATAAATAGATGCCCCTTTAGTAAAATTGAATCATAATCCCCATGAAATAATAACATTAAATTAAGTTTAAAATATAATTTAATGAATTATGTTAATGATATAACATGTTAAAGTGTAGTGTTTACACTTTATAGAATAATACTTGTTCATAACATGGTATGTGTCTTAAAGAATTAAAAGTGAGAGAAACTTGCTTTACCGATTTGGTACATTTTGAACCATAATCCCCATGAAAGAGATATCATAAAATGTATATCTAAATAACCATAAATTTAATTATAATATAAATTAATATATTTATTGTTATTTTATACGCCACTAAAAATAAACGAGTGGTGAATAAGGCATAAATCCCACAGCAATAAAAGTGAGACTAGGAAACCCTTACCTTATGTATTAACTCTCATCGTACTTATTCAAACCTACTGTATATAAATATAATTTTATTATACATATTTCAATGAAAAATATTAATTTATTTAATTTAATATATGATTTTATTATGAAATTTTAATATCCATTTATTAACACTTTAATGTTAATGTTTAGTTTTTAATAATAACCGCTTTATTTTTCACATGTGTTTTGATTTGTGACTTATATCATGATTTCATCATAACTAGAATGATAAACAAGAAATAAATATCATCTATATTTAGTATAAATATATTCATAATAATTTATAAATTATAGAAACATAAAATTAAATAAATTGTTCATGGAGACAGTAGGTCATACGTACACATTAATGTTGTTTCCATTTTTTTATGGTATGGAAAGAAGAAATATAACTTAAATGAGTGTAGATGTTTATATAATATAATTATAGTATAATTATTATGTAATATATATGATATAAATTCACTAAACCCATACTTAAAACCTTTCACTTAATGTTTGAATGAACCACACTGCTTTGAGGAGGTGATAGTCCACACATCAACAAACGACGTTATTATATTTACATAAAATGTAAAACAAGAAGTTATGTGTTGTATAACAATTAAATAAGCATAAATACATCACATATATAATATTTAACATCAATAAATCTTATTTACATCATAATTTCCAGTCACAATAGGTGGTAAAAGAAAAATGACTGAAATCATTTCATGCGGTAGTAGCCCGCCCTACACATGAACCTTAAGTCTGAAACCATTTAATGGAAGTGTGTGTAGTGTTAGATTGAGAAATTGGAATAAAAACATCTCAGAATATTTATGATATTATTTTTATTATACAATCTTGTAATAATAATATTTTAGTAGTGGAGAATGAAATTAAAACAAAAGAGCTTGTGGGTGGATATTACCTCTTCTTTGGGTAGCTCATCTTTGTTTGCACCAAAGGGATTCCTTGATAGGATTTCATCCCAAAGATATTATTCTAGTATGAAGTGAGGGGATGTAAGAATATTTTTGGTAAGTTTTTGTCTTATAAAAATGGATTTAAATTTGTGAAGAAGTGGGGGGATCAATGACTGTTTATATTAGAGTAAGAGTGGCATTCTTGTAAATATAAAAATATAAACACTACAAAGGGGTATCCCTTACATCATGTGCCACCAAAATTTATCCATTTTTTATAAAATGGGGAAATTGGTCAAACAATATGTAAATACAATGGATTTTTGATGTATTTCAAAGATATTATCCCCCTTAATTTTAAGTTTTACCATTAAGTAATCTTATTTTTTCCTTAATCATTATAACTTATCTTAATTAATTTCACTATTATTTTTGGATAAAAACTAATTTGAAATTATTAAACATTATAAATTTTTATTATTCTAAATATAGAATCCATTTTGTTTATATTCTAAACATATAAGTGTGATAAATTAATTTTAATGTAATCTTGTAGACGTGTCACAAGAGCATGTTTTTAAGAAAAAAGTATTAAATGTTTTAAATATTTTTATAACCAATTTCAATGAAAAATTTGCTCCAATGACCAAAATTGGATTAATTATTTCAATATTAATTCAATTACTCATTTAAAAAATATTAAAATATAATTTAATAATATAAATAATTTATGTGAAAAAGTTGTTTTAAATTAAAATTCACTATTTTCACTATTTATCCAAAAATGATGTTTTTTAAAAAAATATAGAAAATTAACAGTAATCTGATTTTAACATTCTAAATTCAAAAATTTAGTTTATTTTATCATATTTAATTTCTAAAAGTTAATAAAATTAATTTTAGTATTGTTCATAGAAGGATATAAAAAGCAGTTAATTTGTGAAAATAGAATTTTCAAACATATACAGAATTTACCAAAATATATATATTTTATTATTAATATGTTTTATTTATATAAAACCACAAAAAATAATATTTAAATTTTTTTAATACTAATCATATTTCTATGTTTAATGGATATTTTTTTTAAAAACCTCATTTAAATAATTATAATAATAAAATGTTGTGTCGTATAAACTCAATGTTTCATGTAACCCAAGACCAGATGGTGTAACCTATAGTGAATGCTTATAATGGTTTAGCATACACAGAAAATGTAAATTGGTGTATCATTTAATTCATTAAATAAATTACAATTAATTTCTTTGAATAAAGGGTTCATAAAAAATCAGGGTGTTGCACACGCCCCCTAAAAATAATTTCACCATCAAAATTCATCATTCTGAAAGAAACATATGGGGATACTTTTTCCTCATCATATCCTCAGGTTCCCATGTATCTTCCCATAATGGGTGATTTCTCCATAAAACCTTGACCAGGTGGGTGGTCTTTTATCTTAGAACTTTCTTTATAGGATCCATAATTTCAACTCATTGTTCATCGTAAGAAATATATTGCTATAGTGGTGTGACATATGATTTTAGTACATGTTAATGTTCAGGTATTTAATTCTTCAAGAGAGACTCATGGAATAAATCATGTACTTGAGAGATATCTAGAGGATGTCCCAATAGATAGGCTACCATCTCAATTTGATCAATAATTTAAAAGGGACTGATATACCTAGGGTTTAGTTTCCCTTTCATCCATAATATCCTAACCTTCCTATAGGAATAGATTCATAGAAACACCTTCTTACCAACCTAATATTATAGATTATGTTGATGTTTATCAGAATAACTTTTCTTCCAAATTTGAGATTTCATAATATGCTAGTGAATGGTTCTAACATTCTCTACAATTTCATCTGTGATTTCTGGTCCCAATTGATTTTTTTATCCAAATTCATTCCAATACTTTTGAGCTCTGAATTTATTTTCATAGGTGGAATTATAAGTAAAAATATAATTTTGTAAGAAAACTCAACTAGTGGAAGGTGTTGATCTAAACCCCTTTTTAAATCCAATGAATAAGATCTCAATATCTTCCAGAATTGGAATTATTATTTTAGACTGACCATCCTTCTAAGGATGATAAGAATTTTAGGAAGGAAATTCCATATAAAGGGATTTTTAATGTCTTCTCCAAGAATTCTAGGTAAACCTCATATCTTGATAAGATACAATAGAATGTTTAAATCCATGAAACCTTATCACATTTTTAGTGTATATCCTTGAAATATGATCTAGAGTTGAACCTTCTCTGATAGTAATGATGTATGATGACTAGGTAACGTGATCAACTACAACCTATATAACATTAAACCCTTTATAGGTTTTTGGTAGTCCAATGAAAAAATCTATAGCGATGTTCTGACATTTAAATTTTTGTTATGGGAAACGGACGAAAAATCCTCTTATACTTTAGTCTTCCAGCCAAAACTTGTTGGAATACTAAGCATAGAGATACAAAATCTGTGATATCCCTCTTAATTTCATATCGTAAAAAGTATTCGTTCAATTATATATACATATTCATAATTCTAGGATGAATAGGGAATGAAGATATATGATCTTCTTATAATAACTCCTTAAAATCTAGTATGGACAAAACACATACATGGTTCCTAAACCTAATCATTTTATCTTGATCAATGTTAAACTCGAGAACATTTATAACTATTTTTTCATCTCTAAATATTTCTTCTACGCCTATTTAATCATCACTTTGATAATGGTTTTGAAATTAAATTGAGAAAGATATGATTTTTATCCTTCATTATTTCCATATCCACCCTTCACAAATCCATAAATATTGGATATTTTGTGACCCTCAATATGGATAATAGAGCATGTTCCTTTCGACTCAAAACATCGACTAGCTTGTTCACTTTCCAATAGTAGTAATGTATTGACAATCCATAATCCTTTATCATCCCCAACCATCTTCTCTGGAGTATGTGAAACTCCTTTAATTTGAATATATATTTCCTATTATTATGATCAGTACATATATCACACTTTTACCCATAATGTTAATGCCTCCATATATTTATTGCAAAAAATACTACATCTAACTCTAAATAATGAGTTGGGTAATTTTTAAATTGAATATTATATTATCATGATAAATTGGTTATTATCATGTTATTTTTCATAAGAACACATCCCAATTCCTTCTTCAATTCATAACTATATATTTGAAACCCTTCTTTAATATAGTTTAATGTAATCACAGGTTCACTGCTAACCTTTTCATTAGTTACTTGAAATTTTCCTCACATTCATCTGTCCAAATGAATTTAGCACCATTACAATTATCATGGATATAGGATTAGACAATCATGAAAAATTCTTCAGTAACATTCAATAATATCCTTCTAAACCAAGAAAAATATTGTTCTCAATCAACGTGGTTTGTCTAGCATAACATCAAATTCCCTCTATCCTTGATGGATCTACATCTACACCCTCTCTTGAGATTATATAGCCCAAAAATGATACATTGTTCAGCTAATACTTACAATTTTTAAATTTTTCATATCGTTTCTCCTTTATTAGGGTCTTTAGTACAACTCTCGATTTTTCTTCATGCTCTTCCATTCTCTTTTAATAGATTATAATATAATATATCAAGAATACCAAAAACTGATTGAGGTGATCTCTAAAGACTCTTTTCATAAAATCCTTAAAGATAATAAGGGAAATAGTAAGACCAAAATTAATCAGTATATATTCATAGTGTTTATAAATTTTATAAAATTTCATCTTTTATTTATCTCTTTTTTTACCCTCAATCGATGAAATCCAGAATGAAGGTCAATCATGGAAAAGTACTGAGCTATGATTAGTTGATATGTAAGTCATCAATATGGGGAAGTGGATACTTGTTCTTGGTCTTCATTGTGATGTTGTTCAACTACTAATAAAAAAAGAAAAGCTACAATGATGCATCTTTCTTTTTAACAAAAAGAAAAGGTTCACCCCAAAGTGGCACACTTTTCTGAATAAATACCTTATCTATATTTTCATAGATTTTATTGTTCAATTACTGAAACTCAATTGAGGACATTATATAGGGATTATTTAAAATTGGTTTGGAACCCTGTATGTGATCTATCGGGAAATAAAATTTATGTTTTGGAGGATGGCTAGGGATGATGTCTGGAAATACATCCACAAACTCCAAAACAATAAGCATATAGTTGATATCAAATTTCTCCCCAATAATTTGATATAAACAACCCTTTTGAATGAGAATTAAGACCCATAGAATAGATTTAATCTCTATAGGAATTTTCATACTTATCATCACATTGGTGTAAGATCATAGGATAATATGAAATATGAAACATAACTTACCAATCTCAATAATTGATTTCGTCATTATGTAGAGAAATACAATCCATGCTTAACATGAAATAAAATTCAACTAGTGAAATAATTAAAATATTTTTAGGATGCACATTCCAACAAGTTTCAACTGAAGAGGTGTCGTATAGTTGAGACACAATCATCTAACCGTTAGGGATTTTTACTACTAATTGAATATCCAATAATTTTGATATAATATTAATAATATTTGAACAAAATTTATATAGGAATGAGTGGGTAGATCCAGAATGAAATTAGGAACCTGTAATTCTATAGTGGATATTAAGTGTACCATTCACCACATTATTATCACACCCCTCATCCAAAATAGTTATCTCATGAGATTTCACTTGTACCATTGGAATAAGAGGATTCTGACATTTATCATCATCATTATCCTTCTAGACTAGGAACTAGTAAGTGTAATTCCCATTATCCTTACACCTATTGCACTGAAGTGGGGGAGGTTAATTCTGTGTTATTTATCTCCATTCTCGTTCTAATATAACTTCTTCCCATCACTTTGGAAATCTAATTCATGATGAACTTACCTTAAAAGATTAAAACATTTACTAAACAACTTAAGTCAATTTCTTTATTCCTCTCCCAACACATAGATAAGATAGTAAATATCATATTATTCTCTCTGTTGTTTTTGGATTTTACTTTGAACTTCAACTTCCTTTTGTAGAGACCTGAAGCCTGACGTACATGGACATTACATTAATTTTGCAGAATACTTAGTACATAACAAAAACACACACACAAGGATCGTAATATTTTAGTGTCTTTGGAAACTTGGAAAAAAATCTTCTAATCGTGGTGAAAGATCTTCAACATCTCCCATAAAGATCTTCTTTTTTTACCTAAAACCTTTCTTTATATCCTGGGGAAAAGAAAACATAAAAGGGTGAGCTCAAATGCTCAGTAAGGGTAAACAAAAGAAATATCAATCACATCATATTCATAAGAACATAACATTTTGGAAATCTTAACCTGCAAAAGAGAGCATAATTTCATAACATGGGATAAATCATGGCAGTGAAATGTAATCACAATAATCATAACGTAAAACATGAAACTTTGTGGCATACACAAATAATCATAGAGAATCATTTCTTGTTTGTCAAGACTCATTTCCAAGACTATCTTAGTGGACAAAGTCCCTTTCTGAACCGAGTCACCCTCGTTTCAGTCCTGTTTCACTGAACCAGTATAACCTACTGTTCCAGCCATGTCTATCTCATGAGATATAAAATCTTTACCCAATGCATTGGAGGGATATATAGGTCCCACCCATCTCAAAATGATACCATTCTTATTTGTGCCACAAAATCATAAATCATACATCATCTCATAACCCATGTAATAAAAATGGGAATCTTAAACATCGTGACATCATAAAACAATTCATATAAGATAAAGGAATTCATAAAAATAATCCCATCACAACATAATCAAATCAATGTAATAATAGGGATAAAAACATAACCCTTTATTATCTTATATGGAAAATAATTTTAATAAAACACTTGAACTTCATTCTTGAGGAAAATATCCTTTCTACTTCAAAAACACTTTTCCTTTCTTAACATGTCATACAATTTTAAACTAAAAGAAGTTGATTAAAAATAAACTTGAAAACTTGTAAGGGAAGCTTCTTGGAAATAATGTTTTAAAACTCCATTCATGCCGTATAAGTTAAAAAAAACATTCTTCTCATACTTTTGTTAGAAAAGTTAAAAAAAGTACCTCGTACGAAAAACGACAAAAGATTCCTTTCATATCCTTTACTAAAAACTCATCGAAGGGTAAAATTGGATTTAAACAATTGTAGGTGGATGGAAATAATATTACATATTGAGAAAACATGGATGTGGATGATAAAATACACCCCAGTAAATACCAAAGTATAAACAATCTTGGATAAAAATGAGATTGTGATATTTCACTTACCTTAGGTCCGATTTGCTTTGTACGTGTCCGAAGCTCCTCTTCTTTTAAACGCCTCTTTGAATCCTCCACTTAGGGAACTAAGATTGGTCTTTGAAGAAGACCAGGACCTCTAGGATTATTCTAGGGAAGCGAAGAATGGGTTTTGGCAGGGGTTGGCCGAGCTTGAGTGCTCAAATTGGTGTGAGGAGGAGGGGGAGGAGGTGCCCTTTTATAAGGGAGGAGAGGGGCACCTTAGGAATATCTCAAAATATTATTTTATATTAAAGTAAAAATCGGTTTATAATGGTTCAAAAGGGTCTTATTTCGAAGGTAAAGTGGGGATGGGTAGAAATCCTATCAACCAATAGGATTTAGACAAGTTTAAGTTATTATTTTAACCTTATCAATTAGATTTTACTCTAAGTTAAATAATTTAACTTTTACTGTGTCTTTTTGTTTTCTTACACTATATGGTTAATAAACTTACTATAACATGCCAAAAGAACCACAAGTTGTTTATTATTAATATATATATCCTTATCTAAGTCATTTGGCCGAACCCTAGATTTTTAGGAATAAAATAACAATTAATAATATAATATTTGATTTAAAAACTATTTTGTGTCAATTTTGAAACTATTTGATATATGATTTTTGTGAAAGTCATAACAGAATTATATGTTCGAACCAAGTTTCTTAAATCCACACTAATATATCATAGTAACCTATAAAATTAGTGGAATTCATAAAAAGTCTCAAATTACATTTATTTGAGCATTTATAACATCAATTATGTTAACATTTCCTTAAAAGGGTAATTATTGCATCATCGTTGTGTCATAAATAAATTAATTTATATAATTTCTAAAAATTATAAATAAAATATCATTATGTAGGAAATCTTTTTAGCTTTCTAATTAATATTTATATTCGAATTTATCTTATGTATAACCCCATATTAAAAATGTTTTTGTTATTAAACGTTGATTTTAACTATTTTAACTATTCATTAAATAAAATAATATTAAATGTCATAATATAATCCAAGTGGACCTAAATGGTCATATTATATTCATAAGGTTGTTTTCGTTCTAATTACACTTATCCAATATAATTAGGACATGTGTTAGGGTAATAGTAATATCATATTTACCCTTAGTTACCCTATTTACTATTAACCGCGGTAAAAAAAGTAAAAAGTTACTATTCACCAAAAACTTATTTTTATCTCATTGAACCACATTTTACTTACTGACATCAACCGTGTCTCTTGGATTTTTGAAATTCCACTCACAGAAGCGGTAAAATTAAGTTTTATGAAAAATTCAGTTTTTTTAACTACCACTTAGTGGTTTCACTATTCATCAAAAATTGAAAGTTTTCAAAAAAATACCAAAAATTAGGCCAAAGATATATTTTATATTATGTACTCAAAAATGATTTCTATTTTACCAAATTAAAAAAATATCAGTTGCATTAATTAATTTAAAAATTAATTCCCGTCGTCAAAACAAATAGCGTGTTCTTAAGAGATAATAACTATCAAAAGATTGACGCTTTTTTATGTCTGGTTTAAATGTGAAATTACATCCAATGACCAACATTGTATTAAATTGTAAAAATATATTCTAAATATACTTTAAAACCACTCAAATTAATAATTTATCGCTATTAATTATTTCGATTGAAAAAGTTGTTTTTAATTAAAATTTAGTAATTTTTACTATTCATCAAAATATGAAAGTTATCCGAAAATCACCAAAATTTCACCCTAAGATAATTTCGATATTATGAATCCAAAAATGAATTCCATTTTGAAAAATAAAATTTACAAAATTTCAAAAAGTGGTTATTACTATTCGTAACGGTTAGTTTTAATAATATTTTAATAGCATATTGTTCTTTAGTGAAACTCGTTATTGCGTACTACACACGCTATCGAGGAAGGTCGCGATTGCGTGTAATGAAAGGAAAGTCAAGGATGCGTGTTGTGCAAGCTCCTTTTGGTGTAGTGTACAACACAAGACATTAATGAAATTAAAAAAGAATATTTTTCATAAAATCTCGGGCTGTTACATTCTACCCCCCTTAAAATGAATTTCGCCCTCAAAATTCGCCGGGGTTATAAATTGTTTACTATTCGAAAGATTCTTTAATAGAAACCCAAATCGTAAAAAGGAATACCAAAACCAATCTTTAAAAACGAAAGTATGAAACGTAACGGTTACCCAAATAAACTAATCACTGGGTTTCCACATAGGTGAAAATATGGATATGGAAGAAAAATCTAACCATCATGTTCTGATGGAGGGTGGTAGAGAACATGGCTATGGAAAATCCAACAATCACAAATCCATAAATTTGTGACGATCTAAGGTACCATCTGATTAATGAGATATAAGAGCACTAGGACAACATTTTTGGTTTTCAAGATCATTTCCCTAAAGTTGAAGAATTTGAATTAGAATAAATACTTACTTTATTTTGATACAATATCACTATTGTTCGTGCCTTGAACAATTTCCACTTCATCTCTTAAATAAATGAAGTTGAATTTGTTATTCGTGAAGTGTTAGCAGATCATGTGATAGAATGACGGGTCATTCCATCTGTCTCAAACAAAAGGTTAGCAAAAGTTATTAAATATACATAAGTCATTCTATAGTGAGATTAATCATATATGGTTCCTAAAATGGACTTATACTTCATATATCATACTGATTAATATAATAAAACTAGTTTCTACTAAACAGGGACTTCCTGTAGGCCAGTGGTAGGCAATAAAGGCCAGTCGCACTTCGGTTGTGGGTTCGATTCCCACAGCCTTGTCCGACGCGATGGGTCGTCGCCCGTCCTGAAGGTTGTCCTTTTTCTAAAGATATATTACTATAACATCCCATAAATAATATCGAAAAACATTTTATCCTAACTTATGTCCAACATAATTCATTCTAATCTTTAGGCTTATCTAAAATACTTCGGTCCAAGCTCATAGTATAAAGAAAATGATTACTTGAAATGTCACAGAACAATCACGTGAATGCCATCATTTATCCCCCATATATCATAAGATATATCTTGTTGGTCAAATTACAAACAGTGAATACCTTAATCATGTATTCTCTTGAAGAATGAATACCCATTGAACCTTAGTGAAAACATGAATGCTGACAAGAGTTAACTCTTTCCACATACCAAAATCCAAAAATTCTATATACTCAAACCATGATATCACTTAGTCCTTATATCAATCATGAGCTCATGAATACTGTCAAATATTTAATTTTCTCGTTTTCCCTTCATTATGCGCATATCATTCTTTTTCCAAAAATATCTCAATTACTTTCCATGGTTACTGGTACCATAAAATTATTGAAAACCACAATAGACCAATACATAAATATTCCAATACTCCATGATACAACATTATTTTGGAATCCCATTACATAAACACTTAATCATTCCACCACATCATTGTCATATTCAACATCGCCAATAGTGATCGCATGTGACTTCCCTTTGTCCTTTGCCTTAAGCGGTTGCTCATGTCGATCATCACTAACCCTTGGATTAGGGCATTTATTAAAATAATGCCCCATTTCCTTGCACTTGAAGTATTGAAGTATTGGTGGTGAGTTCTCTACAGTGTTTGCTTTATTCACATCATTAGAAACCCTTTTTCCATTACTTCGACACTCAGCTGCTCGATGACCTTCTTTTCCACACTTAAAACATTTTCTAGTCCCTTTAAGACAATCTCCACCATGCTTCTTTCCACACTTTGTGCATAAGGAAACATTCATCTTTTTTTCACCATTATTCTGAGATTTCTCCTTGAACTCCATCTTTCGTTTCTTGTCAAAACCATGAGATGGATATGTAACACCAACTTCTATTTCTACCTTGATAGCACAACGCACAATTTCTTCAAAGCTACTGACGTCTCTTATAGCTAATGCCCTTCGAAGACTTGGTTTTAAGCCACTGAAAAATCAATCAACTTTACTTTCAGGTTGGATGATAATGTCAGATGCATACCTTGCAAGTCTTGTAAAATTTGCTTCGTATATACCAACAGATTCATCATCCTTCTGCTTCAACTCAAGAAACTCCTTTTCCATCTTTGTTCGAAGAATACGAGGGAAGTACTTACTAAAAAAACAAGTTCTTGAACTCATCCCATTCCATGGACTCAATTTCATCTCTTGGCCCCGTATTCTTGATAAGATTCCACCATTGATCAGCTTCACCTTCCAAACGATATACTGCTAAGATGACTTTATCATGTTCAGAACATTGAAGAACTGAAAATATCTTTTCAGTGGTACTGATCCATTGTTCAGCAACAAGTGGATCAGAAGACCCACTGAAAGAAGGTGGACGTTGCCTCATGAAGGACTCAATAGAATATTGTTCCCTTATCTGCTCATTTGGAAGTCCGGAATGATTCATAGCTTGTGTAAGTATAGCAATAAGATTTTGCACTCCATCTCCCATAACATTTGTTTGTTCAGAAGGACAATAATTGCATTTTCCATTGCATTGATCAACATGGTTCCTTCGGGTTCCAGCCATCGTCTAAAACCCAAAAAGAATAGTGTGAGAGGCAAAAATCATGATAGGGAAAACAACATAATAAAGGGGGAGTACCTTCAATATCTAACATCTTAGGTTTAATTCTATGATCGTTAGCGTAATTCTAGTACTATAACCTATATGTATACTTAACCTTAGATACATCCCTATACATACCTTAGAAATATCTCTAGGGATCTCACTAAAGTTCTCGCATCCTAGTTTCCAAAGGTTGACTAAACCTTTCCTCTGATACCAACTGTAGAGACCCGAAGCCTGACGTACATGGACATTACATTACTTTTGCGGAATACTTAGTACATAACAAAAACACACACAGAAGGATCGTAATAGTTTAGTGTCTTTGGAAACTTGGAATAAAATCTTCTAATCGTGGTGAAAGATCTTCAACATCTCCCATAAAGATCTTCTTTTTTTTTACCTAAAACCTTTCTTTATATCCTGGGGAAAAGAAAACATAAAAGGGTGAGCGGAAATGCTCAGTAAGGGTAAAAAAAGAAATATCAATCACATCATATTCATAAGAACATAACATTTTGAAAAACTTAACCTGCAAAAGAGAGCATAATTTCATAACATGGGATAAATCATGGCAGTGAAATGTAATCACAATAATCATAACTTAAAACATGAAACTTTGTGGCATACACACATAATCATAGAGAATCATTTCTTGTTAGTCAAGACTCATTTCCAATACTATCTTAGTGGACAAAGTCCCTTTCTGAACCGAGTCACCCTCGTTTCAGTCCTGTTTCACTGAACTGGTATAACCTACCGTTCCAGCCATGTCTATCTCATGAGATATAAAATCTTTACCCAATGCATTGGAGGGATATATAGGTCCCACCCATCTCATAATGATACCATTCTTATGTGTGCCACAAAATCATAAATCATACATCATCTCATAACCCATGTAATAAAAATGGGAATCTTAAACATCGTGACATCATAAAACAATTCATATAAGATAAAGGAATTCATAAAAATAATCCCATCACAACATAATCAAATCAATGTAATAATAGGGATAAAAACATAACCCTTTATTATCTTAGATGGAAAATAATTTTAATAGAACACTTGAACTTCATTCTTGAGGAAAATATCCTTTCTACTTCAAAAACACTTTTCCTTTCTTAACATGTCATATAATTTTAAACTAAAAGAAGTTTATTAAAAATAAACTTGAAAACTTGTAAGGGAAGCTTCTTGGAAATAATGTTTTAAAATTACATTCATGCCGTATAAGTTAAAAAAACTTTATTCTCGTACTTTTGTCGGAAAAGTCAAAAAAGTACCTTGTACGAAAAACGACAAAAGATTCCTTTCATATCCTTTACTAAAAACTCATCGAAGGGTAAAATTGGATTTAAACAATTGTAGGTGGATGGAAATAATATTACATATTGAGAAAACGTGGATGTGGATGATAAAATACACCTTAGTAAATACCAAAGTATAAAAAATCTCAGATAAAAATTTGATTGTGATATTTCCCTTACCTTAGGTCCGATTTGCTTTGTACGTGTCTGAAGCTCCTCTTCTTTTAAACGCCTCTTTCAATCCTCCACTTAGGGAACTAAGATTGGTCTTTGAAGAAGACCAGGACCTCTAGGATTATTCTAGGGAAGTGGATAAGGTATTTTGGCAGGGTTTGGCCGAGCTTGAGTGCTCAAATTGGTGTGAGGAGGAGGGGGAGGAGGTGCCCTTTTATAAGGGAGGAAAGGGGCACCTTAGGAATATCTCAAAATATTATTTTATATTAAATTCAAAATCGGTTTATAATGGTTCCAAAGGGTCTTATTTCGAAGGTAAAGTGGGGATGGGTCTAAATCCTATCAACCAATAGGATTTAGACAAGTTTAGGTTATTATTTTAACCTTATCAATTAGATTTAACTCTAAGTTAAATAATTTAACTTTTACCGTGTCTTTTTGTTTTCTTACACTATATGGTTAATACACTTACTATAACATGCCAAACGAACCCCAAGTTGTTTATTATTAATATATATATCCTTATCTAAGTAATTTGTCCGAACCTTAGATTTTAGGAATAAAATAACAATTAATAATATAATATTTTATTTAAAAACTATTTTGTGTCAATTTTGACACTATTTGATATATGATTTTTGTGAAAGTCATAACAGAATTATATGTTCGAACCAAGTTTATTAAATCAACACTAATATATCATAGTAACCTAGAAAATTAGTGTAATTCATAAAAAGTCTCAAATTACATTTATTTGAGCATTTATAACATCAATTATGTTAACATTTCCTTAAAAGGGTAATTACTGCATCATCGTTGTGTCATAAATAAATTAATTTATTTAATTTCTAAAAATTATAAATAAAATATCATTATGTAGGAAATATTTTTAGCTTTCTAATTAATATTTATAGTCGAATTTATCTTATGTATAACCCCATATTAAAAATGTTTTAGTTATTAAACTTTGATTTTAACTATTTTAATTATTCATTAAATAAAATAATATTAAATGTCATAATCTAATCCAAGTGGACCTAAATGGTCATATTATATTAATAAGGTTGTTTTTGGTCGAATTACACTTATACAATAGAATTAGGACATGTGTTAGGGTAATAGTAATATCATATTTACCCTTAGTTACCCTATTTACTATTAACCGCGGTAAAAAAAGTAAAAAGTTACTATTCACCAAAAAATTATTTTTATCTCATTGAACCACATTTTACTTACTGACATCAACTGTGTCTCTCGTATTTTTGAAATTCCACTCACAGAAGTGGTAAAATTAGGTTTTATGAAAAATTCAGTTTTTTTTAACTACCACTTAGTGGTTTCACTATTCATCAAAAATTGAAAGTTTTCAAAAAAATACCAAAAATTAGGCCTAAGCTATATTTGATATTATGTACTCAAAAATGATTTCTATTTTACCAAATTCAAAACATATCAGTTGCATTAATTAATTTAAAAATTAATTCCCGTCGTCAAAACAAATAGCGTGTTCTTAAGAGATAATAACTATCAAAAGATTGACACTTGTTTATGTCTGGTTTAAATGTGAAATTACATCCAATGACCAACATTGTATTAAATTGTAAAAATATATTCTAAATATACTTTAAAACCACTCAAATTAATAATTTATCACTATTAATTATTTCGATTGAAAAAGTTGTTATTAATTAAAATTTAGTAATTCTCACTATTCATCAAAATATGAAAGTTATCTGAAAATCACCAAAATTTCACCCTAAGCAAATTTTGATATTATGATTCCAAAAATGAATTCCATTTTGAAAAATAAAATTTACAAAATTTCAAAAAGTGGTTATTACTATTCGTAACGGCTAGTTTTAATAATATTTTAATAGCATATTGTTGTTTAGTGAAACTCATTATTGCGTACTACACACGCTATCGAGGAAGGTCGCGATTGCGTGTAATGAAAGGAAAGTCAAGTATGCGTGTTGTGCAAGCTCCTTTTGGTGTAGCGTACAACACAAGACATTAATGAAATTAAAAAGAATATTTTTCATAAAATCTCGGGCTGTTACACCTTTTCTTTTCAGAACCATTTGATTGATACGTAAAATCAAACTCCCTTTCATCCTTGATTGCACAACACGCAATATCTTATTAGATACTAATGTATCTTATGGACAATTCCCTTCTGTTACATGTCTTTAATCCACCAATGAACCTATCAACTTTACCTTTGAGTTAGATGATAATACCAGAAGCGTATGTCACAAGTCTTGTGAAATTATCCTTACAGATACCAAATGCTTCATCATCCCTTTTCTTTATGTAAAGAACCTATTTCTCCTTCTTTATAAGAAGAATATAAAGAAATTTAATCTTTAAAAAATAAGTTCTTTAACTCTTTCCAATCAAAGTATTCAATTTCATCTTCTTTCCCCTTATTCTTGATTATAGTCCACCACTGGTCTGCTTTGGGTTCTAACCGATAAAGATCTCGAATGAATTTACTATTTTCCAAAAACAAGACAATGGAGAATTTCGTTTTAGTTGAACTGATAAATTTTCTAAAAAAAGTTGATCAAAAGACCCTCTAAAGGAAGGTGGATGTTACCTCATGAAAGACTCAACATAATTGTGTTCCATACTTTTCTCATTTGGACGTCCAATATGATTCATTGCTTCATAATGTTCGGTGTGCATATAAATGATATATTTCATTACAAATACCATAAAATTTGGATGATTAGGAGAAAATCCTTTAATGTATAATAACACTCATCATTTATGTTGTTATTTTGTGTTCCATCCATTGACTAAAATAGAATACTGTAGAGTAAGAAACCATAATCATAGTAGGGAACCACAAAATCATGAAAACCCATGTATTGGTTATCTAAATTATGACACTTTATTTTATCTATGACACCTTAGGTTTCTCATAGTATATCCATATACAAATTCTAATTTAATCATTCATGATGGTTTGTAAAGAGTATTTTCATATTGAAAATCATATCCCCATGGAGTGTCAAACCAGGTGTGCATCATGCCCCATTGTCGTGCATCAGTTACCAATTGAGTTTAGATCAATATGGTTTTTTGGATTTTTCTCTTCTATGCACATTTTTTCCAGATCCACATCCACTTTTAGTATCCAAACAAGCATGTTTTTCTAGACAACCACTTACTCTTTCATTTACCAAAATTCTAGGATATTTTCTGATAATTTTATTCATCCTTATACTTATTCTTAAACATTTATTTAGGGTCCTCACTAATTTCTTCTCATCATGGTCTCCAATGGTTAACTAAACATTTTATATGATACCAACTATTGTGACCCTCACATAACATGAATTTACAGTACATCTGTTCTATAGAATCCATAATACATTACAAAAATATATAGCCAAATAAAATATTTGTTTAGTTCCTTCAGAAACATGTAAACATAAATATTGTTAGATAAGTGGGATAAATTATCTCCTAAAAGGTTTTTCATATATATAACCTCTTTTAGACACATAATAAATAATAAAAATCTTCATAACCTAGGGAATATAAACATAAAAAAGGGTGTGTAAAGAAGCTCAGTAAGGGTAAACAAATGATAAATGTAAGAATAAAATGATTTCTATAGTAGTAAAAGATTAATTCCAAATCCATATTAAATTACTGGTTTTACTCCCCCAGACCATATTTTTATCCATGGTTTACTCCCATAACCATCTTAGTATTCAAGGTTCACTCCCAAGAGCATCTAAGTAGACAAAGTACTTTGCTGGACCATTTTCAGTCCCTGATCCATCTGTGTATATATCATAAGATATAAATCATTACCCAATTCTTTGGAGGAGGATTTCAGTCCCACCCATATCATAATTAAACCACACATTCATGTGCCACAATATCATAAAGAATCATATCATAACCCCTTAAATTAAATGGGCATCACAAACATGTCATCATATCATAACCAATGAAAAATAGAATGGTTTCATAAAAATTTTATAAAATCATACCATATAAAAAGAAGAATGTTACATAAGAATATAACCAATAAAAGAGAAATGGGTTTCATAAAAATATAACCTGTGAAAATTAAATTGATTTCGTAAACATATAACTGGTGAAAGATATATGGGTTTCATAAACATCATGACATCAAAACATAAACCATTCAGTGAAAGAATATGAATATAACCATTTGATGACATCCTTATTAAGGCATGATTTACCCAAACATAGTTCATATTATATGAAACAAAATTTCTTTATAAAACATTTAAAATAGCTTCTTGAGTAAAATATACTTTCTTGTTTAGAAAAAAACAATTTTTAAAACCTAAAACATTTTTTAAACTCATTTTCATTTTCAAATGACCTAGAAAATTTATAAAGGAAAAATTAAAACATTTTTAAAAACTATTTCCTTGAAAAAATATGAAACAATATTGAAAACATTTTAAATACCTTTTTCCTTGAAACCTTATTCATGATGCTAAAAAACATTTTGAAAATATTTTACCATGAACACCTAAAAAGGATGCTTGCAAATATTTTGAAAAACTATTACTTGAAAAGATATAAATTATTATTCAACAAATTTTGGAAATATTTTTCAATGAAAACTTATAAATGAAAATTGAAATAAATTTGGAAATCTTTTTCCTTGAAAACTATTAAAATAATCTTGAAAATATTTGGAATTTGTTTTCCATAAAACCTTATAAATTAAGCTTGAAATTTTTTTGAAAACATTTTTATTTCTAATTTTACAATTTAAGTTTCAAAACATTTAAAACCCTATATAAACACAAAACATTTTTTAAAACCTTTTTATTTGAAAATTTCTTTGAATATATTTGAAGTGATCTTTGGTAATAATTTAAAACAATTCATGAACTTAAACCATTTTTTAAAACCTTTTTATTTGAAATTGAATTTAACAAAAATGAATTTCCATAATGTTAAGAAATAATTAATAAAGAATCAATATTTTAAACTTGAAAAGTATGCTTTTATGAAATTATGGTCATGACGATTGATAAATGTGTACATACTGAACATTCTCTTCAATAGTGTAAATTTATTAGAAAAGTACCTCAATTAGAGAAAAGGAAATATGATTTCTTTTTAAAACCCCTTTTATTTCAAAGTTACAACATGGGTAAAATGTATTTAAATTTTTATAGTAGAATAGTATAACTTTTTTAATTTTTTTTATAAATCATGATTTTGAAAGGACACACATTTTTGACCCAAGAGAGAGATAAATTCAGATTTTCTTAAAAACACTTTCTTAATTATCATAAGTAAAAAAACAATTGAAAATGGTACCATTAAATGAAGATATCATGAATAACCATAGTATCATAAAATTAAATTAAATTTTTGAGATATGGATCATAATATTTCTTCTATGTAATTTTAATTATAAAAAATCTTGATAAACGATGAGATTATTGCAATAAACTGTAACCAATTTAGTAACTTTAAATCAAAATAAACATGAAATAATAACAATACATGATACATGAAATATAATTTTATTAATTATATTAATAATAAATAATTTAAAAGTTAAATTTATAATCCTCATATAATAATATAGTGCATAACATGGCATGTGTCTCAAAGAAGGAAAATTGGGACAAAATTACTTTATCAATATAGATAATTTTAAACCATAAACCACATGATAGAGATATCATAAAATGGATATGTAAATACTATTGAATTTAAGTATAAGAATAATATATATATATTCAGGGGTGGTATATGCACCACAAAAAATAATAATGTGGTGAATAAGGCATAAATACTAAATAAATAAAAGTGAGACGTGAAAACCCGTACTTTATGTCTTAACTCTCATTGTACTCATTAAAACCTCATAAATAATAAATATAAGTTTATTATAAATATATAAAATAAAAATATTAATTTATATAATACCAAATATCATTTTCTTATGAAATTTTATTACCCGTTTGTTAACACTTTCCTATTAAAGTTCCATTTCAGGTAATAACCGCTTTATTTTTTCCCATGTGTTTTGATTTTTTACCTATAACATGATTTAATCATCTAAAGAATGATAAAAATGACATAAATATAACATATATTCATTATATATTTATTTATACAGATATTTGAATCATATAAATAGAAAATGAAATGCACCATTCATGGATACAGTAGGTTGTACATACGCATGATGGTGGTTTCCATTTTCCTGTCATATTGAAATAACAAAAGAAAATGAAATATATGTATATTTGTATATAATATAATTACAGTATAATTTTTATTAAATATATTCCATGTACATTCACTGAACCCATCCTTAATAAATTCCATGTAATTTGTTACCGAATCACATCTCATTGGGGAGGCAACATTCCACACTTCCACAACTAAAGATATCATATTTACAAAAAATTTAAAGCATAAAGGTATGTTTATATAATAATTATTAAAGAATAAATAAATCATAAATTTCATATATAAAATATAAAAACATTATTTCCATTATAATTCCATATCGGGATATTTGGTAAAGTAAAAACGAACATCATAATTTTGTAAGGTGGTATATTGTCGTACACATGAAATATATGTTTGTTACCAATTTGTTAGATGTGTGTCTAGATGTAGTTAAATAAATTATAATTAAAAAATATAATTATATTTTGGACACTTATGTTATCATATAATAAGATATTAAGAATATTTTAATGGGTGGATAATGAAAATAAAACAAAAGATCTTGTGAAAGGATGTTAAGACTTTTTTGGATAACTCTGCTTGGTATGCACCAAAGGGATTCCTTGGTTGGATTTATGCCTAAAGGGAGAATTTTATAATTAATTGAGGTAATTTTGTAGGATATTTTTGTAGGGTTTCCCCAACCCAATGTGAGTGATATTTGGGAATAAGTGATGGAGATGAGTTCCCTATTATAGTGCAGGAGGAGTGGAATTCTTGTAAATATAAAAAGGTAAACAATATTGAGAGGTCTCCCTTAAATCATGTATCTTAAATAGTTTTCCATTTTAGATAAAATAGGGTATTGCATATTAATATTTATATTAAATTTATTTTGGACATGTTTCTATGTTACTTTCTCCTTAAATTAATGTTTAACCATTGAGTAATCTTGTTTTTACCTTAATCATTATAATTATTTTTAATTACTTTCACAAATAATTTTGGTTAAAAAAATAATACATTATTATAAATTGAAAATTATTATTATTAAAAATATTAAATTCATTTTTCCAAATTATAATCATAGATGTTTAAGGAATTAGTTAAAAATTAAACCTCCAGATGTGCCGCAAAAAGGGTTTTTAAAGTGAAATTTTTTAGAAGATTGAAATATTTTTATATAGAATGTCAATGTGAAATTATTTACAATGACTTAAATTGGATTAATTGATGTAAAATATATCTATTTAAACTTTAAAACAAACTTTAAATTTATTTGATCAATATAAATAAATTAGTTGAAAATATCAATAGAATTAAAATTTAGTATTTTTCACTATTCATCCAAAAGTGTTGTTCTTCACAAATTTACCAAAACATTACCCTAAAATAAATTTTAAATTATGAATTAAAAAATGAATTTTATTTCAAAAAATTAAATTATAAAAATTACTAAAATTAATTTTATTATTTTTCACATAAGTATATAAAAAAAATCATTTGTAAAAATACTATTTTCAAATATATAAACATTTTACAAAAATCTAAATGTATTATTATCAATATGTTTTTATTTATATAAATACATTATAAATATTATTTAAAAATTAGTTATTACTATTCATATTACTATGTTAAGTGTAGATGTTTTGACTATCTAGTTTTTAAAATTATAAGAATAAAATACTATTTTGTAGAAACTCATCATTGCATGTAATGTTAGCGAAGTCGGTGTTCCTTGTAGCGCAAGATTATCCTGTAGTATCATATAACAAAAACAAAACATGGTGTAACATGAAATTCAAGACATAAAGAAAATTAATTTATTCTAAAAAAGGTTCATAAAAATGATGGGTGTTACACGTGGAAATATCCAATAAGGATGGAATAATCTCTATACACAGGCCCAATACATAAAGACATTCAGTCTCATCTCCTCTCTGGGTTTACAAAGCAACATTAACATCCCCTTTAGTATGAGGGTAAGAGACACCAACATTGGAAGCATTCGTACTAACATGAGAACCATTTGTGAGATTTTATCAATCCATATATTCATGTTGCATCATTTTACAAAGACACTTTAGGTGACTTAATATTGCAAAATGATGAAAACTATTTGGAGACTCTGTAAAATTAGTCTTGGAATAACCAGGCCATCCACACTGATAGTAAAAAAATATTGTTGTCTAGAAAAATCCCACAAATATGGTCCTGAAGAAAACAGGATACCTTTTTGCATCCTTTTATATCTAAAATACATACCTTATATTACGATAGTGCCCAATGATGTTCATCTCAAACCTAATTTTTCGGCTATGTCAGCATCTACCAAAGCTTCCTTATCAACTACCTCTATAAAGGTTATAATGTACATGACAATCAACATTGAATGAATATCATCCATCAACCCCCACTCAATCATCTGACCCTTTAGGTAATACTTAATGACTAGTTGTATTGACAAGTGAACCAACTCAAGCAAACAAGTTGAATAATTCATAACAGTATTATTTAATTCCTTTAATCATAAAAACTCCAGTGTCTTTTCCCTGCATAATATATCATGATATAATTTTTGGTTGAATATTTTCTATAATTATATCTTGTTGATATACTCATTCAATATATCTTGCACAATATATTCACACCATCTCATTCTCAATACCTTAGGCATATATATTGCAGAACACACAATAGAGTCCTTAAGAGTCTTCATAATATTGAATAACATATCAATCTTATCATGAAATTCTTTATATTTCTGGGGTCCTTTTTCACCATTAAAGATAGGTGTATTTTTCATAAAAAAAATTCCTAATCCACTTCCTTTATTGGGTTCCTAATAACTGTTTGACTCATAGTACAAATAGTAAATATTATATCTTCTACCAATAAAGGGTCCACTATATAATTCACCAATAGAAACAGTCTCACATCTCCCTTCCTCATATTTGGAAAAAATCATCACGGATACATTGTCTAACAGTCTCAAGAAAAAAACAATTCAATCATGAATAGGTTCCAAAATATTTAAACCAACTTAATATAACCATATTTATTCTATAAAACAACATTAATTATCAAAAAAATATGATTTATTTGAAAACATTATAAACAAAATGAATTAAAATTTACATTTAGATAATCTCTTTCTCTGATTGAGTCAAACAACATCAACCACCAAGACTCATGCTTGAAAAATGTACCTTACGACCCATGGTATCCCATATTTAGACACGAATGTGAACTGAATCAACAACTTATCTACACTTAATATCTGAATTTTGACAGCCCTAAATCAGTCCAATAAATGACCAAACCAAACCCATGATGTTTCAACAACACTTAAAGATTTTTATTCCCTCTTATACCAATTTTTAATGAACCAACTCGGGTAAACTAGACAATCCACCTTGAATGGTCTTCCACGTAGAGAGATATAGAAATAAAACACAAGTCTCATGTATAACTGAATAAACATCAATGTATAACATAGAATAAATAAATACATATCAATGATATATACAATTTAAATCAAAATATGACAATATAGAAATATAAAATCATACCAAACTAAATAAGTCTCCAAATTAAAATCCATAACCACAAAACCATCCCACTACGAAGGAGATGAATGACAAGAGAACCTGATTCGCTACATAATTCCCTTCCAATTACTTGGTTCCTACAAATAAAGTCTACAAATTACCAAAGGAAAAAATGTGTGTGTGATCAAAAATCCTAGTAGGACACCCCCATAGAATATATACATGTTCTAATAATAATAATTCGTATGTTCTATCATGAAAAAAAATATTTTTTATTTTTTATTTTTTTATATGAAATAATTTTGTAAACATTCATTCTTTTTACAAAAATGATAAAACTAATTCACTAAATCCAGGAATATGTCAAATATAAATGAAAATATTTAAGAATATGAAAAAACAGTCATTGGTACACTAAAATACAATCATGTGATCTAGTATACATGAATAATACATCTTGCGATAAAACAGGTATAAATAAAAAGGAACACAATTTGGAACCTTACCTATGAAAATATGTAATTTATACAAAAGTTGTTTAAACAAGTTATGTATTGGTTCCAACAAATATCGATTCTTTTCATAGTCGTTTCATTTCACAAAACATCTTGTGGTGTAACACACAGTAACATTACATGTCCATTTCCTAATGCACCCAAGGTTCCCATTGTTCTATTTTATCAACCCAATTTAAAATACATTATCACATTTAATAAAAACTTTTCATAAAAAATAAATTTTTTTAAATAAAATTCCCATAAAAACATGAATCCTTTCCAAAAAATCCTTTCAAAGGTCAAAACATTAATTTTCATTTAATAACCCAATTTAATTGACAAGAATATTTAGAAATTCAAGAATTATAAAAACATTTATAGATACACCAAACTCAAGAATGATGAAATCCAATCCTCCTTTGATATCCAATATTGAATACTAATATATCAGACTTAAAAAGGTGATGAATGAAGGGAAACTACAAAGAATCAATCGAAAATCAAAATTGATCAAAATATGAACAAAAAACGAATCCAACGCCACTAGCACGACCATATAAAATGATGAAATAGGAAGACCGCTTACCAGGGATGTGAAACACAACTTTCAATGGGGTCAATCTCCAAACATAGTGATTTGAAAAAGGGGAGATCACCCAAAAAATCACCCTAAATCTTATTAGGGAGACCTAAACAGAAAATAAAAAACAGGTTATGCAAGAATTGTGTTTAAATATGTTTAAGATAAGGAATTCTTATTGTGAATCCATTTTATATTGTGAATTCCATAAATATCCATAATTCAAAAAATATATATAACTTTGGGCTAATTTAAATATAGATCGACCATTTCGAGATGTCTAATGGGTTCATATCTTGGATATTTTCATTCTCTCATCCAAACTCACAACATCTTCTGAGTAACAAGTTCATGTCGTGAAACCCTTTTAGGATGTGAATATGTCTAGTAGGCATTGTGCAGTCCAGTTACCTACATAAAAATATTAAAACCATTCCTCAGGCTCTATAAACCAAAGGCATTCCCTCTAAATCCATTTACACATTTATAAATAGATTCCATTAATTCAAATAAACATATATACCTTGAATTTATGTCATTTTGACCAGTAAAGGATCTCTATCATTTTGAAGCACGCAATGCGCCCAACCAAAAAGGGAAAACCAAAATAAGATTCAATTCATATGTGGAGGAAGGTAAAGAGGTTTCAAACTAATCCCACCTTTGGGGATTATGTGTCTAATAATCATAAACCTCTTGGTGGGGAATGGTGTAACCACTACCATAGAATAGAGGAAATCACGAGTCCCCAATTTAATGTTCCTAAGAATAGGAGAAAGATTTATTAGAGTTACTACTATTAAGATAAAAATTAGAGGTAATGGTATAGGACATTCTTGAAGTAGGTGGATGAAAACTGGGATTGATGATACCGGTCACTTGGGAATTTAGAGTGTGTAAGAAGCGATTCAAATAAGTACATGGCACCTTCGTACCCAACTTTAGTGCAACTATGTTTGGAAAAATGAGGAATATGGTTAGTAGGCCACATGATAATTCATAAAACTATATAGTTATGTGTGGAAGTAGGTTTATAAGAACTATATGTTTGATAAAAAACCTTTTCATATATTCTTGAGGCATACGTTTGTCAAACATTTGTAGTTATGAATAATTTAGGTTTTGATAAAGGTATATTCCCCTGCATTAACATGGTTATCCTTATAGGATGTTGTGTGAGGTTGTTTAAAACACGGGACAAGAAACATGAGACCCATGGGATGTCATATGAAAAGTTTTCCTAACATTGGGAATCCATGATGTTTGGAGATTTTTGGTGTAGTGGATGAAATGGTTTCTCAAGTGGGAGTCGATGACTCAACTATTAGAGATCCATCCCCAATGTAGTGGGTGTTTTTCATTTTATATATGAAATGGTTATCGATTAAATGAAACCCTACAGGGTCCCATAACAATGTAACATGTTCTTAAACCTTTTCCACATAGTCGTGACTTCATAATTTCCCAATTTAATTTAACATTTCTCTAATTAGGGGACTTTCTCATGATATATTCATGATTTCTCAAAACCTTGAGATGTTTCAATAAAACACATTTTCTAAAGTTATAAGGATTATGGTGCACCAAGGGACTTTATTCATCTTTCTTCCTTTTTTTAGAAAATGTTTTGTGTTCATGATGTGAATGTTTCATGCAAGACATGACAGTTTCACACACCTAATTTATTAGTGTTAGAAGGGCCCTTTAGTCCAATGTAGATCGTTTTTATAAGGAAAAAATAACATTTTGGGGTTTGATATAGGTTTTCAGTTTCAAACAAATATTATATTTTTTGAAATTCAATTCACCCCCCCCCCCATTTTTATTCTACTCTATACTGCAATCATATGTGATAAGTTGTAATTAAAATAGAATAAAAAAACTATCGGTATTTAGTGAGAGTGTTAGATTTAAGGGAATATTACCTTAATACATATGATATATTATTTTATGGTATAGTATTTCTTAGTTTATGCTAGGTATATATTGAAGAAAAACATCTTTTTTCCTTTAGGGTTTATCATATTTTATAAAACATAACTACAATATTATCTACCATGTACAATCATATTATAGGATTTGGGTGAGTCATGGTGGCATGAATCATATGTAATTATTAATTAAACACTTTTATGGTTCATCAAAGGTAGTGTGTTGTTAATGAGTTGACACTAAAATATCCTTCATGTTGTCTATCATTGATTACTCATTTCATAAGATGCAACTATTGGGAGACTTAATGGTTGAGGGTCACATAAGGTTAACTCAAAGGGATTGCTCGTATTGTTATAAAATATAGGATTAAGTTCATGGGACATGGAAGTATCCATGTAGAATATATAATGGAGGTTAGTCCATGTTTCTTATGTGGGTGAAATCCTCATGCAGTCATTTGGGTGATACTCTTTTCCCTTTGATGCACTTTATTATCATCCTCCTTTGTGCCAAGAGATACTAAAAAATAACAAAGTTTTGGAAGATCATTCCCAATGATTTTTGTTTTTTTAGAGAAACCAATTGATATAAAATCGAGTTAATATCCTTTTGTATGTCCCTTCATGATCTTCATGAAGCACTAAACGAAGGAAAAATCAGTTGTGTATTACGGTGTAAGAAACAAGTTCTTCATTCTAGTTTCATTTGATTTCTATTTAAAATGAATAATGATAATTGTTTTTATGGAGTATAATATTTTTATGACTTTTATTAATTGTTAACAAAACCTTATAAACCTTTCATTTTCATCTATAGTTTATCCAATGTATGAAATTTAATGCATTTGTTTGTTATTGGTTTTTTTATATGGAATGGAGTTAACTGGTGGATTGTTATATATTCCAAAGATTATTAGGGTAATTAATCCTATTTATATATGTTATACTATCTATGATCGTCTCTAATCAATATCCTATAGGAGGAAGGCTTGTGGGGTCATTCTCATCTTTATAGAGTGCCCTAAAAGGTTTACCAGTAGGGGAAGCTTAGGCCATTTTTCATTTTTTTTAAAATGTATCAGTGAGAAATTTAATTATTAACAATGTAATATTAAATAACATAAAAACATAGATTCTTTTTTATAGATATTATTTACATTGATAAATGATAATAATTAAATTGATATTTCAATGTTCACATAATAATTTCAATGGTCACATTCTCTAAAACTACCTTATCTCCATAGACATCATACCGTAAAAGAAATTATTAAAAAAATTATTTACCTAATATAATTATCACTTTTATGATATGAATTTAAGGTTAAAATTCATATCCCAATACAAGTAGTGTGTTCTCTCTTGACTATAATTCTAGTAGTGTTTTTTTGAGACTATCAACCACAAGAGTAAAAAATAAAGTTATATATTTTTTTATGTCAATATACACATTTTATTTATAGTAATCATGATTAATGTATTTATTTTACTTATAATATATTATTATGAATTAAATATATGGTATTTATTTCATATTTTGGAAAATGTGTCATTATTTTTTTCAATATAACAATGCATACTATAGTATACTTTCCATTAATGTTACAAAAATAAATATTAATTTTATTTAATCATTAAACAACTATTATCTAAGTGAAATACCAAATATATAAAATATATTGGTTCTTAAATTCTCTCTTTATTTAATGATTTTACCATGGACATTAATTATAGTAGATTTGAAGAAAAAAAGTTTGAGTATGACTATATCATTTTCTACATATATTCTCATATTTCATCTTCAAACTCAAATTATAGCCATAGAACCTTCACCATCCAAGTTTTATAGCTTTAAAATACTTAAACAATATAATTTTAAATTTTTAAAATATTTTCCTCATAAGGAA
The DNA here is from genome assembly GCA_963277665.1 of Viscum album. NCBI lineage: Eukaryota > Viridiplantae > Streptophyta > Magnoliopsida > Santalales > Viscaceae > Viscum > Viscum album. The sequence continues at coordinate 1,857,088,570 of OY728158.1, read as the reverse complement.
AATAAGTATCTAGATGTATATCAGTACTGATTATATGTGATGATTCTTGCATATACATCCTCAATATAAATATAAAAACATTCATGATGATGAAAATGTTGGGCATATTCCAACATATATGCCAAAACTCTTATTATATCCATTATTTTAGAGGAGGGAATATACCATGGTCTTTTATTTACCTTATTATAAAATATCACGATGTATTTAAAAGAAGATATCTTTAAGAAAAAATGATCATCGATATGAAAATGGAAATTTTTTATATCTATTTCCAAAAACATATTATAAGTATTTTATTTTTTCTTGAGGGTATTTTGGATTTTATAAACCTTCAATATTTTCTCATGAATCCACTTTGTTTCAAGATATTTCCTCTCTCTGGCTTCACCCCAACATGATGGGGTTTTCCATGGATTTTATATAAAGCCTCATATAGTTTCATTTGAATGGTCGAATAGTGGCTATTATTTTAAAATATTTCCACTAATATAAAGAAGTAATCCCAACATCCCTGAAAATCAACTAAGAAGTTAAATGGAATGAATTTTTTTGTTTTGGTGTACTCTATTCACACATATCATTTATTCGAGAGTGTTAGGAAATTTTAAGATGTATCTTTGGGATTAATGCACAATAAAACATTATTTAAGGCTCTATTTAGTATGCAGAATCAATTTTCATGGAAATAAAAATGGAATGGTAATCTGAATAGCCACTAAAATCTATAATTATGAGGATAAGAAATAGAAATTTAAATAATGTGTTAAAATCTGAAAAAGTATAAAATGTTATGTTGCACTCTCTTCTGAGGGAAGATATGGGTGGGGATCACAATGAACTGTTGTTGAAAATCAAATAATGAAATGACATTAGTGACCATGAAAATCATGATGGTGGTAGGGAAAGGTGATAGGAAGATATAGTTGAGGAAATAGAAAGAGTGCGAGAAATAGAGGGAGATTAGATGAGATAAGAAGGAGGGGGGAGCTGCAATGGGAGTGAAAATGACAAGATAGAATGTAGGAAACTATGTCAGGCCTGGAACTGGATACCATGGTAGTAATGGAATCAAAAATTCATATAAGAATGTGATAAGGGTATAAAATTAATTGTGTGAGGGGAATACAAGATGAACTACTAAATTTTACACGTTTTTCAATGAAAAAATAACATTCGTTATAAAATAATTTTTTTGGGAAATAGTTTTAAGGATATTATTTTAAATCATCAAGGAGAATTTTCCTATTTAAGGAACATAATTAGTTTCCAAATAATTTAAAAAAATAGTCGAATAAAATTACTTTTCTCTAAAATATACATAATCACCAAATAAAATTCAAAAAATTTACACAAACATTGGAAAAGGGAAAAAATCCTTGTAAATAGAGAAATTTCATATATTGTCCATTTACCAGCATTTTCATACAATGTATTATTATTAATCATATTATTAATTGGTAATAAATAATAATTTAAACATCAAGGTCTTCCCATGTTCTCTATATTGGTCAATAATTTTCAAAAATATTAATATATATATTTATATTTATATTTTACTAATACTATATCTTGGGTAAAATAATTAATATATTTCATAATTGAAAATATTCATACATGGTCACACATCAATAATAAATATATTATCTTAGAAAGAGAACACCAAAGTAAATCCATATCCAAAGTAATGTAGTCTCACACCAAAAAACCTACGAACAAACACTCAAAAAATTTGCAATGTAAATATTAACCTCAAAATCTTCATAAGAAACATAATATTCATCAATTTCACTTAGTAAATTACAATTTTCATCTACTTATGCATTAGATAACTCTTTTACACTATAATTCTGATGATAAATAGGACAATCAAATGGATGTAATAGATTTTGTGAACATATTTAGTTTCTTTTATTCTATGATTTGAGAAATATAACTAATTGTATTTCATTCACCACATAATTTTTAAAACTTTTGAGTACATGAAATTTCCAACAAGTTATGTCAAGTAGTTCCAATGTCATGGGATTAAAGAGTAATGTTACATTTTTAGAAATATAGTAAGCATCATTAGAAAATCCTATAATAAGGATGAAAACTAGTCTATGAATCATGGAAAAAAGATAAAATTGGTTATGGATATAAGTTTCATCTATTAATACATAATATTAAAGGTGATGTCGGACCAAAAACCATATGGGGAACAAAAATATAAGGATCATTCCACAAAAATTAAATTAGTCATTTCAAAATGCCTCAAAATTATAGTAAAAAATACATAATAGATCCAAGACATATAACCCAACAGAAGGATAGTCTAGAATTTTAGAGAGAGGAACAAGGGACATCAATCTATGAGATGATAACATGAAGCACAATAGAGATTGTGGCATCAGCCTCTTCATATAGGATGTTGTGGTAGCTACCTTCTTACACCTACAACATATTTCACCTGCTCGATTCCTTCTTTTTTATAAGGAAATGGTTGGATGGTTTATTATATTAGGTAGTGGATAAGCCTATTATAATATGGGGATTACAATAGGGGAGGTATACTTAGTAATTATATTTGTAATTTTTTCTATTATATGTTGATAGATTGAAGAGGTGGTCTCTCTCTGGAACTCTCTGCATGTAGTGATGATGCATCCCAAGGAAGTGATCTCTCTTAGGCCCCTCTAGCTATAAACCATTCAATTATTTTCAATAATGCAAACCTTGATTTTAGCTCTAATTAACTATTTCATCTACTCTCTCCCTAATCACAGTTTAGAAAATATTTTTTAGGAGATATTCTTAAAAATTTAGTGCTTTCATTGATATTTTGTGCCACTATAGAGGAAGTAATGGTGTTGAGAGACATGATCATTATATAAAGGGGATGAATAGATCAATCCATTCACATAGAAGATGTTGAGACATCTTGGTGACTACTGTGTTGAGTTTCACGGATGTAGCATGAAAATAATTGGGTTATTGACATGAAGTGAGGATGAACGCTGGTAGTTGAATATTATGATGATAATCTCATGTGTGTGTGGACACAACTTTGTGATGTAATTATAGGGGCAATGTGCACTGAGTAGATCACCAAATATATAAGAATACTTTTGTGGAGAGAGAAAAAGATAATGATTTCCCCATTTAACTCTTTCAAAGTGTTTGTATCCCTTCTATTATCTCATACAACCAATTTGGTAAAAGGCGTTTATTCAAGGGGATTCAAAATGATGTTATGGATAGCCTAGAAAAGGGATTCTCCCCCAATAGTTTTCATCATTGTCTCCTCAAGCAACACATCCTCCTATTTGAGTGTATTATTTTGTGAGGCTCTTCCCCATATATTCAAGAGAAAATATTTTCTATGTTTTGTACATGTAATTGGGAGTGAGTTCATACCATTATTTTACTATAGTGAGATCATGATATTTTCTGATGATGTTTTAGCCCTTCCAGTTTGGGGGTTTACATTTAGAAACATTGATTAAATTACATTCAAGACTTTCACTAATAAAGGGAAGATGGATATTGTGAAGGGAACACCTGTGGATATAAAGGTAGACAATATCTTAGAGAACCTATACACTGTTATTGGTAAATGTACAAAAAAGAGTAGATAGTTTTTTAATCATCTACCGTAAAAGAGGAATTAGAGAGGTTATGTCATCAGAAGCTTGGAGATATATCTCAATACGGCTGGAAAATTACTCAAGATTGGATGTTGTTTTGGGGATTATGTAGTCGTCCTTATCACTTTGTAAGCATTTTCTTTTTTTGATAAAGAAAGAAGTTAAATTTTGGAATGTCAATGGTGAGGAGAAAGAATATCTTGGAGTTGATCCATTCCCACATCTAGAAAGCACCAATTGTATCCTTGAGAGGATAATGGTACTTTTTATGTTTTATTGATGAAAAATCTATGATATGTTATGTGTTTCTAATAAATATTAATGTTGATGTATTTCGTGTATTCAAAAAAATTAAAATTATATAAGAATAATGAATCCAAATACAAGATCATGTTTTTTATGACTTAAAATGGTAGAAAATATTATTGCAAGGTGTTTGATAATTTATACCAGTAGTAATGTATCAAGTGACAGTTATTTGTGGAATAAAATACTAAGTAGATTGGAGTGGTAGTGTGGATAAATAGAACCATATTAGATAGAAAAATAGGGATGATGAAGACACTAGGATTTAATATTACATTCTTTGAAGAATTATTGAATATCACTTGCTAAGTGATCAATTTATCCCCTAATTTGGAAATTAATATAAAGAAACTGATAGGGATGTGGATGGGTAAACCTGTTTAATATTCTATATTGTATAATATTGAGAATCCTTTATATGGAAAATTAATTTTGTAGGAAATATTTAAGTTGGACTCATGATTCATAGAATGAATCTTTTCTAGACACATTGATGGTGTGAAGGGGTATCATTTGTAGGATCCCAATGGCCACAAACTTATCATAAGCAGAGATTCTATTTTTGTAGATGACAAGGTATAAATGATAGATGATAAAATCATAAGGAAATTTAGTATAGAAACTACGACAGTCAAGGTGGAGGATGAAGCAAAGGAAGAACAAGTTGCCTATGATCCATTACTAGAGCACAATGATCATTTACCAAATGATCCAAGAATACAATTGTAAAATTGAGAGAATGGAACACCATTATGGAAACCAGATTTTGTCATTCTAAATAATGATTTTTATTTATTATTGACAAATGTTGGAGAACCAACTTATTTTTTAGAGTATACTTAGAGTTTGGACATGTCTACATGGATGGTAGTCTTGAGGGAGGAACATGATGTCCTACATAAGAACATAACTAGATTTCTTGTATAATTACCACATGGAATGAAGGAAATTGTTAACAAATTGGTCAATTAATTCAATTAGGATGAAACAGACTAGGTGGATAGAATCCTTATGAGAATGGTTGTCAATGGATATTCTTAGAAGAAATATATTGATTTCAATGAAATATTTTATCTTGTTGTTAGATTGATGACTATTGGGGTAGTTCTTAGGATGTGTTATACATACACATTACATCGAGAACAACGAGATGTCAATTTTTTTCCATGGTGATATTCATGAAGAAATAAATATTCTCAAAAAATAAGGTTCTTTTAAATATGATAAAGAGAACATGGTTTGTAGATTAAAAAAATCATTATACATTTTTAAAGGGGAACTAAGGTATTAGTAACACGGATTTTATTCCTATATCATGAGCCCTAAATACAGTATAATTAATTTAGATCTATGTGTATATTTCAATGGTCTAGATGGTAATTAATTTATCATGCAACTTTTTTGGGGAGGATATGCCAGTTTAATTCCCCAACAGTGATCGAATTTGGGATTTAAGGGAACAATTGTCTATGGAGTTTAAAATGAATGAAATAGGACCCAAAAATAGAATTCATGGTATATAGATACACAAAAATAGAAATAATATGAATATCTGGATATAATAAAAGAATAAATTTAATAATGTATTAAAAAAATCAAAAAAAATTACTGTAAGACAATATCTACCCCTCATCCAATTAATTTTACATTATCCTCCTTGATGAGTCCTATCATTGATAGTAGAGAGGACATAAATGTATCGAGTTCGGTATGAATTTGAAGTGGAGAGTTTGATATTCTCTAGTATTTTTACTATACCTTGCATTATAAATAAAATGGGAGACGTCATCTGGTACATGGGGAATCAGAGATGAAAGAATTGGAACATGGTAAATGGGATACTAGGATACATAACTGAGGCCTCAGATATTGCATTTTGTTGTGGAGGATTATATTTTACAATCAGACGCTATGTTGATTCATATTTTATAGCTGCTCCTAACTAGATAAAATCCACTACTGGTTTCATGTCTACTCTTATAGAAATAACTATGAGGTGGATTTCCAAATTATAGTTAGTTGTATAATTATCCATGACTGAGGTAGATCACATGGTAGCTACACAGTTTTTCAAAGAGGTGATTTGGAATAAAATGTTGTTATAGGTTCTAGGGAACAAACAAGAGTGTGTTTCATTGTTTTCTTATGGTCATAGTGCTTGAAAGGAATCAATTTTTCATTATAGGATAAAGGAAATTATTATACCATATCTTTTTCTCATGATTTTTTAGAGGAAGTAAGTGGGGATATAAGTAAACTCAATAAAGAAGAAAATTGAGCATATTTCTAGAAAAAGGTGATTGGGTATAAATATTTTAGATGGTGTAGATCCTTGTGTGAACATGTAGAAATTGGAGTATCCTGTTTTGAAGATAGAAAGGATGTTTGGAGATGTTATTGTATCTCAATCAAATCTCCATGTGGGAGATATGTCATAATACTATTGGGGAGAGAGTAAAAATAAAGGTTTCCCCATTTAATTCATTCAATATGGGTGGATCTCAACCTTTATTTCAACTAATTAATTTGGTAAAAGTAATTTTCTTAAGGGGATGTAAAAGGAGGGTGAGGGAAGACTATAAAAGGGGTTTTCATCTAATGGATATCATCGTTATCTTCTCAAGAAACACATTATCAGCTTTGAGTGAATTATTTTGGGTGTATTTCTCCATAAATTTAAGAGATAATATTTGGATTGGTTTTCCCTTATAATTTAGAGTGATTATGTACAATAATTTTAGCATTGTGAGATTTTTTTTATGATTTATTATTTTTTTCACCCCTTTTATTTGGGAGTTTTTTCACATTATATCTATTGATCATTTTATTTACACATTTTTTCACTTTATTTTATCTCACAATCATCATTCTACCGAATGTCCATATATTTTTTCGATCCTAATGGACACTGGTTGAATATAGTGGGAGGAAGTTCCAAAATTATTCATTATTATTGAAAGTAAGATAACTGATTCACAGTTACATATAGGTGATCATAGTGTGGGGAGGAAAATTCAACCATATAGTGACACTCTCTTAAAATACATTCATACTGAATAAGAAAATTATATTAAGAAACCATGTGAACATCAAGAGAAAATGAATGGCTTTTTATCATTCATTCTATCGAGTGTGTTCTGAATAATTCAAAATTATATTGGGGGAGAAAATGATCAGGAAGGGAAAAGGGATTAAATTACCAAAGGAACACAATGTTTTCTATAAAATAGAGTTAGGAAGACATAGTTTTTCAATGTAAATGTAGAATACATATGATGGATGTCGTCAAGGTGGAAGAAAATTAATGTTAGTTTCTTCTTGCACTGAAGTAAATAAAAGGGTATCAAAGGATGATGAATTACTTATGATTTTAGTGGAATATCTTTGGGATGATAACAAAGAAGAAAAAAAACCTATTTCTAATTTTTTTCAAATACCTAAAGACTTGAAATTTATTTATTCATAGACAAGTATAGTGAGAAAATACATTTACTAGTTATTTTCATGGTTATGATATGATCAAGTATTTGATTAAGAGTAGTTAAATCTAGAAATCTTGGGGAAATATATGAATGATAAAGAGTAGATAGAGTTCTAGAACATGCAAGTGAGACACAATATCCCATAAATCCCTTGGAATTTGTATAAGTGGATGTTGTGTCAAATAAACATTTATTATTCAATGAAATATTTGAGACTTTTACAGAACCTGTTTAACCTATTGAAGAGGAGGAGGATCACATTGTGAACGGATAATTACATGTAATATTGGTTATTTTTAAGGTTGTTCTTTATTATTTTGGAATTAGTGATATTAAGGGTAAGAATATGTTCAGACCTATTTATTTGGATGTGGTAATATTATAATAAGTTTTTATTGTTTTCAAACAAGTGATTTGAAGCTATCTTAATGAGTGATATCTATAGATAATAGAGAGGATTTATTTCTATATTCACTTTCATAGGCTTATCTTAGTAAGATTTATTAGGATTCTCTACCATTTAGTGGTGACATAGTGACCAGGTTTGCATCTTAGGAAGATTCCCAGGAAGCAGTTTATTTATTGAATTCCATGGTAAATTTTTTTGTAGTTAAAGGTGAGGAATTTCCTAGACATTAATTAATATTTGATATATTATAGTTTTATGGTTTTCTAGAAACTTTGTTTGGTGTTGGTAGGGGAAGTATCTTCCTCGATGCTTTGGTGAATGATTCTCACGTTTTCAAAAAAATCTCCATCATCTAGTATGCAATTCCCTCAACTAGCCTTAGTTTCAAAAGGGTATATACCTACATATACATTGGTTGATAATTCTTTTTTTACTCCAATTCAAGAAGTTTTTTAATTGGATGTTCCTACATTTTTTTTGGTTTTTATCAGTTTCCTAAATCGGAAATTTGGGTTTATTTCCATTTTAGATGTGGTATCCCAAAATCATGAAGATGGATTTTCTAAGAGAACTAGTGAAAGTGATAGTGGAATAGGTGTAATATTTATCTCAACAATTATAATGTTATATAGACTAAATGAAGTTTTTGGTTCCTCAAAAGAGTCTCCAATGAAAAAAACAGTTATAAGACCTCTCATATTAAGTTGAATATGTTTGATTTGGAATATTTTTTGTTGGAAAATGATTAGTTGAAATGATTCTTCTAAAGTGGGATCTCAAATTAATGGAAATATTATTGGTTCAAAATATGTTACATGAAGGTATTTTATGCAGTGGTATAATATATCCGCACAAAGGATCTTTTATGATTGGTTTGATATGGTGTTATAACCATTAAAGTAGGTGGAGTATACACTTACAAAATGTCCTGATATCTTTTATGGTGGACTAAATAAGGACTTTTTGATGATTTATAGGATGAAATACTTGTGTCATTAAATAAAGATCAGTATATGAATTAACCTATGGTTGAATACAACACCATTAATGGAAAGATAAGGGTATTTTTATTTAGGAAATTATAAGTCTATGTCTTTCTAGAAAATGGATTGAAGGTTGATATAGATGTTGTACACAATATACTCAGAGAGACCTATGTTGTTTTAGAAAATTTAATGTATTTGGTACCTTCTATGTTTGAATTAAGAGTACATTTTTTTATTACAAAGTTTATTATTCATCACACCTATACTAGTTCATTGTTTTTTTTTTGAATAAGGTTGTTCAACCTATAGTTATTAACGGTCTAACAGACACTATATTTTAATAAACATAATGAAATATGAAGCAAAACAGAGATATAGAGTGTTCTAACATGAGGAAAATGTGTTTTTAATAGGGGTTAAATGTTAGTAATTTCAAGTAGTGTTGTCTATTAGTGTTAGAGTAGGGGTAGGGATTTCCAGGTGTTGGAGTGAGTTATAACAACTACATAGGGGGGTATATTTAATTTTTTATTAGGGTGTTATTTTCTTTGTGATGTGTTTGGTAGTGGATGGTCCTATTAAATAAGTGTAATTTTTTAGGGTAAGGATGCTTTTCCATTCCATTTGTAATAGTTTTTTCTAGTTTTAGAAAATCTATAGTTGTGTTTTCCCTCTCTAACTTGCCCCATTAATTAAAGAGGTATCCCCTAGAGGTGGAATTTCATGGTTTCTTCTAGTAGTAAATATTTCTCTTCTCTTCCATATTACAATTATCAACACCAAATTTAAAAAATGAATTGATATAATCTCCCTCTAATAACTATTGGAATATCTATTTATAGGAGAGAGTCCTCAAATTTTTTATTTTTATTTTCAATTAATGAAACAAATTGTTATGCCTATCATCTAAAAAAGTTTTCGTCAGTAGTGATTATGGAGAGAGATGATGATAGAGTTCTTGGGAGGCCGCTCAGACTCTAACTGAAGAAATATGGTCATACCCCCAATAGAAAATATCCCCCACCCTCTATCTCTTCTATGTACGTATTTTGTAGTTGATTTCACCATCCCATTTGGACCAAGATTCCCATCTAATAAATATCCTAGCTCAAATGCTTGAATCCCTTTTAGATACATCTTTCTTGGATGTCCTATATATGTTTCAAGAATATGATTTACAAGATTTCTTATTTATTCTTATGGGTCATGGGGGGAGGTTTCTGGTATCATATTCTTTATCAGTTTCATGTTAATAAAAAATAATTTATCCCTCAAGACAGATGAAACGAACATAATGATGGGTGATAATAAACTCGTCCCATATAAATTTTTTACTGAACACATCATTCAATATCCTTAGCCTATTATAAATAAGTTTACATCCCATTCAACTTCTATGGTGAAATGGGGTTTTGGCACCCCCCTGGGAACCTTGAAAGATGTTCTTACCCATTTTCTACAATAAATTTTGTCAGAATATACTACCATAAAAGATAATAAATGATACAAAAAAATTCATCATAGTATTTAGATTATACTTTTTCAGATTGCATGATACCTCTGATATTTAATCCAATAGATCCGATTACATTATATCTAATATCATTGTTGACAATAATATTAGCACATCTAGTGGTAGATGATGGTAATGTCCTAGTGAAAATTATTTCAACTTGTACAAAGGTCCCAAAAGAAACTCCTAGAACTCTATCATCCAAACCATTTTATCCCATTAGAATCCAACAGTTTTTAAATGAAGGTGAAAATTATTAGATACATTAAGAGAGAATATATGGTGAATTGTTTAAGAATATTATTACATCAACTAGAATGATCTCATATGTGTCTCTTTGATATGTAATGCCCATATAAATTTTCTATCTTCACATACAGATTGGATACTCTCATTAAAAAGGTATAGTTATTTAAAATCATTGTATATACTACTTGAATCCAAATATATATCCCCAGATGATTAATACAAACTATAATGTAAATTGGTACACAATTTCAAGAGCAGAATTGTTTTAGTGTTATATGTTTTGTGAGGAAAGGATCACCTCTCACATCATCAAATGAATTATTAATTTTTTTTAGAATAAAGAATGAATCTTCATCAAGGCAAAATTTATAGAGATTATAATTTAAACTCATTCATATTGTTTAATATAGAGAATCATTTCGACAATCACTTCATAAACCATTAACCATTATTTAAAAAAGAACACTTCAGGATTTCATGGAACAAATTAATATATAGATGGGTCCATATTTAAAGATATTTCTCGATCCTTCTATATAATCTAAATTTGTTTTTCACTCCAAAAATAATTTTACAATTATAATCATATATTTATCCAAATATTACCTCGTTGAAGAAACTTGTTTTTCAAGGCATCCAAAATTGAAAATGGTTTTGAGGGAATAAACAAATATCTTAATTTCTATATTAATTATTTACTACATTCTCTCAGATTCTAAGTACTTCATGTAATTATTTACTTGGTATCAATTAAATATTCTGGACTAACATTATAACCATGTTTATATTATTTTAATTCATAATTTAGGCCCTCATGTATATTTTTTGGATTAGAAATTTCTCAATTCAGGTTCAGTAAGAAAAATTCAGCCGTCTTTTCTTTAAAGGATGAAAAAATGGGAGGAATGATGTAGATAACAATTATTTCATAATGCATGATTGTAGTTTTTTTAGTGCTATATCTAAAAATATCATCAATATACCCTCTCATTTGTAATGAAAACTGAGACATATTAGATGAAGAAGATATGATATCCCTTGGATAGGGCCCACATAGTATGTTCTTAATCCAAGATGAATCCTTTATGAACAGATCATGTAGCTCCCCAAACTATGATGACTTACTAAACATTGAACCATTTCAATAAGGATTCGCTGCCATGAGTGCAAAATCATCACAGTTGGTGTGTATTTAAACATAGATACTATAGGTATTCCATAAATCATTGGTACCCCAATTCCATTGGTTTCCCTTTTGTAAACTCTTTACTCCTTTGTAGTAATCCATGGTTGTATCATGCCACTTATCACAAACCCAAAGGCTTTTTTATTCCCCAAATTGAAACAACTAGTGTTACTAAATATGTTTATGTTTCCTTATTTATATTATGTTGGATTGAGATTAGATATCCATGATAGTGAGATTTCATGGTTTATTCTTAAATAACTTCCATATATTGAAGAACATTCATATCCCCATCCTAATTTTGAATATTAATCACATCGAATAATTTCGTGAGTTATTTAAATACTTACCATGTTATGTCTAGGTGTTCCATTAGCAGGATGGTTAACCAATGATTAGAAATTCCTTGTATAATAACCTAAAATAATGATAGTATCCATGACATGGTTTTTTTTGAAAAAAAACATCATAGATTCATCTATCTATTCTCATGTATTTTTTCCCTCTAAAATGAAAAACAGGACTCGTTTGAAGAATCAATGTTTTTTGGAAAGAAGTATTCGATTACTTTCTCATTTTGTTTATGTCATTATTTTGTTCTTCATTTTTTACATATTTAAAGAGTGTTGTTTCAGATCCCTTTATTTTAACATTTATCCACACTTTGTCTTGTAGTAGTGACTTCTCCATATGGATCACCCATCGAGTGATGGATTTTTGGAAGTACACCACCTCAAGTACTTCTGAATCCCGTTGTTTTTGGAATAGTGAGAAGTTCTCCATTATCATGGTTATATTCTCTCTAGACATACTTAATTCCAACAAAATTGTTTCATCTTGGAGAATGTATTGTTCTAACCCATAGAGATGATATTGGTGTCACGTATCAAATTTCAAAACATGTTTCATTCTAGAGAGAATGTATCTAGAAAGGATCCCCTACCTAAAGAGTCTTAATTTATAGTTCTCTACCTCAATGAATGTATCTATTAGGGTGGAACAAATGATAGATCTCAAGAAATATAAACTCCTTCTAGAATAATTCCATGTATGTAAGTAAATATAATGGAACATATTTACAAAATTTGGAATATGAAGAATAATGTGTGGATAAGAAAATATACTCGAGATCCCCCCCCCACTCTTTCCCAATCTAGATAAATGAATCTCCCAATAAAAAAATATTCCCTCTCCATATATTTGTTGGGGTTCATCCTTCACGTAGTATATTTGTGATTTGAAGATCTCTTTAATGTAAATTTATGATCATTCTATTGTGTATATTCCAGCATTAAATACATGATATCTCTTGATTTATTTTTTGAGATATATTTTCATATTTAATTTTCAATCAAGATATCTGGAATATGATAACCTATAAAAGTGGAAGAATCTAGTGGATAATATAAAGGGAGAGATACTCAAGATGTAGACCACCTAGAGAAAGAACTGGGATACCACGTCGGTGGTTGCATGTAAATCTTGTTGATATTCAACAAGTGTGAAGCAGAAGTGACGTGATCGATGATTGGTCCATGTTTCAAGAGTCTTCTTGATTACTGTGATCAAGAGGAATGTACCAGTTTAATATTGGTGATACATCATGATAGAAACATCATGAGATAGAATCCATTAGGTGTCGCAATATGGTAAGAGGCAGACGAATGTTCAGATGAAGATCTCGAAGGTAGTAATGTTTCTTTGATAGAAATGTGAAGTTTTTTCATAGATGGATCTTCTGATACATGGATTTGGAAGGATGTTTATCAGAGGTAAGGTATAGGAATATTAGGGAGGCTATTCACATAGGTTTTTCTACACCATCATTGTAATTCAAGTTAAAGAATTACTTGTATTATTTGTATTCTATGATTCATAGTGGATATTTGGGAATTTACCTGTGGTTTTTTAATCCTATAGATCAGAGGGTTTTTACACTTTAGAAAAATCATGTGTTATAATTTATTAATACTTCTTATATCAATTTCATATTTTAAATGGTTTCTCATGATATTTTTGGCAGGCAATTTTTGGCCCAGAATCATGATTCCCCCCAACAAGTGGTATTAGAGGTGATAGTTTTGGCATGCAATTTATGGTGAGAATTTGTTGGAAGCTTCGAAGAGGATTGATGGAGCATGTGTGAGGTAGAATAAGTAGTGGAATGTATATTTATTGAGGTGTTAAATATCTTAAACCTACTTATTTTATTTAAAATGTGACACTAGTGAAGAAAAAATTAAAATTTGAAGATTGAGGTGATGTGCTAGGTGCTCCAGATTTTGAGATGGTGGAGAAAGTTTTAACTGTAAGTGCTCCATATATTGTGGATATCATGATTTTGGGGGAACCGTATATTGTTTATTGTGGTATCGATGGTGGGGGCATGGATATGATGAAGACTTCAGCATTTTGATTTCCTTTGCAGGGGGAGTAGTCAGGTTTCTGTCCGAGATACAAAAGGGTGCCTCATTTTCCTTGCATCGGATAATGGTTGGTGTGATAGTAGTAATTTTTTTGTTCTAAATGAGTTTGTGGGATGGTATCTCCATTGATAGGATGAAGTGGGATATTTTTCTGTTTCATCCTACATGTAGTAACTTTTAGATTTTTATATTTGTTTTTTTTTGGAAATTTATGATCCTTCATTTGTGTATCACCCAACATGGAATACAGTATATCTCTTGATATCTTTTTTTGAGATATATTTTATGATTTAATTTTAAATCAAGATATGTTTCATATGGGATCCATTAAAGGGGGAATATTTTGGTGGTGAATAGAATGGTAGATATACTCAAGATGTAGTTCACCAAGAGCAAGAAGGGGGCCCCTGCGTCGGCAGTAGCATGTGTGGCTTGTCAGTGTTCTATATGTGTGAAGCAAAAATGAAGTGATCAATGATCAGGAAATATATCAAGGGTCTTCATGATTTCAGTGATCAAGTTTCATGTCCCAATTGAATATCATTGTTACATCATGATGGCAAGATCATGAGAGAAAAATCCTTCGCATGTCACAAGATGGTGCGATGCTGACGCATGTTCAGTTAAAGATCTATGAGGTTGAGACATTTCATAAATAGAAGGGTTACATTTTTTCATAGATTTATTTTATAATACATGGTGTTGGGTAATGTTTACCAGAGATAAGGAAGAGATGTATTGGAGTGTGGTTTTCACATTGGTCTTCTATGCTCTCTCATTTTTAATTCATGTTTGGGAATTACATGGATTCTTTATATTCTCTTACTCAAAGTAAACATTTTTTAATTTCCCCATTAGTTTTTTATCATCCGTATCAGAGGGTTTTTAAGCATTAAAAAATCCTACATTCTGAATTATTTATTCTTCTTATATCACATCCATATTTCAACGGGTTTCTCCAGAAATTTTTGGCAATCAATTTTCAGACCAGAATCGGGATTCCCTTCAACACTCTATTCTCTACTCTTATTGTATAATTTATTTCCCTCACCCACATGGGCCAATATGGACATCTAAATAAATTCATATATATAAATTATCTACCACTTCTTGATAAATCTTTACACTTTTTCCTATCTATGCTACTTTAATGTGATTTACAAGTAATAACATTTGTTCTTATGGATTATGTTTTCTAGCTATTCTTGTCGGTGGGGTTGGGGAGGTTAGTGGTATCATGGTCATTATTCGAAGATCAATTTATTTATTACAACTCAAATAAATATTTACAGTAATTAAATGAAGAGAATTATTTATTTTTAGAATAAACTGTGGGAAACCACCTCCTTGGTATACCTCTTTGCTTCATGTGGTATATTTTATAGAGTAACCACCTATTCAGCTAGTTTGTGGATAGATGAACCAAGTTCAAATGGAATTCAAAAGTATCCACCCACTAAATCAATTTCCCTATTTAATATTCCCAACCACAACATAATATGACAACCTAGCCCACAAATCCCTAATTCAAAATACAATATTACACCTTATAAATTATTAATACTAACACCCACACATGGAATGCCCTACCACATATCTAAAACTAACAACCCATACTCTATGAAACTACTAACAGTGTTAAAATATACAATGACATGTTAAAATTTCCAATTAATATGTTATAATGAATTTTCAATTGTTTTTCATTATAATTTCTATTTCTATATTAAAAATCATTTTTTTCAATTTATATTATTCCATCACATCATAGATTTATAAATTTGAATCCACTGAAAATCCTCAAACACTATGATCCTATGTAGATAATGGAATTATGTGGTGAATGAGATTGATGTGGTGGATACTATTACCTCGAATAATATTTGATAAACGATGTCATTTTGAACATAAGATAATTAATAATTGTTATCCCAAATTGTTTTTGTTACATTTCTTGTCAATATGTGTCAGTAGAAGAAGTCGCTAGGAGAATTTTCAAAGTATAGTGTTCAATTTTTTTAGATAACTATTATTAAATCATAATAATATATACTGATCCTTGATGTTTCTAATATTATTATTAAACAATGAAATTCATGATTATAGATGAGTTTGATCAAAGGATAATTTTGTATAAACATGATTTTTTAGACATATGGATGGAGTTATAATAGTACAAAGTATGATTTACAAAGTTGAGACATGCAAAGTTCATGTTATAAATTCATGAAGATCTACTTGTTTGGAGTATTATCTATGAATTTAAGTTGATATGATCATTTGTAGATTTATTAGAAAAATAAGTAAATGAATTACATCAGATTGAGTTTAGAAAATCTAGGTGATAAGATAACGACGATCAGACAATGAAAATATATAGAATATCATGTATACCAGATCAAGACAGAAATTAATATATACAAGATATTGATAATTATGATTACATTAAAATGATAATTGATATGTAATTGGATAAGAAAAATTAAAAGTCTTCCTAATGTAGAATTGCGATGTTATCATACAAACAAATTAAAATTACATTGGATAAAGAAATGTGATGTCATTGGATGGAGAAATATAAAGTCATCAGATTGATAAATGCATAAAAATATTAAATTATTGAATAATTTAAATATCATTGGATGAAAATTCATGAATTCAACACATTAACATTTGTATAATATTTGAAGAGTGAAACATTGTGATGATGATATACTATACATTAAATGATCCTAAAACTAGAAGAGATTTTAGGTAAAAATGAATTGTTTGTTGATGATGAGATTTGGGGAAACTTGGAAAATAATATTCTCCCCAATTTCTTATTATGTGTATGTAGGATTTTAAAAAAAGTATAATTTTTTTGGGGGAAATAAAATTTGGAACATATGTTTATTCCCTACTATATATGGAAACTAATCCTATAAAATGAGAATAAATCATTAAGACTTTTTTTATTATGGATATTGAGTGGAAGTATTGTTGTTCATCATGAGTTATAAAAAATATTATAATTGGTCGAAGAGGAGGATAATTAGATGAAATAACATTAGATCGAGATCCTCTAGATAGAGAATTTCTGGACAGATAGAGTACTAGTCAAGGACGGACCATCAGATTGAAGTGTGATATGAAGAGGGGCATCAAACTAAAGATAATTTTACTAATATGGATAAGAAATAGTTGAATCAAATTGAAGGATTAATGGATAGTAGATAAATTGATAGAAGGAAACCAAACTGAGGAGTGTCAAACCCAAAATATTAGATGAATTTTTACTAGGTGTATAGTTTCTAGTGACGTTTGAGTATATCATGTTATTTTAAGATCAAGATAATATTTTTTATACCAATTTACTCTTAAGAGATATTTTTAAGATCTCGAAGAAGTCATAAATGGGAAAATTTGATCCAACATTCTTATAGAGAAATAACATCATAATAAGGAGGAATTTCTATAATTGGATCAACAAAATTTATGTAAGAGCTAATAGTGGGGGTATAACTAGTTTCTGAAAAAAACTTTGGCTAGGGGTATAATTAGTCATGAAAAAAGTGGATAAAAAATTAAATTTTTGGGTATGAACAACTGTGGGTGAATATTTGTTTGATTGGGGGTGAAACCATTGTCAAAGTGAGGAATGATTTTTTGGATGTAGATCTAGTTGCTGCATTTTCCTTTATAATCCATAAACAATTAGTGGATAATTCATATTGGTGAGTATTTACAACATATAATTTATTAGTTCATTGTACAAAACCTTTTAAATATCATGCATATATCTCTCTCTTTATATTTAATTAATATGAGGTGAGATCGAGGCATATCATAGAGTGAATTTAGAATCCTAACAAGTCTCAAAGGATGAGGCGTAAGAAGAATTCATAAAAGAATTCGATCACTGAATAAAACCCTCCCCCAATTGGTGATATTACACAATTATGGGAATATCAAGTTGAATTAGTGAAAATTTTACCTCTAAAATATCAACATATCAACTGAGGACTTAGAATTTCAATTTACTTAATATAAGTGTCATTCTGATATTTTATGGAAAAAAGTATCATTGTTGGAGGAATATGATCTTACCCTACCTTTTATCTCTACTCCTAGATGTTATAACAGATATTATAGTAGTATTTTTTACCATTTATTAGGTTTTCACTATAGATTCTAATAAGATAAATTTTTAAGTTGATGTTAAAGCTCAAAATTTCATTTTAATGTCTCTCTGTGATAAGGTTTATAAAATAATTATCGGGTTTCCACTTTTAAATGGAATGTTTAATAAGTTGAAAAGTAGATATGGATGAAATGATAAATTCATAGAGGCTATCTAACGAATTTGGCTGAGTAGATTTTAAGATATCAAGAAGGATTATGATGAAATAATTAATGAGTAATTTAAAAGGGTCAATGAGATTATCAACAATATCATATGTTTTTTAGAGGAGATAAAATATTATACATATTTTTTAGAAAATTTTGATACACATTCTACATAGTTTTTATCCTAAGGTGGAATATTTTAAAGATAGAGAAGATCTATATTTGGATTAACATACGTATTTTCTCATTGTATATGAAATGAGAAAATCAACCATCTTTAATAATAAGGAAAAAGATGAAATATATTTTTAAGCTATGATGAAAGGGATGTTTAGAGATAAATAAATAGAAGGAGAATAAAGTGATTTATTCTATAAAGATGATAAAGAGGACTTTAATAAAATTATATATCCTCTTTCTATGAGAAAAAAGTAGCTAAATTAAAAAGGAATGATTAAAAAATCTCTTACATGCTGTAATTAAACAGAAAATTTTTATTTTCTAAAACACTATCCAAACAATAATATTGATGATTCCAAGAAGGAATAAAAAGATATGAAGAATTAGAAACATAATTGGAAAAAGCCTAAAAATTTACTAGAAGGTTGAATAATTTTATGAGAAATATTGATAACTATGATTCATCATCAAAATATTAATCTAAGGGTGAATTTAACTTCATGGAACATATTAATTAGTAAGGTGCTTCGTCGAGAAATGATGATAATAATGAAAATAGAAAAAATGGATTCTTAAATAAAATTTGGAAGAATATATTGAGAAAATTTTACATGTCAAGAAGGGTAGGAAAAACATAAATATAGAGTCCATGGATATTAAATTTGATATTGGTCAACATGTAAAAATGGAAATGAAACACCTTAATAATATTTTTCATATAATGTGAATGTATCCATTCCAAATAAAAGTTGAAATATCATGATAAAAAACTAGATTGATAGGAGAACATTAATATGGATGAAAAGATAATTTTTTGAGGATAGTAATAAGAATAGATTTATGTTTGATGAAATTAAAAATATGGGAAAATATCTTGATAAAAAAAATTCTAAGAATGAATAATAAATTTTTGAGAAAAAATCAATGTATCCTACAACACGATGTGAGTTAAATTATATTATATAAGAATTAACTAAAGTGTTTGTGGTTAATGGTAAATCTTATCAAAATAGTGGAAATAAGGTTCCATAGAGGTAGGTTTATTTTATTCCTAAAAAATATCAATATACATATAACATTACTAAAAATTAAAGTTTGAAATATAAGACTGAGTCATCTTGGAAAAATTAGATTTGTGAGAAATCATATTCTATAATAAGGTAGTAAATGATTCAATTACATTTCCCCCTTATTAGAGATGCCTATATTTATTAAATATTTAATAATAATAAACCTCAAATCATAAAAATTATTAATAGTGAAGGCCTAGGTTCATAGGTCACTACTATTGTTTTGGAGTATTCAGTAATGAATCCAACTCATGCTGGAACAATCTGTCACTACAAAGAAAGAGGTATAAATCAATGGAGAGTGATGATAAGCATACAAGAAAATTAAAATTCAAGAAATAATGTTTATAATAATAATAATGTTATAATTTTAGTAATTTAATGTGAGGAATTCATGAAATATGAAGAAATAATGAAATAGTGGTTAGTTATTTGGAAAAAACAATATCCAAGTCTAGGAAGATAGAGGAAGAAAAAATCATTCTAAATAAAAAGGGAAGAGACAGACTCAAAAATATGATAATAATGTTGATGATTATCTATCTATAAATAGGGGTTTGAATATTTATAATAAATATAACAAGAGTGAAAAATATGGGCATGATACCAAATATTATATGATTGTCTTATCAAAATAAGAGGAAATAATAAATAGGATGTTACAATCTCAAGGGAATTTATATATTTTTAAAACTATAAAGAAGTTTATAGATTTATATAAAGAATCAACATATAATAATAAATCCATTATAAAATCTATCAAGGAAGATAAATGGGAAGAAATAACATCCAATATTAAGTCAATGAAGAAGAATAAGAAGTTCTAACTAAGAAAATACTCTTATCCTGAATGTTACTTCAAAGGAACATATTGGTTCCTATTTAATCCCAATATTATTATTTGTTTTGAACTAACTTTTAGATAATTTATGAATAATAATTAGAGGAGTTGAATTAGTGTTTTATTAGTTTTATAGTATGAAGATATATTCATCATGGAACATTTAAACCCCTTTGATGTAGGATGTTGTTCTAACTTTTAGGGGGAGAAAATCTAGAACCATGGTATGAATATCAAAATTTATATAGTTGTATCAAACTACTCTACAAGCAGGATTGATTATTGTGGAGAAATATGATATATATGGGGATTTGTGTTTATATAGATGGATTATTTTAGGTTTTTTATTATAGTGGAATATGTTTTATCTTGTAAAACATACATATATATATCCCCTAATATAAAGATAAATGAAGAAAATTAAGTAAAGTATTTCAATAAAAAATCTGAATAACCCTGGTCACCTTGATTTTTACCATTTCGTTACACATCAAGTTCTCTAATATAGGCTTAGAGTTTTCTAATTAAAGTCCCTTTCATTTGAGATTCATATGATACTACTATTCTCTTGAGGAATGTTGTAAATATTCTAAGAGGAAAGAAGATGAGTTCAAATAAACCAGATGTTTCCCATTTTATAAGGTAATAAACAAGGGGATAAATAAAATTCTAATATCATATAAGGGATAAGTAATTGAGAATTCATATTTACTTACATTTTGTGTTCAGATATTTTCATCAAAAAAGGATTATATTTTTATTACAAAGTTTCTTGGTTTCATTTTCTGTCAATATGTCAATATCTTTTTGTATAAGAAGATACATTAAGATTTTTTAGTGAAGTGTTTTTGATTTTTATAGAAACATTTTTATGTCAAAATACTATTTACAAATCCTAATAGTTTCTAATATCACTATTAAACAGTGATGTTCATGATTCTTCCTAAATTTGTTTAAATGATGATTTTTTTTAAAAAATGAGTTATCTTTATTGATGTTATTGGACAAAGTTTTAGATTTATAAATCATTAATTTTAATATTGAGTTTTGAAATATCCACGTTATGACGTCAGAAAGTTGTGGATTATAAAGTAAAATATTTCAATTTAAAAAGTTATGATCATTTGTAAAGAGATCATAAGGATGCGTTAATGAATTACATAGAACTATGTTTAGTAAAAAAAAGTTGATCAAAAAATTATTATCATGAAGAGAAAAGACATAGAGTATCTTGTATAAAAGATAGAGGAATATAAAAAGTTGTACAAGAAACTGTGAATTATGATTTCATCAAATAGTGAATTATGATGTTATCAGGCATAGAAATTTAAATTTTATGAAATGGGTAATTACGAGGTCATCAGATAGGGAAATATAAATTCATTGGGAAGATTAATTCTAATGAATAATTCTATATAGAATAATATCAAGATCACTGAATAAACATTATTGAATCCATCAGATGAAGATTTGTAAAGGATTTTAAGAGTCAAACATTATGATGATGTAGAGTAGAATATTCAAAAATCATAAATCTAGCTGTTATTTGTGAAACATTTCCATTGACACTCTGATTTAGTGGAAGTTTGATGATGAATTTTGAATCCAATTTATATAGTGGTTTATGAAGGTTCTCCAATAAATGTAAAAGTTGATCTTGAAATGCAAATTTCAAGGCCGTATTTATTACCTAATTTTTGGGGAACTGGTGTTTATAAAATAAGGATAAGTCATTGAGAAATCGTTGTTGGTTGATCTTGAGTGGAAGTATTATTGTTTTTATTCACTTACAAAAAAAATATAATTGGTAGAAGAAGAGGAGAATCATATGGAAGATCTTTGGATGGATATGTACTAGATAGATAGAGTATTGAATGAGGAAAGATCATTATAATGATGTGAATTAGATATAGGGGCATATGACATTGGTTCATTGGACTGAGGTTCATCAAATATTTTTGCATCATATATACGGATTATCATAAAAAATTGTAATAGGTATAATAATACTAGAATGGTGAGTATCATACACAATATTTGGAATGAAGTATTCTCATATTTGTTGTGGTTGGTATGGTTTGAGAATATCTGGATCCTTCAAGATCAAGAGAATGTTTTGAGTCTAGTGTAATATTGAGATATCTATTGAGAATCTTGAATAAGTGTTAAACATGGAAATATGATACAATAATCCCGTGTAATAAGATCATATAGAGATGGTGGATTTTCTACAATTTGATCACCAATGAAGGAGGAAGAGCTTATATCTAGGGGTATAAAAAGTTTCAAAATAGGATCATGGATGGATGTTTTAACCAGTCATGAAGGAAGAGTATAAAAGAAAGAAACTTGTGCATATAACCAAATATAGAATAATAGTTGGTCAGGGGGGGTACAATCAGGGTTGACTAGAGGAACAGTTATTAGGGTGTAAAACAAATTACTACATATGCCTTTCGTAAGCTTGAAGAAGTTAGTAGGGAAACCCAATTTGTGGGTATAACCAATATTATATGGAGTATGTATTTATATATGCTTCACACATATCATGGGTTTTGGAAAAAAATAATTTCATTTTCTTGTAGTAGCATAGTGGCTAACAAGGGTCATCTGACTTTAGGAGTTATCGTAGTTAAAACACCCTCTACTTCTAATTATATTTTTATTTTACTTTTTTTATGAAAAAAATGTAATAAAATTTTGTTTTTATAATATGGAATAAAATACTAAAAGTGAATATTTAGATGAAAAAAATGAATTTGTAAAAAATGAAGTTAGAAATAAAGGAATAAATCCTGATAGAATTACTCATAATGAACCTTTATTTCCATATAAATATCTTCATATTTACTAAATGATCACACTCCATTATATGTGTGGTCACTATATTTTTTCATGGTTGTGATTAATATGTGAAATCAATGTTCACAAAGTACACCACGTATCCACATCCTCTATTGAGGTATAGAAGCATGGGCGAATGATGTAATCCTTACATAATCACTACGTAGATTAAATTAACAATAGATCATCCTTAGAATAACTCAAATAATATAAGAACCATAAAAAATGAATGTTCTAATACTGGGATCAAAACTTATTCAACCCCCAAAGATATTCCTCTGGTTACTTATGATCTTGAGTATTAGATATCACAGTGGAGAAGAATGGATTGAAAACACAAAAGAGAAATAAATGAAAGGAGGAGATGAATAAAATAATTATATATATTAAATATATAGAATATTATTAAAAAATAAATAACTATAAATCTAATTAAATGGAAAACTAAAATTTAAAAACACAAAATCTAACTAATTGAAATGAGGTGGAGTAAAACATTATAAGCAAGAGAAGTGAACAATTTGTCTCCAAATATGTACTCTAAAAGTTAATGCTTATTTAGAATAGTAAATAACTGAAATTGTGGAAGTTTGATTATTTAATTTTTTTCATATATATACCCTAGGTACACCCACAATCCTTTAACTTAGATTTACATGTGTATATGGATTTATGACATTTTTACTCGGTATAATATTTCTTCCTTATAGGTTTCATTTATTCTTATGTTCCTATTTGCCATGAATTTATGAACCTTAAAGAGCTATAATTTAGTGTATGAATAGTTAAATAATATGATCCTCATCATTTCCTCTAACTATAATAAAACATTCAGCTCAACTAGACTATTCCAATGTGATACATAGTGTAATATCCAAAATTCATCCAAACTATACACTAATTTCAAGACTCAAATTGTGATCTTGTTTTAGGCCTCAAATAGATTAATTTAGCCTTTATTTGAGTATTATAAAATTTTTCCCAATAAAAATATAATCTCAAAAAATAGTTTTTGATGTTGGATCAATACTGAAAATTTTATTCCTGAAATATGAAAATATATTTAAATTGTTAAAAATAAAAAATTAGGAAATTGTTTCATATAAAGTCAAATAAATACTAAAACCTAAAATGTAAAAATTGAGATTAAAATAACACATTGGTGAGATGAAATACTTTAAATTAAAAGAAAAATTACATTAAAAAATTGGTTTTTTTAATCCCCCTACACATAAACATTGTTGTCCAAAGAAGTTCAATGATTTTAACCTAATAAAAAGATGTATCCAACATGGGTAAAAAAACATACTCAAAAAGAAAAAAACATTAATTAATTAAAAAATAATCCACCTATATATGTCTCATCCACTACCCCCCCCCCCCCCTAAATTCATTCAAATGTTCATGTTCTAGGATTTTAAATGGAAGGGACTTCAGTGGGATTGACATTTTCATAAGTGGCACTGTCATAAATTCATCTTTCCAAAGATCCTAAACCAAATTTATATCTCTCATTTCCTTGATACAACCCTAATGATATTATTATAGGTAAATGTACTTATTATTCATCTGGTTTTTAATATTACCCTCACCTAGAACCATTCATTTTTAATGATTAAGCACTATATTTTCTTGTTTTTTTTTATTTGTTTTTTTTTACTTTTAATTTTCCCAGTTCCTAGTATATACAAACTTAATGTGATATAAAAATTTCCCATTATACTGAAGATTTTGAAATACTTATGTAAATAAAAAAATATTTAGTTGGCTCTATAAGGTGTTCTTTTACATAATGGGAATTTTATTCAAGGCATAGTTAAAAATTATTGTTTCCTTATTCTATAATTATAATTATAATAAATGTTCTTCCATTTAATAACCATTTCCCAATCCAAAAACAAAAATTTCTTTGATAGTAGTAGAAAACCTAACTCAGTAATCATATATGTTTAGAAATAGAAAATCAGTCAAATCATCAAACTAGTACAATATTTTTCACTAGGTAGAATGACTTGTAAAGATAAAATTTATAACATAAAAAACATAAAAAAATTAAAATCATAAAAAAAAAGAAACCATTATAAAAAACATGATGAAATGAAACAAACGAAAAATTATGAAAATAGATTGTCACCCCACATATAGAATTTAATTACCCTTCTTTAGTTGGGGTCCTAGACTAGTGGTTATGGGAACCCCATATGTGTCCATAAAACTAGGTTCAAAACATGGAAACCCCATAATTGGGGATTTATCGATACATGTGGGGAGGTTTTGGGTGGTGGTGCAACATCCAAGATGGTGGAAGAATCTTGCATGAGGAAGAGGGATGGTAAAGAAAGGGAGTAGAGGAAACCATATGGTGCAGGACCTCTAGGCGGTTCAGTGAGCTTCATTGGGGATGGGATCTTTGGATGGGGATTGTGATGGCTCTAACATGAAGGGAGATTGAGTGGGACATCAGTGCAGTGGGGGAGTGACATAGACTCTTCAATGGTGACCACACTACGGGGGACCTCTTGGAGGTTGAGAGCATCATCGGGGAAGACTTCTTGTGTGGGGGCTCATTGAGGTGATGTCATGGAAGTGATAGAGAGGGACAGTGCTACGAAGAGAGTGATGGAGTGGCTTCTATGGTGGAAATTCTTTCAGAAATAAATTAAGGGTCAGAAACCAAGGTGTAGTTCCATATGAGGACATAGCAAAAAAAGTGCAGCCACTAGCATAGGCTCTCATATTTGGATGTTGGAGATGGTACAAGTTTTTCATCACTACCAGGCCCATGAAATCATGCATTGGAATTTATAAATGAGTTTCCTTATATATATTTTACTATTGTTAAATTTTATATAATTTGGGTAGGGATTATAGTAGAGTAATTTTTCCTTGGGATTAATATTTTCAAGTATTCAAGCTTAGTACCTCTGGGTCTATGGACTATACAAAGGTTACCCCTCAACATATTAAATGGGGATTATCTGAAAATAATAAAAAAGTAGGCCATTTAGGTGAGGAACTAACCTTCATTTAAGCTCAATAAAATAATAATAAAATGGTTTTGAAACCATGGACAAATAGAAAAATAACCTGAAATGATTTCACCGTGGAATATTTGAGTTAATCTCTTACCTACTACGACTTCAGATCTGAGATTGAAATTCAATGAAAAATTAAATATAAATAAATACAAAGAAATAGGGAGGTGAAATAATACGGATAATTCTTGGTTTATACCCATAAGCAGGTCCTAGGTTTTTACTACCCATAGTTTTATTACCATGGTGGATTATATCCAATAAGAAAGTGGACTTGTTTTATTATCATGAACCACAATAGATTTCTTCATCAATCATCCATAATAAGATTGTTTATCTGACAAACATCAATGAAAAATAGTTTTCCAACAACCATGATATAATAAATATGGAATTTAAGGTTTTGGGGAGGTAAAGGTGCTCTAGATCAACTATCATGGTGTCCTCCACTATGCATTATGGATTTTCGTGTTGGGAATCACCATGTGATACTCCAACTCTTCTTCTTCAACCACCTCTTGTGTAGCCTATACCTAAACATGCAGAGTCTACTCAATTGTAACTGTTGAATACATAATTTAAGGAATGTGAATATTAGTGATAATTTAATTTCTAAGTGAATTATAGAGATAATAATTGATATTTAAATATTACAATTCATTGAATGTATTTTGTAATTTTGTTTCTCCATAAAAATCCATTGGTAATTATTCATATTCTCACTCTAGAAATCCATTAACCACATTGGATATCTTCTTGTGTTCCTCATTGAGGGCATCATATTCTTCTAATTCATTCTCCTCGGCAATCTAAGTGTTGTAAAAATCATAGAAATAAAAAAAATGGTGGGTAATTGATAATTAATATTCAATAAAACCAAAATGAAAATAGTTCATAAAAATATTATCTCACCTAATTGGATCATATTCAATTATCTTTTAATATTTTGTCTCCAATATTTTCCTAGTTATAGAAGATAGATTTCTGTTTTTTGTATCCTCCATATCATATTAAAATGTAATCACTTCATTTTTTTCTTATTCCAATGAAAGATATAGGTAGAGAGGTGTTGATTTTTCATTGTACTAGTTGGGGGAATCTCATAGATTTTCAATTTCTGAAAAAGATGAACAATAACAACTAAAATTATATTTATTACCCATATGTATATCAACTGGTATGTTTTCTTTAAAAAATCATCTATAAATTTTTTATAGGGATTTAGTTGATCTTTATGTAACTTCTTCTCAACCCCTCAAGTTCTTCAAATTGAAATATTAATGGTGATACTTTTTATTTAACCGGTTCTAGTTCATGATGAAATGTTTTCTACTAGAATTCAAGGATAAATTCATATATACTTGGTAAATTTCTCAATTGGTTTGTCATGTTCACTATATGTCCTTGTATTTAGGATTCATTACTATTGTGAACTTATTTAACATATTGTTGTTTACCTAATATTAATAACTACATGATTGATAATTTAAATTTTAATACATAATAGAATGGTATTTTTCTAGTTCATTTAATGAAGGAAAATAAAATTATTTAAAAAATTATAAAAAATGTTGTCAATTAAAACCACTTGCATTCAAGTAAACTATCCAAAAGTGATGAGCGGGAATTTTCACAAACCCTAAACTGGTAAATTCTTATGACATAAGAATTCGACATAATGCATGTACTTCGTCAATCATGAGGATGCTACCTACCCAACTGATTTTCTATTGCCACTATTTATAAAAAAAAATATAATATTAAATATAAATGATAATATAGTGGAGGGGTTTCCGAATACAAATGATATTACTATATATAAATGATTGAAAAAATTAAAACATAATGTAAAGAAATTATTAGAGGAGAAGTTATTGTTCTTTGGGGGTTAGGGTAAAGTAATCATCGATAATTATTTTTAAAATTTCCAATCATCTATTTCAACATAGTGATCAAAATCTATCACACTACACCCTACCAATCATAATTTTACTACCCCATGAAAAGATCTTTGCATTTAGGGTAATATTATCTTGCACTATTTTCGTGAGATATCTTCTCTAAAAATCACCATCAGAATGATACTTCATTGTATTCAATATTGTAATGATGAAGTATAAGAATAATAATGAAAAGGAATATTAATTATATGAAAATGAAAAGGTTTAAATCCCACATGTTAACCGCCATTAAAATCCTAGAATAAAATGATGGTAATTCATTGTATCACAATGAGCTAAAACATCACCACTTAACCCCCTCAACCTAAAGTGAGGGTTAATTCTACATTTCATAGAGTTGAGAGGAAGCACGCTGGAAGAAAAAAAAATATTGAAGGAAGAAAAATAAACTAATATATATTAGAAATTTCAAAATGATAATTATAGTATAAAATTAAAACTTACTAGGATAATAAAAATTGAAAACTAAAAAGACTATCTTTTTTAAATGTAAAGTGAGTAATAATTTATATCCATGAGGGTTGATCAATTTTTATTCCTAATTTTACTTTGAATGATTGTTCTTGGATGGCCTAATTAATGGAATTTTAGGGAAATTGGTTCTTATGAAAATGTGTTCCAATATGTCTTTCCCATTCACCCAAAATATTGTATCCTATTTGGACACTTGTACTAAATGATAAGGTTAAGTTACTAAATAATATTTTATGGACTCAAAATGTCTCATATTCCTCTTCATCAATTTCCCATGCATTTATGAATTTGATATCAATATAATCACACATGGACACTATTAAAAATATGTTCCCCTCTAGTTTTTTATTTTTACATCTTATATTTTAGCTCAATTATAAATTTAATTTGGGAGATATGTTCACTCAATTGAAAGTAACTATATCTGGGAATAGATTACATGGCCTAAGTTGAATGCACTTTCTAGGCCTTAAATAATTGTATTCAAATCATATTCCAGTTGAAAATAATTTATCACATGAAGTATGAATTCTTAAAAAAACTAAATTTCTCAACTCATATCGGTGTAGAAAAATCAATAGTCAAAAAAATTATTTATCATAGTTCAAACAAAATAATTAGATCATTTTCATAAATAAGGTCAATTTAATCCAAAAATCTAATAATATAACAAATTCCATTAAAATAATAATTTGGTTGGATTAAAAACATTGAATTTCAATGTAAAATTAATGAAAATATTTTATCCACTAATTAAGTTGATGGGAGGGATTTTTGATTGATCCCTAACCAATAAATTTTTATTACATAAGAATTTTTCATAGTGTAATCATAGGGGTGATCTCATGCATCCCACTTACCTAAAATAATTTTCTATTGTTACTATTTATATACTAACTAATATAACACTAAAGTTAAAAAATAATATAGTGGAGGGTGTTTCAAAATTTATATGATACTAATATATATATATATATATATATATATTAATGGAGTTATAAAAAAAGACCAAAATAAATAGGTAATCGAGAAACTATTGTTCATAGGGATTTTGGGTGAAGCAATAATTCATCTTTTAAACAAAATGATTCATAATCCTATTCAACGTATTGATCTAAATCTTTCACAGTACACCCTCTCATTCAGAATGTTACAACCCCACACTGATATCTCTTTATAGAGGGCATTACTCTCTAAAACTATGACTTGGAAATATATTCACTACACATTTCCATCAAAATGATACTCTGTATTATGAAACATTTAAATGTTAAAGGATATGAATACATATAAATATAAAAGGGAAGTTTTTGGTAGGTAACGGGTGGAAATTTCCCTAATTAGTTTAACAAACACTGAAATCCTATAATGAAATTATAAGAATTAATTGGATCACAAGAAACTAAAACATCTCTGTATCACCCCCCCCCCCCGAACAACAGTGACTGTTAGTTCTCTATTTTCAATGAGCAGATAAGAAGAAAGGTGGAAGAAAAAAATACAACAAAAAATATTTAAATAAGAGGAAGTAATGTTTTCATATTAGTAATGAAAAAGACAATTACAAGAGAAAATTAAACCCTAGTAAGACAATTAAAATGAAAGACTAAAACGGTTAACTTCTTGAAATTTATAGTGATTACACATTTATAGCCATGAGAGTGGCTAATTTTAAATCCAAAACTATCCTCAGAATAATTTCACATTGAATACCTAATAAATGGTATAACTGTAAATGTTATTCTTCTATAAAGTCTTCACCCTACATATGGTTCATGCATACACAAAATTAAAACATATTTGATCAATAATAGTGAAATATAAAATTACATGAATAAAGAAATTATTTTTGGACTTTAGAATCATCGTATTCCTCTTCTATGATTTCTCATGAATTTTTGGAACTTATATCGGCCAAAACATTCAATGAAATAGTTATAAAAAATGTTCCTTTTCTAGTTTTCATTATTTATTTAAAATTATATCTCCATTAGTTTGTCCATTTCAGAGACGTTTTATTTTCTTAGAAAGTCTATAGGTTTGGGAATAAATTTCAAGACTAGACGTGAACGTTCCATTTATGCCTCAAGTAGTTATATTCAGATCTAGGTCTGATTTAATGAAATATATCCCATAAAGTACTAAAATATATAAAAATATAAATAAAAAATTTATATAAGTTTATAAAGAGTTATGATTAAAATAAAAAACTTGTTTCAAATAGTTCAAATTCAATAATTAGGATCTTTTCACAATTCAGCTCAATTGAATCCAAAATCAGAAAAAATGTAACACCTTTCTATAAAATACAAATTTGGTAGGGTTAAAAACATTGAACTTCAGAATAAAACAATTTAAAATATTTTATCTATCCACTCCCCCACACTAAAAAATATCACTCCAAGGAAATAATCGATAATGAGGCTAAAAACATAACTAGGTATAAATGGAAACACT
Organism: Viscum album; assembly: GCA_963277665.1. Classification (NCBI taxonomy): domain Eukaryota; kingdom Viridiplantae; phylum Streptophyta; class Magnoliopsida; order Santalales; family Viscaceae; genus Viscum; species Viscum album. The sequence continues at coordinate 1,857,057,193 of OY728158.1, read as the reverse complement.
TTTCAGTTTTCATGTCAAAGAAATTATCATGAATCCTTCATGGATAAAAATTTCATAAATCCTTACCAATAATAAAAAACCATTCAATCTTATATTAATATTTCTGCGCATTGCTTATCTACCTCCTCTGCCAAATATTTCTATCTTTATTCAAGGATTTTTAATTTGGAGTTTATCTCATTCTCAAGAACCTGTGAGTTCACCATAGTATTTTTATACTCATAGTGTATCAGCTTTATAGTGTCATAAACATGTCAATCATGAGTTCTTTTACATGGGTTTTTATGGAGTTAAGGGTTTCTAGGATAAAATTAAAAAACATTAAAGATAGAATAAAGAGTTTTAACCACTAATGTTAACTAAATTCATGAAAATAGTTTTGAATAAAAATGGGGTTCTCCTCAACAAACTCAAAAATTATTAACCTCCCAACACCTCTTTCTTTCCTTGGGTAGTCCACAGTTTTTAATTTTAGAATCAACGAGAAATGTCTTCCTTATATCACCATTTATTGCTTTGTTTTGGATTGAGTTAATATTTAGGATTTATCTATAGAATCATATTTTTCAGGAGGGGAGAGGTAGCATTTGATCATAATGTGTTGGGGAACTCTCATCCCATCTTCGAAATGATCATTGGTCCCACCACCAATCATTACATCATGAAATTTCTTTCAAAAACCTAGTAATACATATGGAAACTAGTTTTTTTCATTTCCACTATTATATATTCCTGAGAAAAGAAGAATAAAACACATACTCTCCACCACTCGCTCTATATGTAAACAATAATAATTTATTAATCCTCTAGAGTAGGTCGGGAAAGGATAAAAAATGTGTAATGTAACTATCTAACATATAATTTTATGGCTAATATTTTCATAATAAAGGTCATATGTAAAATTATTCTTAAATAAGTGTTGAAATTAACAAGGGTATTTTAAAATGGTGCCTCAATAATACATGACACATCTTGTGAACTCTATAAGATTTTGAAAATATAAAATTTAACTTATAGGTCACACAACATATCTCAAGACGCCAAAGGAGATTGAAATGTAATGAGGATGTAAAAAAAGTATTGAAAACTCTTAGGCTGGGCAGGATTTTCAATTTGGAAAGAACTTTTGAACATGAGTTTCACATTCAATAAAACATTATTAAATGAAAATAATTAAAATAAGTGAAAAATGAATTCATTAATCATTTGAATCCTAAAATATTAAACTTAGGAAATGTGAAAAAACTACTAAGATGGTTTTAATTTTATAAAGCATTTGATTTAATCAAAATAATCTTAACACATACAAAAAATAAAAAAATAAAACATGAAAATTTTAGGAAAACCATGAAATAATGGAATAACACATACAAAAATCCTAATAATAGGTTTAAATTACTAAATACATAATATTAAACAACCCTTTATTTAAAATCAAAAATATGATTATATGTGTAGAAGAACCAAATGGACAGAAAGATAAATCCGGAAATTTTTATAGTGTAATCATTGAGTTAAGCTTCATGCTGATACTACTTCATACCTGAGAAATAAAGATAATGGGAAATTAAATCAAAATGAATTAAAAGAATGGGAGAGGGTAAAGAAGAGATATAATTCTTGGTTTAGACCCTCAAGAACGTGTTAGGTTTTCATTTTCCCTTGTAGGGAAGCTGTAGTGGATTATCCCCACTCATAACGTAGATGTGGTTTCTTACTCATGAACCACCATATAATTTTTCTCCAAACATACATACAAGGATTCCATGAGTGAGAAACCCCAATTAAAATAAAAAAGTATCTCATCCCCTAACTTATAAGAAAGATATAAACCGAGGTGAATAGGGGGAATTGAAGGTAAAGATGATCCTTGTCGACAGTCATGGTTTCCTCATCCATTTGGATTATGGTCTATTATTGAGGATGTAGTCACATCAACAGAAGATAATATAACTTTTTTTTCATATACCACTACTTGTGTGGATTATTTATTAACATATATGGTCTTATTATTTATAGTTGATGTATCTATAGTTTTATGAAGGATAAAGTTAGTGAGAATTTCCTTTCTAAGGGAATTAAACCATGGGGAATTATTATATAAATATACTAATTAATTTAAAGTATATTAGAATTTAGTTTCTTCATAAAAATCCACATTAATTTTCTATATTCACCCCATAAAATTGTTCAATCGAATCCGGGAGCTTCATATGTTCCTCATCAGGCAAATCATATTCTACATTGTCATCCTGCTATGTTATCTATGTGTCGTACACATTTGAAAAATGATAATAATGAGAGCTAATACTCAATTCAACTACAATAAAATAAAATTTATGATTTTATAAAAAAATATATTCCTTAATTTTATTAGATTAAATTTCTATTTCCTTGTTTAGAACTTCATTTGATCAATTTATAGTTGATGGTAGTAGGTTTTTAGGATCCTAAATATTTTCTTCTAATTCTATCATTTTTTTTCTTTCTTCATCAAAACAATGACCTAGGTAGAGAGGTGTTGATTTTTCATTTAAATAGATGGTAGAATTACTTACCATTTCATGTTAATCCAAATATGATAAAAAACATCCAAATTATATTGGTCACTAACGTGTATATCATCTGGAATATCTTCTTCCGGAATATATTATAATAATGGTCGAGAGATATTGATTGGAACTTCATGTAATTTATTGTTGACCACCACAAGTTATCTATATAGACATATTAATTGTGATACTTCTTCTACCTCTAGTTTTGGTTCTTTATCCATTTTCTTCTCTTGGGATGCAAAAAAATATTCATCTTGACATTATATGTTTATCTCTATGATTCTAATTTTCCCTTTATTCCCTTACAATTGGAAATATTCATCATTGTGAACTTATTCTTCTTATTTTTTCACATAAGAGTAATCATTCCATTAATAATAACTTCAATTTGAATATATCATAGAAATATATTTTCATGATGTTTTTTAATGAAAAAATATAATTTTTTAAAAAAAATTGAAAAACAATAATCAGTGAATACCACTTGGATCCCTGAAAATGGAGATAAGTTTTGTTACACACCAGTATTTTGGTGGTGCAAAAGATACAATTTATATTTCTTAGAGTATCACAATGGGTAACCAGGGTTGTCATATATGGGGAGCTGTTATAGTGAAAACTTTCACTACTTCTTATCCACTTTTTATATAATGGTTTTTTTCTATTTATGAAATCATACTAACAGAAATGGAATTTTAAAAATATGAAATTAAATTTTAAAAGTAACTATGTTGATTAAAACATAATGAATTTAGAGAAAATGAAATCATGAAGGAAGGAAAAAAATCATAAGATAATTTTCCAGAGTAAACCTTCATCACATTATTAACAGTTTCATATTCACTAGAAAATCACACCCAATCATATATTTTTTTCATCCTACTCTACCATAGTTTTGAATATGTGGTTCACTCAATAACCTAAAAGTTCACCTTAAATACACCTCCTTGATCGGGGGATAAAATTGAAGAAGGTGTAGGTAGTCCTTATATAATCACCATGAGGATTGCACTCATCATAGATCATCCATACATAAGCATAAATAAAATAATAAAAATAAAAAATGTAAGTGAGAATAATTGGGTTCAACACTAATTCATCCCTTTGGGAGATTCCTTCGGTTAGTTACTTGCGATAATGAGTATTAGATATCATAGTGGTTAAGAACGGGCAGAAAACAAATTAAAAGAAAATAAAATAAAGGATGAGATGCAGAGAATAATTATATATATTAAATATGAAGAATGAAATTTAAAAAAAAATTAAATTATAGAAATATACTTAAAAATGGATAACTAAAGTGGCCAACCATAATATACTCTCTTTGATAGGATGTGAAGTACAAATTTATAAGCAAGATAAAGGAAAAATTTCCTGCCAAATTTATCCTTTAAAGTTTCATGCATGTTTGGAATAGTGAATAACCTAATTTAAAAATGTGGTATGAGTGACTTTTTTCAGATATATCTTAACTATCAACCCACAAAATTCAAGCTTCCTTTGACTAGCGTATATAGAGTTCTGACATACTTACTTGGGAAAATAGGCTGTCCCTAGAGACTATTAATATTCCAGTATTCCAATTTCTAAATCATTTATGGCTTTAAAAGAGCTAGAATATTGAGTTCAAACGATTAGAGAAAATGATCATTAGCATGTTCTCTATCTTCCATGAAACATATACTCAATAGGACCATCCTTTTGTGATATGGCTATCGATCATAAAAAATCATTACAACTGACCACATTTTCAACGGACCAATTTGTGATCTTCTTTTGGGACTCAAATAGTTGGATTCAACCTTTGGTATAATTTTATGAAATGTATTCCAATGTATGTTGAAGCCTAAAATGGTAATTTTTCAATTTTAAACAATGCAGAAAATGTTATGCTCGAAATATGAAAATAAATTGAAATCGATAAAAAATTAAAATTATGCCATTTTACAATTAAGCTCAATTTACTATTAAGAGAATAAATGTGTCAATTTCATATAAAATTACTCATTTATGGGAATGTGTCATTGAAAATCAATGTAAAATTATTGAAAATATTGTCTCTTTCAGTACCAAACCTTTTAAATATCATGTTTGGATCTGTATCTTTATATTTACTACATATGATGTGAGGATAATAGATATCTTTGATTGGATTGATAACACTAATATGTTGCAAAGGTTGAGTTCTGAGAAGAATTTATAAAAGAAATTGATCATTGATTCACTCTCTCCCATCATTGGGGATCTAGCAATGATATGGTAAGGTCAATAACTGATAACTTAATTTGAAAAACCTGTAGTAAATAAAATATGTTTGAGAATCAAAGAATAAATAAAGGGAAAAATAATAGAACTAATAGGAATACAGGAGAGGGGTACATAGACTGAGGTAGAATGGTCCAATGCAGCATATGGTTAATCTGACCAAGGCCTCATATTCACTATAGTTTCCAAGGAAAGGTATTCTGTAGGGGATGGGATGTGGAGTAGATACATACTACCAGGGGAAATTTTGTAATTTGAAATTTATTAATTCTATTGTGTATTGGGTATAAATATGTATATTACTATAATATAAGAGGGTATTAAGATATTTGGTCAGAAAGAAAGAATATTTCCTAAGATTATAGAGGAGAGGGATCTTAGTAGAGTTGTCCCATCCACTTAGTGTGCTCTGGTATACTGTATTTTATTATTGTGATGGTTCATGTAAGAGTTCATCCATAAATCCATTTAAAATTTCAATCATATGAAATAAATCACCACTCAATTGTTTCTTTCTTTGAGAGATACCATTTTTCACAAAGAGACTCTATATATTGAAATTCAAATGATATATTATTTTACAAATATTAGAAGATGATGTGGTATTATAGGTCCATATTCATGGGGAGTCAAATGACTTGTTTGTGACTAATTGTATAAGGGTTAAAATATGGATCACAACATCAAGAGTACAAAAACTATTTCTGGTAAGTTCTCATATAGGAGTTGATAGTGGTCATGGAATAGCTAATAAAGACTTAGGTATAAATTTCATGATGATTTTTTGTTAAAGAGAATTTGGTAGAGATTGATGAAGCCATAACGAATTATAAAGACTGAGGATTGTGGATGAACCCTAATGTGGATGATAATGATTTAACAACATATAGAAAGAGGTATTATAGGTGGTTTTCACACCAGTGTATCTTTTTACATTTTAAGAAGTTGATTTTGTTACTTGAATCACATGCGTAGAAACTTATTTTTCAATACACCATACTTTGGAATAAATAAATGTGCTCACGAGGAAGTTTTTCATTGAATGCATGGTCTAATATTAGATCATTTCATTGTTCAATTATAAATTACAACTTACTTGGACACAATTATAAAAGAGTTACTTTAGTGGTATGGTAGTGTTGTGGAGGAAGATCCAATGATATATTTTAAATGATTATATTATTTTGGAATGGTTTATAAATTTATAGATAAATTTAAATGAATATACTTGCACTTATGATAACTTAATAAAAAAATTTATATAAGTTTATTTATCAAATGGATGATATCATCAAAAGGATGTTTAGTGATGACTCTTGAACTGAAATTTAAGGCATGTTTAATAAAAATGTATATAAGGGTATAAATAGAGATTCTTATGAAGGGGGTTATAAAACACACATAAGTGTGAAGAATGAGTTATCTATCAAGGGGAAAAAGAATTTTGACCAAGAACAACATGAAATGCATCCAAACAGGATAATAATGAAACAATAAAAACAAAGGGGGAATTTATAATCATTGTTTGAGAGTTATAATCTTTTTCGGGGATGAATTTGAGGTAAGGAAGTCTAAAGGACTTTATTATAAAAGTGGGATGAAATTTAATCATGGTTATATATGTTTAGAAACTATTTACAAAATAATCGTGTGGGGACGTTTATAATCAAGTGATAAAGAAGTGGTGGAAATTGAAAATGGTTAGGAAATGAAAGGAGAAGTCAGTGACTTATGAGAAATGGTGGTGTTGGGAACGACAACATGCGTATAGTGAATGGAATGGTAAAATAATACCCAAGTCAATTTTGGTGGGGGATAATTGAAGTAATTTCGATATTTATTCAAGTGGGTAGTAGGGTGAGTCATATCTTTATCTCAACACAATTAATGAGACACTTAACATTGAATATAATAGAGACCGTGTTTTTTCCATTCGAACAGACATTGGGGATCAAGTGATATAGAGGGGAAATTTTATGTCATTGAATATTATGTTGATGGAAATATGTTTTGAGGTGGATTCATATATATTTGAAACAACACTTCCAGATTTGATATTTGGAATCTTCTGGTTTGAGACATTGGGACATGTTACCCCTCATTGGAGGGACGTGATGATGGAATTTGAATGGAAATGAGGAAACATTACATTACAAGGGGTGGGATTTTCATATAATAAAACATGAGGTTTATACAAGTTCCTTGAAAGGGGAATGTTTCAAGTACATGGTTTAAATTGGATGAAGAATTAAAAATAAATAGAAAAGGAGACATGGTTGAGTTCCTTCGAAAAAGACTAGTTATATGAAGTGTTTAGATTGAATATCTTGGTTTTTGATAGACCCATTGAATTACCACTAATTAGAGAGTTCAAAAATGATATCATATTGAACTAAGGAGTAGATCAAGTGAATATCAAGCCATATAAGAATTCATATCACATGATAAATGATATTGATAATCTTGTACAGGAGCTTCTTGAAATGGGATATATCAGACATTGCACTGACCCCTTCTCCATCCAGATAATTATAGTGAGGAAGAAAGATGGTGGATGTGTGTTTATTACTAAACTCTAAACAGAATGGAAGAGCTATGTATATATCTTATTAATGTGATTTTAGACTTGATAGATGAGTTTCATGGAGAAAAATACATTACTATGATGGACTTAATGTCAGGTTTTCATCACGTATGAATGAAGGATGATGATATCAAAAAGGAATCATTCAAGACATGTGAAGGTAATTATGAAAATTTGGTAATTCTATATGGGATGATTAATGCCCGAAATACTTTCTAGGACACAATGAACACGGTATTATGAACTATGTTGATGAAGGATTATTGGTGTTTTTGGATGATATTATTCTCTCTATTGATGAACAGAAAGAACATTTTTTGTACCTAAAAAAGATAAATTATAGAATGATATAATACACATTGTATGAGAATTGGAAGAAATGTTCTTTTGAGAGGAGAACATTAGAATATTTTGGGCACATCACTTCAAAAAATAGAGTTCAATAGATCCTAAGATGTTAGAAGTAGTGCTCAAATGAATGGAGATAAGAAATGTTAAGGAGGTGATAGGATCTCTAGGCCATACTAAATTTCATATGAAATTTATAAAGTATTATTGTAAATGGTTATGATATAATATGATCTTGAATATAGCTAATTGGTGATGTTAAATGCAAGTAGTCAACCCTATTTAATTGTGTATAAGGATTTTGTGGTTTATTTTTTGTGGTAAACTTTCCAGACCCCTAAAAACAATGAGAATATATGATGGTTTCAAGATGACATTAGAGGCTTAGGAATAATTTGTAAAGCATAAAAATTTAACGACTACTACTCTGGTGATTGAAATGTTGGACTTTAAAAAAGGGTTTGTTGTGGAGTGTGATGCCTCACGAAAAGGAATCAGAGTAGTGGTTATACCCGATGGTCAGCCACTTTCTTATAACAACATGGATTTATTCGATACTAACTTATAAATGTATTTTTATAAGAATGAATGTATCGTCATATAATTTTCAATACAACAATGGATAAAATATTAAACGGGAAGGTGATTTGAGGAATATACTGGTCATCAATTTCATAAACATATTATGAGATAGTGGGTCATGATGATGGATCCATAGTGTTGGTAATCTAAACATTTTGGGTATGATTTGGATTGGTGTACAAATAGGAAGGAGATAAATAAAAAAGGATTCCATTAATTACAACAGTTGTGCATTCAAGATTTATAGTAGCGTGATAAAAGGAGAAGGAATGAATTAAGAAGAAGAAATGAGGGAAGAGAATGAAGATAAGCTCACAGGGAATACGTTTTTCCCAAATAAATTCCTTATCATATAACAACCCCTAATGAGAGTCATTGTCCCTTGCATTCTACATGGTTCGACATGAGCTGAGACATCGCTGACCATAGCTCCAACATTAGGATCTCTAAAGGAAGTAGTGCGGTCTCCGATCACTATTGTCCTACCTCAAGGCACTAAAGTATAGAGTGAAGCACAGTTAAATCTGATTCTACTACCGCCACAGTGGTCTCCATCCGCATGTACATAAAACCAATACACCACCCAAGAACCGATCGAGAACTCCTCCTAGATAGTGTTTGAGCCTCTTTCAATATCCCAAAGCTATTGCATTCCACTACTCCACCAATATAGTATAATCCTCAATCCATTGTGCCTATGGTGTCAACTATTGGAAGATGATTCTCCATAGGCTGGCGCCGCCCCCCGAATTTGTCAAAGGGGGCAGGCGTGGTAGCTGTTAGGTATGTGGCAGAAACCCCACCAAACCTCCTTCGGGAGAAGGCTGTAAGAGGGGGGAGATGTAGCCTATATAAAGGGCTCTCTCCCATTAGCTTCAGCATCTCATCTCATCAAATTTATTCGGTTATCAAATTCTTCATTTATTTACGATGTTTAGTTAAGAGTTTTCCCCACATATTGAAGATATATTTTATGAGATTTTTCTCTCTATAATAGTGAGGGAGTGTGTACCCACTTTTACCCCTAGAAATCCTTCTATTTTCCTTTGGTTTTTTACCCATTCCATTTGGGGGTTTTACACGTTACATCTGGTGTCCCTTTTGGTTCCACATTTTTCACTTTATTTTATCTCGTGTTTATCACTACATTGGTGGGCCAATAATTTACAGTCCAACAAGTTGTATCAGAGGTGTGGTTCTGGCATGGTGTTGTTCACATTTTCGATTATTAATTATTTTTGAGAATTTGAGTTTTCTCTATGATTGAAACTCTGGTTTATTTGTCACATTAGAAGTAATTTATTAAAATTATTAAATATATTATTTTGAAATGGAGGAGGTTCTAGACTAAGAGAATGTATATATTGTGGGAAATTTCGAGATCTATGAATTCTACATGAATAATTTTTCGTTGTGAAAAATGAAGATGCATGCAGTGGTGCGAAAGGATAACTTCCTACTAGATATTAGAGAAACGTCTGAGGGTGTGATGGAGTAGAAATGGAAAGATACAGATGAGAATGTTATTACCAACATCCATTAGGCTTTGGTATACTAGGTCCTATCAATCCTTATTGAGAAAAAATATGCCAAAGAAAATATGGGATAATCTAACAAATCTATACGAGTACATGTTAGGTCGAAAAAAATTCCTAAAGAGAAAATTGAATATTCTTTGAATGATAGAGTCATCATTAGTGACTAAAAACATCAACAACCTCAATACAATGTTCTCTCAGCTCATGGTGTTGGGATATAAAATTGTGGATATTGAAGGTCCAGATATTCTACTCCAGAGTTTTCCAGATTCGCATGACCAACTCATTATCAACCATTCCAAACTTATCCTGATGGATATGCTGACATTTAATGATGTTTTAGTAATGTTTCTTGAAGAAGATATTCGGCTCAAGAAAAATAAGGACAGACTAACAACTTCACACCAATCAAAGTCTCTATCAATAGAGAGAGGAAGGATGATGGAGTGTGGTTCCAGTGGGAGACAAAATCATGGAAGGTCCAAATCAAGGATTAATAAAAGTAATGTCACATGTTTCAATTGTGGCAAGAAGTGGAACGTCAAGAAGTATTGTTAGAAAAATAAGAGAAGTTAAAAACCCTCAGGGTAATGTGTCATGTATTTTTGGAAAAAGAGATATATTGGTCAGCGAAGAGGCAACAACTACTAGAAGTAGGAAGCATCTTGATGATGCATGGATTATCAACTCAATAGAAACATGGCATAGTAATTCTCTATGGGAATGGTTTGACCTATATGAAACCATCCTAGAAGGACCTGTGTACATGGGGAATAATCACATGTTGAAGATCGTTGGAGTCGGTACCATCAAACTGAAGATGCATGATCACATAGAACGGGCCATCCAAGGAGTACCTCATGTGAAGGTCCTAAAGAAGAACATATTGTCATTTGGAAAAATTTATGAAATTAGATGCAAGACTCGCACCGAGAATAGAGTGATGGGAATTGTGAAGGGAACGCTTGTGGTAATGAAGGTAAAAAAGATCTCGAAGAACCTGTACGTGCTTGTGGGTGAAACTTACAAGGAGGCAGAGATAGTTGTTACATAAACTACCTAGATGGAAGCATTGATGATGTTATGGTATCAAAAGCTTGTCCATATGTCAGAATGAGGCTTGAAGATTCTTGCTGATCATAGGTTTCTTCCTGGGATGACAAAGGTATCCTTACCATTTTGTGAGCATTGTGTTTTGAGAAAGCAACACTAGTTAATGTTTGGGACATCAACAAAAATATGTCATAAGATGTTGGAGTTGATCCACTTTGATTTTTGGAAATTACCAGTTATATCCTTAGGAGGAGTAAGGTACATTGAATCATTCATTGATGATTATTCCAAGAGATGTTGGGTGTACCCAATCAAGTGGAAGGTAGATGTTCTTAAAGTCTTCAAAACATTACAAACGTGGAATGAGGTTGACTATAGAAATAATATCAAGTGTCTAAGGACTGATAATGGTATAGAATATACAAGTGAGGAATTTGATACTTTTTTTCAACAAGAAGTATTCAAGAGATAGTTCACAGTGGCGTACCCTCCTCAGTAGAATAGAGTGGTAGAGTAGATTAATAGAACCATGTTGGATAGAACAAGGGCAATGTTGAAGAGTGTAGGAATTGCCAAATCATTTTGGGTAGAAACAATGAATATATCCTATTATGTGATCAATCGATCTCCTTCAATGATGATTGATCTGAATACACATATGGAGATGTGGACTGGTAAACCTGCTAACTATTCCCAGTTACATACTTTTGTAAGTCCTCTATATGCATTGTTTAATGACCGGGAAAGATCGAAGTTGGATTCAAGATCAATGAAATGTATCTTCTTGTTGTACCCTTATAGTGTGAAAGGGTATCATTTATGGGATCCCAATGCCCAAAAATTTATCATCAGCAGAGATGTCATTTTTTTCAGAAGACAAGGTGAAAATGGAAACTGATCAAGACATGAATAAGGACAATATAGAAACTGTAATTTTTGATGTATGGAGAAAATCCAAAGATGAATCAGTTTCCTCTAAAGCATTACCAGAGCATGATGATCAAGTATCAGTTTAGTTTAGACCATGATGGTCAACTCGAGAGAAAAGTGCACTAGTATGGAACTCAGACTATGTCATTGAGAGAAATGTTTTGTATTGATTTATTACAGAGGATGGAGAGCCCTATTCTTTTTTGGAGGCAACCCGGAGTATAGATGTATCCTAATGGATGGTGGCGATGTAGGAGGCACTCAAATCCATACACCAGAACAAGACATGGGATCTTGTTCCATTACCTCAAGGAAGGAGGGATATTGGAAACAAAGTGGGATTTAAGATTAGGAGGGATGGAAAGGTTCATGAGGAATGATATTGTGTAAGATTGGTGGTCAAAGGATTGTCTCTGAAGAAAGGTATTGATTGCAATGAAGTATTTCATCATGTTGTTAGACTGACAACTGTTGGTTTAGTTTTGGCGATGTGTTCTACATACTGCTTACATCTTGAGCAGCTGGATGTGAAGACTACTTTTCTACATGGTGATCTTGATGAAGAGATCTATATTCTATAACCGGAAGGTTTTGTAGAAAAAGGAAAAGAGAACATTGGTTGTAGGTTAAATAAATATTTGAATGGTCTCAAAAAGGTGTTGATGTGTTGGTACAAGAGATATGATTCCTATATAATGATCCTTGGATAAAATAGTCATTATTTAGATCCTTGTGCATATTTAAAGGGTTTGTATGGTAATGATTTCATCATTCTTCTATTGTATGTGGATGACATGTTGGTTGTAGGCCCCATCAATGATCATATCCATGAGACGAATGCACAATTGTCTAGGGAGTTTTATATGAAGGACTTGGGACCAACAAACAAGATTCTTGGGATGTAGATTTACTGAGACAGAAATAATGGGAAGATTTGGCTATCATATAAGAGTTACATATATAGAGTCTTCAAATGTTTCAACATGCAAGACTGTAATCCAATATCTACCCATCCTCCCATTAATTTCATGTTATCCTCCTTGATGTTTCCTTACAGTGAAGAATATAGGATTGAAATGTATCGAGTAACATATGCATCAGCAGTGGGTAGTCTAATTTTTTCTATGGTTTTTACTAGACCAGACATTTCACATGCAGTGAGATTTGTTAGTCGGTACATGGAGAATCTAGTATGGGAGAATTGGACCATGGTAAATAGGATCCTAAGATACATCAAGGATACCTAAAATGTTTTATTATATTATGTAATATCATATTGCACTATCAGAGTCTCTGTTGATTCAGATTTTGCATGTGATTCTGACCGAAGGAAATCCACTAATGGTTATGTGTTTACTCTTGCAAGAGGAGTTTTGTACTATATTTCAATGTTACAGTCATTTGTGGCTTTATCCATGATAGATCTGGAATATATGGAAGCTATATAGTCTTAAAAAGTGTAAATTTGGATGATAAAGTTTTTGGAGGAGCTCGGGCATAGACAGGAGCAGATTACATTATTTTTTGACAGTCAAAGCGCCTTGAATATCACAAGGAATCCATCTTTTCATTCCATGATGAAACACATTGGGGTACAATATCACTTTTTCTGAGATGTGGTGGAGGAAGGAAGAGTGGACATGCAGAATATTCACACTAATTAAAATTTGGCAGATTTCCTGATGAAGGATATTAACTCTGATAATTTCAAATGGTGCAGATCCTTGAGTGGACTCATAGAGAATTGAGCAGCATGGATTGGATAATAGAAAGTATGTGGAGATGTGATTGGTTCTCAATCAATATCTAAGTGGGATATGTGTTGGCGGATGTTTCTCCACAACCCCCCCCCCCAATCTGTCATAGGGGGTAGGCGTGGTACCTATTACGTGGGTGACCAAAACCCCACCAAACCTCCTTTGAGAGAAGGCAGTAAGAGGGGGGAGATGAAACCTATATAAAGATCTCTCTCCCATTAGCATAATCATCTCATCTCATCACCTTTACCCGGTTCTCTAATTCTTAATTTATTTGCGGTGTCTAGTGAGGTGTTTTACCCACATATTCAAGATATATTTTATGATACTTTTCTACTTGTAATAGTGAGGAAGTGTTTACCCACTTTTACCACATAGAGATCCTTTTTTTCCTTTGTGGTTTTTTACCCCTTCCAGTTCGGGGGTTTTCCACATTAAATCTGGAGTCCCTTTTATTTACACATTTTTCACATTATTTTATCTTGTGATTATCACTGCATTAGTGGGCCCATCATTTACGGTCCATGTAAGTGGTATTAAAGGAAAGGTTATGTCTCGGTGTTGTTCACATTTTCGGGAATTAATAATTCTTGTGAATTTTAGTATGTTATGTGATTGAAACTCCGGATAATCTATCACATAAGAAAATGTTTTTTGAGATTATTAAATACATTTTTGTGAAGTGGAGGAGGTTATGGACTAACAGGGTTTTTGGATGGCGGTGAAATTCGAGATTGAAAAGTTCAACGAGAGTAATTTTTGTTGTGGAAAATGAAGATACAGGAAGTGGTGTTGATGGATAATTTCCTACTAGAAACTGGTGAAAATACTATGGGTGTGACAAAGGAGAAATGGAATGATATGGACGGGAATTCTATTGCCAACATCCATTATGCTTTGGCAGACTGGGTCTTATCGAGCATTGCGTAGAAAAATAAGGCGAAGGAAATATGTGATACTCTGACGAAGCTATACGAGGCCAAGTCACTTCCCAAAATAATTCTTGAAGAGAAAATTGTACACTCTTATGATGGAGGATTCATCATCGGTGACTGAACACATCAAAATTTTCAATACCCTATTCACTCACCTCACTACGTTGGGCTATAAAATTTTGGATACTGAACATGCATATATTCTACTCCAAAGTTTTCTGTATTCATATGACCAACTCATTATCAACCTCACCAACAATACCTTGATAGATATACTTCCATTTAATAATTTTAGAGCCACATATCTTGAATAATAAATTCGGCGCAAGAACAAGCAGGATAGAAAAACCACATCGCACCAAGTAGAGACTCTGTCAATGGAGAGAGAAAGGATGATGGAGCGTGGTTCTAGTGGGAGCCAAAATCAAGGCAGTTCCAAATCAAGGATTAAGAAGAACAATTTCACTTGTTTCAATTGTGTCCAGAAGGGTCACAACAAAAAGTATTGTTGGAAGAACAAGAGTAGTGACAAAAACTCTCAGGGGAGTGTGGAAAGTACTTCTAGAAAAGGAGATATACTAGTCAGTGAAGAGGAAACGACTACTGGATGTATGAAGCATCTCGATGGTGCATGGATTATCAACTCAGGAGCAACATTGAACATGAAGTCTTGATGGGAAAGGTTTGACCAATATGAAACCATCCTAAAAGGACTTGTGTATATGGGGAATGATCACACTCTGATGATTGTTCGAGTCGGTACCATCAAACTGAAGAAGCATGATGGCATAGTACGGACCATCCAATGAGTACATCATGTGAAGGGCCTAAATTAGAACATATTGTCTTCGAAACAATTTGATGACATTGAATGAAAAACTTGCACCGAGAATGGAGTGATGGGGATTGTGAAGGGCACAATTGTGGTAATGAAGAAAGAGAATATCTCGAAGAACATGTACATGATTTTGGGTGAAATGTACAAGGAGGTATAGATAGATGTTGCATCAAATACCTTGATGGAAGCATTGATGATGTTATGGTATCAGAAGCTTCGACATATGTTAGAATGAGGGATGAATATTCTTGCAGATCAGAAGTTTCTTCTTGGGCTGACAAAGATATCCTTTCCATTTTGTGAGCATTGTGTTTTGAGAAAGCAACACAGTTTAATGTTCGAGACATCAATAGCAAGAAGATAGGAGATCTTGGAGTTGATCCATTATGATGTTTGGAAGGCACCGATTATACCCCGTGGATGAGCAAGGTACTTTGTAACATTCATTGATGATTATTCCAAGAGATGTTGGGTGTACCCAATCAATAGGAAGGAAGATGTTTTTGAAGTCTTCACAACATTCAATTCATGGAAGGATCTTGACTCTAGAATGAAAATCAAGTGTATATGGATTGATAATGGTGGAGAATATACAATAAGTAATTTGTTACTTTTTTCAATTTGAAGGAATCAAGAGACAGTTCATGGTGGCGTACAATCTTCAGCAGAATGGAGTGCTATAAAGGATGAATATAACCATGTTTGATTGAACAAGGGAGATGTTGAAGACTACAAGAATTTCCAAAACATTTTAGGTAGAAGTAGTGAATATATCTTGTTATGTGATCAATTGATCTTCATTAATGGCGATTGTGCTGAAGACACCGATGGAGATGTGAACTAATAAACCCACTAACTATTCCCAGTTACATACTTTGGATGTCCTGTATATGAATTGTTTAATAACCAGGAATCATCAAATATGTATTCAAGATCCAAGAAATGCATCTTTTTGGGGTATGCTGGTGGTGTGAAGGGGTATAATTTGTTGGATCCCACTTCCCACAAATTTATCATCAGTAGAGATGTCATTTTTGCAAAAGACAAGGTGAAAATGACAACAGATCAAGACATGGAGAAGGAAAATATAGATACTACAACAGTATATGTAGAGGGAAAATCCATGGAATTATCAGTTTCCTCTAAAGCATTACCAGAGCATGATGATCAAGTACTGGTTGATTCTGGACCATGTCGGTCAGCTTGGTAGAAAATAGCACCAATATGGGACTCAGACTATGTCATTGAGATAAATATTGTGTATTGCTTATTGACAGAAGATAGAGATCCATATTACTTTGTTGAGGTGACCCATAGTCCAGATGTATCCTCATGGATGGTGGTGATACAAGAGGAACTCAAAGCCCTACACCAGAACAAGACATGGGATCTTGTTCCATTACCTCATGGAAGGAAGGCTATCAGAAACAAATGTGTATTTAAGATCAAGTGGGGTGGAAAGAAATAGGTATAATGATATTGTGTAAGATTTGTGTTCAAAGGATTTTCGTAGAATGAAGGTATTGAATTTAATGAAATATTTGATCATGTTGTTAGACTAATGACTATTAGATTAGTTCTGGAAGTGTGTGCTACATACAGATTACATCTAGAGTAGCTGAATGTGAAGACTGCTTTTCTCCATGGTGATCTTGGTGATGATATATATATGCTCTAACCAGAAGTATTTGTAGAAAAAGAAAAATATAACTTGGATTGTAGGTTAAACAAATCTTTGTACTATCTCAAACTGGCACTGATGTGTTGGTACAAGTGATTTTATTCTTATATCATGAGCCTTGGATACAATAGACTTCATTTAGATCCTTATGCATATTTTATGGTTTTGGATGGTAATGATTTCATCATTCTTCTTTTGTATGTGGATGACATGTCGGTTGTAGGCCCCAAAAAATGATCGATTCTAGGAGAAGAAGGCCCAATTGGCTAGGGAGTTTGATATGAAGGATTGGGGAGTAGAAAACAAGATTCTTGGGATGAGAATTTACTGAGAGAGAAATAATGGAAAGATTTGGATATCATAAAAGAGTTACTTACAGAGAGTCCTGAAATGGTTCAACTTGCAGGACTGTAATCCAATCTCTACCCCGATTACCGTTAGTTTCATGTTATCCTCCACAATGAGTCCTTGTAGTGAAGCATAGAGGATGGAAATGTCTCGAGTATTGTATGCATCAGTAGTGGGTAGTCTAATGTCTGCTATGGTTTGAACCAAACTAGACATTGCACATGAAACTCAAGCAGTTAGTCGGTACATGGAGAATCTAGGATGGGGGCATTGGAGCTTGGTGAAGAGGATCCAGAGATACATCAAGGAGACCTCAAATGCAGCAATATGTTATGGAGGATCGGATTACAATATCAGAGGCTATGTTGATTCAGATTTTACAAGTGATTCTGACTGGAGGAAATCAAATACTCGTTATATGTTTATGCTTGCAGGAGGAGCTGTGAGTTGGATTTCAAATTTATAGTCAATTGTCAATTTTTCCATGATAGAGGCGAAATACGTGGTAGCTACACAGGCCTGCAAAGTGTAAATTTGAATGAGAACGTTGTTGGAGAAGCTCAAGCACAGACACGAGCAGATTAGATTGTTTTTAATAGTCAGAGGGCCTTTTATATTGCAAGGAATCCATCTTTTCATTCCAGGATGAAACACATTGGGGTAAAATATCACATTATACGAGATGTGGTGGAGGAAGGAAGAGGGGATGTACAGAAGATTCAAACCAAAGTAAATTTGGAAGATTTCCTAATGAAGGCAATTAACACTGATCTGTTCAGATGGTGAATATCCTTGAGGGGCCTCTCAGAGACTTGAGCAGCATGGTTTGGAAGATATAATGGACATGGAGATGTTTTCATGACATGTCCTAGTGTGTCATGTGCCACAACTCCCCAAGACCACCTCCAATAGGCCAGAGGCTGGTGACTAGCACCGAGTTGGAATATTACTTACATGGGAGGCATTGCCTATGTACCTGTACACACATAAAAATCTCCAAGTCCACAAAGGTTGTAATGAAACGCTAAGGAAAAAAATTCATGATTATAACTATACCCAACAAAATAGAGTGCAACATATGTAAATTAATGAATGTAAACTAGGCCAGAATACAATCCCAACAAAAGCAAGAGACTGTAAACAACAATGTCCAAACTATAAACACAAATAGGTACTGGGACTACTGCTCATAGTCGTATGAAAACCTCAGCCTGTAGGGAACTTAGAAATCACAGTCTTACCCTAGTCCACCCTAGACTCCACAAAAAGGTCTCTCTTCTGCACAAGACACGACACTTGCGGGAAAAGAACGTGCAAGGGTGAGTATAACAATACTCAGTAAAGGACCCCAAAAACCAAAATTCAATGCACAAAGAAAAAGTATAGTCATCTATACACAGATCATGTCTACTGAACATATAATAGGATAAAATAAATCTAGATATACTCAAATCCTAGAGCTGTAGTCTATAGACAAGTCACACAACTGCATACCCAAGCTAGGGATTCCGTTTGAAGATTCCATGAAGCACTCATTTGTGAGAACTCACTCCACAAGTATGATAGCTCTGATGTTGTCCATCCGAGAATTATTGTTCATTGGTAAAAGCCATAAGATATGGATACACTCATTATAGGATAACACACTCTTGTGTGGGGAAAGATCACGATACATAGATGAGGATCACTTCTAGGGCCTTGGCCGATACCACGACTCTTCTAGATTCACCTAAAAAGTAGAGGATTGGTGCACTATGGAAATAGTCACGTCGATACATGACTCCACCTAGGGTCGAGGATGGATAGAGGATCTCGCTCCAGGACTCTCAGAGGGATACCTAACTCTATCTCGAAAATTTCGGCTGAAGGTATCATATTCCTATAGAAGGAAAGGATACCTAACCTTTGAGGGAATGATAAAAAGGGGAACTAACCCAAATGAAACATGTCCAATATATAGTGAGTTAGAAGATAAATCCATGTATTGATAATTACATGGTGTGTAGAAGTGTCACGCGCCGTGTCTTCAGACCTTGATTACTACCCATGTACAACGTCACGTGTTGTATTGCTTGTCGTGTAGAAGAAGATATACACGTTGTGTAAGAGAGTTACATGAGGTGTTCCTATATCCAGGAGGACTCCTTGTATTCTATCCATGTGCCTGTATAGTGTTTCAAACCATGTGTTACAACTAGTGTATCTGGTACATGGGGTAACCCATGTAGTCGGCCAGGTCTGGTCATGTGGTGGAGTACATGACAATATATTCCACCATGTGTCCGTGTTTCCCCCTAGATACACACTGAGTCCCACATAACTACCTCTTCCATGTCACATGGGCTCTACACACCGTGTTATTTTGAGAACATGTCGGGTCATTGCTTCGTGCATCGCGGAACCCTAGCCGCCACTAAGCAGGTCCCACACGGCGTGTTCTTCAAAATACATGCCATGTTCTTTAGAAATTTCTTAAACTACCAGTTCTTCATTCCTTACCAACTTCAATATTTCTATGTCTGTACCAGTGATCCAAACATCAAAAAACTGAAGGGGTTAGGTTTCCCGATCATCACGAAGCCTATTCCATCGGTTTCGGGCCTCCAGTCGTCCCCGAAAATACGTTCCAATCCACCAACACGAAGAAAGATTGAAGAACGAGAACTCCCAAACTGTGATGATTCATCTTCTTCCATTGCCTTAAAACTTCCTCTAGGTCTTCATGATGTCATATATCCAATTTGGAATCATTGTGTTTCAAAATGGATGTGCAACGATCCGTTGTTCATAACCCCGCGAAGAACGCGAAGAACACGGGATTAAAAGGGAGGAAGAAAAAAAATAAACAAAAGATAAATGTACCTCCGCCATCATTCGTCACGATGTAAATCCTCTATCACTAATAGGTTTAACAGACGAATCAAAATGCAATCCAATAACATCATGAAATCAATTCCCGAATCAAAGCCCCAAAATAAACTGAAATTGATTCCCTCCCATAATAACACTCGATCTGTGGATCACCCAATTTGTGTGTCGATCCACATTTATCATTTAATCCAAGAATAGGGAATAGAAGACTCAAAATAACAACCCCTAACTTGATCTAGTTGAATAACGATCGTCACGTCACATTCGTTGGTGGGGTTTGTCGAATCTGAGAAGTGTCGATCGATCGCGTCGTCGTCTCCCACCAACGGGTTCTCCTCCAATGCTCCAAGAGGCTCTCTCTCAATTCATAGGGTTATGAGGCTAACCCTGAGAACATTCCATAAACTTGTATTTAAAAGTTAGGAATTAGGCCCTTGCGTAGAAAAGAAAATTTTAAATGAAATAAATCATTAATTTATTTTATTTCCATTAAAACGTCCAAAAACAAACTCTTGCAGCTGACCCACGCCAATTGATGTTAGGCCCCACCTAAAATAAAGTCACTGCACTGAATGTAACGGTGCCCTCAGATTTTTTATCAGGAAACCCATTTAAATTTTATTCCAATTTTTCAAATAAACTACTCGTGCGCACCGTTTAAAAGTTTAATTTATTTCAAACATTTATTTTTGGAAATCCGGGCCTCGAAACCACACGTCGTCAAAAGGTCTGGTATCGAAATAATTCCATAAAATATTTACAAATAATACACATAAAATCTGAGACATTAGATTCTCCCCACACTAGGGATGTGCATCCCCAAAAATCCATAACATGGCTACTCAAAAAGATGTGGGTACTGGGCATAGAACATAGTCTTCTACTCCCACATACTCTCCCGATGATTCCCGTTTTGTTACTGAATGTGCACTAAGGGAATTGATCGCCTATGAAGGATCCTTTCTTTTCGATCCCCTATCTCCACTAGATACTCTGTAAAGGTCGCTCCATCCTTGATGTCCAACTTTCCCAAGTCGATGACATTCGATGGGTCATGCACGTACCTCCTCAGCTAGGACACGTGGAAGACATCATGTACCCAGTGTAACTATGGAAGTAGATCTAGGTGGTAGGACACCTTCCCAACTCTACATAGTATCTGAAAAGGTCTGATAAACCTCAGAGATAGCTTGACGCCACAGCCAAATCTCCATAACCCTCATCGAGGCGAGACCTGAAGGAAGACATGGTATCCCCCTCGAACTCTAGAGGTCTCTATCATCTGTTAGCATAATACTTTTACTGGCATTGTTCATTTTTCATTTTCCCCTAGATGATCTGCACTTTCTCGGTGGTAGCTCACATCAACTCTTGGTCCATGAGTGCTGACTCTCTGGGATCGGTCAAGAAAAGTGGTGACCAGCAGGGTCTCCCATATAACACCTAGAACGGTGTCATACCAATGATGTAGTGGTATCTATTATTGTATGAAAACTCCACTAGTGGTAGGTGGTCCTTCCAATAGTGACCAAATTCAATGATACATGCCCGCATTATATCCTCTAGAACCTGAATGGTCCTCTTAGTCTGGCCATTTGTCTGGGGGTGGAATGTTGTGCTCAAGCGTGGCTGAGTTCTGAAAGCCTCCTCCAATCCCCTCCATAACTGGTATGTGAATCAGGCATCTCGATCCGATAATATTTTCAAAGGGAATCCATGAAGCCGAACTATCTCTTGCACATAGAGGCATCTGAAGCTCTCTACGGAACTCTACTCTCTGATAGTTAATAAATGGGCCTACTTTGTGAGTCGGTCAACGATCACCAAGATGGATTCATTCACCTTGGAAATCCATGGTAATACCATAATAAAGTCCATTGATGTTCCATCCCACTTCCACTCGGGAACTTCTAGGTGGTGAGCTAATCTTGTGAGAACCTAGTGCTCTGCCTTCACCTGCTAGAACTTAAGGCATCGAGAAACGAACTCTTCTACTGCATTCTTCATACAAGAATACCAGAACTATCATCGTAAATCCTTTTACATCATCGCCCCTCCATGATTTACTGACAAAGGGGAAGTATGAAACTCCCTCAGGACATCCTCCCGCAATGACACTGGTACAACAGTACGTCCTCTGAAAATAACTATGTGCTCCCCACCTTGAGAATATTCATTAGCGGTGTCCCCAGAGGATAACTATGCACGTAAAGCCCCACAGTAAACATACCCATTTTGTTCCTTCCTAACATGTTGAAAGAGTGGAGGGGTGACAACCATGGACTAAAGGTAAGTTTCATCCTCTCTGTCCATGAAGGATAACTTTAACGAATCCAACTGTTCTGTCACCCCACACAGCAGTTGTGAGATCAATCACTTGCTAAGAGCATCTTCCACCTTGTTCGCTTTCCCAGAAGTTTAGATGATCTAGATATCATAGCCCTAGAGGATGTCTAGCCAATTACATTATCTTATATTATGATCCTTTTGTGAGAATATGTACTTGAGGCTCTTGTGGTCAGAGTAGATGATGAACCACTCCCCCATAAGGTAGTGTCGCCACATATTCAATGAAAAGACTACCACTACCAACTTGAGATCATGGGTTGCATAGTTTTGTTGATGTGGCCTATGTTGGGGAAAATCGTAATCAATCACTACCTACCTCGGCATCAGGACACTTCCAAGCCTGGTCCCAGATGAATCTTAGAAAACTATGTACTCGAAACTCTCCTCCAACAATCTCAAAATCAGGGCGCTCATCAAACTCTGCCTCAACTACTTGAAATCATGCTGGCACTTCTCTGTCCACATGAAGGGTTTCCACTTCCTTGTCAATGCTATCATCGATGCTGATATTTGGGGGAAATTAGGAATAAATCTTTGATAATATCCTGCCAACCCAAGGAATCTCTGCACCTCCATCACACTCTGAGGTGTATCCCATGCTAACACTGCGTCCACCTTGGGTGGGTCTATAGTTACACCAACTGTTGAGATGACATGTACCATAATGTGGAGCTCCTGAATCCAGAACTGGTACTTTGAGAGCTTCCATAAAGATGTTTCTTTTGGAGTACATCTAGAACCATTTGTGGGTGTCTCTTGTGATCCACCTCTAACATTTAGTACACAAGGATGTTGTCGATGAAGACCACTATGAAGCGATCTAGGTATGGCAGGAATAGCTTGTTCATAAGTCCCAAGAACACTGCAGGTGGGTTCGTCATGCCAAAATGCATCACCAAGTACACATATTCACTATAGAGGCATCTAAGTGTCTTCTTCAGTATATCCTCATCCCATTCTTGTAACTGGTGGTAACTTGACTAAAGGTCAACCTTTGAGAACCATTGTTCCCCTTTTAGCTGATAGAAGAGTTCTTCGATCCTCAGCAGTGGATAATTGTTCTCCTCCATCACCTGGTTCAGGCGCCAATAATCCACGCACAACCTCAAACGCCCATCAGCCTTCTTGGAAAACAATACTGGGGTCACCCATGGTGAAACTTTTGGTCTCACAAAACACTCGATCTTCAAATCCTTCAACTACACCCTCATCTCACGAAACTCTTCGGTTGCCATCCGATATTCTAGTGAAGAAATTAGTGCCATCCTGGGGTGTAAGTCGATGCAGAAGTCGATCTCTCCATGGGGAGGTAGTCCTAGAGCATCCTTAAGAAAGACGTCCTCGTACTCTTCCACTGCTATTGGGAACTAGATACTCACAACATCTACTTCTCCGAGCATAAGTCAAACCAACTCATGAGTGATCGGATGCACCTACCTATGCAAGATCCCATTATGTGCTGCCCGAGTATCCTTTTCACCGTAAATGTAAAACCTCATCCCATTGATGTGGAAACACCGCACTCTTCTCCTAAAGAACTCAATATGGTCATTGACTGAAGATAACTAATCTATATTGAGAATGACATCATAAGGCCTCCATTTTACCACCAAGAGGTTCCAACCGAAACTCTCACCTCCACAGATGAGATCACACTATTTGCAATGGTGTGTGATCATCAAGCCTCCTCCCATAGGTGTCTCCGAGAGTAAGAATCGAGTCAACGACTCTACCGGAATCTCAAGGTTTCTCACAAAACATGTGGTGAGGAAAGAAGGACTAGAACCTATGTCTATAAGTATGGAAGATATGTTATAAAATATGTAGATCGTTCCTTGAATCGTCACTGGAGTACCTCGGTCGTATGCCTCGACTGCATGCAATTGTCACCGCCCATGTCCCCCATCTCCCTCAGACTAGTGCGGACCTCCTGGGGGTAGTGGTGGAAGTCGATCGAAGCGTCTGACACCACATGCAACTCTCCTTGATCCTCTTCCACATCTGCCACCTGGAAGGTCTGTCTGCTTCACTCTCTTCCTCTGCCTCGGTGGTCCATCCACCGCTTCCCTGTCAGCTGCTTAACTAGTTGGAAAGTATCTACTGAGATGTCCCCTACTACCGCACGAGTATCATCGCCTCTCCATAGGCTTGCTATATCCATCCTGAGAAACATGTACTATCAATCCCCTGTCTTGGTTCCTCCTATTACGTCTCCCACATCCAGATCCATGTTCCAGATGTCGGCTCCCTACTACCAAGGTCTCCACACCAGTCTGTATGTAGCTGACTACTGTCTACTATCTCTACACTACGAAGAATATCTCAATCACCAAGGCCCGCTCGAGCACTCCAGCATATGTCGAAATTCATAGATTCATGACACTATCTCGAATTTCTCCTTTTAGACCTTTCTTAAAGGTTTGAGCTATGAATTACTGATCCCTGACCATATCCATCAAGTACCTAGTGAGGTTGGTGATCCTTGATGAATATTCATCAACCATCAAACTACCATACTTGAGATGAAGAAGCTCCTGGATATGCACTGCCCTCATGCGTAACTGGTGATAAGTACTCCCTAAAGAGTCACTAAAATTCTATCCATGAAAGAGTATCCTCATCATGAGTATGTGTGGTTAGACTCCACCATCGTGCTACTAAACCCTGAAGAAGTATATCTCTTAGGATCACCATATGGTCTGCCGGTGACCTCACGAGATGGAAATCTCTGGTGACTACCTCAATCCAGTCCTCAGCTGACATAGGGTCAGGCTTACCTCAGACCCTGATAGGTCTATGTCTCTAGATCTCATGGAGTGGGATCATCCTATGCCCCTCGTCTGTCGGTACTGCAGGTTCCATGGGCTACTCCACTTGTGATGTTATAGAAGGTGCACCACCTGGAGGAAACGCTTGGGGAACAGGTCCCTGTATCGAACCCTCAACCTTCATGGGGTCATCCTTAGGATCGCGCTGGTGAATCCTTGCGGGTATGCGTCAAGGGGGCATCATGTGAGGAAACAAGATGTACCATGGTCATAGAGTATATATGGATAGTTGACATAAAGGAACTTGAAAACACAACCTATTCCTATATGATACATGTACTAATCTCTTATTTCTCCACAACAATTTTTTTCATGTACTGAGTCAAAAAGATGGTTATCAAAGTCTTGGTGTAGGGATACATCGGTCTCCCGCACCAACACTGGGGTCTCTAGCCTGAAAGGTGAGTTTGAAACACCTAACACTGTTTCCCAAAACCAATCTCATAAACACTTGGTTCTAAGGTAAACTCGACCACCTCTACTGCCAACCTATCACAAACTATCCCAATGAGGCCCGCACCATGACTCCCCAAGCCCGCCTCCAATAGGTCAGGGGCTGGTGACTAGTGAAGGTCTCAGTCGCAGCGGAAGCTCATGGGTGGATGTGCCCACTTGGATTTTTTCATTTGAAACCATCAATCAGGGATCAATACGATGATAAATGCCAGTCTCCATGGATCAAATGATAGAAATAAACAAAGAAGAAGTGAAGTCTTGGAACCATAAAGGAAAGATCATCACAGGTTCATTATAATTATTTAATTAACTAACAAGAAGTATATTTTATGGCGTTCTTTCTTTGTTGATATTTATGATCACGTTCTGATGTGATTCATCATTGTATCGCAGAATCCAAGTGTATACTTCCTCTAGCGGTGATCCACACATGCACCAAGTATCTCTGGATGTCTCCATAGGAATCTCTGGGTGCTAGCGTGGAGAAGCCTTTGCTTGCGTTGTCTACCTTAGATCGCCTTGATCCGGTGGAGGTGCAACTCTCTTGGTCTTGAGAGCATTATTGGAGGATGGAGTTCTTTCGGTCTTGAGAGAATTCTCCAGATTTGTTGTGCACAATTATTCTTAGGAAAAGAGTTGGGGTTGTAAGGATATTTATAATCAGGTTTGAGGTTGTAGAAAAATGACAATAAATAAATGTGTTACACATTTTATTTATTTCATTTAATCTTATGAAAACCCCATGTCGAATCATTAACTCCTTGACATGCACCCACACTAATTATAATAAATATCATTTATTAAAACGATATTATTTCCTCAAAATCCTGATTGGAAAAACTACACGGCGTGTAATCATAAATACATGGTGTGTACTTGTTTTTCATTAAAAACAACACGGCATATACATTCAATGTAAACGGTGTTTATATCTTGTTTTAATTTTTTTCATTTCCTTCACAAAATGAAAACTACATGGTGTGTAATCATTAATACACGGCGTGTACATGTTTTCAGAATAAAACCTACACAACGTGTAATCATTAATACACGGTGTGTACTTATTTTCATTTTATTCTCCCTCCAACATTAAAATGATTTAGGATTCCTTGAATAATTATTAAACCACATATAGGAATAATCTTTATTCTACTTTAGATATTTGAATACACTTAGTGTATGACCCTCTAGGGCTCTTTCTCGTTGTCATTAGGCAGGCTTGCCTAAAGTCCAAGATTACTGTCTAGCAATGGGTAAAGGCACCCAAGAGAAAGAAGTTGATGCCACATTGACATGTCACCTCAAAAGAATGCTTACCATGTAATTTAATCCCTTTGTCTAAATATCTCATCAAGAAGGTTTCATGAAATTTTCATAAACCTATATGCTTGATCAGTCATTCTTTGAATTCCATAAATAAACTCGTCGTGACACTATGGCCATGGAATTTGGGCGACTATTATATTTCAATCAAAGGGCTTGAGATATTTACTTCCATAAACATGGAAGGGAAAATCCATCCTTGACTTATCCATTTACAACATGTAATTCGTGATGCACCCAACGTACCCTACTTCCTGCCAACTATCTTCGTGACAGTTTTTGTCATAAAATATAAGTGAACGAGCCATGACATGAGTAAATGATAATATTACAGTATAAGGACCATTACACACGCTCGCAGATAGCAATGTCCGATGACACCAAAGCATGCAGAATTACTATTGGCGGGTTAATTATCATAATCTCCCATCTTGGAGATTACCAAGTGCAAACTCCATGAGAGAGTGTCTCATATTCTTACGAGTACTCGCACATGAATGTATGTATATTGTGTGTCCTATCATAGTATGTCATCCAACCATAAAACTTTATTTATGAATATTGTTATAGCATTTCAATGTTATCATCATAGCGGGGATCTTCCATGACCTTATCAATGCAACAAATATTCCAGGACATTATTATATTATAGTCATGCAGAACAATGAACAATATATAATAAGTGTACATTCATGTAATCATTGTAGAAAACATTTTTTTCTCAGGACACCAACCCTTACAAACTTCCACTTGGACTAGATCCAACTACCTACAACTTTTAGTCCACTATACCTCACATGATGAAAATGTTTCTACTAAGTTAAGGCTTTAGTCAAGGGGTCTTCCACATTGTCTTCTGTGGAAATACTTCTCACTACAACTTCACCTCTCTGAGAAAAATACCTCAAGAGATGATACTTCTGAAGAATGTGCTTTGTCCACTGATGTGACCTTGTCTCTTTGGCAAGTTCCACTGCTGCAGTATTATCACAATAGAGTGTGATAGGATATTTACTTCTTGGTACTACATCTATATCTTGGACAAAGCTTTGCATCCATAATGCTTCTTTAGCTGCCTCAGAAGCTGCGATATACTCGAACTCTGCTATAGAATCTATGAACACACCTTGCTTTGAGCTCTTCCAGCTCAATGCACCTCTATTCAAACTGAAGATATATCTAGTCTATGACTTCATGTCATCTTGATCAGTCTGGAAACTAGAATCTACATGTCCTATGATGACTAGTTCCTCATCTCTTCCATAAATCGGGAACATGTCCTTAGTAAAACTCATATACATAATGACAGTCTTGACTGTCATCCAATGGCGGTCTCCTAGATCAACATGATATCTTCCTACCACACTTAATGCGTAAGCAACATCTAGCCCTGTACATAGCATAACATACATGACTGACCCAATTGCGTATGTGTAAGGAATCCTTACCATTTTCATTAATTCCTCATGTGTCTGAAGACACATTTTCTTGGAAATATGAATGCCATGTGACACTGGAAACAATCCCCTCTTGGATTGTTCCATATTGAATCTCTTCAGTATCTTGTCATTGTATGTACTTTGACTCAGGACCATCATTCTCTTGGATCTATCACAATTGATCTTGATCCCAAGAATATATACTTCCTCGCCCAATTATTTCATAGAGAATAATTTATCCAACCATTCCTTAACTGACTGTAAGACAGGTACTTCATTTCCAATTAGTAATATGTCATTGGCATATACTATTAGGAAAACAACTGCACTTCCACTAAACATTTTTTAGACAAAAGGCTCACATTCATTCTTAACAGAGATAAATTATGTTACGGATTCATCAAAATGAATGTTCCATGACCTTGATTCTTTCTTTAATCCATAAATGTATTTTTGAAACTTGCATACCTTTTTGGCATCCTTTGGAGTCACAAACCCTTCAGGTTGTGTCTTGTAGACATCTTCCTGGAGGTTCCCGTTAAAGAATACTGTTTTGAAATCCATTTTCCAAATTTCATAGTCATGGTAAGCGGCAATAGCCAATAGGATTCTGATGGATTTCAGAATTGCAACTAGTAAAAAGGTTTCATCATAGTCAATTCCTTGATGCTGTCTAAAACCTTTTGCAACTAGTCGTGCCTTATAGGTGCTGACTTGCCCCTCCATGTCCAGTTTCTTATTGAATCCCCATTTATTTCAAATAGGCCTTACATCAACTGGAGGATCTATCAAAACCTAGACATGGTTTTGCTACATGGAATCCATTTTAGATCTCATGGCTTCTTTCCACTTGGCAGCATTTGTGCCTTCAACTGCTTCCTTGTAGGTAAGTGAATCATCATTTTCAACCAATAATGAGTCTCCATCCTCAGTGATAAGAAAACCATTTCATTCTGGTTCTCTCACCTCTCTCATGCTCCTATATAGTTCTTGTGTCTCTGGAACAGATTTTTCTTCCACAGGGATTTTTGGAATATGTTCTTGTACCAACTCTTGTGTATCTTGAGCCTCAACTTCATCGAAGTCTATCTCGCTCCCAATATCTCTTCTGGAGATGTTCTCCCTCTCAAGGAATAGGGTGTGTCTTGCCACTATTACCTTTTTATCTGAGGGGTTGTATAGGTAATATCCCCTTGTTTTCTTGGGATATCCTATAAAGATACTCTTTGTGCCTCAGGGTGAAATCTTGTTACCTGAAGAGGCCTTAACAAATTATTTTCTACCCCACACATGAAAATTTGATAACATGGCTTTGCGTTCAATACATAATTCGTATGGAATACCATTTATCAATTTATTTGGTACTTGGTTTAGTATGTGTGATTTTATTTTTAATTCATATCCCCAAAAGGTTAATGGAAGACTCGCATGACTCATCATTGATCTCACTATGTCCAACAGGGTATGGTTCCTCCTTTCACTTACGCCATTCCACTAAGGCGTGTAAGGGGGAGTGAGTTGAGATAGAATCCCAAACTCCCGTAAGAAATCAATGAAGTCCTGATTAAGTTATTCTCTTCCTTTTTCCGAGCGGAGTTTCTTAATCATCTTACCATGCTGGTTATCAACTTCATTCTTGTATTCTTTGAACCGATCAAAAGAATATGACTTGTACCTAATTAAGTAAATATATCCATATCTACTAAAATCATCAGTAAAAGTAATGAAGTACAAGAACCCACCCCTGGAATCAACTAGAAATGGTCCCCACACATCTGTGTGAACTAATTCTATAATCTCTTTATCCCTTTCACCTTTCCCACTAAATGGGGCTTTGGTCATTTTGCCTTGTAGACGCGCATGACATACACCAAGTGGTTTTAGTTTGAAAGAATCTAAATACCCATCTTGATGTAATTTTGTCAAATGTTTCTCATTGACCGGACTTAGTCAGTGATACCAAAGTTGGGTGTGGTATGAGTCATGTGAATTAACTTTATCATCGATTTCCATTACTTGGTTTGTGTAGTCTAACACATAAAGTCTGTTATATAAATGTTCCCTACCAAAACAAATGCTATCTTTATAAAAGTAGCAACATTCATTTACACACTTGAATATGGATCCATCAAAATCTAATCTGGATACTGAAATAATGTTTTTTATTATAGAGAGTACATAATAAAATCCTTTTAATACCAAGACCATCCTAGTAGGAAATGTGAGGTGGTAGTCTTCGACAGCTACAGCAGCGAGTCTGGCTCCTTTGGCTGCTCGCAGATCCACCTCACCTTGGTCAATCTTTTTGAATCTACTTGTTTCCTGTATTTGGATATAGATGTGAGAACCACTAGAAGTATCCAATACCCAATTTTTAGAAATATATATATTGAATTCAATAAAAAAATGCACCTGAATCTTCCCCTTGCTTCCTTAGCTGGGTGCAGTTTTTATTCTAGTGGCCTTTCTTCCCACATGTGAAACAAATAGCCTCATGTTCTCTTGTTTCCCCTTTGATATTTTTTTTCTTGGAAGGCCTTAAAGAAGCCATGGGCTTAAATCTATTTGCCTTCCCATTCCTTTTATTCACCATAAGGACATAAGTCTTTTCACGCTTCATATCATTATCCACTTGGAGAATAAGTATAAGAATATTAGATAGCGACTTCTCAATGTTGTTCATGTTGAAATTCCCAACAAAGTTAGAGAAGCTCTGGGGTAGTGATTCGGGCATGAGATCAGTACCCAGTTCTTCGGGGTGTTTAAACCCAAGAACCTCCAACCGCTCAATGTAGCCAATGATCTTGACTACAAGAGACCTAGCTAAGGCACCCTCTCTAAGATTTCTCCGAAATAGATCCTTGGAGATCTCAAACCTTTCCTATCTTTCTCTCTCCTGGTATAGAACACGGAGGTTCTCGATCATTCTATAGGCATCCATGTCTTCATGAGACTTTATGAGCTCACTAGACATCGATGATAGCATCAAACATTGAACGTCGAGTGAATCGTTCAAATGTTGATCATAGATCAGGAAATATAGACCACTCACCCCTTGGGCAAGAGAATCAGGAAGTGAGGACTCCAACACATAATACTCTCTTTCATAGAATAGGATAACCTGAAGGTTCCTAAACCATTGTTAAAAGTTACTTCTAGTGAGGATATTGTCTTTTTCCAGAATTGATCGCAGAGAAAATGTGGTTGATGAGCTTGTCATATTGATTCTATAAATAGCAGATTTTTCAGTACATTTTGATTACATTTTATGAAAAATAATAAATGAATTTATTAATTCTCCCATTATTTTATCAAGTCCCAATATCCCTCTTCATTGAACTCAGAATGTCCAGTTTCTTTGACATTCTGGTGGCAAGGATCCACATTCCCCTTCGCATAACCCCAAAAAGGGTTGGTCAATCTATTTGAAGGTATTTAGTTAGGTAGGTCTTTGCCAACTGTGAGCTTACAGTTCCTTGATCTGTTGAGTGGACTCCCCAATCCTGAAATCTTGATTTGGATTTCCTCAAAACATTCCTCCATTTTACAACAAGTCTAGCAAGGGCTACTCCCCTTGATGTAAAATGATTAAGTCAACCCGAAACTTTCATAAGAGCTTCCTTTATAAAAGTAAGTGTCCCAAAAATGGTTGATCAAAAACATAGTTTTATTGAGTATTTCCCTTAATCAAGTAACAGAAGTCTTGGTTTGACTTAATAGGTTATTTGAGGGATTTTATTATTTATGTGTATTTTTTCATTATCACATTCTTTTTAACATTAAGTGATTCTTGCTTAAGTGATTAACCATGTTCTGATAATTTTTACACATAGTCCAGTTTTAATTTTATTCCATCTTTGCATGCTTGTTTATTTCATTAATTATGCGAACAAGACAACACATACATAATACATAAACCATGAAATCAGATTGAAATAAAATAAGATGGCATGATCATGATCTTCTATTGGTTAACATATCTAGTGGTTTTGATAAGATAACCCTGGCCAAGAGAAAACACCTTGAACCCAGTGGTTCGTGTTTTGTAGATCCAATATGTCCACCTTTGCATCTTCTTGGGTCGGTTTTGCCTCAGCTTCAGATATTTTAACCGTCTCCACTGGCTTGAGAGATCCTCTATTACATGGGGTTTACATTAAAGAAACCATGGGTATGTAGACCCTACATTTTATTGGAAGAAGGGTCGCAGGCCAACAAATTTAATTTAAAAATTTTTAAATGAAACCATACACACATACAATGGGTCTTTGTTCAAGCTCATTATCTTCCATAGAATGCAATGAAATTTACGCATATATATCATTCATATTATTTTTATCGTTCTATTTATTCCAGATAAGTCGTGCTTGAATTCGATTAATTATGATCTTATAAGTAATCAATTCTTTATCTTAAATTCCTTTCTGAATTTTCTGGAGATTCCTATCATCCATATTCCTTGTACACGTCTTTGTAATTTTGGAGGAAACCTGTTGAAATTCCATTTCCGGAAAGTACACGGTGTGTAATATAGCCTACACACCTTGTATTTTTCACCCTTTATCCAAAGTACACGCCAGGGGCTTTGGCATGTTTTCTATGATTTGGAAATTTTGGAGTACACAACATGTAGACTAATCTAACACGGCGTGTACTTTTTTATTACGCGGTTATCGGCCTGGAAATCCCATGTACGTGGAACACGACTTCTCCTTGTACACGATTTCACATGGGCCGGATCGGACTACACGACGTTTCGATTCAACAAACACGTCGTGTATTCCGGTTCCCATACACCATTCATTTCTAGTCCACATGGTGTAATAAATACTTAGCTATAATCAATTCACACGACGTGGTTTGGCGGACCAGTACCGGTTCGTTGAACCTAAGTACACGGTGTGTAGTTTTCACTACACGCTGTGTATTCTTGTGTTGTATGTACAGAAAGAGCGGATCCTTCGGATGAGTTCATCATTTTTAATATAATCAAAATTAAAAATTAAAATGTCGTTTCTGTTATGTGAATCGAGAAACAAAGGATGAAGAACAGATCTCATTCATTCAGTTTTATAGAACGATTTATCTTGAATTGAATCAAATATAAATGATTAAATTATCAACGAAAATTAAATAACTATATTAAACATTTTGACTCCCTTTGATACAACTTGAAGGTCCCGGGCACAGCGGAAGCTCATTGGTGGATGTGCCCACATGGATTTTTTTCATTTGAAATGATCAATCCGGGATGAATATGCCAATAGATTCCAGTCTCCACAGATCGAATCACAAAAATAGACAAGGAAGAAGAAAAGTCTGGGAACCATAAAGGAAAAATCCTCACTGGTTGATTATAATTAATTTAATTAATTGAAAAGAGGTGCCTTTTATGGCATTCTTTCTTTGTTGATATTTCTGATCACATTCCAATTTGATTCGTCATTGCGTCGCAGAAGCCAGGTGTAGACTTCCTCTAATGGTGATCCACACTTGCACCACGTATCTCTGGACGTCACCAAAGGAATCTTTGGGTGCTAGAATGTAGAAGCCTTTGCTTGCGTTGTCCACATTAGATCACCTTGATCCGGTGGAGGTGGATCTCTCTCAGTATTCAGAGCATTATTAGAGGACAGAGTTCTTTTGTTCTTGATATAATTCTCTAGAATTGTTGTGCAAAACGATTATTAGGAAAATATTTGGGGTTGTGAGGATATTTATAATCAGGTTTAAGGTTGTAGAGTTATGAAAATAAATAAACACGTTATTCGTTTTACTTATTTCATTAACTCTTTTAAAAACCCCTTGTGGAATCATTAATTCCTTGTCATGCGCCCATGCTGATTATAATAAATATCATTTAATAGAGTGATATTATTTCCTCAAAATCCTGACTGGAAAAACTACATGGCGTGTAATCATAAATAAATGGTGTGTACTGTTTTTTCATTGAAAACTACACGGTGTGTAAATTCAATATAAACGGCATTTATATCTAGTTTTTATTTTTTCATTTCTTTTCCAAAATGAAAACTACATGGCGTGTAATCATTAATACATGGCGTGTACTTGTTTTCAAAATAAAACCTACACGACATGTAATCATTAATACATGGTGTGTACTTGTTTTAAATTTATTCTTACTCTAAAATTAAAATGATTTATGCTTCCAATAATAATTATTAAACCACGTACGGGAATAATCATTATTCTACTTGAGATACTTAAATACACTTACACTACTGGAAAATCAGTCTATACCCACAGTTTTGCAAAACACTGTGGGTATAGGGATAGTATGTGATCCTATACCCACGGTTGTGCCAAAAATAGTATTTATAGTTTTCTTTTAAGACCTATACCCACAGTTTTGGAGAACATCGTGGGTATATGGTATTTTCTGAAGACCTATACCGACGGTTATTCAAAACCATGGGTATTGGGGTTTTATTTTTGAAGACCTATACCCACGGTTCTCCAGAACCGTGGGTATAGATTTCCAGCATTATAGAGTGGAACAAAATTAGGCGGGACACGAAAAAAAATTGGTGGGAAGAAAATTTTTCACAGTTTAGATTAATATATTTACATAAATATAAATATATATTTTCAAAAATTCTTTAGCTCGGTTGGTAAACCCATCTCCGTGAGTGCTATAGGTCGTGGGTTCAATTTCCATAGTTAACATTTTTTGAAACATGGATCATATTAATATATATACGCAGATGTATGTACATATATCAAACATAAATGATAACTTGGTTGGTCCCTTGGAGAGGCGTGGCCGTGAGGCGCATTGTGAGACGTGGGTTTGAATCCCCCTACCCACGTTTTTTGAATTTAAATACCCCACGTGGATCATATTAATACATATACATAGATTTATGTATATATAACAATTAAGAATCATAGCTCGGTTGGTCCCTTGGTGGGGTGCGGCTGTAAGGCGCAGCGCTAGGTGCGGGTTCGAATCCCCATTGAGCGTGATTTTTGAATTTAAATACCCCACGGTTTGAAAACCGTGGGGTCTGTTATATGCCACGCTGGAACAGAAGTGTTCCACACTTTGACCCCCCCCCCCTATACCCACAGTTCTCCAAAACCGTGGGTATAGGATGAGACCCCTATAACGACGCCTTTCCAGCCCACAGTTCCCAAAATCGTGGGTATAGGCTATACCCATGGTTTTGGGGTCTATACCCATAGTTTTGAACCGTGGGTATATTTCATTTTTCTAGTAGTGTTAGTGTGTAACCCTTTAGGCCTCTTTCTCGTTGGCATTAGGAGGGCTTGCCTAAAGTCCAAGATTACTGCCTAGAAGTGGGTCAAGGAACCCAAGAGAAAGAAGTTGACACAACATTCATGTGTCACTTCATACGAACTCTTACCATGTAATTTAATCACTTTGTCTCAATATCTCGTTAATATGTTTTAATGGAAGTGTCATAAACCTATATGCTTTATATTTCATTCTTTGACTTCCAAAAATAAACTTTTCGTGACACCATGGCCATGGAATTTGGGAGACAGTTCTATTTCAATCAAAGGGCCCGAGATATTTACTTCCATAAACATGGAAGGAACAAATCCTTCCTCGACTTATCCATTAACAACATGTCATTCGTGACACACCCAACGTACCCTAGGTCCCACCAGCAGTCTTCGTAACGGTTTTCGTCAACAAATCTAAGTGTGCGAGTCATGACATGAGTTAATGATAATCTTCTAGTGTAAGGACAATTACACATGTTCACATATAGAAATGTCTGATGACACCAAAACATGTGTAATTACTACTGGTGGGTCTGTTCTCGTAATCTCCCATTTTGGATATTACCATGTGTGTACTCCATGAGAGAGAGTCTCATCTTCTTACGAGTACTCGCACATGACAGTCTGTATACTATGTTTCATATCCTAGTATGTCATCCAACCGTAGAATTTTATTTAAGAATATTATTATAGCATTTAAAGTTTCTCATCATAGCAGGGATCTTCCATGACCTTATTAATGAAACAAATATTCCAAGACATTATTATATTATCGTTTTGCAAAGAAATGATCAATATATGATAAGTGTACATTAATGTAATCAAAGTACAAAAAAGTTGGTTCTCATGACACCAACCCTTACAACTAGCACAAAGTAGGCATATTACTATCATGGGAGTCATTTCCTATGTACCTGTAAACACACACACATCTCTAAGCCCAAAAATGTTGTAATGCAAAAAACACTAAGGAACACAATTCATGCATACAACTAAACCCAACCATAGAGAGCACAACAGAAGTAAAGTACTGAAAGTAAATCAGGCCAGAATACAAGCCCACCAAAAGCAAGAGACTGAAAACTAAAAATTCCAACCTGTTGGAACAAAGAGGTACAGGGACAGCAGATCATAGCCGTAGGAACACCTTGGCCTGTAGGGAACTCAGGAAGCTCGGTCATTCCCTGGTCTAACCTGGACTCCATCAAAATTTCGATCATCTTCACAAGACACGACATATGTGGTCAAAGCCTGTGTATGGGTGAGTATAATAATACTCATTAGAGGACCTAGAAAACCAAAAAGCAATGCACAAAGGAAAGGTACAATAATATATACAAAATATATGTCTACTGAACATATAATATGATAAACACACTCCAGATATACTCAAATCCAAGACACATATTCTAGATTAAAGTGAAACAACCACATACCCATGCTAGGGATTCCATTCGAATATTCCACAAAGCACTCGTCCGAGATAACTCACTCCACGAGTCTAATATATCTAATGTCATCCATTAGAGAAGTACTATTCTTTGGGAAAATCCATGAGAGAAGGACACACTCATTCCAGGAGAACGCACTTCTGATTGGGGAAAGATCATGATACATAGATGAGGATCAGTTTCTGGGCCTTGGCGGGTACCGCAACTCATCTGGATTCACCTACGAGGTAGAAGATCAACGCCCTGTGGAATTAGTCACATCGATACCTGACTCTACCTATGGTCAAGGATGGATAGAGGATATCACTCTGAGCCTCTCAGAGGGATACCTGACACTATCTAGGAATGTCCTACTGAAGGGATCATATTTCTGTAAACGGAAATGATACATGATCTTCAGGGGAACGAGAAAAAAGGGCACTAACCCAAATGAAACATGTCCAAGATATGGTGTATAAGAAGATCAATCCATGTACTAATAAGTAAACAATGTGTGAAGTGTCACACACTGTGTCTTTTGACCCCAAGTACTGACCATGCACAAAGGCCCGTGTCGTAAGGCTTATCATGTAGAATAAGGTATACATAGAATGTAAGAGAGTTACACACTGTGTTCCTCTATCTGGGAGGACTTTATGTACTCTATCCATGTGACTGTACACAGCTTCAACCGGATTGTTACAACCTATGTATCTGGTACATGGGGTAACCCATCCAGTCAGATAAGTCTGGCCTTATGGTGGAGTACTTGGCCGTGTATTCCACCTTGTGTCCGTGTATCCCCCTTGATACACACCGAGTCCCGCGTAGCTTCCTCTTCCATGGCATGTATGGTCTACATGTAGTGTTCTTCGGAGAACAAATTGTTTCATCGCTTTATGCATCGCGGAACCCTATCCACCGCTAAGCCGGTCCCACATGGTGTGTTCGTAGAAATACATGTCGTGTTCTTCGGAAATTTCCAGAACCACCAGTTCTTCTTTCTACACCTCTATCGATCCACTAATGTCTGTTCCGGCGATCCGATCATCACGAAACTGAATGGTTGAGATCTCATGATCATCATAAAGCCGATTCCGTTGGTTTCGGGACTCTGATCGACCCCGAAAATGCATTCTGATTTACCCACATTAAGAATGCTTGATGAACGAGTACTCGAAAACTATGTTGATTTGACTTCTGCCATCGTCATCGCACATCCACTTGGTTGTCACGATGTAGTATCTCAAATTTGGGATCATTGTGTTGAGAAATGGATGTGAAATGATCTGTTGTTCATAACCCCGTGAATAACGCAAAAACGTAGGGTTAAAAGGGAGGAAGAAAAACAATAAACAAAAGAGGAACGCACCTCAGTCGTCGTTCGTCACGGCGTTGATCCGCTCTCATTAATTGGTTTAATAGGAAAATCATAATAAAAAACCCTGATAATCATGAAATCAATTACCGAATCAAAATCACAAAAGAAAAGGAAAGTAACGACCTCCCACAAGAATACCTGATCTGCTGATCACCCTAATTCTAGGTTGATCCGCGTTTGTAGTTTAATCCAAGAATGGGGTAGAGCAGACATGAAATAAAAAACCCATACCTCAATCTAGCTAAAGAACGATCGTCACATCACGTTCGTTTGTGGGGTTTGTCGAATCTGAGATGTGTCGATCGATCGTGTCGTTGTCGTCCGCCAATGGGTTCTCCTCCAAAGCTCTAAGAGGCTCTCACTCAATTCACAGGTTTATGAGGTTTACCCTGCGAAGTTTTCATAAGGAGGTGTTTGAGAGGGAGTAATTCAGACTCTGCGCAATAAGGAAACCATTAAATAAAATAAATCATTAATTTATTTTATTTCCATTAAAAAGTCTAAAAACAAACTCTTGCAGCTGACCCGCACCAGTTGATGTTAGGCCCCTCCTAAGATAAGGTCATTTCTCTAAACGTAACTGTGCACTTATATTTTTTATCAGGGAACCCATTTAAAAGTTATTAGACTTTTTCAGGAAAACCTCTCGCGCATGCCATTTAAAAGTTTTATTTATTTCAAACATCTATTCCTATAAATCCAGGCCTCCGAACCACACGCCATCAAAGGTTCTGGTCTCAAAATAATTCCATATAATATTTAAAATTAATACACAAAAAATCCGAGACATTACAGATGTGATTGGATCTCAAGGAATCTCCAAGTGGGATATGTGTTGGCAGATGTTTCTCTACAGCCCCCCCCCCCCTAATTTTTCAAAGGGTGCAGGCATGGTAGTTGTTAGGTGGGTGGACAAAACCCCACCAAACCTCTTCTAGGAGACGGAACTAAGTGGGGGGATATGCAGCCTATATAAAGGGCTCTTTCGAATTAGCTCCAGCATCTCATCTCATCACCTTTAGCCGGTTC
Organism: Viscum album; assembly: GCA_963277665.1. Classification (NCBI taxonomy): domain Eukaryota; kingdom Viridiplantae; phylum Streptophyta; class Magnoliopsida; order Santalales; family Viscaceae; genus Viscum; species Viscum album. The sequence goes on along the minus strand of OY728158.1, from coordinate 1,857,017,401 downwards.
TCAAATTATTCATTTATTTGAGGTGTTTAGTGAGGTGTTTTCCCCACATATTCAAGAGAGATTTTACGAGAGTTTTCTCCTTGAAATAGTGAGGGAGTGTGTATTCATTTTTACCCCATAGTTATCCTTCTATTTTCCCATGGTTTTTCACCCCTTCCATTTGTGGGTTTTCCCACATTACATATGATGTACCTTTTATTTCCACATTTTTCACTTTATTTTATCTCGTGATTATCGCTACACTTGTGGGCCAATCAATTTCGGTCCCAACATCAGCTACATTCTTCACCAAAAGTAAAAGTGCGGTAAACATTAGTTCTTTTCTATTACAAAATCTGAGGAAGAAGAAATGCATTTGAATTGTTTTGTGTCTGCTATTGTCGCACCCGAAGTTTCTCTTAACTATACAGAACAATCACTATTTCCCCTGATGAACAAGAAGGATTAAGATATTTCTTCCTCACCTACACCTCTGATGACGTGCCTGCAACTCTTCTTGATTGCCTGAATTTCTCTCTCCACCTACACTCCTCCAACCACAATTTTTTCATGTTTGTTGTGGTCCTCCAATCAAAAATCCATTTATGTGTCTACTGCATCTGTAGATGGTTTTCATTTATCCCCAAAACTATAAGGATCGAGCTGTTACATCTTCTCTCCAACTCTGAGTCAATATTTTCCTATTCATTTCAGATTCAATTCCTCTGATCAAAATCATTCTTCTGGAGTTCCTCTCAAGACTCCCCCTCCCTCCAAAATCTCTCAATTAAAGAATTGATCCAGAAGTTTCCAAGCATGAGACAGAATAATAGAAAATCCTTCAATTAATTCCAAAATAAATGTGTATAAGAATTATAGTAGAGTAGCAATAAAAGGAGACTGAAGGAATGAAAGAGGGAAAAATTAGATATGATAAAGAAGAGTTTCATGAAAGTAACTGCTCCCAAAGTCTAGGCCTAACCCTCCAAGATGCAAAGAAGAATTTAGTGAAATACATTTGTAATGATAAAGAACAACATCCAACAGTAATGGATGATTGAAAATAATGGCTACTAATGGCCCAAAATTACAGCAGCAACGGGCATGAATATGGAAATAGTGGGAGGAAGAGAACCTCAGGAAGGGGACTCGCCCTCAACCTACCCAAACCAATGGTTGATCTGCACTAGGCTACCCACTAAACTGATAAATTCTCGGATGCCCTCACCATCACCCTCCACCCTTATTTATAATCTCCCACCCTAACCAACTAAAAATATTTCCCAAAATATTCCCTTGGGGAACAAAACATATTCCCTTATGGACCACAACATATTCCATATAAAATTCCTCAGATTATTCCTCCTAACCACCCTATCTCCATGTGCCATAAATGGTCTATATCACTACCATCATCCAAAAAACCCACCTTGTAATCAAGGTGGTAGATCGTGTAGGCATGTTAGGCGATCTTCCATATCATATGTGCTATACAGAACAGAGGAAAAGGGGAGCTAGGCGGGAAGTGGTGACATGAAATCTTACATATCCTCTGTTGCAGTCCTGTATAAAGTGCATGTTCCGTAGGTGTTCGCCACATAATCTCCTAAACTCGTCAGCTGCCGTCATGGGGCAGGGATGGAGAGATGAAGGTGTGAGTGTCTCTCGTCGTAATGTCTGACCTCAATCTAGTGGTAAGGTCATGTAGTGAGCTAGGCTATAAGCACAATTGTCACCACCCAGCTGTGGGGGTGAGCAAAATGGAAGAACCTCATTCTTGAACCTAGAGATCTCATTCTAACACCACGAGCAAGCCCTGTACAACCGGTGGTATAATAAAAAGAGCATGTGTGTGAATTCGATCAATTTGTTGTGGACTGGGGTGCAGCATTACGAACATTGAAGTGTCAATTAGCACAATATGTGGGAAGTCCCTCCCAAACTGGATCGAGATAATGTCGTCAGGGTTTTTGGTCGTCCCTTTTCTCCAGTTGGGCGCCCCATGTTCGGTAAACCCCGTGATGTGCAACGCGGATAGCTTTGTTACCGGTGGAAGGACCTCAAATGTAGTTGCAAGGGGTTCACAGACGGAGCTTCTCAAATCCTCAAGGATTTCTTCTTTAAGATGCTCCCAAGTGAACGTAGTTGCAGTTCCTTGAACCACTGAAAACCAATGTGCAGACATATCTAACATGAAGAAGCATGTCACTGACACCTTCATCTTAGCCAACGTTTGATTTCACAATAAATATTCCTCAACATGCGAGATCCACGACTTATAATGTGGGGAAAAAAATTCCGGTGGAAACTCCTCTTTAATGTTTTTTTCCTGATTTTAGGTCACCCGGGCTATTGAAGCCTAGAGTTCCTGCACCTCTTTCTTAGGACTTTTCATAGCTAAAAAACAGACTTCCTCGTCCTATAGTAGTGCGAGTTTCTTTCCTTTTTTTTCTCTTAGGGCTCGTTTGGCAGCGCTGAATCGAGAGGAAAAGAAAAGAATCGGGACGATTGCAATGAGTATCACCCGTTTGGTGAGATCAATTGGAGGAAGAGAAATATGAAGCGTGGAAAAGGGAGAAACCGATTTCTCCCCAACCTCAGATTTCTCTTCATTACGAATCATCCCAAAATCGGGATGATTTGAACGGAAATGTTCCACCTTCTAAGTTATTTTTTTAAATTAACATATTATCCTTTTTATCTATATAAAGAGTGAGGTTACGGCTTTTTATTTCTATACTCCCGCGCCTTTGAAGCTGAAAGTTCCTCCATCAGCGCAGCAGTCCTCTAATATTATTTCAAGTTGCGGAACTATTCCACTTTGTGCTTTTCATCATAATTTATAAATAATGATAACAATAAAATATAAATAATTTATAAATAATAATAACAATCATATATGAATAATTTATGACATTATCTTTCAAAATAATAATAACAATCAGTTATAAATAATTTATAAATCACAATAATAATGATAACAATCAGATATAAATAATTTATAAATAATAATAACAATCATATGTAAATAATTTTGATAATTTGTATATAAATAATAATAACAATCAAATATAAGTAATAAGTTCAACATATTTATAAATAATAATAACAATTAGATATAAATAATTTTGATAATTTGTATATAAATAATTTTGATAAAAAATAATTATGTGTATGTAAATAATCATAAATAATTTATAAAATATTTTTGATTATAGATAATTTTGATTATAAATAATTATGATTATCTTTAATTAATAATTATTTTGAATTGATATTTTTGATTATCATGAATTAATAATTTTAAATTAATAAATAATTTAAATAATTTATAAATAATTTTGATTATCTTTATTTAATTTTTTAAAAAATTAAATTTGCATTAATATTTGTTCGTGGTTTAATGTTAACCTAATTTTGGTGATATGAAAAATAATGATTGATTGAAAACAAAAATTATTGCTTCTTGATTTGTTATAAAAATGATAACAAAAATACATTTAAAAAAAATTATTTTTGTCATTTGAGATAAATTGTTGACGTTGGACACACATGGTGGTAGGTGTTGTGTCTATAGGGATCTAATCTATGATTTTTTTTTATCTTGGGCAAGTATGTCCTTTAAATCCAGTGTGTATGTGTTATTTTTAACAAATGTTATTTGTGTCATTTGACCAAAATAGTTTCTTTTCTTTTCTTTTAAAAAATGTCACCAAAACAAGATGGAAAGAAATGATAATCATTTATTTTCTTTTACTAAGTTATTGATCCAAACACTACGACATAAATCACAATCATTTCTTTTCGTATATTTCCTTTTATATACTATCAAATTATTTTTTTTATTTTACTAAAATCTTACGGAACAGTGTTATTGTTTTCCTTCCCCTCACCATCAAAAGTGGCCCACCTCATGCTATTTTGTTTTTTTTTTTTGAATACGTATGAGGGCCGGTTGAGCGGTGTACCAGTAGCCAGCCGGGCGGTCCTTACGAAAGGTGCTGCCCCGCGTGGTGTGACCTAGAAATTTTTTCCTCCGCCGAACGAGAGAAATCGACGATCCGTGGGTGCTCCGGCTATTCTGCCAGCTGCTGCAGCAGAAATCCCCAGCTGTGCGCGATGGCGGGAGGGAGGGAAAATGTGACAGTGGACGCTGCTTCGGTTTGGGACTGCGTGCCATCTCCAGTCACTATTTTTCAATGTTGATCGAAGCCCGAGAAGCGCTACCGGATGTGATTTATTGTTAATTTTTTTTTTTTGTTTCCTGTGTGTGAGAATCAACTGGGAGGCCCCTAGGAAAACACGTCTTGGTTGTGTGGAGAGGAGAATATGTGTCCAAATAGTGCAGATAAAATAGAATTTGGCAGCGGTGGAAGATGAAAGTTGGTAGCTGCTGCTGTGGAGGATATGGAGTGAAGGACGGAAGCGGAAGTGCGTTACGCGCCTGGATGGAGGTGAAAATACCAGCAGAGCACGATTTTGCAGGTGCAGAGGTCGACGGTGCGTGCCCCAGTAGATAGAAGTGACCAGGCGGTGTACGTCCCGGCGGATGCGTTCTAGTCGAGTGTACCTTCGCTGAATGCAAGCATGTCATACACCTCGTAAGGAGTAGCCGAGGATGATGCGATCTATGTATAACAGTGAGGCGTGTGTCCTTTGTGCAAATGGCCCCACTAAGAATCTCACTAAACTGATAAACTCTTGGATTCCCTCACCTTCACCCTCCACCATTATTTATAATATCTCTCCCTAACAAACTAGGAATATTCCCCTAAATAAACATTTGGGGACCACAATATATTCCATATAATATTCCTCAGAATATTCTCCCTAACTAACCTCTCTCTAGGTGGAATACATGGGCTCTATCATGTACCTACCCTAGAGCCTTTCCACTTATTTAATACCCTTTTTCCAACTACCAACTCTAACTTACCAAAAACTAGCTAACTATTTATTTCATAATACAATACTCCCCCTAGCTCTTATGAGCTCCCCCACACGCACATCAGCTAGAACCCCTTTATACAGCACTATCCCCTGACAATGTTCCTATCATATTTTGAGGAATATAAAAACCAGGGAAGATGAACAATGTAGCATATGCTATATCAAGGCACTAGTGCAGAAAACGTTTTTAACGTCACCATTTTTTACGTCGGTTATATATAACTGACGTGAAAATCTGTGATATGTGATTTTTTACGTCAGTTATAAAATAACCGACGTAAAAAATGAGGTATCTAACAACTTTTTTACGTCGGTTATTTTATAGCCGATGTAACAAACCAACGCGCGGCATTTTTTATATCGGTTATAAAATAACCGACGTAACAAATGAGGTATCTAACAACTTTTTTACGTCGGTTATGAAGCAGCAGTTGAGGCATTTTTTACGTCGGTTATTTGATAACCGACGTAAATACCCAACCCGCAGAAGTTTTTACATCGGTTATAAAATAACCTACGTAAAAACTATGGTTTCTGATGTGTTTTTACGTCAGTTATAGAATAACCGATGGAAAAAACCAACACGCGGCTATTTTTCACATCGGTTATAAAAGAACCGACTGAAAAAATGCGGTATCTGATACATTTATAACATCGGTTATTATAATAACTGACGTTATAGATGTAATAAAATAGATTATAACGTCGGTTATTAAATAACCAATGTTATAAAACGTTTAAAAAATTTATCACGCCCCGTGGATTGTCTTTTCGGATTTTTCGATCGACAGACCTGTGACTCGTCTCTCTCGCGCAGAAAACCTAGAATCGACTCTTTGATCTCGTTTCGTTATACTCATTTTGCCATCATTCTTTATCATCTTTACTCTCATCGAATCTATCATCTCCACTCACAACACTCGAGTAAGCCTCCCACAACTTTAGTACGTTGGTTTTTTTTTTCGGATAGTCTATATTTACGTTTTGTGATTTTTTTTGTTTAAACTAGGTAATATTCTTCTATTTTGAATCCTCTTACCTCGTTTTTCCATCATTATATTTTTATTATCACCAGATCTATTAGATCGACTCGCAATATTCATGTAAGCCTCACCTACTTTTATTTCGTTTGTTTTTTTTCACTGATGCCATACATTTATGGTAGTATTTGTTGTCATTGAAAACTAATGATCTCATTCACCTATATTACTACAATTTATATCTAAACCATTGTGATACACCCATTCCATGTACCAGTGTGATTTATTTTATATGTATATATAGTTTTTCATGGTGGAATGTTTGTTTTGGATCCTTAGTTGTTTCTATTTTGGGTATCACTTTTTGTTGTTCCATAAACTATTTATGTCGCTTATTCTCATGGACTATTATAAGTCTTCATATTCTATTAAAACCCAATTCATTGTACAATAGAGCATTTTAGACTAGTAGGAGATACAGTTCATGGTTCTCATTTTGAATAATGACATGATACCAAAACTAGCAGTTTGAGGTTAAAATCCCTAGATATGCCAAAACTAGTGGCTTGAGGTTAAAATCTCATGGTTCTGGGGGGCTATCCAGCGTGTCCATGGAGGTGGGGGGTGGGGGTAGTCTAGGGGTGGTGTCCAAGAGGGGTGGGGGTGTCTAAGGGGGTGGGGGTGCTATCTAGAGGGGTGGGGGCTATCCAGAGGGTGGGGGGGCTGTCCAGAGGGGTGGGGGCTGTCCAAGGGGGTGGTGGTGTCCAAGGGGGTGGGGGATGGTGTCAAGAGGGTTTAGGGGGCTATCCAGAGGGTTGGTGTGTCCAGGGTGTCTATGGAGGTGGGGGGGGGGGGGGGGGGCATTCTAGGGGTGTGTGTGTGTGTGGGGGGGGGGGGGGTCCAAGGGGGTGGGGGTGTCGAAGGGGGCGGCGAGGTGGGGGGGGGATGTCCATGTGGGTGGGTGGGTGTGTGTGTGTGGGGGGGGGGGATGTCCAAGGGGGTAGGGGTGGGGGTGGTGTCCAGGAGGGGTGGGGGTGTCCAAGGGGGTGGGGGTGGGGGTGCTATCTAGAGGGGTGGGGGGCTGTCCAGGGGGCAGTCCAGAGGGGTGGGGGCTGTCCAAGGGGGTGGTGGTGTCCAGGGGGTGTCCAAGGGGTGGGGGTTGTGTCCAGAGGGTTCGGGGGGCTGTCCAGAGGGTTGGGGGTGTCCAGGGTGTCCGTGGAGGTGGGGGGGGGGCAGTCTAGGTGTGTGTGTGTGGGGGGGGGGGGGGGGTCCAAGGGGGTGGGGGGTGTCGAAGGGGGTGGGGGCCCAGGGGGGTGGGTGGGGGGACTCTCCAAGGGGGTGGGGGCCTGTCCAGATGGTTTGGGGGGGGGGGTGTCCAAGGGGGTAGGGGGTGGGGGTGGTGTCTAGGAGGGGTGTGGTGTCCAAGGGGGTGGGGGTGCGGTCTAGAGGGGTGGGGGCTGTCTAGGAGGTGGGGGATGTCCAGAGGGGTGGGGGCTGTCCAAGGGTGTGGTGGTGTTCCGGGGGGGGGGGGGGTGTCCAAGGGGGTGGGGGTGGTGTTCAGGGGGTGGGGGGGGGGGGCTGTCCAAGGGGGGTGGTGGTGTCGAGGGGGTGTCTAAGGGGGTGGGGCGCTGTCCCAGGGGGGTCGTGGTGTCGAGGGGTGTCCAAGGGGATGGGGGTTGTGTCCAGGGGTGGGGGGGCTATCCAAGGGGGTGGTGGTGTCCAGGGGGTGTCCAAGGGGGTAGGGGATAAATGTCAGTTGGGATTGACTATTGCATCGTGGTTTGTGAGATTTTGACAAGATGATTGTATTGTTTCATGGATATTAGTGTTGTAATATGATTCTATTTGGTTATATATATATATTTGACCAGTCATCGACTTTGAGAAAATTATGGGTTATGGGGGAGACCATGTCGCGGTTTTTCAAATATGCGTAGTTATCCTGACCCCATTGTTTCGTGATGATTGGATTTACATTGTGATTTTCTCCATCCGAGTTTGTATTTTAAATTTGATTTGATTCTCAGGTTTACTCCATTTTCTCTAATTTTCTATCATCGATTGGAGGCCCCATGGTTTTCTTTGATTCCATGGAATTTAAAACTATTATATCTAACTATATTTTCTTTTTAAAATCATATTCAAGCATATTTTTTTAAATACGCATAGATTTATTTTATATTTAACAATTTTTTACATTCAAATTATGATTTTTTTCATATAAACATATATTCTTCATCTTAAAAAGATGTATAATTTTGATATTTGTTATAGGTAATAATGAGTCGAAGTTGGATTACGACACAACAAATGAGAAATGAATTTAAGGAAGGTGTTGATTCCGTTTTTGGAATTTTCTAAACGAAATGTTCCAAGTAGTGACATTTTTATCTGTCCATGCCAGAAATGTTTGAATATGAAGAAGTTGAAAAGTTGAGAGATAAAAGATCATCTGATTTGTCATGGTTTTAATCTGAGTTACATCCTTTGGATTTAGTATGGTGAAACTGGACGGAATGTCACTGATGATGATGATTTGCAAGATGGTGACTCCGATGGAATTGAAGAAATGATTCGCGATATTGCAGCAGAAAAAATTGAGATAGAACCGACAGTTGCGCGTCTATATGGTGATGTTGAAAACCCATTATATCCCAATTGTAGAGATTTTACGGTTTTTCTGGTGGTGTTAAGATTGATTAACCTGAAGGCGAAACTTGGATGGGGTGACATAAGTTTTACAGAGCTGCAACAATTGATGAAAGACATTCTCCCAAAAGATAATGATCTTCCAGATTCATATTATAAGGACAATAAAATATTATGCCCGATGGGATTGGGATACAAGAAAATACATTCCTATATGAATGATTGTATGATATATAGGAAGGAATATGAATTTCTGTCAGAGTGTCCTAAATGTGGGACATCACGGTATAAGGTGAAAGAAAAATCACAGGCTGATGTAGAGATTACAAAGATCCCTTCAAAGGTATTTTGGTATCTTCTTATAATTCATTGTTTCAAACTTTTATTTGCTAATTAACATGATGTAAAAAGGTTAAGATGGCATGCTGATGAGCGGTTATGTGATGGAAAAATATGTCATCCAGCTGATTGTCCACAATGGAAGAAAATTGATGAGCATTATCCTACATTTGGAAATGAAATTAGAAATCTCAGACTAGGGTTATGCCCAGATGGAATGAATCCATACCAGGCCCTCAGCAGCACACATAGTTCATGGCCTTTTTTATTGGTAATTTACAACCTCTCTCATGAAGTTTTTATGAAGCACAAATATGTCATGTTGTGTATAATGATCTCTGGTCCGAAGCAACCCGACAATGATATTGATGTTTTCTTGTCACCGTTGATTGATGATTTGAATATTTTATGGGACGATGGTATTAGGGTGTATGATTCTTATAAAATGGAATATTTTCAACTGTATGTAGTGCTTTTGTTCACTATAAATGACTTCCCAACATATGGAAATTTTTCTGGATACAGTGTTAGAGGGCATAAAGCATGTCCAATTTGCGAACAAATGACGTCATATTGTCAATTGAATAATGGGAGGAAAACATTTTACATGGGTCATAGAAATTTTTTGCCTATGGATCACTCTTATAGAAGACTAAGAAAGGCATTCAATGGCCTACACAAATTTGATATTGATCCGAAACCTTTATCCCCTGATCTGTATTTTGAGAGGGTGAAAAACCTTGATGTGACATTGGGAAAGACACAGAAATATGGTAATGATAAACATATTTGTAAGAAAAGGTCAATATTTTTTGAGCTACCATATTGGAGATATCATGAAGTTAAACATAATATTGATTTCATGCACGCAGAGAAGAATATATGTTATATTTTAATTGGAACATTGTTAGATATTAAAGGAAAAACAAAAGATGGGTTGAATGCAAGATTATACTTACTATCAATGGGAATACTTTTGGAGTTAGCTCCCACTCATAATGGAAGATGAACATTTCTTCCCCTAGCTTGTCATACATTATCGAAGAGGGAGAAAATTAGCTTTTTTTAGTGTCTTCATGATATCAAAATGCCTCAAGGTTATTCTTAAAATGTAAAAAAAATTCTCATTGAAGGAATTGAAGTTGATTGGTATGAAATCGCATGATTGTCACGTTATGATGCAACAAATTCTACCAGTTTCATTGCGTGGAATATTTCCCATCAGTGTCAGAAAGACTATAATGAAGTTGTGTTATTTTTTCAATTCAATTTGTAATAAGGTGATTGATGTGAATGATTTGAACATTTTGGAAAATGATGCAATTTTTATACTTTTTCAATTGGAAATGTATTTTCCTCCAACTTTTTTTGATATAATGGTGCATTTAATGATTCATCTGGTTCGAGAAATAATGCTTCGTGGACCTGTATATCTTTGTTGGATGTCTACTTTTGAAAGGTATATGAAAATATTGAACGGGTATGTTAAGAATCCATATCGACCTGAAACCTCCATTATTGAAAAGTATATTTCTGAGGAGGTTGTGGAGTTTTGTACGAGCTACTTGGCTATGGCGCAACACATAGGTTTGCCTCCATCTCTCTATGAACGACTAAATAGTGAGGGAAAGGGGATTCGTGGCTTGAAAGTCAAATCTTTTTCAACTGAACAGATGAAGAAGTTTGAGTCATACATCTTGATTAACATAGCTGATGCCCAACTGTATATCACATTTCATATTAATGAGTTGAAACAATGTCATCCAAAGAATAATGAAATTTTTATTTTGAATGAGCACAACAAAACATTTTTTTCATGGTTTAAAAAGACCTTGCTTAGTAGATCATATGTATCAGAGACCTCAAAATGGATAGTGGGTGGTCCATGTTTAAATGTGATTACATGGTCCGGTTATGAAATTAATGGCTATATATTTCATATGAAAGCTCAGGACAACAAAACTGCAGTTTAGAATAGTGGTGTATTGGTGTTTTCAGAAGCAATGCAATTTTCGAGTACTAAGGAAAAAAACCCAATTTCTGTATCAAGTGCATATTATGGAGTGATTGAAGACATATGGGTGGTGGATTACTTTAAAATTAAAGTTCATGTTTTTAACTGTAAACAGTTTATCGGTAACAACAGTGTCAAACATGATGGATTTGGAATGACAGTTGTTAATCTGAATAGATTGGAAGGAAGAACTGATTCTTTTATAATGGAAACACATGCAAAACAAATTTTCTATATAGTAGATCAATCATATATGCAGTGGGATGTTGTTTTACAATGGAAAAAACAATATGTTGGTGAGGATGAACTTGATGAAGATGCTGATTTATGTGAGATCCCTACTTCCATGGAAAGATTAACAGAACATAATGATGAGCATGTTGAAGATATGGTTTGTGCCATATGGAACGATCAGGACAAAGGAATTTGGAAAAACAATCCATTTGTACATTCCTAAAATTACAGGTAACATTTGTTTATTTTTTTTTTTACATTTATTCTTTTCATAAAATGGTAGATATTGTAAGTTTTTTATTTATTAAAACATGTTTTAAAACAAAATAAGTATCAGTTTTTGTTTGTTTTATTTATTTTTAGTTTACTTTATCATGTTTACCATTACATTAATTATATATCTAATGTTTTTGTTCAGTGAAATTTAGTTTACCATGTTTACCATGTTTAGTAGGTTTACCATGTTCTAATTTTGTTTATTTTACTTTATCATGTTTACCATTACATAAATTATATATCTATTATTTTTTTCTGTGACAATTACTTTACCATATTTACCATGTTCACCAAGTTTACCATGTTTACCATGTTTACCATCTTGACTATCTTTACAATATTTACCATTTTCTTACATGCTTACCATATTAACCATGTTTACTATTATGTAACTTAGTAAATTTTTCTATTTTATGATTACAGTAGTATTAAAATATTTGAATTTGAATATTTTTGAACTAATGTTTGTTTTTTTATTTGAAGGATAATGAAAGATCAATCAGTTGATCAACCACATGATTCTGGTGATGAGAATATTGGTCATAACTCTGGGGAGGAACATTCACATGCTCCTCTTGATGTTCCCCAATATTCCTCATGTGCTCCCATTACTACAAATAGTTCAAGGGTTGGTAAACATGGGTGCACACGTTTACCAAAATTATCAGTTTCCCGTACGCAGGATCAGAGGATACTCATTGAGTTTGATGAGGATTATATTCCTAGAGGTATAAATGGAAATTGTTTTATGAGTTTGGTGTCCACTCAGGGTTAGAGAAAAGTAAGCATTTTGTATGATGACTAGAGAAGTGTGGACAAAGCGATAATCTCTCAGTTTTGGGAAACGATTTTGGTAAGATCTTTTGCTATTGTTTGCCTATTATTTAAATGTTTCTAGTATATATAATATGTTTAACCTCTTCTTTATTAGATGAAATTTGATATTCTTGACACTGGAGGAGTTAGGAAGAAATGTTTATCGATGGCTTCCAGGAGATGGAGGTGTTTCAAATCAACCCTCACATCTAATTTCATTTTTTATCATAGGAGTCATGACAATACATGTCGTATATATCCTTTCATAGACAAAGAAACAAGGAGAAAGTTTGTTTAAAGTAGAAGAAAAGAATCATTTTTGATAAGGGAATTGTAAACTTTTATATACTTTCTTATTTAAATGATCTTATTACTGTTTTGTTAATGATTTCTTATTCTTAATTTACAGTAAACAAGGAAATCTCATCAGGAGATCCAATCTAAAAATGTATACCCTCATAATTTATCTTAATGAGGGTATACATTTATGGAAGAAAATATGATGGCGGAAAAATTAAAAAAAAACTAACAGCTGAGTTTTCATGCTCTAGAGAGGTGGCCCCTCCATCCCCTCCATCTAGACACGAAAAATGGAAGAGAGCTCAGATGAGAAAAAAGGGCTATATCTTTCGGATGATTCGAGAATTGTAGTTGAGAGGATTGTAAGATATCTATTTTATTTATTTAAGTTAACTATTATCTTCATATAATTTCAATAATTACAGAAATGTTCAATTAATTAATACAAGATTTTCTTAAGGAGCAGAGATCACAGGGGGTATTTATAGCTGCTGGAAGGAAAGATATTTTATCTGCAACATTGAGAAATCCCGAACATCCTGGTCGTGTACGAGGATATCTGGCAGGTGTATCGGTAAGAAAAGTGTTGTCACATTCCTCAACTACTTATGTTGAGGGTGTTTATAAAAAAAATTGAATCCTTGGAAGATGAAGTTCATAATATTAATGCGACGATAGAGGAAAATATCAGAGCATCAGTACAGTCTATGTTTGCAGACATGCAAAGAAAATTTCATATTGCAGCTCCCACTCCTCCACCTCCCCATTAAAACCACATTATTTATCCTCCCCCTCTTCCAGTAGCTCTCACTCCTGCACCTCAGCCTGCAAACCCCATTTTTTATCCTACTCCTCTGCCGCAACTTCCTACTCATTGCGAGTTGTATGTTGATGATCCTCAACATCATATTGTTTCATATGGATTGGTATATTGTATAGGAGATATAGTTTATCATCAACAATTAGAGGTATAGAATCCGAGGGTCACTGTACAAGATATTATAGATAGATCATCTCAAGTAACATTACCTATAGATGAGGTTACGACAGTTGGGTATAGTATCAGCCATTTTTTAATTTGACCATCCAGACTTCTTCAACTCATTACCATAGAGGAATGTATGTTATATCTTTTATTTTATTTTATTTTATTAAAGTTGTATTATAATTTGAAAACAAATATATTTTTCGATTTATTTTTATAGGAATAATTCAATGGTAAAGAAATAATGTATAGAAAACAACAAAGGAAAATGGCTATGACATCAGATACAAGTTCAAGTGGTTTTGACAGATTGTTAAGATATTCAAATTTTTTGGTGGATCATTATGAGTTTACAAAGGAATATCATGTTTATGGATGTGAAATAACTGTGTGGATTATGAAATCTGATATCATGGAGCTTGTTACTGGAGATAAGTTGGGCATCAACGTGGTTCAGATTTTTTCCATTTAAGTATTAACACCTTTTCCTTGCATTATATTTATGAAAAATGTATACTTATGTCTGTTTTGTATTAGGTATTTTTATAAAATTTGTGAGAAGAATGATAGGAAAAATTTATATGGGTTTATGGACCCGCATTTGATTTCCCTTGAAGCATGTTCATTGGATGAGGAACAAAGAATGGTTTATATTGCTGAAAGACTTGAATAGAATATAGTCACACAATGTTGGATGATGCCTTTTTGTGAGAGGTATGAAACACATCTCTCTCAAAGAGTTCATTATCTTTTAACATAAAAAAACACTAACCTGAATTTTTTTTATCAGTGATCATTGGATGTTAGGGGTTTTTTTCCCAAGGGAGAAGACACTTTATTGGATGTGCTCTGTCCATGGTGATGTGCAGGAAAGTTTTATGAAAATGTTAGAAAAGTAAGTATCAATTTCTCAATATTTTTCTATATTATAATGAATTTTAAATTTATCCCATTCGTATTATTTTCTAATAGAGGATGGGTTTACTTTCGAAAAAACACAAAGAAAATGAGTGTGAAGATCAAATATGTAAATTTAAATGTAAATATCAATTTATAATTTGTACTATTTTATTTATTACATACAAATAATATATTTAATTTAAACTCATTCAAACAGAATTATCATGAACAACAAGGCCTCATCGAATGTGGATATGATTTATGTATTAAATAATAACAACTGGGACAGTTGGGAACTTTGACCTGGTAAGATTTCCTTTTAAGCTTTTCCATAATATTTTATTTGATTTATTCATTATACACATTAACTACAATCCTTTTAATTTGTAACTATTTGATGACCCTAAACCCTAGAGTTCTGAAGATTTCAAACACTTACAAGTGGAATGGTCAAATTATTTTATAGGTTTGATTGATTTTTAATTGTTTGTAGTGTAAAATGTAAATTTGAATAATATCATTATAATTGTGTATTTGGTATTCATTTAGGTTGGATTTGGTTTTTTTAAGTTGAAATTGTAATTTTTTAATGTTATATATGTGATGTTTAATTTTTCTATACTTCTTGTTTTGGTATACTTATGATGGTTTTTCTGGTATGGACTCTGGTCTGGGGGGAGGTGTTCCAAGGGGTGTGTGTGTGTGGGGGGGGTGTATAATGGGGTGGGGGTTATCCAGGGGTGTGGGAGGGCTGTCTGATGGGGTGGGGGGTATCATGGGTGTCCTTGAGAGGGGGGGGGGGGGCAGTCCAGGGGGTGGAGCGTTTCCAAGAGGGTGGTAGGGCTGTCTCGGGGAGTGGGGGTCTGTCTAGGGGGTGTCCATGGGTGTGGAAGGGCTGTCCAGTGGGGTTGGGGGTGGGGGGGGGGGGGGGGGTGGGGGGGGGGGGAGAGGAGGCGTCGCCATCCCTTGGGGGGATGAAAGCCACTGGAAGGTACTCTTCACTCCCACATGTGAAACATTTTGAGATCTCAAGCTTCGCATGTGGGAGTGATGAGTACTTTCTAGCATCATTCCCCCCGAGGGATGGCGGCGCCTCCTCTCCCAACACCAGCTATCCAGGGGCTATCCAGGGGGGGGGGGCAGTCCAGGGGTGTCCAGGGAGATGGTGGGGTAGTCCAGGGGTGTGGGGGGGGGGGGGGGGGGGGGCTATCCAGTGGGGTGAGGGGGTTCTGATCTGTTTTTGGTAACTTTTTGGTCTGTTTCAGGGGTGTGGGAGGGTTGTCCAGGGGTGTGGGAGTGCTGTCCGGGGGGGGGGGACAGAAGGGTGGGGGGATGTAAAGGGGTGGTGGTGATGTCTAGGGGTGTTGTGTGTGTGTGGGGGGGGGGGGCAGTTCCAAGGTGTGTGTGTGGGGGGTGGGGGGGGGGGGGGGGTGGGGGCTGTCCATTGGGGTGAGAGGGTTCTGATCTGTTTTTGGTAACTTTTTGGTCTGTTTCAGGGGTGTGGGAGGGCTATCTAGGGGCGTGGGAGTGTTTTACAGGGGGTGGGGGGTATACAGGAGGGTGGGGGATGTCCAGGGGGGTGGTGGTGATGTCTAGTGGTGTGTGTGGGGGGGGGGGGTGTCCATGGGTGTGGTGGGGGCAGTCCAGTGGGGTGAGGCGATTGTGCATTGTTTTTGGTAACTTTTTGGTCCTGTTTCAGGGGTGTGGGAGGGCTGTCCAGGGGTGTGGGAGTGCTGTCCAGGGGGTGGGGGTCAACATGAGGCTGAGGGGTTTTCCATGGGTATGAGGGCTGTCTAGGGGGTGGTGGGGATGTCCAGGGGTGTTTGGGGTTGTCCAGGGGGTCGGGGCAGTCCAAGGGGTGTGGGGGGTGTCCAGGGGTGTGGTGGGGGCTATCTAGTGGGGTGAGGGGGGCTGTCTAGGGGTGTGGTGGGGGGATGTCCAGTGGGGTAAGGGGGTTGTCCAAGGGGTGGTGGGGGCTGTCCAGTGGGGTATGTTTAAAATGTAGTCAATGTAAATGCTTAATTTTTCTTTGGTTCTGGTTTTGGTCTGCTTCTGTTTTTCTGGTACGAATTCTTGGTTTGGTTTCTGGTTGTTTCTAGGGAGAGCAGGGGAATTATTTCTTTTAAAAAAATAATTTGGTTTTTCACGTCAGTTATTTAATAACTGATGTTATAGAAACCTAGAAAATGGTTTATCACGTCGGTCTGGTTTATCACCTCAGTTATTTAATAACTGACATGATAAATCATTTTCCAGGTGTTTATCATGTCAGTTATTAAATAACCGACGTGATAAACACCCACACCCACTGGTTTATCAGGTCGGTTATTTAATAACCGACGTGATAAACCCCCCCAAGTTTATCATGTCAATTATTAAATAACCGACGTGATAAACATCCCCCGCACTGGTTTATCACATCAGTTATGTAATAATTGATGTGATAAACCCTCCCTCCTGGTTTTTCACGTCGGTTATTTAATAACCGATGTGATAAACACTGCGATGCTATGTTTTTTATGTCGGTTTTTAAATAACTGATGTAAAAAACAATATTTATAACATTGTCCGTATTAACATCGGCTAAAAATAGACGTAGAAAATAAAAATTAACCGATGTAAATGACGTTTTCGCACTAGTGAGGGTAGCGGAGTATACAAAAATATCTATTTCAGAACCCATATTGGAGGAACCCCAGGTTGTTCATGCCAAAATACTGCAAGTTAATAATTTATTGGCTATCATAAAAGGTTTTTAGTAAATAATTACTTCTAAATTAGGATATACTCATCAAAATTCATTACTATCATATAAAACTAGATTGGTTCAACTTGGTGAAAAAATAAAATCCCACATCTCTTTCTATAATGATTTTTTATTGATGGGGCCTTCTAATTTATTTGAGATAGAAAAATTAAATTAATGGCAATATTTTATCAACATAAATAGAAAAAGGATTTCTCAAAATTAATGAGGAGATTATATTAATGGATATGAATGTTGACCACATTAATAGAGATATAGACCTATTTTCTATATAAAAGGAAGTAGTGCCATAACTTTTTTATGGAGATGATGGAGTTCCTAAAGATATAGTCCACTAAGAAGAAGAGAAAGGTGTTGTTGCATCACTGGTAGCATGTAGAACACATTTTCATAGAAAAATGATGCATTTTGTGGTAACGTGTGTCACGCATCATCAAGGAGTAGTTGTTATCCAAACAACTAGATGGGTGATGACTTTCCACGCAAGGGTGACATTTTTCACTAGGATGGTTTTTAGAGAAATATGGTGGTGGTGTATAAGGGTGTGGTTTTCACATAGTTCATTCTATGCTTTCATTGTAATTCAAATATATTTTTTTTTATTTTTTACTCTTTGATTATTAGTTAAGCATCAATGTTTCTCAGTGGTTTTTTAATCCTTTGTATTTGATGTTTTTTTCATGTAAAAAAAATGTGTCTCATTCTGCTGCTTTTCTGCTTCAATTATTTTATTAGGTTTATTATAATAACATTTCAAGAATTTTTTATCGTTGGATGGGATTCTCCCCTACCAAGTGGAATCAAAGCACTGGGTTTTGAAGATCAGGTGTGGTAGTTTTTCAATACGTAGAGTAGTGTCACTTGTAAGATATTGGTTGTTCCAGAGGTGCTTCTAGGATATCAAAATTCTTCAATTTTGGTTTTTTCTGGTGGCAGGTTCCATTATTGGGCTCGTATGAAGACATGATGTTTCAAGATTTCTATTTTATGTGGGAATTATGAATAATTTTTAGAGGTTTGATGCATGTGTGAGGAAGAATAAGGTTTGGATGTTGAAGTAGGTGTATCTAGGGTATATTGTGGGAATCCCTTAACTATTTTTCGAATGATAATGGTGGCTCTATTGGGTCATTTTGATCTATGGTGGAAAATTATGTTGAACTTTTTCCTGATAATAGTGTTTAGGTAGAATGTCTCGAGGATGAGAAAAGCTAGTGATGGATGATATTTTAATCATGTTGATTATAATTGAAGGAGAGGTCCAAATCTATGGTTATTGGTTACAGGGGAGGATTTTTTGGTGCAAACTCGTATCCCAAATCAGTTTCTTCATGTAGTTTTTTTTTGATGGGGTTCAACCCATTGATTTGAGAATGAAAATTTAAATTAATGGAGAGATTTTCTCAACATTAATAAAGATATTTTCTCTAAATTAATGGATGGTAATGTTGACTACATTAATGGAGATATAGAACTAGTGTATATATAAAATGATTTGGTTCTATTGCTTCAATACGATAACAATAAAGTTTATCATTATATAGTCCCCCAAGAGGAGGAGAATGGGGGTGGATACACTACTACACATATTTTCTTTAACAATGCACAAAATGGACTTTAACAACGCTAAAAATTCTTTGTTAATTGCAGCGATGAAAAAGTTCTGCCTTCTAGCATGTGTGATGTTTATATAACAACACACTTGGCAGAACCTGCAATCAAACCTACAAACCAAACCCATAACACCCATAAGAAAAAATACTATATAAATTTAGTTGATATCATGAATACAAAACTTTCCACCCATGGTATATAATAAAACAATCACTTCTATTTAAATTTCAAACAAAATATTTTCTATAATTACATTTACTATTTTAAAAAAACATTCTAGAACATTCATATTTCATCTTTTGATGAACGTGATCTCCTCTCCAAATTCTATTTCCAAGGTATCAGATGCCAAAAAAATCATCTCAACTTGATAAAATGATTCCACCTATATAAGAAAAAAAATATTATGCTAGTAATATTATAAAGAAACAAAATACAAATTAATATGAAATAACACATTAATAAAACTAAATATATAATAAAAATGTCACATTTGGTGTTGTACCGATCACACCGCGTGTCTGATTAAGGTGGGTTTATTCTTACATGTTATAATTGAGTTATTGATCATTGTACTAAAATATCATAACAATTCGAATGTGTTTGCTCAATTTTAAGTATGTCAATTGTTCTTTTATTAAATTAATTTCAATTTTAAATGATTAAATAGTTGGAGTTATACCAGCCACACCGTGCATCATATTAAGGTGTGGCCAATTCATACCTGTCACAAATTACAGATGTATCTTTTTCCTAATTTATCAAAACAACCTGAATGTGTTTGCTTGGTTTTCAGTATGTTAGTTTTTTTTTACTAAAATATCATTTCAAACACGAACCACATATTTTGAGTCATATTGGTCCCATCGTGCATCATTTTTACACGAGAATTCTTTGTACACATAAAAAATAACTTATGAATAGTTTTCCTAAATTATTATGGAAAGCAGAGGGTGTTTTCAGGGTTTTCACTGAATGAAACATTGTGAACTAAAATGTCAATTTTAAACTAATAACAGACACTTTTAGTCATACAGGCCACATTGTGAATCATATTGAGGTGAGAAAGATCCCCACATGTTACAAATGACTCATGGATTGTTTTTCTAATGTATCAAAACAATATGAATATATTTTCTCAGTTTTCAGTATGTCACTTGTTGTTTCTACATAAAATAATGTCAATTTTAAACAAAATACACATTGAGTTGTATTGGAAACCCCTTGCATCATATTGAGGTTCATATGATCCCTACACATCAAAAATGAATAACATATCATTTTCAAAAAATATAAATACAATTGGAACACGTTTTCTTAGTTTTCAATATTGTACTTGTTGTTTTTACTTAAATTAATGTCACTTTTAAATAAAAAGAGACAATTTGGGTGATACTGGTCACACTATGTGTCATATTTAGGTTTGATTGACTCATACACATCACCAATGTCTCATGGATCATTTCTATAACGTATCAAAATTATACAAATGAATTTTCTCAATTTTCAATGTGTCACTTGTTGTTTTTAATTAAATTAATGTCAATTTTAAATAAAAAGTGATACTTTGAGTTTTATCGGGAACACCATGCATCATATTTAGGTGAGGATGATCCCCACATGTCAAAAATTACTAATAGATAATTTTACTAAAATAACAAAACAATATGAATGACTTTTCTCAGTTTCCATTATGTCACTTGTTGTTTTTACTTTTATTAATTACAATTTTAAATAAAAAGACACACTATGAGTGATACTGGACACACTGTGTGTCAGATTGAGGTGCGGAGGATTTCCACACATTGAAAATGAATCATTTATCATTTTCCTAAATTATCAAAACAATTCAAATGTGTTTTCTTGGTTTTCAGTATGTCACTTTTTGTTTTTACTTGAATTAATGTCACTTTTGAATAAAAAGAGATTATTTGGGTCGTATCAGTCACACCATGAGTCTTATTGAGGTGTGGATGATCCCAACATGTCTTAAATAGATAATAGATAATTTTACAAAAAATATAAAAGCAATATGAATTTGTTTTCTTTGTTTTCAGTATGCCACTAGTTGTTTTTACTTAAATTAATGCCAATTTTAAATAAAAAGAGACACTTTAAGTGATACCGATCACATCGTATATCGAATTGAGGTACGGTTTACTCCTACATGCCAAGAGTGACTCATGGATTGTTTTCCTGAAGTATCAAAATAATATGAATGAATTTTCATGATTTTCAGTATGTCACTCGTTCTTTTTTACTTAAATTAATGTCAATTTTAAATAAAAGGAGACAAATTGAGTTGTACCAGCATCACCATGCATTTTTTTAGGTTAATATGATCCCTATATGTCAAAAAATGACTAATATATCATTTTACTAAAATATCAAAATAATGTGAATGCATTGTATTAGTTTTCAACATGTCACTTGTTGTGTTTACTTAAATTAATGCCAATTTTAAATAAAAATAGACACTTTGAGTGATACCGGGAACAACATGTATCAGATTAAGTTTTGGATGATTCCTACACATCCAAAATGCTTCATGTATCATTTTTATAAAGAATATAAATAATCAAAAAGAATTTTCTTGGCTTTCAGTATGTCACTTGTAGTTTTTTCTTGAATTAATGTCAATTTTAAATAAAAAAAGACACTTTGAGTTGTACCGGTAACACCATGCATCATATTGAGGTGATCATGGTCCCTACACATAAACAATGACTAATATATCATTTAACTAAAATAAATACACAATAAACAAGAATTTTATTAGTTTATAGAATGTTACTTATTGTTTTTACTGAAATTAATGTCAATTTTAAATAAAAAAGAGACACTTTGAGTGATACTAGTAAAACTGCTCATCGGATTGAGGTTCAATTGAATCCAATACCTAAGAAATGACTCATGAATCATTTTCCTAAAGCATCAAATTAATCCTAATTCTTATGATCTATTTTCAATATGTCACGTTTTGTTTTTTACTTAAATCAACGTCAATTTAAATTAAAAATAGACACTTTGAGTTATACCAGCTACACCATGCTTCTTATTGAGGTGAGGTAATACCTACATGTTAGATATGACTAATATATTGTTTTCTTAAAATATAAAAACAACCTGAATGCGTTTTCTCGGTTTTTAGTATGTCACATTTTGTTTTTACTAAAATTTATGTCAATTTTAAATAAAAAGAGACAGTTTGAGTGATACTGGTCCCACAATGTGTCCTTTTGACTATCGTCTATTACAAAAACATCAAAAATTACTTATAGATCTTTTTCCCAGAGTAAAAAAATAGTCCAAATACATTTTGTTGGTTCTCAGTATGTCACTTACTTTTTTTTACTTAAATTGATGTCAATTTTAAATAAAAAGAGACACTTCAAGTTATACTGGTCACACCGTGTGTCGTATTGAGGTGCAGATGATTCCTGCACATCAAAAATTACATATAGATCATTTTCTTGAAGTATCAAAACAATAGAAATATGTTTTCTTGGTTTTTAATATGTTAGTTCTATTTTTTTTACTAAAATTCAATTTCAAACTAGAAACACGCTTTTTGAGTCATAACATATGGGCATGATGCATAATAAAAGGTAATCATACATTTTCAATAAGTGTAAAAAGTAGATATATCAATGATAATATAAGGATAACATGAGTATAAAGTTGTTTTAAGGTGATATTAACATTTTAAATTCATACACTACATATGGAAGTCACATCTTAATGCTACTTGTTTACATTATTTCATCTAGTATGCTTCCCATTCATCTATGAGAATACCTATATCATCTTCCAAATATTAATTTTTTTCCAAAATCTTGGTAGTGATGGAAAAATATAAATACAAAATGTATTAGTAAATATTATAAATGAAATAGTAATTATCTTTGAAAATACCTTTTCAGGTATGCTTTTTGATCATGCCATATAATCTCTTACATAAATTTACAATCATAATAACCACAATATTTTCCATTGGTTTGTTTTGGAAAATACACAAATGTTTTGGAGAATAGTTAAGTTGTTTTGATATGTTTTTGGATAGTGAAATTTTATTATATATACCTTGATACTAATCCAGTCACAGTACTTATCTTCATCCTTTTCCTTAGATCCCATCCTCATTCTTTTTTTTAGACGATAGGTAAGCACTGCCCTATCATAAATGAATCCAAATTAAAATATAATATATATTACATAACATGATTTTGAGTTCTAAAACGTTGAATTCCATGTATTATAAAATGATAAACGCCATCATGTGTGGATGGTTTATTGGATATACATGCATTGAATCCAATAAACAAATATTTGGAGTATCCAAATTTACCACAATGAAACAAAGTGCAATGAATGAAATTAAAATATATTTGATATGATTAAATTTTAGAGTATTACCACCATATCATTGGTATTAAATAGAGTCTTTCATCCGAAATTTTTCTTTCAAAAGATTTGATCAGACTTTCCACTATTTTATCCTTTTTTGTTATCTATTTCTTTTTATGCTATAGAGGTGATTTGAGGACTAATGAGTCCAAAAATATTCAGGGGAAAATCCCTTTAAATGATTTTCATATATATATGTCTTATAAAAATATGAAATGTATTTAGTCATAATTAATACCATATATTACCTTTTGGAAAATGAAATCTTGACAACACACCTCATGTATATATTTATAATTGATCTACCAAGCTAGTCATAGTCGAGAATTTTAGTTTCTCTATCAACACCAATGAAGTCATTATCTTTGTATCCATACATATTTTCTTCAAAATCAAATAAGTTTTTGCGATTAGCTTTTAACATTGTATCCACATGATCCTATAATGAAACTAAATGTGGATATAGAACGAGTGGGGTAACTGTACTTTCGATTGATCTTTTTTATAGGATGGTCGATCCTTTAGATGAGGTTGAGATGATATTTATTTTAATCCCCTTATCTTTTTCAGTTTATAATAACATTCCTTAGTTCAAACCTTTTTAAATAATTGTTAATGTTTTAGATTTAAAAGTAAATTCAAAATGAATTTCTTCATTATTTCCATGATTTTTTACAAGATGTGACGACCATGCGATGAATGTTCCAGCAACTTTTTTGACTGTATTAATATCACCCTCAAGAATTGGAACAGGTAGCTCTACATTAAGCTCATGGGATATAGTGATTGACACATTCACATGACCTATTGAAGGTGGTATGTTTTGTAGAATTTCCTTTTGAATATTGAACACCATATCCCCCCATTTGGGCCTTCGGGCCACCAATTTGGTCCTAGAGTCCTTTAAGTCCTTCAGGACACCCAGGCCTTCGGGTCAGTAAGGTCTTGGGGCCACCTCAAGGCCTTCGGGCCACCTTAAGTGCAGATGCAAACCAGATGAGCTACGAGGAAGAAGCTCTACAAGGTGGATGAGCAAGGAGATCTCACCACAGCAGAAGCTAAATGAATTGAAAGAATAAGATGGTATGTCACCTTCCATTGGGACAAGCCCATGAATACACAAGAATGCCTAGCCGAACAACCATGCAAAGGTGGAGAGCTTATTTCACGATGAAGATGCTGGGGAGGAGCAGTTCCAAGTAGTTAGTCTGGGTTGTATATAATTTTTGAAGCCTACGGGAAATTAATTCCTCTAAGGCCTATGGTATATGTAATAATTACGCCTACGGGCCTTGTAAGGGTTCCACCTCACCCCTTGAAAGGTGGATTATCAAAAATAAATAAAAAATGAAGGCCTTCGGGCCACTGGATGGTTGTTGTTGCTAGATATAAATATCAATAATTATCACCCAATAGAATAGAAGTATAGGAAAGAAAAAAATATCTATCTAATTCAAATGTCATAAAAACATTTTTTAGAACATTGATGAACTATTATAAGACATATATTTGAAGGGAATTGCTAGCCCCATAGCTGGCGGGATGTGGGGTGGGATCTCCCTGTGGTGGTTGTTCTTGAGTTTCTTCTTCTCTTTGCCTATCCCTCATTAAAGTGTCAATCATCTCTAGCTGCCACTGGAATTTTCCTTCAAGGGTTGATATTCTTTCATTAATTTGTATTATTAATTCATTTTGATCATTATTTTGTTTTTTTCCCAAAATGAGTTCAGGGTGTCACCCCATAACCCACACCTTCGACACTGCCATACTGTTCTAGCTTTGTTAAGGCCACCGATAGTATGTGTTCATCTTGAACTGGGGTATCTGATTCACATGACTTTGTCGAATAGAAAATATATGAAAATAAGTGATCATTATTACATAATAGTGATTTAAATAATTTTTTTTATTATGTAATACTTACACATGATTCCCAATCTTTTGGTGCTTTATCATCTATTAGAATCCCAGATTTATTTACAAGTTCCTCCTTCCATAGTACATGTCATGGGATGGAAGTTGATTTGGAATTTGAGTCATCAATATTCATATAAATAGAGGAACATAATTATGGTGGTATTTACGGTCACATTAAGGTATTATCCTCAAAATAAAATATTTACCAATTTTTTTCAAGTGAAGCGTACCCAATCCTTGCTTTACGGAAGGGGTACACTAGTTTTTCTGCTAGTTCCTTATTTCCAACACTCAATAAAGGTTTTATAAATAAAAAATTTTCAATCATTGTGATGAATACATGTATCATCGAACGAAATAATACCGACCATAATGTAACTAAAAAGATGCATATCCACAACATCCCACAAATGCATCCCATGATTCATAGGTTATGAAGTGTTCAAAGATAACTGGTGGGTGCGAGTTTATTTTCCATTTAGTATATTTAAAATAATTTCTTGTTAGGATTGTGAAAAATTATCTGTGAATCCCTCCATAAAGAATTAATACATACTTATTTTGGGATTCATCTACTATAATTTCACTCTACAATGAATGATGAATAACATGTCAATGTTTCATTATTTTATTTTTTATTGAAATAAATAATTGATATCATAATGTTACTATGATCTCTTCCCACATAAATTTATTCATCCGAGGAATAACATGGTTCCAAAAAAATTCGTCAATCAAAACGTGTTTCTAAGTGATGATTCTAATATAACAGCTATACATGGCCTTATTGTGGTTAACATGCTGACCCCTTGCATTCGATCCCACCTAAAATCTTATTCCTTTTACATTCGCCTTAATTATTTTTACTAACACTATCAAACTATGACGCTCCTATTTTTTCTATGATGTTGGTCCTTCATCACCTACCATTTCCCCATGATAAACATCATTTAAATTTTCATTTGGAGTGGTATTATTGTCATGTGCAGATGATTTTCATACCTCTGCACTGAGAGAAGTATCCGGTTGAGTAACCTATTATTCCATAGGAATGGGAGCACCAACATGTGTAGAAGGTCATTCCTTGGTACTGCAAGTAGTAGCAATTTGAGAGTCCTATTATTTCTCAGCATTTTTATCACCAACACATGTATATGTCATTATCTAAAGAAGTAGTTTAATATTTAATTTAGAGTACATAAATGCAGCAGCAAACAGATAATAACCTGTGGTAACACAATGTATATTACAAAAAAAATGTTTTCTAGTTATTGAACTCTATTTTTATTTTATATAGGATGATGGGATTTGATCCCACTATCAACGATATAAATTACTTCATTGTGGTCTCGTATGACTTAAAAACTTTAATCTATATTGGGACTGTTGCAAAATGATTGTGATCTCCCAGTGAAAGGGTCATCCTCGGTTGAATTTTCATTTGACCCTTCACTGATTTTGGTCGATAATAGAAAAATTGAACACTTTCGGTTTTCAGGATCTATAACATATAATACTTGAACTTCCTATGATTCCATTATAAATAGTTCGTCATTGTACCCTTCCTTACTGAAATCAATTTTCATGAATCCCAATTCATCAATTTTAACCGAATATCTGTTATCAACCCAATTTCATTGAAAAATCATCACATGGAATGTTGTGTAATCTAACTCCCATATTTTTTTGATGATGACAATGTATAACATATTCACATCAATTGGATTTCATTCCTTAGTACCAGAATCATGCATCACTTCAGCCACTAGTGTAACTCCACTATTTTTCATGGTACTATATTCATCATTCTCATTTGTATAGAACATATAACTATTAATTACATAATGGTTTCAAGACAATACAAACACACTTGATCTTTTAGCTATCCATCAAAGCCATTCTGAAATTGAATCTATATTTTCATCTAACCCCTTTAAAATATGTTCTGGAAACCATCCAACAAACTATTGATTATTGGTATTTGATATCCATATTTCAATCCTTGATGGATTCAAATTACTAATAATATATCTATTGGTTTTGAAAAATGGGGAAACCTCCAAACTATTTTGAAAAATGTAATGGCAGCCCTACTTCAGATCTATAATATTGATTGTGAAAACATCTCTTCTAGAAATTTATTTACCCGCAAGTTCCCCTATGTGATGAGATTTGGGTATACCTATGATTTCCACATCATACAGGTATTTTGTAAATAATTCAATGGATTTCTCAAAAATATATCACTCCTCAATACAACCCTCTTTCTGAATTCAATTTTTGACATACCCTTTCAAAATATTCATACAATGTTAAATGGGGTACATACATCGATAGTGTACAGTAACACATAGTTGAATCTCTGTCACCATGTGAAACATCAAATGAAACATAATATCAAAAAATGATTGTGAGATGAACATGCCCAATTCACATAATATGATGGCAATGTTGGTTGTTTGATACCTACTGTGTTTCTCTATATTAGAGCCTTTCTATGTGATGTGATCTGATAATGGGATGGTTGATGAGATATAGTTTGGGATGCCAAGATTTGTGGTAGTAGTTGACCCTTATGATGGTGATATGGATGGTGACATGAATGAGTGTCTCTAAGATGGAATTGGATTATTTATAATGAGTTGATATTGGGATTAATTTTTTTCTGCATAATGATGGGATAAATTCATTTTAATGATCTACTAATGTATCATATATATGGTTTACTTGTTTATCTTAATTCCTTTACTCGATGCTTGGGTAATCTTGATATTCTTGGTTATGAATCTATTTTTTATATCATATGACGTTTCCTGCAGTACCTAGAATAAATTAGTGATGATATTGATTAAAAAATGTTTTAAACCATTATGTTGATGCTTTTTTGAATGCTGTAAAGATGTTAATATTGAAAAAACATGGAATTTGTTGGATTATACCTATAGGTAATTGACTTAAATCTTATAGGTAATGAAATTTAATTGAAATAATGTTAGTTAATTACTATGGAAATAATAAACATGATATGGAATATTAAAAGTTAATAATGAACTTAATTATAGTCTTCTTAAATGATTGTGTGTTTATAGGATATCTTTCATATAGTTTTATGGGTGTCTGAGTGAATATAGCTGAAGTTGATCCCAAGACTAGCTTAATGTACATAGTGTAGTTATTATGTATATTATATCCTATATGTATTTTCATTTTATACACTAACCCATACATATCTGTTGGGCGATAGACACTTCGTGGATTATGGGAGGAAATGTTTCCCAACACCTAGATTGGTGAGGGATAAATGGATGACTACCCCGTCTATCCCTAAAATCATATCTGTGTAATATTATATTCTTGTATACATGGTGGTTATCTTTAAACATATATGTTTGTGTAGGGTGGTAATATATTCTAGTTATTTCACACATATGTATCTTCAGATATAGTATCCTTAGGATTATTATAGGTATATCTTGTATGGGATGTGATGGATGGAATTACATTACTTGGTGTATTGGTTTTGATGGATTGAGGTATAATAACTATTTTATAATAAAATACATATGGGATATGTGGATCCTTAAAACTACTTGTTTTTTTAATGGAGATGTGGATCAGATAATGAGATGATGTGGTGCATGAGGGGATGTTGTGATACTGAGACCATGTGTTTTTGGGAAGGATTCATTTTGATAGAGATAGATCAAGATGTACTACATTGGGGAAGAGAGATATATTAGTGGGGAAGTGATATTGGGTGTACCCTTGTTTTATTTTTATAATTTTTATTCTGTAGTATGTGATACATGGTGAGAGATATGCATAGTGATGCTGGGAACTTAGTATACCTTGTTAGTTAATGAGTTAGTTTCACTTATTTTTGACTTGGATTTAGTATGATTTATTTATCTTTTTTCCAATAGGATTGGGGGAGGATCTTACTGAGTATTCAAGTTATGTTCACCCTACACATATATAAACGTTTTTCCAGGTCTAATGGATCATGTTTTATATTAGGTGAGATATTAATTTCTTAATATTCATGATGATCTTCTTTTGGATTTGTAGTTATTACTATGTTTACCTTTTTGGTACTTTTAGTATTCTTATCAAGTTATTTTAGTTTTATATGTTATTATATGTATGTTTGTTTTAACTCTTTTATATTTATCTGATAAGGATTTGATTACCAAACTCATCTTATTTATCTCCCTCTTATTTATGTTCATTTATAGGGTAATTACTCCTATTTATGTATGATACACCCTTAGTGCTTATCGCCAACCCATGACCTATTATAGGTAGGATTCAGGTAGTCACTGTCTTCCTTCTCTCTTTTTTGAACCAGGAGGGGTAACTATGGGTGGAGGGGGTCATGAAAGAGTTGTATTAAAGGTTCATATTGATGGATATGCAGGTATTTGGAGTAAGGAATAGGCGAGGGATGCATGGGATTGCAGGTAAAACCATGTTAGCTATGTTTCTTAATGAAAACAAGGGTGAATGGATGAGACATTGGTATTTATGGACCCATATGATCTGATGGATGAACCATTTTTTATCAATAATACTATGATAATTGATATTTTTTGGGGGGTAGAGGCATATGAAATGATCATGAATCATTTTTCTTGTACCAGTGTAAGAAATGGGTGGGCCATGGGATTGGGTAATTTCTTAAATGAATTAATTAATGAATGAATTTATTTTAAATATTCCTTATTTTAAGATTATATTTATCCAAATATTTTTTTATTTTATGTAAATGGAGCAATTTTTATGTCCTCGCGAGGTTTTCACTGAAGATGTTCAAAAGGGCATGCCAGAAGATTGCTGAATAGTTGTGGCCAAAGATAACAAAACATCAAGGAGGACAATGTGAGAGTTTTAATGTCTATTTCTCTAAAGTATTAGGGGCCCATATTGAAATCAATGACAGAATATTTGTCGGAAGAGGTTGACATATCCTTTAGTTTGATCTGTTCTCAGATGGAGCACTGGATATCTTTGGCCATAATGATAATTCATACAAAATTTAGGCTTTTTGGGTCTTATCTATTGGGATAATGAGGAGTTATAGGTCTCTTGAAAGATATCCAGGGACTAGTTCAAAGTATACTTTATTTCTTTCACTACAAAGGTGGAAAATTACTGGGGCAGTTTTACCCCTCTAATAAGGATATTCAACATGTGGGAGTTTGGGATCCATTTCAGTATCCTTCTATGTTATGCATATGACATTTTTCTAGATTAGGTGTATAGAGAAAGGAATTTTGAGGAGGCCTTATGTTCATAGATCTAGTTCTAGGTCAACCCATTTATATTTTTGGATTCTCTTAAGGTGCTAGAATTAGAAAAGATCATTGAGAGGACACTATCTAGAACCATATCATCTTTGGAGGTAATTAATTTAGATTATTTTCCTAGTAGATATATGGTCTTGGGTTCCCAATTTCATGGATAGTAAAACATTAAAAAAGTTAAGGTCCTAGGTCTTTTAGTCTCATGTAATTGGGGGTGATGAATCTCAAGAACATTACAAGGGATCAGTTCCATGTTTTTATTATGGAGAGAAAGGTCATTAGTGGAGAGAGTGAAATTTTGTTTTTGGAAAGAAGAATTCACCAAGTGTTCTACATTAGGTTTATCCATTAAGGAAGTTTCATCTAAAACAATTGTAGTAGGATGGTCAAGATTGGGATCAGAAGAAAGGATATGGGGTGGGAAGAAGAAAAACATATGATTCTCTATATTCTCAGGCAATAGTGTACGACTGCAAAGGTGGTCATCATCAGGGATAGAGAGTTCATAGAGAAGTTCGTGGTCAGGTTCATGCTTTGGCATTGCTAGATTTGGGATATCCAGATGTTGTTTGAGGTACCCATTTCTTCTTTTATAATTGTGTGAATGCCTTGTTTGAATTAAGAGATACACATTCATTCATAACACCTTCCCTAGTCCATTCATTAGGATTTGAGTTGGATACAATTCCATTTCCCTTGAAATTTTCTACCCCAGTTGTAGACTGATCTTATCTATCTGAAGTATATAGATATTATGAGCTAGTGCGGGGGAGGAACCTCTCTTTGAGAGGATTTCTATGTTTATAGATACAACCATAGAACATCGTCCTCAATACTTATTTTCTATATTTAGTGAAAGATATTTTATATTAATTCATGAGATAGGTTGTGTTATATTAAGCTGATGGAGAGTCTTCTGTGCCCGTTGGAAAGTGATACCCTTAGATGGGTCAAAGGATTCTTTAATCATTGTATTTGTTATTTTCAAAGCATATGTTGAGTTCATTAGTGGTTCAACCAATGGTATTTCATAGGTTTGTAGATAGGCACAAATATTATTTTCCTGATGATTTTTTATCATTTACCCTTGACAAGAGGTTTTGTTGGGATTGATATAAAACAAGGCATTTCTCAAATCTCAATATCTCCGTATAGGATGGTTCCTTTTAAGCTACAAGATTTGTGGCTATATCTCTAGGATCTATTTAGGTGTGATATTGTTTATCTGAATATGTCACCATGGAGGACCTTAGTTTTTTTCATGAAGAATGCTAATGATATTATATGTATTTTTATCAATTAGCATAACCTAAATCAGGTTATAGTGAAGAACAATTATCCTCTTCTACAGATTGATTATTTTTTCTTACAACTAAAGAGATCATGTTTATTTTTTGAGGATTTTTTGTAATTTTGAATATCATCATATGTGGGTGAAATACGAGTATATATTTAAATCAAAATTTTTATGTCATAATGTGAATTATGAGTTTGTTGTGATCCATTAAGTGTGATGAATGCTCTAGCCATTTTCATGGGTTTTATGAATGAAATGTTCAGAGAGTTTCTGGATTGGTTATAAGTGGTTTTAGTGGAAAAATGTATTGTATAATCTTTATCCAAGTCGGATCACGCAGAGCATGTTCATGCTATTTTGGGAGCTATTTATAATTATTAGCTATTTGGATTGTTGTCCATGTGTGAGTTTTGATCTTACGAAATTCATTTCATGTGGCATGTCATGTCCTTGTAGTGAGAAGTTGTGGATCATTAAATTATTGGGGAAGTCCATTCTTATGAATCCCACATGAAGTTTTATAGGTGTGAGGTTTACATGATTTTTAGGGCTATTATAGGAGGTTCATAGATGATTTATATGGGTTTAGGACTCTTATGATAATATTTAATAGAAATGATAATGTGTTATTTTATAATTATCAGTGTCCTATAGATTTTGAGTACCTATAGTAGATGATGGTCAACACTGTAGTTCTTCATTTTACCGAAGAGGGAGTTCAGTTCATGGTTTTATATGAGTCTTAAAGTTCTGGTTTGGGAAATTTTCTCATGAATTAGAGATTAGTTATTTGATTTGGTTCTCAATTATTATGTATTCAAGAATGTAACTATACCACCAATGATCTCATGTTGGCATCAATTGTTTTTCCTTAAATTTTTGGTAACATTACCTAATCATTAAGAATTTTGTGGGTTTCATTGTTCATGAGAGCTATAGGTATATCTTATCTCCACATTAAATGATGTTCCACCAGCGATGGTAGATTTAATTATTGTAAGATTATGACTTCAATATTTTCTATATAACCATAAAGGGTAATGTTTTTGCTAATACGCTGAGTAGGAATCATACAGTGATTGAACACATTTATCTGGATATTCTGGAAAGTGAGGGAAGATATCTCAATGATTCATCTTGATACGGGAGATGTTGGAGGCTGATTTTGATTTTTTCAGATGATAATGCGGTCCTATTTGGTGTAGCATGTAGAGAGGTCTTTGACAACCTTTTGGATCTCATTTATTCCTTATCACTTCTTTTGATCCTTAAATGTTAGTCAGATAGAGTGGACTATCCAAACAATTGAGGATAAGATAACTTCATATTTTTTAGATTTTGGATATTCATGGATGAGGTACTAGAATGTGCTTGAGTGTTCTTTTAAAGTAGTTTTTAATCCACCATTGGTTTTTAACCATTTGTAACTATTTGTAACTTATTGTTTTGTTCTCCATTATACTAGATTAGTGCTTGAGAGTCTGTGATTATAAGGATTGAACTAGTGAAAAATAAGACAATGATGTTTCATGTAATTTTTAAGAGGATGAAGGAACTATTGGATCTTTAGATGTCCTATGATGATCATAAGAGGAGAAATTTGGGGTTCCTCATTGGAGATCATTTTTATTGAAGGTGACTCCTTTTTCTTGTAAGTAAACATTTTTTCATTGGAGTAATATTTCTCTCTAGTTTTTGGGGACTGTTATTGTGTTAACTCATGTTGGAGTGATAACATATAAGATATCACTTCCCTATAGATAAACTAGATACATAATGTATTCCATGTGTCACAGATTCACTGTTATCTTCAAGATTATTCTCACATGATTGATTGATGTGAGATAGATATTTATAATAATGTGACCTTTGTAGGGAAGCCTATGGTGATCCAGGACCACCGGGAGAATGTTTTATGAGAACAATCTATTCCCTTGGTTCATGTCTTGTTGTTGTATAGTTGTATGGGGGAGCGAATTAGGGAATGTGATTCGTATATATGCACTCTATATACTGAGTTGTATTTTGTTTAGCTCATCTATTTTAGTGTTTCTAGTAACGTGTATGTTGATATTTTATGGGTTATGGGGTTGTTTCCTCTTGATGTTTTGTTGGTGACCTTGCCCTCTTTTGAGTTGTTTCTCCCATAAAAGCGTTTTTAGTAGCTAGTTATTGTTGTTACATGGGTTTTCCCTTGATTCCACCAAGTGATGTGGTTGAGCTCCTATGATTTCTAGATTCTTGAGAGGCATCTCATAGGGTGGTTGTTTGAACTTCCATTTTCCTAATTCTTTTTCTAGGGTTGGATTAAAATTACAATGGATAAGAATAGTTATATAGGTATCTAGTTTAAGATCCCTAAACCTAACATCCTTTTACTTTATGTGTTTCAGGTGTTGGAGGTTTCTAAATAAGGCTAGAGAAGGAACCAAAGCAGTTGGGATATGGTTTCAATCAAGAACGTTTCTATAGTGGGGAGCCTTATGTTATGGAATAGAATAGTTCTCTATGGTTTGGAGATCCCATCTATGATGGGGGATGGATCTAGAAAAGTTTTATAATCCAATTATATTATTGGTATGGTGGAATCATGGAGAGAAGATGAAACACATACAATCTAAGCTCTATACCATGGATTAGGGCTAATATGTAGGCCAAATGACTTTTCGAGTATGGATTATATTGATTGTAGAATAGTGATATGAGGGTGTTATACCTTTTTTGGGGGTATTTTTCATGGAGTTAGGCTATGATGTAGGATCCCTATGGGATTTCGAGCCTCTATGGTGTGGTGGAGGGGGCTATTCTATAGTCCTATTCATAGTTTATAGGATCTGTACCATAGTGTACACTATATTTATTTGAAATTCCTTTGTCCAAAGTGTTTTGTCATAGTGTGATCCCTTTTATCACAGTCCTCTCTATGTTATCCAGTTCTATGGTGTGGTCAAGGAACCTGCACCGTAGTCTTCAGTTTTTCAGTTAGCCTATAAACACTAAAACCCATTCTAAAAAGAAATTTCTCCCAAGTTTATCTGTTGACCATTAGTCCCCCAAGAGATCTTTTAGAATACCTCTGAAGACCCTTTGATCTAATTACATCACCCAACTTCTCATGTTCAATCTATGGTTATCTGAGGTGATTTCTTCTTCTTCTTTTACGGTTTCTTCCCCATCCAATCTCGTTTTCTCCCATTAAATCTTTAATTTTTTTAGAATTTGATCACTGTTGTTCTAATGGATTTTCTTCTGTTGTTTTCTTGTATCATCTCATTACACTTATAATTTATACATTTCTTTTTTCTTTATTTAGGGATTATGAGCAGAAACTGGGTTGTTTTTTTCTACTAAGCAATTACATATTGTTTAAAAATTTTACCTGCTGTGTAATGTTCATCATGAAGATTCTGCAAAACTGGGTCACAACATGGTATTCTTACAATCCTTTTATTGTATACATGATGTGTAAGGTAAAATTATTATTTTAATTATAAGGTGACAATTTTTGTGGTGATTTCATCCATAAAGTACTACTCAAAGTGTAATGATATTATACACCACATATTTATCATGAGATGTGGTCTTAATTATTATTTTAATCGATTTTTCATTCCATTTATTTTTAAACTTCTTCCCCTTAATCCGAGAGTCTTACATAGGTGATTTTTGAGATCTCCTCACCCTTTGGATCAATTGTTTGGTCGTTAATGGTCAGGTTGGTTATAGTGCATCTTTCCGGGTAATCAGTCTTCCTGTTCTTCTGCTCTATTCCCTCCTTACTTTTTATTTATTGACATATCAACAAGAATTTGAGGGATCTAAACTCCATTTCATTGGATATTGATTCTTGGTTTTGTTTCTTGATCTACAACACCTTCATTATTTATTGGCAGATCCGATTGAAGGTGTTTTTTTTTCAGGATCATTAATTAAAGGTCGGTGGTTACATGATTCTTCAACATAAAATTGAAACCTTGAATTTTTCAATTAAATTTTACTGATTCAAAAATTGATTTTGAAAAATATAGTGGTAATGATTTGATTCTTGATTTTAAATGGGATGGAAATTAATAAAAACTCGAATTTCAATGGAATTAAAATTGTGTGGTGGATTTATGAAAAATGATGGAATGATTTTTGAAATATTTTTAATGAAATTATTGGATTTATTATTTTGAGAAAATTTATTAAATTATATGATGAATTTAAGTGGAATAAAAGTATGAAAACTTGTGATTTGTTTTTGAAATGGAAAAAAATATTAAAACTAAAAATTGGGTCATTTTATTTTAAAATGTATTAAAAGTATTTATGGAAACTTTAATTGAATATTAAATCACATGTTAGCCTGGGTAGTTAGTGGTAACTGAGAAAAGTATGATTGGAACTTTACTCCATGAAAATGAATCGATGATAATAACTATTACAAAAAAACATTGGTATGAATTCCCGTTATCAGTTTCCTTATTTGGGTGTAGACTGCTCTTTATGGGCTCCCTTGATTGGGGTGTATTATGTGTGTACACACATGACTTGAATCATGATCACTATGATATTTTTGAGGATACTATTACCTTATAAACTAACTTATGATGGGGATTTTGTACATGGTTATTTTTTTGCTATTATTTTTTTGAATTGATATACATGTCATTTATTTATGGTACTATTTTATTTATTCCATTTGATTTATATAAAATGTTTTACATAAAATGTTCATGTAATATTATTTCAAAGTTTTTTTTAAATATCTTCCATCTGTTTGAATGAAATAATTATTTGATTAAAAATATGAAACTTTCACGCATATTTTAGGTTTAAATTTATATAATATCAACTTTTCATTAATTATATTTGATTTTGGGACACTTGGTGAGACCTAAATAGGATTTATACATCACAAAATACCTTTTCCTTTAGTAGTTTTTAGATATTCTTATGCCAGTACTGAGAAAAGGGAATGCGCCACATGGTGGTAGTGGACGATCTTGATCTTTTGGTCCTTGGGATGTTGCAATAATCTTAGGTTGTTGTCCTTCTATTGAGGAATTGATGATGTAATTATTTGGGATTTGTTATACCTATTTGTTTTTTTCTGATAATATCTCTTTTTATAGTGTTGATCATAAATACTTTTAAAATAAAACTTCTACTATTTTATGGAATATTCATTCCCTCTTTTATATTGTATGAGGGGTGGTTTTAGACACCAAAGCATGGGGATCAGGAACACCCTTCAGGCTATGTCGACATGGGCTTGTGTATCAAGATACCATTGTATTTGGGATGGTTCGTGAAAATTAGTATTAGAGGTGTAGGTTTAACATCTTTCCTTGATGTCAGTATGCAGTTTGGAATGTCTTGTCTGGACATTAGAGGTAGTTAAGAGTGAGTTCCTAGCCATATCTCTTGTAACGAGCCTTAAGACACCATTGGTTGTTCATGATAGAAATCTTGCAGAACAAACTGATCTAATTATAGTATTTTACTAGCTTTTTATATTGATAGGTTAAAATGAAAACAATTAATTCTTATCTGATGGGATTGATATTTGTGTTTCTCTAATGGAGTTATTGATCTGAGTAATATTCTGATGCCTTCAATATTATTTAACGATGTTTTGTAGCATCATGTCTCTAAGAAGACATGGGAGTAAGACCCTAGAGGATGGTGCTAGTGAACCATGAAATCCTCATATATACCGTAATATTATCAAGATTATATTTTTGTTGTCCAAGCTATAAACCATTCCTATTTAGGCTCCAGTTGTGGAACCTTAGAGGAATGAATATTGAAATCATGATCTAAAGTTCCTTCACAAGAATAAACAAGTTTTACAAGGCTTTAATGACCCTCAATGTGCTGAGGATTTGGTTGAGTAAGATAGATATTTGTTTATGACTTATTAGAAAAATCCCACTCAACTATGGTGAAATGTGTTACCTTCAATCTAGAGGGACCATGCAGGAGATGGTGGGATTTTGTGGTTAAAACAAAGAATCATGAGGGTTTAGAATGTAAGTAAACTATAGTTCCTTTATCCAATTATTTATATCAACATTATATGGTATTGGAAAAGTCAATTAAGTCTTTCAAACTCGAATAGGATAATAGGGCCATGTCGGAGTATGACAACTACATTATATATGTTGTGAATTTTCACCTTAGATTCTATCAAATGGGACAATGACGACTCAATAGTTTGAGATGGATCTTTGAACTAGTATACATTATCAGGTTTTCTTACTAAATATCACTTCATATGATGACATTATGTATAGGTCGTTGATGGTTGAGATAGATCTAGCTGGTATTCGGGGGGTGATGGGAGTTCCCTTTTTCACCCATTGGATATTCTTGGAGATCCATTAATGGGAAGAGGAATCATGATCAATATATTGGTGGATATTGATAGAAACGTTATTCTATACCTCATGAATTACCTAGAAGATTCCCTTTGACTTTCTTATAGTGTTGAAAGCAAAGTAAATTAAGATTCGTTTGTATTGAGGTACCAAAGGTCTGAAGTTCTTGTTGTCACACAGAACATCAACCAAATTTTTTCCATTTATTATCTTCTTGACACAGTGGAATGAGCTCATCTGCACAGAGAAGTACTATGTTTTAATAATATTATTAATTCCCAATGGGGTTCTAGCCATAGGAATTTGTAACAAATATTCTTCATGTGTTATAAGAATGTCCAGGATAAGTGAATATGTGTCCATCTACCGTGATAGGTAGCATCATTATAGCTTCATCATTAATGACTGATTTATTTGAAACCGGTTCATATCATTCATTTACATCAACATGTATAACATACCTACTAAATCCTCTTATGGAGATTTTATCTAATGTGATTGATATTACTACACCCCTAAGAATGAAAATAGAGTGAGGGCACCATTATATTACTTGTTATTTCAAATTTTTAGAAATTGAGATTACATGAAATTTTATAGTACTAGACATGAAATCTATTAACATTATTCTCATGATGGATTGAAGAATTTATAATAAGGCCAGAATAAACTGTTATTTTCAATGAGTCTCCATTAATATACCTGATGGGATGTGTCATTTCTTTCAAGTAGAATTGGACTCGAGGTCGAGTTGATCTTGAACTTCTTATCCTGAGTTGAGAAAAATAATATTAATGTTTTATTTTAATCTGGAGTGGGAATATTTGGGTGGTGATCTCCTTCCATTTTCCCCTGGTTTCCTGATATTTTTCCTTCAAATTTATTTAGTTTTCAATGGTAAGAGAGGTAGAGTTTTATATTGATTTAGTACATGATACTCTACTCGTATTTACACCATCATACCATATGGAACCAGATAAAATGAAATATTTGGAGACTCAGTTGGATGATCCATTAGAAAAAAGGATTTATTAGCACGATTGGGTCACCATGGGTAGCACCTATTCTATTTTATTAGACATCTTATGGAACACTTAACAAATGTGTTGATTACCAGAATCATAACCATTTTATAGTAAAGAACAATTATTTGTTACCTCGGATTGATGATCCATTTGACCATCTAAAATTGAAAAAATGGTTCTCAATGACTAATCTATGAACTTGTAATTACTAATAGAAAAAATGAACCTGACATTCAGAAAATGGAATTCTATACCATGTATGGAAATTATGAGTATCTTTTCATTACATTTGGTTTATCCAATTCTCTATCAGTATTTATGAATCTGATGAATAGGATATTCCACAATTATATTGATATTCCAAAGGTATTCATTGTAGATTATATTATGGTTTATTCTTAGTCTAAGGATGATCATGTGAATTATATGAGAGTAGTTATGGAATTTTTTGAGAAATAACCTACTATATTACAATAGATTAAAATGAAACATCTGTATATTGGAAGTGATGTCATTGGGGCACATGGTCTTGAAACATTATATATCAGTTGATCCTAATAAGGTGAAAGGAGTTATGAAATTGGAGCAATGAAGATTTTTTTTTTGAAATTCATATTTTCTTGGGATTAATATGATATTACCACAGGGTTTTTAAGGATTTATAAATATTGGATAATCCAATGAATCCTCTTACATTGTTGGGAGAAAAGTTCATTTGGAATTATAAATTTCAGAGTTATTTTTTTGATATGAAATTTCTTTTGAATTTTTTTTTTCTGATGTTGACTCTTTTAGGGAATGGGTAAGGCTATGTGATCTATTGTGATGTATCATGTTCATGTATTTGATGTGTTCTTAAGAATGGTGATCATTTAATGGCCTATGATTCATTAAATCTTTGGATACATTAGATGAATTATCAATCCCATGAATTGAAGTCATAGATGTGATGCACTCTCTAAAGAGTTAGTGTCATAACCTTTTAGAAGAATGGTTTACCATGTATTCTGACAATAATAACCTGATTTATATTTCACTCAAAAAGATTTTAATCTCTATTACAGGTATTGGGTGGAGTATCTACAGTTGTTTGATTTTGATATTTCATATAACTTGAGAAAGGGTAATGTCATGTCTCATGCTTTCAGCAGGAAAATTATGACATAAGATATGAAGGAATCATTATAAGAGTGGATGTTGATGGATATGTTTTATCAAGTGCTTATAAAAGTTTATAAAATAGGGGATGAGTTTTTCTAGTCTAGTGTTATGTTGACTTTATCTATTCTCGAGAAGATTATTCAGGATATACAACTTCATGACGACTTCTTGATAATTTGGAATCTCTTTATTGTAGGGAGACCATTGCTAATTGGTTATTCTTTATAGAGGTTATCTTATGTTTCTATAAATAGTACGTAGTACCTGTTCATGTAAGAAAATATGTGATGGTGGATTGGCATAATTCCCATTGGTTTATGCACCCAGGAACAAAAAATATGTACAATGACATGAGGTGATGATTTTGGTGAGTAGATATAAGATAATACACTGTTAAATTATACTCATTTTTATACATTCCAATAGGTAAAGGATGAGTACAAGATTCCTTTCAGTATTCTTCAACGACTTTCTGTGTCTACTTTGTAGTGGGTTGATATTTATATATACTTTGTTGTTGGGTTACATTGTACCACTCAAAAGATGAATGTCATATTGGTTGTGATCGATCAACTGACCAAATAATCTGATTTTATATCCATCCATGATACAACCAATGTTGTGGAGTAAGGAAAACACTATGTGAAAGTGATTGATATTTTTCACAAAGTTCCACCTTTTTTAGTTTTGGATATAGATCATTACTTTACTTATAGATTTTAAATATGCCTTCAGAATGCAATGATATCTCAGGTTCATTTGTGTAACACTTTCCATCTACATATGGATGACCAGATAGAGATAAAAATACATATTTCCGAGGACATGATTAAATCTTGAATTCTTCACTTTGGTGTACCTTAGGATGACTATTTTGGACACATTGGGTTTTCTCATAACAATAGTTACCAATCTACATTCTAGATGGCTCATTTTGAGGACTTATATAATAGGCTATGTAAATATATATTTTATTTGGAGGATATTGGTTAAATTTCATTAGTTGGATCAAGAATGGTATAAGAGATGAAATTAATTATTTATTTGATTTTTCAGAGAATTTTGATGGCAAAAGAGGATTAAAATTTTATACTGATCATCGTTAAAGATTGTTGGAGTTTTTTATTAGTGTTAAGTGTTTTTGAGAGTTTCACCTAAGTTAGGCCATCGATGTCATGTAACGAATGGGAAGCTTGCTCCCCATTTTGCGGGACCTTTTTATGTTTTTGAGCATGTTGTTAAAGTGTGTTAACAATTAACACTTCCACCACAGTTGCTGTCGATACATAATTTTTTTCCATGTATAATAGCTTTAGAATTATCTTTATAACCCATCTCATGTATTGATTTGAGAGGATCTAGATGTTGTGCCTTATTTATCCATGACTGGGAATTTAGTTAGGATTTTTGATTATTAGGTAATGATACTTCATTGGAGGAAAATAACTTTGTTCTGCGTACTATGGGAGCATGATTTTGATTTTCATGAGACATGGGAGTGTGAGTAACAAATGAGTATAAAGATGACTCATATAATTGAAATGGAAACATGTTGATAAGATTTTTAAGGACATAAAGATTTTATGGGGGGTAGGTTGTAACATCCCTTTACACATATAAGTTATGACTTTTCCTTTGGTTTTTTATTTTTTGATTTTTAGAAAAAACATGGATGTTTTCTTTCTTCTTGGCGATTAGAAGTCGTACGAAGGTAACACAACCCTATAATGTTTTATGGAAATTCTGTGAAACTAGGAAACCAGATTATATAATTACAAATCATGTATAGTTACATTATGTGTAAGGGAACATTTCCTTTTAATAAAAAGGATAATATTTTTTAGGGATTTTATACTTTTAGGATTACACGACATGTAATGAGATTATATTCTATGTATGTATCATGTGATGTAGTTATAAGTATGATTATCATCTGAATTTTAGTACAATAATTTTCATCCATATTCCACCTCAACGTAGATCCTTATGTAAGAGATTTTGGAGCAGTATTCTCCCTCTAGATAATTATTTTGATAGTTTATCATCGGGTTGCTTATGGTGCATATTTTCGAGAAAAGATTCTTCATGTTCTTATAATCTCATCCTTTTTTCATCTTAATATTTTTATAAAATCATTATGAATTTTATGGATATAAACTCAGTTTATTTGGATCTTCATTCTTGGTAAGGTTTATTGATCTTCAATTTCTTCACTATTGATTTGGGGATCTCATTGATGGTGTTATATCTTGAACTTTGATTAAAGGTACGTGGTTGCATGATTTGTTTCCCTATAGTTGAAACCTTGAATTTATAAATTAATTTTCAATGAGTTTCTAATTGAATTTAAAACATGAAATTATAATTATTTGATTCTTGATTTGAAATGGGTATAAAATATGGGAAAAATACCAATTTCAAGGGAATTGAAATTGTGGGGTTGATTTTTGATCAATTATGGAATGATTTTATAATAATTTGAATGAAATTATTTGATGTATGATTTTGAGAAAATGGATTAAATTAAATGATGATTTAAAATGGAATAAAATGATGAAAAAATATGTTTTGGTTTTGAAACGGAAAATCCATGTTGGAAATTGAAATGGGGAAATTGTATTTTTAAAAGTTATAAAATGATTGGTTTCCAAATTTATAGATTGTTAGAACACATGTCAGACTTTTTAATTACTGGTAATGTAGACAAGCATGGTATTACCTTTCCTCAATAGAAATGGGTTCATGATGAAAACTAATACGAAAACAAATTTTTCCTGAATACCCATTGTGGGTTCCCATATTAGGGTGTAGTCTACCAGTTATGGGTTCCACATATTGGAATTTCTTTTACACACTTGACTTGAGTCGTGATCACAATAAGATGTGTGCTAATCCTAAGACCTCATACACTGACTTTCCATAGGGATTTTATAGATGACACTTGATTTTATATGATATTTGTATTTTATATGCATACAATCGATTTATAGAACTATTTTATTCACTCCAGTTTATTTATATATACTATTTTATATAAAATGTTAATTTCTTAATTTTTAATATTTTTTTTGAAATATCTTCCATCATTTTTAATGAAATCATGTTTTGGTTGAAAATATGAAAATTGCATGCAAAGGTTTATTTTAAATTGAGATTATATTTTGGTAATTAAATTTTTAATTGATTAAAGAGCAGTTTCTAAGACTATAATGGGATTTATAGACCACACCACACCATTCACTTTGGGTTTTTGTATATTTTCTTATTATAGGTTGAAGAAAAGGGATATTTATACATGGAGGTGGTGGAAATTCCTATTCATTTGGACCATGGTTTGTTAGTGTAATCATGGGTTGTTTCCTTTCCTATGAGTACTTGGTTATGTAATTTATTGGATTTTGTTACAACTATTTAGTTTTTTAGGGACTTTCTCCCTTCTGAGTATTGAGGAAACTAACTTGTAGGATTTATCTTCTATTGTTTTATTGAAAATTTATTCAATATTCATCTTAAATGATGTATGGTGATAGTACCCAACCTGTAGGGATAAAGAATTCCCTTCGGGCTATGTTTGTGCTTGATTTAGTATCAAGGTATCAGGGTATGTGAGCCAGTTCATGACATTTTTTGGTGTGATTTTGGGTTAGCGTTCTTCAAGCACTACAAAAAAATAACATTAGAAGGGGTTATTTTTGAGTATATATGGGGATATAACCTCTTATAAACACATTAAAAGTGGTTTTTGAAAACTGTCACTAATGTTCCCGCAACATCTTGTTAGAGGTGGTTTAAAGAAAGCGCCGGTATGGTATGTTTATGATTAGTGACAATTATTTTAGAGTGGGTTCTAACAACCTCTAATTTATCCTATAAATTCCGAAAATAGATGATTTAGAGGAATTTTTCAACAGTGTCTTATATTTGTAAAATTTTAGTTGGTGTTTTAACTCGCACAAATTTCAAGAAGAAGTCTATTTAGATGTTGTTTAAAACCACCTCTAAATGAACCCCTAATTTTTTGTACCGTTTTGTTTTATTTTTATTTTTTCTCGTCACCTTTTGCTATCTAATTCCCCATCTTGTACCCCCAGGTTATCTACCATTCCCCCTCCCTATATATATAAATATATAATTTATTTATTTATTTATTTTCATGTATATGTAAGTATACAATATATAAAATATTTATGTATAAAATTAAATGAATTTATATTATATATTTTTCATAATATATATATAATATATAGAAAATAAAATGAATTATATATATAATAGATACATGTTAATCTATATACACATGTGTGTAAGTATCAGTATAATGCATTATTATTATAATATAAATTATAAAAATTATAAGGTCTTTATTTGAAATATTATTTAAAATAAGTAACTGTTATTTATAATTTATATAATATATTTATACGTTTTTTCTATAATTAATGTTATGTGAAATAACATTTTATTGAAAT
Organism: Viscum album; assembly: GCA_963277665.1. NCBI lineage: Eukaryota > Viridiplantae > Streptophyta > Magnoliopsida > Santalales > Viscaceae > Viscum > Viscum album. The sequence continues at coordinate 1,856,972,654 of OY728158.1, read as the reverse complement.
AATTATATATTAATGTAGACATTACACAATTATATTTTTGTATACAAATAAATACTATTAAATAAAATCATATAAATTATTAATATTTATACATTTATATATTATTTTTATATAATGCATATAAATACATTTATATATTTTTTTAACTATATATATATATTATAGAATTTGTTTTTTTAAACAGCGAGGGTTCAAGAACCCCTCTAATTTCATTAACTAGAGGGGGTTCCTAGCGCCCTCAAATCAATAGGATAATTGGCGGTTCACGAACCCCTCTAATATCATATATTTATGGGGTTTCAAAACCCACTATAATATATTAAATTAGAGGGGGTCCGCAACCCCCTCTAATATATTAAATTAGTGGGGGTTCACAACCCCCTATAGTCTAAGGGATTATCGGTTGTTTATGAACCCCCTCTTGTTTTGTTAATTATAGGGGGTTCAAAATCCCCATCTAATGTCCCATATTAGATGTGGGGGGTTAAAACCCCCTATAATTTAATAGATTAGCAGGGGTTTTGAACCCCCACTATTTTTTTAAAAAAAATCTACTATATATAGTCTCCAAAATAGAAATGATTAATATATATATAGCCTATAAAATGAAAAAACAATTATTTGTATATATATATATATATATACATTCATGGGATATATATTATCTTTATCTCAAAAAGAGTTAATTGATGTTCATTTCTTATTTATCTCTCTTCCATGTATTCTTTTAGAGGGTAATGCCACCACCTTTTTTACGACACATCCTCAATGATTAACACTAACTTATGGTCTATTGGAGGTGGTATTCTTGTGGTAAATATTTCAATTCTCTCATTTCCAGCCTAGGTGATAGCACTTAGTGGGGAGGGGATTGTGACATGCAGTGATATAAAACATGCCTTTAATAGAGCCGACATTTACCATCTCTAGCCAGAAGCATTGATAAAATATATCCTTTATCACCACTTTATTTTTACTGCAGACAGAGGGAAGCCTTTAACCGTATCTTTTTTGCAATAATAATAGTCCTAAATAAAAATATTATTAAAAAATTAAAATAAAAAATGATTAAATTAAAAATCATACTAGAATTTAATTAATTAAAAAACTATTGATAAAAATCAATACATTTAATATACAGATATATAGATTATAATTTCTAATAAATAGTATATATTAAGTATATAGATATTTAAAATGAATAAAATGAAATAATGAAGAAAATTAAAATTAAAATTAGTAAATAAAGAACAATTTTAACAATATTCTCAATAAAATAAGTATTGATAAAAATAAATAAATAAAATATATATATATAGTTTAAAAATCTTAATAAATATATTGTTAAATATTGATATATTAAATGAATAAATTTTACTAATTAAACAAAAATATTTAAAATGACTAAATTTTAATAATTAAACCAAAATAAAATAAAAATAAAAAATAGAAATAATTAAACAAATAGATAGAAATGAATAAATTACAAAAAATTATTAAATAATTTATAAATGAAATAATTATTATTAAGAATTTAATAATTTAAGTATATATATATATATATTAATTAAAAATAGTAACAAATAATATATATTAAATATAAATATAGAAGATGAATAAAATATAACAATTAAAAACATTTTAATGTATTATACATTTTAATGCATTTTCATTAATACATTTAGTATAGAAATATATACATATAAATTTCCTAAAATATAACTTATATAATACAAAATATTTATGCTTTACATTAAATAAACCATATATTTAGTGATGAATGGTTTATAATTAAAATTTAGTATTAATTAAAAATACTGACTAATTACATCGAGTAATGTAAATTATTGAATTTAATTTTAATTTTAAATTTAATATATATAAAACATGTGTTACATTGATTTCACATACATATATGTAATTAATACATTTAGTACACAGACAAATATTTACGTAACTAATTAAATCTTATATAGAAACACAGCCAGCTAAATTTTATTTAATTTATTCATAATTTAGTATTCATTTTTGAATTTAATTATAAAATGATACATTTAAAATATTATATCCTTAATCAGTAATTTTTTTTATATTATTAGAGTTAGGTATTAATTATTTTTTAATATTAATTATTTTTTGGAATTTAATCACTTTATATATATATATAATATGTTATAATATTTTCAATATATATTCATCTCTATTTCAATATATATACATATTTTTTTTATTAATTTATATTTAATTAATAAAACATATCCATTTATTCAATATTGTTAAAGTGTAATAATTTTTAATTATTCAATTTCCCTCATTTTTAACATGCATGAATTTAATATTACATATTAATTAATAATGTTAAAAATATATTTGTAAATAAATTTTTATAAATAAATATTTTTATAATTAAATATATTTATAAATGTATATTTATAGTATTTATAATTAAGAATAAATAAATATTTATTTTTCAATTTTTGTTAATATAATTATAAAAAAAATTATATTTAAAAAATTATATTTAAAAAATTATAAAATAATAATAAATTTATTTAAATGATGAATATATTTACCAAGAAGCTAGAGATTTGATTTGGATGCCCAACCCACTCCCCCAAGAATTTATTAAAGAAGAAGAAGGATCCAACGTACACATGAGGTTTAAAGAGAATTCAACATCTCAGAATATAATGAAATCATAACATCAATGCACAACGATTAAAAAAACAAAAAACTTGCAACATTATGTTAAATACACTTCACTGTAATCTTGAATGAAATTCTGCTCATACCGATTACCCTATCATCTAATCAGTTTTCATGTTTGTAAGAAAAGAATCCTTCAACAACATAATTTTTCTTTAGAAATATGTATTCTAATAGGTGGAAACCAAATAGTAATGGGAGATCATCCACACTTCTCTAGCTACATTTGATCCACACTAGAATTTGAAGCCTCTAAATTATCAAGACATTCCACCCTCAGCAATCATTCTTCAAATTCACCTCTCAATGGTACTTAAAATCCCCATGAAGTAGTATCAGGTCATGACCATGAGATATAATTCAATGTCTGTAGTAGAAATCCCATGCAATTAGTTAGTTAGCATCTGATCTCAAATCACAATATGATATATTATCCCAATAAAATCATCCCAAATTACAGTAAGCATCACATTGAGAAGAGAGAGATATCAAATGTATTCCTTTAATATAAGAAGATGATGTTGAGAATCTAATGATACAACCACAACATATAGGTGATTAGAAAATTTTCATGTCATCTTAAGAAAAGCACACATGATTATTAGAGTTCTTAATGTAACAAATTTTAAAAAATCCATCTACTACCATGATCACGTTATCAGAAAAGCACCAAGCTAATCAAGCTTCACTAAAACATGTTGAAAATCATGTGACCCAACATCTCAGCAGCACATATATGTCAAACCTAGGATTCCATTATGAAAAGTCAAACCTGACTTCAAACCACATTTTCAATGTCATTATAAACATCCAGTACTGATTCATCAATTATGAATCCTTCAAAAACTTTAAATCCACAACACCTTTCAAAATTTGGACCAAGTAATTATTCAAAAATACTCAAATATGTTCATATCAATAGGGAATTACATGATTATAAAATTTTGTTAAAAAAGGATCCAAACATTTTCATTTATTTATCAAAAACCAACATGATTTATATAATATTATCTTCAACTAGGATCCAATTAAAGTTGTAGAACCAAAATGGGTGAGCAAAAAACTCAAAAACCCATTTAACTGTATTCAACATTAGATAACAAACCATGATGTCAACCATAGAGAATATATTCATTAAATAAATCAACAATCAGAAATAATTATCAATGTATTTTTTCCAAGGAATGTACCTGAAATTAAAATCAATATTTTGTTTACATTCCTCCACCATCCAAATAAATATCCATTTTATTTTTTGAAAATAAGACTATGTAAATTTCAATATATCAGTAATTTTGATGTATAATTTCATCTTTCTCATCCATCCATGAGTCTATTTCTTCCCCCCAAATCCTCCGTAATATGATTTTCATCTCCATATAATGGTTTCTACTCTCAATTATTTTGTCTCACATTCCTCTCATCAATTCCTGTGGATTCAGTAAGATGTTTATAAACCATAGGTTGTGGGGGAATATTAATTTTTTCATTTCTATATTCTTTGAGTGATCTAGTAATATGTTTCTACTAAATATTACAATAATCTCTGTATTTTTGGTTTTTTTCTTGGATTCGGTGTAATGAATACATCTGCATCCACCATTGGATTTTTCCTTTCATAGAACATACCTTTAAGTAAGATTCCTCAATATGAATAGACTGTTTATAATCATATTTTCTGGATTCACTAGACTCAGAGTGGTCATTATGTCCTTCTTCTTGAATAGGTTGAGCTATTATAGGGTTGAAGGATAATTCTTGCTAATTCTCTCCTTACATAATTTGTAACCAAATAATTTTGGAAAACATTCAGAAAACCAGAGAGATCATGAGGAGAGAGAGGAGAGTTAGAAATTATAGAAAAATTTTAATTATCATTCTTCACTATAGGATATCTTGGAGGGACAACAACATTTCTCTTGTGAAATCCTTTTCCCACCCAAATAGAATTCTATCATCGAATGGGATGTGAAACATAATTTTTTTCCAAACTTCTTTGTGTTCTGACCCATTTCAAAGTATGTACTTCTATAAGCTGGTATAGTATAAAAGAAAATATTCTATAGAAAATAAGAGACACTGTTTTGAACCCATATGTATTGGTTCAGAGGTAGAGATAGAGTGATTTCCACACAAATTATAGTGACATGAGAATGAACATAATTTTTGTTAGTAGGGTCAAGTTTCAAGTGATGACCAATTAATATATAAATCGATAAGAGGTCATACTAATTAAATAAATATTGTGTTAAACCAAGAAACCCTATCAAAATGGGTGCAATTTGAGGTTCAGCCTCAGTGTTAAAAACCTGACGCCACTAAAGGAATTTCATGGAACACCCATAGAAGGAACACAAAAATCTCATCCAATTATGATAATAATAATTTTCAAATGTGAAATCGAAAAAACCCTACAAATAATTCAAGAGGCCATTATTGAAATAGACCAAACCCACCACTTCCAAAGTCATTATTTGGAAGAGAATAGAATGTTTGGGTTTTAAAAATGTACCAGAAAGAATGAAGCATATATCTAAGGAAATAATTTGTACCTCTTCCTTTGAAAAGGAGATTTCTGAGAGACCTTTATGTTGGAATCTCTTCAGTTCCATGCACATCAGAGCCTTGGAATCATCATTAACATGATAAATTTGGTAACGATAGAATCTGTAATGGATATCTACAGTTTCTACTCTTGCTTGGTATTATCGATGAATTGTGAATAACTTATCAAAACTATCAAACCCACTAACCAAGAAAATTCAGAAATGATTAATGTTTGTTTAGACTAGTGAATGTGATAAATTCTTTACATAGATGAAGAATAGGTTTATCACTGCACTAGTAATCACACTTCAAAAATGTAGGGAACTCACTGTTGTATATAGAGATTATTAAAAGATGGGCTGAACTTTTCTAATGAAAAATGAAAAAGTGATATCATATTACATAACAATGTTTAAAATTCATGAGAAAAACAATCCCATGCATGATTCGGTGTTGGATGCTTTGATATTCAAGTTCAAAATATCTCATCAGTATCTATATGGGGATAAGTGTGATATATATACTAATCACAAGAGTCTCAAATATATATTCAAATAAAAGGAGAATAATATGATCAAGTGAATATTATTATAGCTCATCAAGGATCATGACTCCTTAGTCTGCTACAATCCCGGTAAATATAATAAGGTAGTATATTGTCAAAGTAGAAAGGATATTTTATCATTATCAATGATGATAATTGATAGAGATAAAATATTCTTAGACCTGTAAAGGATGAACATGGGAATCATTAAGGAAGGAACATCATTAATCCTTTCTGAAATGATCGATCAACCATCCCTTATACAGAAAATAATGTATGAAAAAATAAATGAAGAGGAAATTAATATGAAGGTAGAAGACATGATAAAAGGGAAATCATCAGTGTTCAAAATGGATCAAGTAGTCGTGATATTTGGGTAATGATTATGAGTACCGTAAGAGCTATTGATTAATAATGAGCTTATAAATGATTCACATAAATCAAAATTCTTTGTTCACCAAGGGAGAAAAAGGATTTATTGAGATCTATGATATAACTATTGGTGGTATAATATGAATAAAGAGATCACTGAATATACATCAAATTTCCTGTTATGTCAGCAAGTGAAGGAAAAAAAGAAAAAAGTCTACGGGGATGATGAAACCACTACCCATACCAACATGGAAGTGGTAGAACATTACCAAATAATTTTTCACTCAAATTCTAGGTACATCAAGAATATACAATTCTATATGGGTTATTGTGGATCATATTACAAAGATAGCTCATTTTATCACAATTTGAGAGGACTCTCATAGGATGAACATTAATGGTTACAAATCAAATAAGTGGTAAGGCTGCATGAAGTACCACTATCAATTGTATCTAATCAAGACATGAGATTGACCTCCATGTTATGGAACTTTTTCCAACATGATCTAAGAAATTAGTTAAACTTTAGTAAAACCTACCATCCTCAATGTTATAGACAATATGAGTGGAGTTTTAAGACACTGGAAGACATGTTGAGATCATGTTCAATGGAAATCAATGAAGGACATGACCAACATTTTTTTATAGTTGAGTTCTCTAAAAAAAACCTTTTCCACTCAAGCATCCAATTGGATCTATATGAATCCCTATATTGTAATTGACGAATAACATCAGTGTGATGGGATTAAGTTGATGAACGTAATCTTTTATGACCTGAAATGGTCAAATAAATGATAAAATATGTGGAAACCATTAAGCAACACATCAAGGCAGCATAAATTTGAAAAAAGTGCTATTCAGACAATTATCGACGAGACATTTAGTTTAAGTTTGGAGAAATTGTATTCCACCACATATCTCCATGGATTAGGATGGTGAGATTTGGGAATAATGGTAATCTAATTCCTAGGTACATCGAACCCTTTGAGATCCATGATCATGTGAGAGACGTGACTTATCGACTACCACTTCTACCTACTATATCTCAAGTATAAGATTTTTTCTATATATCCCTTTTTATGAAGTACATACCAGATACTTCCCATGTACTAAATTAATCGATGGTGCAACTAAGGAGCATCCATTGAAGATATTGGACCATAGATATATTTTAATACACAACAAGACTACTCACCCGATCAAAGTAATATGGAGGAAACATAAGTACAAAGTGGTAAAATGGTAACCATAGGAAGAGATGAAGCATACTCTCACATGTGTTTCCCATTATATGTAAAAAAAATTGAGTAAAAAATTTCATAAGGGGGAAGAATGTAATGAACCAAAATTTTATAATTGGAAATACCCTTCTAATAATTATTTTATATAGTATAATCACATAAAATCACATTATAAACATAATAAAAACATTATAAAATAATAACGAATAAAATATGATGTATTTATAGAAGTTATGGAACCTTTATATGTGGAATAGTAACTTGATCTTTGGAATATTAATGTGACCCTTAAGAATAGTAAACTAACTAATAGAATAGTTACCTCACCTATGAAGGTATAAATAAAATTTATGCATCCTATAAATGGAATTATGATATAATTATATCATATTATAATTAAATAAATGTCATGAAGATTATTAATTAAGTGTTTTTTAAGATATAAATATTTAAATAAAATCTTATAATTAATACAATTATTTCAAATAATTTTTATTTTCATAAAACATATTCATAAATTAATTTTTTTTGTAATGATTTTATAATAATTTTATGATACCATATATATTTTTTAAATGTATTATAATATCAGTTATAATTTTAAAAAATATATTTTTTGAGTAAATGATGATTTTAATAAAACAACAATTTCTCATATTTAAAAAATTATTTTCCTAAAATGGAGTTAATTTCATAATTATACAAAATGAAGAAAATTTAGGATGATTTTTTAGTAATTTTAGAATATAATTGATTTATTTGTGTAATGTAAAATACGATAATTTAAGAAAAATGCGAAATACAAGAAAATTAGAGTCATTATTGATGTAATTATGAGGTAATGACCATTATTTATCACTAACATGAACTAGTTAAATTATTTTTTCACATGAATCAACACTATTTTTATCTTGATCTAAAATAATAAACTAATGATTAAAATAAGAAGAAAACTCCCCTCTCCTGCACTACAAATACCACCCCTCACAACCACTTCAAGTCACACATTATAATATTTGAGCCCTGTACAAATTATGCCCAATAATCTTTTGTATCCCCTCACCCACTTCAAATTGCACTTTATCTCATTAAAAGAGAAAATCATTTTCCTTAAAGAGGTTTTCAATTATGAGAAATTACAGAGGTAAGTTACTGTTTACTATTCTTTTAATTTTTTTTTCATATTATTATCTTATTTTCTCCATACACCCCCTCATAAAAATGGTATGATAACTCTATTTCCTCAAATATACTATAAATTTAATATTATAATGTAAAAATAAATCATTAAACCCTTATCATATTCCTTTTATTCTAAAAATTTAAATGTCCATCTTAAGGTGTTAATTTATCACCTTTATGGATAAAAAATTCTTGTTTTCCATTAATGCCTTCAAATCTGGTCATAAAACCATTTTAGGGTTCAAAAAATAATAATATATGTATTATATCCTATTTAATGTTTTTTAAACATTATATACACATGATTTTAAATAATAAAATAAATAAAGTTCATTGTGAGCGAAAACCTCCCAAAATAATCCAAACGAGTATCACTAACATCTTATCCAATGGTTCATCCTAACTCAAACTAAAAAAATGAATTATAAGATAATTTTACCTTGTGGATGTTCATTATTAAATTATAACATCAATTCTATATTTCTATTTCCATTTTATATGAACATCCATAGTCTTATAAAAGCGAACCCATCATGAAAACTAATACAACGAGCACTCTCAAATGATGAAATTGAACAATATAACTCATAAAAATGCCATAACTTTACATAATAAAATTTTAATAAATCAATTAAAAATATAAATGGATATATATTTATTAATTAATGAATTTAATTTGACTATCTAGGACATTAAGATCATTTGAAGAACCGTTTCTGGCATAAGGTAAGGGAATCTACCTGAACCACCATTTTTTCTTCAGGTAACTCTTTATATCTATTTAACACAATGTAATGATTATTCATTTTTAAATAAATCTTCACCATTGTGTTTATATGTTACAAACTAAGATATCTTAATCATATCATCTCTATATGATGGTGAAATACATGTTTTAAAAAGGTTCCCTTCTTAATTATTGCCGATAAGTAAGACTGATTAAAGGGAACATCCCAATTTCTTTCCCGCTTCCATGTGCACTCTAAAATATATTTTAAACCACAATTATTTTACAAAAATTAATCTATTTATCATAAAGAAACTATTCTTATTCATTTTTGGTTTTAGGAAAACAAATATTCATTTTTTTTCATTAAATTATCTTTAATATTTTCCTCAAACCACACTAAAATGTTTCATTTCTTAAATTATCTTAAATAATCCTTTTTTAGGTTTGCAATTCAATTGGACATAAATTATCAGGATGCATGAATATTTTCCCATATGAATTTACATGTCGGTTTTGAATCCATTCTTTCAAGTAAACATTTACAATATGCACATTTTTTCTCCCTTTTGACATGATTATGTTACCCATTTATTTTAATGGGATTCCCTTATGGTTATTATTCATGTGGAACATATATTCATAAACATGTTATGATGGGTGTCCCCATATAGTGATCCAATTTATTTGGTAATGTTTACTCTCATGATAAATCATGTTGGGATAGGGAGTCAACCTGATTCCTTTATGGGTCTTTGGCCACCATGTTATATAGTCTTGGAAGTTATCCTTGACTCATGTTTATGTCATGTTATATGTTGTTTCCAAATTCATATGATAACAAGATTATATGTTCCCATTTTATAAATTTTATTATTCATTATCTTAATTCATGTTCTATGACATTTATTCCATCATGTTATACCTTATAACCCATGTTCCATGTTTTATTCATATTCTTAATCCAATATTGGGATCTTTAGATCATTCCATTGTTCATGTATTCCCTAGGTTATCGAGGTAGATGCACGAGCTCAATGGAATTTAGGGGCCCATTATGAAGATTAAATAAAATATTCTTTTATTTTTGATTCATGAAGTTTAATTATGTACCTAATCTTCCAAAGATAATGAAATTTACGATCCCTGGGTTTTAATTATTGCTTAATTATAAAATAATATGTGAAAAAAGTTTGGTGTCATTATATTACTAAACGTTCCTGAAAAAATGAAATATGGAATCAAGGATAGGTTAGACATGACTGACACAGGGATAAGGGAAGAGTTCTAACTTATTAAGAGTAAAGGGAAGACATTTCTTCCTCTAGTAGCTTACACTCTATACAAACAGGAAAATTTTCAATTTTTCATTTTACTTAATAGAAAAAATTTCCTTATGGGTGTTTATAAAATATCAAGAATGTCGTGTTATTGAATAATTTGAGGTTAAATGGACTAAATCACTTGAATTTCAAGTTTTATTGCAATATTTTATGCTTATTTATTTTCATTGAATTTTTTCATAAAATGTATGACATACATTAACTAGTATCCACTTCTTTCTCAACGATATATATGGTTATTTTATATAAGTGATGATGTTTGCAATGATGAATAAGGATGTTGTACTCATATCATGTGAATTAGATATGTTCTTATCACCATTATTCTATGATATAATGGTCTACATGATGGTTCACTTGGTTAGAGGGTTTCAACTATGTGGTCCTGTCCATTACAGATGGATGAACCTCATTGAATGGTATATGAAGATTTGGAAATGGAATATCAAGAAATGAAGTCAGTCAAATATTTTTATTTTATAAAAATATATTGTTGTAGAGGCCATACAATTTTATAATGATTACATATCAGATGGTGACAACAAAAGTCTCCAAATATATCTTTAGAGTAGATGCCTTATAGGTGAAGGGATTTTTGGAATAGATGTTATTATAATTATCTTCTTAGATAAGGATCTAGAAAACCTTTATATTTTACATAATAGTGAAGATGTTGATCCAAATGTTTAATCCCACAAAGAAATTATTAGATATTTGACTCCATCAAGTGTAGAAGTATGGATATCAAATACATATAATAAATAATTCATTGAATGGATCCAAGATCAAATTTATATGGAGTTACCTAAAAATAAAAATTCAATTGTAGAAGAAATTTGATGGATATACATGGGTCCAAATTACTATTTTATATCTTACACTGGTTTTGATATCAATGGTTATATGTTCTATATAGAAAAACATGTTGACTAGATGATAATTCTAAACAATGGAGTTATGATTTTGAAAAATGAAATGAACATATCAGGTTATAAGTATAGAAATATAATTTTTGAAAATATGTTATATTTTTTCATTATCAAACAGATATATGAGTTGTATTATACAACATTTCAAGTGTAAATTTTCCATTGCAAAAGGGTTGACAATAAGAGTGCACTAAAACATCATGTAATGGGTTTCGTGAAGGTGAATTTAACTATGGAAGGGTAAAAAGATGAGTTGTTCATAATGGAATCAAAATAAATGTATTCATTTTATGTCTTATATCCTATAAAAAGGTATTGGTCGATTTTCCTATGGGAAACTAAAACAATTTTTGGGTAATACAGAAATTCAATCGATGATGACCCTTTCATTGTGAGATCATAATCAGTTCCTGAAATTCGTACTATAGATAATGTATTATAGATTAGAGGGTTCCACAATTAGGGGATTTGGATTCATGATGGAGGATCCAAGTCCCTAAAACCTATAATAAATGAAATAAAGTTCAATGAGAAGGTAAAAGTGTCTTCTAATATACTATATTTTCTTCATAATAATAATTGTTCTCTACTGCATTTACATAATCTAAACTAAATGTTTTACTACTCATTCAAAAATGTCTTATTCAAATGATTATGTTACCAATACCATGGAATAATAGACTATAAAAAGGAAACCCTTTGGGAAGATGTTAATGTAATGTTATAGTTTAATTTCTATATTTTAATGAAAAATTATATAATGAAAAATTGATTAAATTACATTATTTTATGTATAGTTTATTTATTATGGAATATTTATATTCGTATTTCATTACATTACTCACCAAACTTTACACATAATTATTGTCCCTCAAAACATATTCACCCCAACAGTTTTGGAATTTATCATTATTTCCCTCAAAGATGTGTTCAGGTTAGAAAAGACTATTTCTGAATATTTTCTAATGGATTTGTTTGTGGAACTGAAAAAACCCAATGGTTCTAAATCCATGGGGAACTAAATTATATAGGAAAGCACTTGTATTTTTTTTTGTAAAACTATGATTTAGAACTCACATTGATTTAGAGGATTGGAGTTTGGACTTATCACACACATTTAGGGGGAATTATTTCCTAATATGGGACTCTCTTATAGATTTAATATATTTTTTCTGATTCCTTCATTAATTCCCAAGTATGATATAGATTAACCTATGATTAACAACCAATTATTATATTATATGGAATATAGAATCAATTTTATGTATCTAAGGTTCTTTATCAATGGAGATATTTGTATGTATCCAAGGTTATCCAGCGATGACATCCACTAATGTATAGATTAGAGATTATTTGGTCATGATTACGATGAAGAAGGTTTTCTATCCACATAGTGGGGTTCTATGGTGTGTATATTCATCAAGGGAAACTAGATATATTTTGATGTTTGGATTGAACCCATGTTATGGGATTCCTACATATCCTCATGAAAGGAATTAGAACCGATGTAGTTCGGTGATGTTTATTGCGGAACATCTTACATTATATTTTCATTTTATAAGGACCTAACCATAACAATTAATGTCATGTTTCAAGGAACAAAAGGAATATGGTGCGTAGTCATGGTTTGGTGTGAGACTTATATCGAAGAAACTCAGGGAACCTATGAGATATTTGAACTCTTAGGTTGTATTAGACCCTAAAGGGGATGTGGTGTAGAGTTAATATGGTTGATTTAATGTTATGTACTTAAACCTTATCAAGGCTTCCTATGTATCCCATTTTAGGGGAATTAAATCACACATAGTTTGGTTAGGAGGATCCACCCATATAGGGGACCTAGAAGGTATGTCTTATAGGGGAGTATGTCCCTTTGATAGGATTAAGTTAGGGCTTAGTCTTAAAGAGGATTCCCTGTAAGGGGGGCATGAGGGATGTATTAACTAATGGTGGCATGGGGGTTTATTTCAAAGGGACTACACCTGATGATGATTCCCGAATTTATAGGATTATGATTGGGGATTACTCCTGGGGAGGATTACTAATGTGAATGGAACCTAGGTGGGCGTCCAATGTATCATGATTGTATTAGGAATGAGGGTTATTATAGTTCAATCGTTGGGTATTACACATTGGGGCTACCAAATGCCATTTTTATTGGTATGAATGACACTTACAACTTAGTGGGATTCCCATTTTAGTGTTGGGATGTGATTGGGACTTACTCATGATGAGGATTCCCATAAGGTTTTCTATCATGTGGATTTCATGACCACTGTCATCCTCTAATCCAGTGATAGTCATGATCATTGTGATAAACAAGAGGAAAGAAAAGATATAGGAAAAAAATCATCATTGTCTGGAGGATTAATACATTTCCTTGAGTACATACACCTATAGAGTCACTCTAAAGGAAGGTGATAATAAGATTCAAAGAATGATCCTCTACCAAAACATGAATCCAGGTGTGTGGGTTCCACAATCATTGATATTCTTTAAGACCATAGGTGATGACGAGTCACACTCTATGTGAGAAACAATAGGAAGGTGAACATCCCAAAAACCAAACAGTTCTTATCCTTCGCTAGTGGAATAGGAGAAGGATGAAGGTGGAAGTCAATGAGGGTAAAACAATTCCCTCTTTTCATATTACCATAGAATGTGTCCAAGGTATGGAAACTGGGGAAGGAAAGACCCTCATTGGGCACTAAGAGGTAGATAAGAGGAAGACTGAAACCTCTAGTAAAACGTGCTAGGGGATTACTCTAGGAGGGATGCCCTAATACCAATTTTGTAGTATGTAATAAGGAGAAATATTATTGGATTGACAAACAAGAATCAATTTAGGTAAGGGGTTTCAATCATGGAAAGATCAGTGTTGAGGAGTACATTCAGTCATGGGAACAACTAGTGTCTGCTTTTGAGAAGCGGATATCGGAAGAAGAAGATTTAAATTTATCATCCTTAATATGGAATCTTTTTAGGGAGTCAGACTCCGGTAATATGAAATTCCTTGTTAGTGACATAACTTAAGATGGTTGGCGGGTGTGAGCGAATCGGTAGAGTGAGTTGTGGTTTCTCCCGGTTTCCTTTGTTTTTATTTTCAGTTTTGTTTTTACTTTTTTTCAGCACACTTCTTAGACCTACTCCGGAAGGGGATCATAGCATTAAGTCTTCATTGATACAGGTTTCTTGGAATTGGATGCTTGAGAGGGTATGGCTTCGCCATCGGTTCTGTGCCCATGCTTTTGCATGGGACTTCTTGCCGAGGGGTCCTATGTTGGCGAAGGCTTGTTATCAGCTCACATGATGGGATGAGGTGGTTCAATTGTTTTCTTTGTTTGTATATGGTATCCCACTTTTCCCTTAAAGTGTTTTATAATAATGAAAGTAATTTTTAGTCCAGTAGTTGGTAAGAAGGATGTCAACACATGTCAAAATTAAACACAACTGTTATCCTTTCCCTCCCTACATGGAAAGAGAGGATATGAGTCTTAGAGATGAAAAGAGGAGTACATGATCCTAACCCTAGTTTCTGAGACCAGTGACACCTCAACACTATCCATGGGGTAGGGTTTTTGTTAACCATAAAGATACACATTCACATGAAACCTGAAGACCCTAACTGGAAAACCTGACAAGTGCAAGAATACTTTGACCATATTAATACACACTCAAATTGGGGACATATTGGTGTGACACTCACCATGGTTGTGAAATTACAAATGTTTTGGTGGAGGTTTCAGTGTGATCCCTCTCAGAAAAGGGATCCAAAGGATATGAAAACCTTCCATGGATGGATTTGAAGAAGTAATGATGAGTGGATCACATAGGATGGAGGTTGGGGAGAACCATGGTAGTCTCACATAGGGGTTTCTATACATAATAATTCCTGGGTAAATTAGTGGTACCTCAGGTGAAGGAACACTTGGAATAATTCACTTGGGAAAGACCGTACTCAAGCATTCAAGGGTATCCATGGGTGTTCCTTGAAGTGACTTGCATAGGTCTTATGTTGAGGAAGGGTACCTTACACTAGAGTTCATTAATCATGGGGATGGAGAGTGCCTCATGTAGGTATGATTAATTTTAAAACCCATGAGGATATTAATTTCAATATCCACCTTTAATTCCCTCTCTTTCTGGTTTCAGAAAGTAACCTAGAAGGTTTCGATGGGATTGCACAATGAAATAGGGAGAACAGAGCATCAGTTGACACTCAAGAACTTCTGTCTATACATATAAAGACAGCATGGTAATATTTATAGGAAAATATAGGACCTTTGGTGAAGGTATCATCTTACTATGGTGGATCTCTTGGGTTTCTCATGCATGTTATAATGCAGGCTGCTCACGTAGACTGATGCTTAGGTACCCTATGTTATGACATTTCATTGGGATTCCTAGAAGAATGGCCTTTGGAGACATTTTAAATCATTTTAATTATTTTTCCCTTAATTTATTACTTCCGTGGTATTTATATTTGTTTCATATTTATCAATGTGACAAATAATAGTGTCAATAAAATCCCCCTCAGGATTGGATCAGATAGAAAGAAGGGGGTCTGATCCTGAAGGAATGGTATAAAAAGTATGTAAGGTTCATGTAGGGATTCATTCAAGTCATTCATGATGGTAGTCCACTTAAGTCTTCCATGTTGGAGGATAACATATTCATGCTGTTATGGTTGGAATACACAACTATAAATATGGTCTTCATTTCAATGGCCAACTCTCTTGGAACCATACTTTCAGGTCTCACCGCAATAGTCTCCCATGAAGGAACTCTGTTGAATCCCCCTTCACTGAATGAATTGTTTTTGTAGGAACGATATGTATCAATATATGGGATTCCTACATATGGGATGAAGAATTTCATGGGGGCCATGAGTAATGTCCCTATGTGAGGCATTTTCATGAGGCTTCTGAGCAAGTTACATTCACGATCTCACGCCTTTTCCAAATTGTGTCCATCTCTTCAATCTTTCACATGAAAGGAAATCATTGTAAATGAAAACATAGTAACTCTTAATAGGTTAAATGGACACTAAAAATCCTAGAGTTTCCATCATGGGTGCATATATTAATTCTAGGACATCATCCAGAACTTTTGTTTTAAAACATAGATAGTGTCACTTATATCTAATGCTTCACACACCTGAATTAAATCCACACTATTATTCAACCTTCTTTCATGATTCTTATATCAATCAGTTAATGGGATGAAAGAAATATTGGGACATTCAACTATGGGGTAGTTTCATGCCTGTTTGGATGTGGGAATGTTGATGGTGAAATCTGTTTAGAGTTCAAAACGTATTAGCATGAAATTTAAATTTATGAGGAAGTGTGTGCAGGTAAGACTTACGTTTACGAGAATGATGAATTAATTTCTTTGTTCACAAGACCGTAGATCCTGTATACTAACTCTTTCAACATAATTCATAGAGAGTTTTACATCAGTTAGTGGGATGTCTATAAGATCTCTAGGATCCTAATTCTTGGAGACATGTATGATTAGGTCATCCCACCGATGGTGACATGGGATGAATATTAATGGTCTCCTCCTTTTGTGCATGAGCAACTGGAAATGGATCATGAAATTATGGGGGAAGATCCCCATCTAAGGGGAGACATACACCTAGATGGGTGGATGAAAACTTTCCTAGAATTAGAGGGGAAATTCCACACTTGAAAACATCTAAATTCACACCCCAATATAGAGAATAAAAGTGCTCTGGGTACATTTTAGAGAAAATTGGAAAAGGGGATTATTAGAAAATTGGTGTATAAGCCTAGGTCCAATGTTCCTATAAAGACATATCCCACGTGATTTCTATTTATATGGTCATGTTCTTACCTCCAACCCATCCACAATTAAAATGGTGTAATAAGGCTAGATATAATTGTGGGGGCATCCATGTTGGCATATAATATGTTTTTGGGAATGGAAGTCTACATCCTAGAAATGTTTTACCGAATATTTCTGAATGTTAATGTTGGGAAGGCTCCATTCATAATTTATAGACCATTTAAAGTTTATTTTGGAATGGGTCATCACCCAATTTAGATCCTATGTTTTGTTGAGTGGGTTTGATTTCTAGGGATCCCATTCTTACTGTATGTTTCATATTTTTCTGGTATTCGGCCCCTATCCCTAAAAATCAGCCAACCCCTATTGAGGTTGAGCCTGTTCAATGAGTTTAATCTCTTACAATATATGAAAACACCTACTCAAATAAGCACTAATGATAATAAGGTTATTGATGAGATAAAATCTTATATTATAGCCATTAGGGATGGTGTGTTGGTGACTCATTTCAATGGAAAAGTAATATGTGAAACCTTTGCCCCATATAGGTTTTCATGAAAATTTAAATACCTATAAAAATAACCATATCTCCTCCACTGGACTATCAATAAAAATATAATTTTATGGTATCCCAATAAATTTGGATTCTTATAGGTAGAAATCTTAGTTAAGAAGTGAAAAAACTACCTCCAATGGGTGAGACTAGTGGATTGGCCTCCCGGTATGCTGAGGCATGGATTGCATCATACCTTGATGGGGTGTCAGTAAGAGTTATTCCTTGATTCTGGTACATATCATCCTATGAGCATAGAAAAATAGGGAAAACTTACTTTTCTATAATATATGGTTCTTATTCTATCCTGATATAATATTTATACTCTTTAGTGGATTTGGATGACAAGGTCCCATGTTCTTCCAAATGACTTGATGAAAGATTTAGTCCACCAACCTTAATCAAAAGGGATACACCAAATGAGATTGAACCCAGACAATCAAGTCGTCTCCACTAAGAAGAGACTTGAGTTCTATTTTATCATGATTCATCTATAATGGAGAGGGTTGGTAAGTATTTTAGATCTAAGACTACTTAATCATCTTTACAATAGGCTTGGATGACGTCTGAATTCATATGACTAGAGTCGGTACAACATTGGAATGGATTGTACTCTGATATTGAAATCACATGGGATCTTCTTCATGTTGGAATACAGATTCTAGGGATTGTAGATTCTTGATCCCTACATGATATTATCTTTTAAGATAATCACATTAATTTGGGGATTCACATATGTGATATTGATATTCTCATTTATGAAACTGATAGCCTAATTCATACCATGAGATGGGTGGAGTACATAATGTGGCTTGGCACTATATAAGTAATCAATCAATTGCATCTTGAGGAATGGTTTGATTATACTCATCATGAGTATGTGAGTTCTCTTCCTTCTTCTCATTTCAATTCCTCTCATTTCATAAATATTATTATTGATGAGGTATAAATTCATCTTAATTTGCAGTGGGTCGTGAAGAAATCAATATAGATTATATCTCCAAAATATGGCACAATTGGAACCCCTCTTGGGGTAGATTAATAATCTCATAAATTAGGGAAACTATCCCTAGGGAAGAAAGAAATAGAGGTTGATATGGTTAGGGAAACTCTATTTCCACCTTTGATACCTATCATTTAGGAGGATTATCCAAGATCTCCTTCATTGATAAACAAAGAGAAGAAGTAACTCTAAAGGGTTAAATGTTTGGATAAATTTCTCGCTAGCTGTGGTAAGGCATCCTGAAACCAATAATCTCTGATTTATGTACAACAAGTGTATAAGCCTCCATTAATTTTAGGAACTCCTTTACAATCCTATCTCAATGGATTTAAAATGTGCCTCTAAGAATGGAAGAGGGAACATCTGACCAATCAAAAATCCTTGAAAGTGAACTAGATCCCTCTATAGAAGAATAATCGAGGTCCTAGGATGAATTATCTGCTCTCAGAATTTCTCCTATCACTGCTGTAGAGAGGAAGACGGATTTTGGTAATGTCAAATGTATATCATATGATTTCATATATCGATTGCGGACTTTAGTAACTATAATATTTCAGTTTGATCTTGTTAATTGGAGGAACCTATGATGGTTGATACTGACCATATGACTATTACCAAGAAAGGTTTTGGGGACTCAAGTCATTTAATGAGGCTGATGTGCTGGTTACTGAGTCAAATATTCCACGCGTCTCCCCAAATAAGACAACCACAGGGATTGGGACATTAATATATTCCATGAGGAATCATGGAATTTACTTTCAAGAAATGATGGGAAATGTTAATATTCCTACTACTTTAGCATAATATGAGGCATATATTAGTCAATTATATGTATATGAGTATTTTTTTTTAAAAAAAATCCTTTTATACCCACTTTACAACTCATTGATGATTGGAATGTGTAGCTCCATCCTAGAAGAATGGAATAGTGACGATGCATGAACCAGTTGTTAAAGTCCATCTTAGTACAATTTTTGATAGGAGGTCAGCTCTGGCAGAATGTAAAATGGTAACTCCTTATTAGAATTGTTTAGAGAACCCCAAGAAGACGAAGGATAGTGACCCTCATTAAGAGGTTCTAGAATAATCTACTAGGATCAGGGATGCTAGGGAGAAATGTACCTCAACAGCTGAACCATTACTGGTTGAGTGTCAATAGTTGATAATCTTCCTCCTTTTATTTTACCCATTATCATTTTTGGGGATGATGATGAGTTGTTCCCATTTTTCAGTACCATAGAATTATATGGTTGGTTATGTGGTGGAATCCTATATTCCAATACATTCGATACCTGAACAAGAAGCCATTATGGATCATGAGGGAATGGGGTAAGGGGCTTCAATAAGTGTATTTATCCCAGTGTACATTTTTCTTACTGATAGAAACTTTGAGTTGGACTTGGAGCTGTATAAATCTCTCCACATCACATACCATAGGGATTTTTGGGATATATAGAGGCTAATATGTATTATTCCACTTGATGTCATGCCTTCACAAGTCCGTCTAATTTAATTCCTATTTGGAATGATGGGATACATATGATTTGATTACCATATGATTCATGCTACAATGAATGATATCATTTATAAAATGGATCAAGAGCATGAGCTTTAACCGGACCTCATAATGGTGAAGCTGGTCATCAATGCTGATGATCTCGAGGATACATTATCCCAAGAGGAGGAAAAATATACCAAGAAGTTGGAGGAATTAGATAGCAAATTAATTATAAAACTATTAAACTATCATGTTATCAAGAGGATTTGGATTATGATTACATGGATCTTGTACAAATCCCCAAAAATTAGAATAATCCAAAACTGAATGGTTAATGTCCATTATGGCTGTAGTGGAAGTGCTTCACTGGGCTAAGGAGACTAAAATATTTTTGTTTACTAGGATTCAACTGGTTAATGATGGGTCTTGGGAGGCCATTCAATAGATGAAAAGTTATGTGGATTATCTCTTATAATATTTATGTAGAGAATCTTACTTGTGGATACTCTTATGAATTATTTTCAACTCACAAATGAATTAAATTTCTTTTTCAGTCATTTATATATCCATCGTTATTTTTTTCTGTAATAATAATATGAAATTGGATTTAATTTACATAGAAATATATTTTTTTCACCAGCAATTCATAACTGTAGTGATGGGATGGAAAAAATGCTCTAATTGTTTCCTAATCCATGAGGCCTAGCAAGCATAGTTTGACTGTTTCTTTCTTTATTTGGACAACCCTACAATAAGTTTTTTATTTTCTGTCATCAACCTAGTTTTTTACTAAGATCAATAAAAAGGAGACATAGAAGGAGGGACATGAATTTTTCTTAGGGATCCCTTTCCATGTTTTTGGACTTATTGTTTATGTTCCTTTTATCTTTTTATCACTGAATATTTTTCTTAAAATATGTATATCATAGGTGTAGTGACTTGAGAGATGAATTTTTTTTATAGGGTTCCCTTTGTTAGTTTTCAATCAAGGGATTATTGTGTCTATTTTTGTGAGAATTTTAAATTCATTAATTCAAGACTAATATGGCTAGTGTTTTAGGTCAAATATATTTGACCATAAAGTTTGGAATAATGACCGAATCATGGTTTGTGGTCTGTGAATGTTATAGAATTCATTAGATATCCAATGTGTAAAATTTACCCATAATTATTTCTTTCCCAAATCGAAAAAATATACCCAGAAAGAGAGGTGGAATATATTTTCAACGAAGTTTCCACTTGTTGAAAAACCAATTTTGTGGGTTGTTTTATGCTAGGACAACTAGGGTACGTACTGCATAGTTAATAATTAAACCCTTTGACTGACAGGATCTGAAATGTTTTAGAAACTAATGAAATCAAATATTGTTGTATTAAAAAATAGTCAAGAAAATTAGTGTTCAAGAATTTCAATATCCTACTGCTGACGACCGAGGGGATTTTATGGAGAATTAGATTTCTCAAGATCATGATTGGTAGTTTTTCCAAAGGGGGTGTTTGAAAATGAATGGAATACTTATACTGGCATCAGCTATGAATGTGAGACTACTCTTACATGAATTTAACTCCAATGAAGGAGGGTAAATTTTTTTAGACGATCAATTTCATGGGGGAAGGCCCCTTTTTGACAAGATAAATTGTATCATGCAATTTAATGTCATGTGATCAGGACACTGGACATATAGTTTAATTTTTAGAGTAAGTATGTTATTCTATACAATTTACTTTTTTATAATAAGGAAATTATTCTATATAGTTTAAATTCATACATAAAGTAGATTATAGTGGGCTATAATTTAAGGTCTTTATCTTTGATTGAAAGGTTGATGGCTCTTATATTCTTGGTAATCCATCTAAAAATGTGCTATTCTATTTAGGTGTGAGATGAGGAAGTTTTATATTTTTGTTTGGAGATCCATAGATCTAAAGAGTGATATAGGGAAAATGGATTATAGTATTAGAGGTGTTCTCTCTTGAGGAATAAGTTACCATTGGTTGACAAACCCATTTGAGGTCTATTTTATGAAAGGACAACATGGGCACATACTGCATAGTGAATAGTTGGATCCTTTGGCAGAAAGGCCCTAAAATTTGTTCCTAGCATATGAAACTCCAATCGGGGTGTGTTAGATCATATTCATACAAATATGTCCTCATGAATTTCAAAATTCTATCACAAAAAATCGATGGATGTTTGTGGAGATTTAGATTTTCCTAGGCAGAGAGTTTAGTTTGAGGGAGGAATATACCTAAATAAAGAACAATTATTTCAAGTAAACATTTCTCATGAATGGGGAAAGTGGTTTCTTATGTAGTTTTTATCAATCTAAGGGGAAAATAGTGTCTATAGTTGTAGTTCATTTTTCTAGGAACTTTGAAATGATATGGATGCATGGACTTTCGAACGAAGGACATCCTAACATACTTAAGACATGGAGAAGGTAATTTTAAACCATGGTATTAGGGGTTCTTACATCAGGACAGAGAATATGGGATATATATGAAGGATAACACATACCACATCAAATAATGTGTTTTAAAAAATTTTCATTAATGATCATAAGGAAGGAGGAGGATTCTCCCAAGAGTAAAGTTGCCATTGGTTGAGAAACCCATTTTGTGGGATGTGTTATTCAAGGCTAATAGGTGTGCATAATACAAAGTGAAAATAGTTCTACCCTTTGACCTATTAGCCTATTAGGACAATCGTTTTATGCTAGTTCGATTACGTCATGAATTTAATAGTAAAGAAAAAGAGACCTATGTTATCATACATTCTGTCACTGGGAGCTTAAAAAATATAATGATGAATTGAATGTGTCCAAGATTAGGAGTATGACGTGATGAATGAAAATTTATTATCACAAAGAAATTGTTTGGACCGATATCCTCTTGAGTTTTGGATCCCTTTCATATATTTTACTCATACGTAGAATAGAAACATTTTATTTCCTTGGTGGACCCCTTGATGAGGGGGTAAAAAATTCAAAGCTCTTGAAAATAGTTTTGTTTGTATACAAAAGTGGGGGAATTTTTTCATTACCCCATGGTTGAGACTGTTAATTAAGTACTAGGAATCACTACATATCTTAATGTTATGAAATTGAAAACATACATAATTATTTGGTTACCATGCGGTTTAATTTCATTTAGAGAGGACATTGTCCTTTCTTTTTAATATCATGTGGTAAGTATAGAGATATTTCGACATGAAGAACAATGGAATATTGTTGTTGGACTTGGTCACAGGGTCCAAGAATCACTACATATCTTATTGAAGAAGAATCAAGCCACACATTGTTATGAAATAACAATTACCCACAATCATTGATTTCATATGGGGAGGAAATGGGGGGGGGGATTATTTTTGAATACGGGTTCATGCATAGGGTGAGAACCTGTACTGGATACTCTCATATAGATATGACTCACACGTGAGAGGGTGTGGGTATTTTCTATATTGTGATACAATTGGGACCATGATTGAAGATTCATGCATCACTACTTATCACACTGAAGTTAGAATCAAGCCACATGTTGTTCTGGAAGGAATCTGGCTAATTGTTATCATGTGATGTGATAAGTACAATTCATGTTCCTTTTAGTTTCTTGCATCCTGGACCAAGAAAACCCCAATTTGAATTGATACACCTTACTTATGTGGGGAACTCTTTTATCAAAATCATAATCCCATGTGGGTTATTCCTAATTTGATAAACAATGATTGGAGAAGGTTTAATCCATAATATATATGAAATACCATGGAAGGATTTTGGTATTTAAATTCATTGGTGGTTGGTCCATGAGATATGATCCAATCTTCTCTATGTATCTCATTTCAATGAGAATTATGCCATGAATAGTTCTTAAAATCCCATATAGTTTGACATTATTCAGTAAAAAACAATATGAAACATCCTGTAATGAAAAAAATGTTGATGTTTGGCCCCATGAGGGAGATCCAGTAGTCACTACATATCTCAATAAAATGAGAATAATGTGACACATCATTCTTGAAAGACTCCTTATGGAGATGTGATTCGTATACTTGGGGTGGGGGTTTTTTATTTTTATTGAAGCTGGAACTGAGATTAGAGATCCATACTTCACTATATATCTTATCTGAATGAGAATCAAGCCACATGTAGTTCATGAAATTTTTTCCCAACAGAAATATCATAATGAAATGGGGAAAGGGGAATTAATATTATTCAAAATGATGATTGGGCCAAACACATGTGACCTAGGAGTCATTATGAATTTCGTTGCAATGATAATCAATCCATATATTCTAGAAGAGTTACCTGTTTAGATTTGGTTCATACCTAGGAAAGGGAAATATTTTTCTTTGAGTTTTTTCCTAGAATCGATATTGGATACCCATTAATTACTATGTATAACATTAGAGTGATAAAAAATCCACACATAGTTGTTGAAAAATTGTGTACTTTAATGTTATCTGAGAAGGATTTTGGTCACCTAACATGAAATAAATTTTACAACTACACCATGGGTTAAGAAACGTCTTCCACTACATATAATTCTAGAGAAAGAATCAATCCACACATAGTTATTGGAAAATTTTCCCCACACTAATCGAGTTTTGACATGAGGATATGAGCTTTAATGCTTTCTAGAATGATGATTGGTCCCGACATGCGTGATCGTGAATTCACTATGAACCCCATTTTAATGAGAATCAATTCATATGTTATGGAATTTTCCCTATGTATATTGGTTTCATACACATTTAAAGTGTGAATTTGTTTTATGTTCATATCTAGACCAGAGATTATAGAACTGGCCATCACTATGTTTCTCATTAAAATGAGAATCAAGCCACATGATGTTCTTGAATAACAATGTATTTTAATGTCATCCATAATGGAAATTGGTCACATGATGTGAAAGAAATTTTGTAGATGGATCAAGTGATGTGACCCATGTATCACTATGCATCTCTAGAGAAAGAATCAAGCCACATCCAGTTCTTAAAAAGGCTCCCTATAGAGATCTGATTCGTATGTAGGAAAAAGGGGTATATATATATATATATATTATTTATGTATGATTTTATTTAAAAATTAAATTAATTAAATTAATAAACTTATTTTCCAAAAATGGACTTCATTTTGGAATTCTAAATATCAAGAAATTTTAAGGGTTAATTATTCGTATTTTTCTGAAAATTTTGAATTTTTGATGAATAGTGAATACGATAAAATACTGTATATTCAAATTATTGGTAAAATAAACTATTTATGATATCATAAGTGATTTAAGGCCACTTATTTCAATACCACATTCCATTATTACTATTTTGGGTCACATTAATTAATATTATTCATATTCTTGAGAAAATATATTATAACAATGATTAAAATAATGAAAAATACCCCCTCTCCTACACTATAAATACCACCCTCATTCCCCTATTCCTCCCACAACTATGAAGCCTTGTTCCTTACCTATGTTTTGCCCAATAATCATCCATATTCTCTTCCCAACTTCATAGAGCTTATGGTCTCACCAAAAGGCCAAAACCAGAGGCCTTAAGAGGGATCTTAAGGAGAAGAGATCAAGAGGTAAACATCCTCTTTCATTTCCTTTCATTATTTTCATTTTATGTTATTATTTTTCATTCAATTTGTATTATGTTAAAATATTTCATTCCATATCCCCCTTCCCTTATTATTTAATAATGATGAGATACCAATTTTATCTCATCTAATTACTTTATTAAAATTTAAACCACGTCGTTAGGCTGCCGAATTTTCGTAAGGAATTTCTCAAATTTTCTTTTCTTTTGACTTCCTTTATTTTCTTATTCTTTCCTAACCTCCTATTATACAAGAGGAATGAAAGCTATATAATATTTTATATTATGTATGTTCTCATTTTCATGGAAAATTCATCATCAATCTTCTTCTCCTCACCCACTTATTCAAGGAATTTAAAACATTCTCTGTGATGTGTCGAATTACCGACATCATGGGTGATGTGATTTAAATTTGATTTAATTCCTTAAACTATAGTCATGAAATAATTTTTATGGTTGAACCCAGTTATAATATTTGTATTATTTCTCATACATTGTTCTTTATTTATTTTTTACACATGGTTTTAAATTATAAAACAAAACGAGGTTGTTATTATGAAATAACCACTACAATGATCAAAAGAGACATCATTAATGTTTTAACTTATGAATCATCATCATGTAATAATTAAAAATGATAAATGGTAAAATTTATGGATTTTGGAAATATGTATATACCACTACATTCTCAATTATATAGTCTCACTCCCAATATACTAGAACATCCATCATGAACCAATCATGTAAATCATGTAAAGAACTCACCCAAAAACAGTGTAAGGAAAAATATACTAATAATTAAAGGGTAAAATGATGTAATGAAATTATCATATAAGGTATTATAAAGCTTTAAATGTTTTATTAAGATATTAATAATATTATTTTAACCATTATATAAAAGTAATAAATACGTTTTAAGTAATTCAATCCCCAGGTATGGGAATTCTAAACCTGATATCCATTCATTGGGTTAACATTCTACTTCATTATTTATGTGGTATTAAAATTATTTTGGTGATAGTTTTTGTATATAATTTGTTTCATTATGTTTATTTAAAGTTTTTTTATTCTTATTACATCCACTATATTAAGTCTCACATAAATTATATGATTTATTTAAGGGTATTTTCGTTTAAAATCCTCTTTTTAAATTATGTTTTACGAAATTTCAAAGGAAATATTTTTGTACAATTATTCATGTTGTACAATTGTTTTCTGGTTCTTGGGAATTGTTTATGATGAAGGGTGGGAACTATATTTACCTCCAATGCATTGGGTATGTGGACATTTGTGGTTGGCCATATTGTTACTCCAAGTGTAACTGCAATGGTTACACAAATTGTAAGGTAGAAATGAGAGTTACAAATTTTATGGTAGTCAAGAGGGTTACAAGATTGTGTAAGTAATTCCCAAGATACAATTATGCTTATATTAATGTTCTTATGTGTTTTTTTGAATCTTTTGGAAATATCATGTTTCACAAGGTAAGTATATATGAGTGACGATTATGTCTTTTGAAAATGTTTTCATACGTTACAAGTATTCATGGACTAATGTGCTCTTTACTTCTTTTAAATCCCTTAATGAGCTTTTTTTTTTATCATTCCAATTTTTTTAAATGATTTTAGCAGGTCATAAGGATGTGTATGACAATGAAGGCAGCCAAGATAAATTTTTTATGAATTTTAAAATAAATAATGTTTTATGATTTAATGTTTTATATTTTGAAAAAATGGAAACTGTCTTTATAGTATCCACTATATAACAATGTGTAATGTTATGAATGTAGTATATTCCAATTATCTAAATCTATAAACATTGAATGATACTCAATGTAAAAGTAAGTGATTTTTTGACTAAAATAAATATTATTTAAATTAATAAGGTTGGGTCCTTATAGTTGGTATCATAAGATATTTTAGATAACATTAGGGGTAGGATGATGTTATTATATTACCATAATTGTTTTATTTACTCTAGGGAAAATTTGAAATGTTATTTCATTTAAATATTACTATGTTGCTTTGACTAAGATATGTTTGTTAAGAATGGTTGTTCGTAGAAGAATCAGAGAAGCTGAAGAGGAGAGGCACTGACAGAATGACATCCTTCCGAATCTACAACCCAAAATGGTAGGGATTGGAACTGAGTAGTTTGTGAAAGTAATGGCTTAGATGAAGTAGTAAATAAATGGTGGAGGCATCCATGTAAGAGAACAAACAGGGTGACCACAACTGAACATGACAATAGTTGAACATTTTATGAGACAACACCCTCTTACTTTCAATGGATCTTCTATCCTAGTAGTAGCTGATGTTTTGATTAAAGACCTTGAAAAGATATTAAATGTTTTCGGATGTTTAAACAATCAAAAGGTAAGTCTTGAAATTTATCATTTTAAAGGTGAAGTTGATCTATGGTGTTAAATGGTAAATAATATCAGGGATTGAGTGGATATTGATTCCTTAGAGTGGGATGAATTTAAAAGTATTTTCCTTGAAAAATATTTTTCTAAAGTGGTGTGACAAAGGATGGAGAGGCAATAACTTAAATTGAAACATTAGGAAGATTCGGTAGTCATGAATGAAGCGAACTTCACCCAACTAGTGAGGTATGATCCAAATATTATTATAGATCTTGATAGAAAAATCAACCTCTTTAACTCAGGACTGAAGCCAAGGTATCGAAGGGCATTGGCCTCTCATGAATTAAAAAGTTATGAGAAACATGTACTTTGTTCTGAGAGGGTAGAGGTGGAGTTTGCTGATGATCACATTAACTTTGAAAAAAAAAAGATAAGAAGAGGTCCAGATGGAAAGTAATGGGTAAGAATCAACCAAAGAAATCTATTGATTATAAAATCCAGTTTCTAGTTTGTGAAAAGTGTGGCAAGAAGCACCCTGGGGAATGTCTTACCAAAATTGTAATGTTCTTAAATGTGGTATTTTTGGACATATGGCCTGAGATTGTAATGAAAATGATCCTAAGACTAATCCTGATAAGAAAACAATAATGTGTTTTAAATGTGGTGAGATGGGTCATTATGAAAATGCCTTACCAAAGAGAGATCCAAATGGTGCAATTAAGACATACTATAAGAAGAATGGTGTAGTATTATATTTTGTGACTACGTCAGCAGATGTCGATCCATCCCATGATGTTGTATCAGGTACATTGTTTGTTTACTCATATTTTGGTAAAGTTTTGTTGGATACGGGGTCAACACATTCCTTCATCTCTGAGAAAGTTTCTGGTAAATTAGAAATATCACCTCAAAAAATGAGACAAGAACTTTTTGCTGAAGCTCCACAGAGAAATATTATTGCAAAGAGGAATTATAAGAATCTTTCTATTGTGGTCTGTGGAAATAAATACCTGTAAACCTTGTTGTTTTCCCCTTATTCTTGTTTTATGTAATTATGGGAGTGGATTGGATTTCTGTATATCATGCAATGATTGACTCTAGATCTAAAGAAGTTGTTTCTCAGAAATAGTTTCAGTTTGTATACAAGAATGAACCCATTCAATTGATAACATATCATGATGCTGAAAAACTGTAGAAAGATGGAAATGAAATTTATATTGATCATATTATTTAAAATAAGGGAACTGTTCAGATTGATGATGTGCCTATGGTAAATGAATACCTTGATGTTTTTCTTGATGAGTTACCCAGTGTCAAAATTGATCCTGATGTCAAATTCACAATTGAC
This sequence comes from Viscum album, assembly GCA_963277665.1. Taxonomy (NCBI): domain Eukaryota; kingdom Viridiplantae; phylum Streptophyta; class Magnoliopsida; order Santalales; family Viscaceae; genus Viscum; species Viscum album. The sequence continues at coordinate 1,856,942,886 of OY728158.1, read as the reverse complement.
ATAGTTCCTGATGCTAAGATAATTTTAAACCCCCATATCATATGTCTCAAATAGAAATTGTTGAATTGAAAAATCCATTACAGGATTTTCTTGATAAAGGATTTATTCATCCTAGAACTTCACCATTGGGATATCCTATTTTATTAGTTGAAAAGAAAGATGGTTCCATGAGAATTTTCATTGATTGTAGAGTTTTGAATAACATCATTATTAAAAAAAGTATCATTTCCTCACATTGATGACTTGTTTGATCAGCTCCAAGGAGCTCAATTATTTTCCAAGATTGACTTGAGATCCAGATACCATCAACTAAAGGTGAAAGATTTTGACATCCCCAAAACATCCTTTCATACTAGATATGGGCATTATGAATTTTTTGTTTTTCCATTTGGATTAACTAATACACCTGCAGTATTCATGAATCTTATGAATAGAATATTTCACGAGTTATTGGATAAGTGTGTGGTTGTGTTTATTGATTACATTGTATATTTTTTTAAATATAAAGAAAATCATGAAACCATCTAAGGGTGGTTTTACAAACCCTAAAAGAAATCCAACTGTAGGGAAAATTCAGCAAGAGTGATTTTTGGTTGAAACAAATTTATTGTTTTGGAAAAATTATAAATAATGATGGAATAAAAATTGATCCTGCCAAAACAAATGTGGTTGATGAATGACCAAGACCTACAAATGTTACAGAAATTTATAGTTTTCTTGGATTATCAGGTTTTTACCGATGGGTTGTTATGAACATTGCATGCTTAACTAGCTAGATAAGTAAGTTAACATGAAAAGGGGTTAAATTTAGTTGGATAGAAAAATGTGATATTTGTTTTCAGGAACTAAAGAATAGATTGGTGAATACTCTAGTTTTTTCCTTGCCTTCCAAAAATGGTGAGTTTGTAATCTACAATGATACTTCTTTGAATAGACATGGTTGTGTTTTTATGAAAAATGATCAGGGAATTTCTTATGCTTCAAGACAACTAAAACCTAGTGAGCTAAATTATCCCACACACGATTAATAATTGATATTTGTGGTTTTTTAATTTGAAATTTTGGAGGCATCATTTATACAGAGCCAAATTTCTAATATATAGTGACCATAAAAGTTTGAAGTATATATTCACTCAGAAGGAATTAAACATGAGGTAGAGAAGATGTCTTGAACTGATAAAGGATTATGATTTCATGATTAATTACCATCCTGGAAAAGAAAACAAAGTGTCATATTCCTTGAGTCGAAAACATCATGCATCATTCACAATGTTATGTTTGTAAAATGATCCCTTTATTAATGATTTGATGATTTTTTTCTTAGAAGTTTTTGGTGCATAAAATACCTCTGTTTTGTATTAGGTTTCAGTGTAGTCATCTGTATCGGAATGAATTATGCAAGCACCGAAGGAAGAACATGTGCTACAAAAAAGGGAGAATTGGTTAAAATGGGTAAGTTTCTAGAATTTAACCTTGATAAATTCTATGTTTTACAATTTAGAAAAAGGATTGTGTGTGCCTTGTGATTCTCATTTGAAGAATGATTTGATGTGTGATGCTCATATTTCTTCATTTTCAGTTCATCTTGGTAGTAATAAGATGTATAGAGTGTTTTAGGAGTATTATTGGTGGGATGGAATGAAAAGAGATATTGTTGATTTTACCATGAAATATTTGACATGTCAACAGGTTAAAGAAGAGCAAAAGTTACCAAAGGGGATTCTTTATCCTTTTCCAGTGCCATAGTAGAAGTGGGAGAATGTATCCCTAGACATTGTGGTTTCTTAACTATGATATCATGAGGTAAAAATGAAATTTGGGTTAATGTTGATCGACTAACAAAATCTGAACATTTTATTTCCATTTGAGATACAATGTATTTGGATCAGTTTTCTTGATTGTACCTCAAAGATATTGTCAGGCTAAATGGATTTCCACCTTCCATTGTATCTGACCGAGATCCCAAGTTCAGTTTTAACATTTGGAAGGGACTTCAAAATTCATTGGGAAGATAATTAAATTTCAGTTCAACTTTTCTTCCTCAATCAGATGGAAAATTAGAAAAAATGATTCAAACTTTAGAGGATATGCTCCGACTTGTTCAGTGGACTATCAGGGAAGTTGGGATCATCATCCTTATTTAGTTGAGTTTTCTTATTTTTATAGTTTTAATTCTTGTACACAGATGGCACCTTTTGAGGCATTGTATGGAAAGAGGTGTCAGACTCCAAAATTTTGGGCTGAAGTCAGTGAAAGAAAGTTGACGGGGCCAGAATTTGTAGAGGAAGTGGCTAAGAAAATGAAGATGATCTGGCAGCACATGAGGACAACACAGAGCAGGAAGAAAAGTTATGCAGATAAAAGATGGAAAGACTTCTCTTTCGAGGTAGGTGATCATGTTTTCATTAAAATCCCTCCTTTGAAAATTGTGATGTGTTTCAGTAAGAAAGGGAAGCTAAATATGTCGTTCATCAGTACTTTTGATATCCTGGAGGAAGTTGGAATAGTTTCATACCGTGTAGCTTTGCCTCTGAATTTGTCTCAGGTACACAATGTTTTTCATGTTTCGATGTTGAGGAAATATGTGCCAGATTGGACTAATGTTTTGAGCCCAGAAGCAATTTAGTGAGAAGAGAACCTTTTTTTGAAGAGAAACCAGTTCAGATCCTTGATTGAAGGGAATAGGTATTGCGGAATAAGGTAATCTAATAAAGAATGGTTTTTTGGAGAAACCACATGGTAGAAGAAGCAACATGGGAGTCTGAAAATGCTATGAGTGAATGTTACCCTCATATGTTAAACAAGTAAATAAAATTGCGAGGATGCAATTTTTTGAAGGTGGCAATAATGTAACACCCCATGGGTTTTTAAAAAAATAAATGGAAATGCATGAAACTTTGTTTTAAGTAGATATTTATAACTATGCATTAAAAATAATTTTTCCACTTCTAGGTTTTAAATTTTGAAAAAATGTCATCTAGAATTGTGTTCAGTAAGTTATTTAGAGTCTAATAGAACCAACATGTTCTTTTGGTGAATAGTAACATTCCCTTATGAATAGTAATATGAATAGTAGTATGACCCTAATGAATATTACATCGTAATATTATTTAATTTTCTTAAAGATTGAAGATAATGACATTTTGGTTAATTTATTAATGTGATATAAAAGCAGTTATAGTTTTAAAATTGATAATTTTTGAATTAAGTATAATTTTATATAAAAATTAAATTAATAATATATAGAAATTTAATTTCAAAAAATGGACTTCATTTTTTAATTCTACACGTCGGGAAATGGTAAGAGTCAATATTTGGTATTTTTCTGAAATTCTTGAATTTTTTATGAATAGTGAAATACAGAAAAATACCGTATATTCAAATTATATGTAAAATACACTATTTAGAACATCATAAATGATGTTAGGACACTTATTTCGAACTCACATTCCATTATTACTATTTGGGGTCACATGAATTAAGATTATTCATTGTCTTTAGAAAACATATTATAATAATGATTAAAAAATGAAAAATACCCTCTGTCCTACACTATAGATACCACCCTCATTCCCCTATTCCTCCAACACCTCTCAAGCCATGAGACTTACCTATGTTCTGTCCAATACTCCTCCCAGGGATATTCCCAACGTCCTAGCACTACTGGTATTACCAAAAGGCCAAAACCAAAGGCCATAAGAGGGATCTCAAAGAGAAGTGATCAAGGGGTAAACATCCTCTATCATTTTCTTTCTTTCCTTTCATTTTATGTTATTATTTTTCATTCCATTTGTCTTGTGTTGGATATTTCATTACATATCCCCCTTAATTCCCATATTATGTAATAATGTTGAGTGACCCATTTTTTCATGAAATTATTTTATGAAAATTTAAACAATGTCGGTAGGCTACATAATTTGCGTACAGAATTTCTAATTTTTTTTTATTTTGAGTTAATTTATTTGATTCTTCAATCCACACCTACTCTTATCCAAGAGGCATGAAATCTCTAGAATCTTATATATTCTGGATTTTTTCATGTTCATGGAAAATTCATCATCAATATTCTTCTCCTCCCCCATATATTCAAGGAATTAAAAACATTTTATGTTATGTGTTGAATTATCGACATCGTGGATGATGTGATTTCTGTTTGGTTTAACTCCTTGAAGTATGGTCATGAAATCATTTCTACGGTTTAACAAGGTAATAATATTAATATTATGTTTCATCCATGGTTCTGGAATTATTTTGTACAGATGGTTTTAAATTATAAAACAAAATAAAGTTGTTATTATCAAAGAACCACTAAAAAGATATAAAACAACATCATCAATGTTTTAATATATGAATCATCCTCTTGTAATAATTCAAAATGAATGATTCTATAATTTATTTATTCTTAAAATATTTAAATACAACACCATTCCAATTCTGGATTCTCACTCCCAATCGACAAGAACATCCATCTTGAACCAATCATGGAAATAATGTAAAAAACTCACCCAAAAATAGTGAAAAGAACAAAAAAACTAACAATTAAAGGGTGAAATGATGTAATGAAATTTTCATATAAGGTATTATAATGATTTATATGTTTTAATAATATATTAATAACACTCTTTTAACCATTATACATGAGTTTTAAACAAGTTTTATGTAAGAAAAACCCTAGGTAAGGGAATTCTTAACCCAATTTCCATTCTTTGGGTTAACATTCTACTTCATTATTTATGTTGTATTAAAATTGTATGTGTGATGGGTTTTGTATATAATATGTTTAATTATGTGTATTTATTGTTTGTATATATATTCCATCCACTCTATTATGTCTCACTTAAATTATATGTATTATGTAAGGGGTTTTTCTTTTAAAATTTTGTTTTATGAAAAATCAAAGGAAATATTTTTTTTGTAATTATTCATGTTGTATGATTGTGCTGTGGTTCTTTGGAATTGTTTATGATGAAGGGTGGGACCAATATTTCCCTCTAATGAATTGGGTATGTTTATTTTGGAGGTTGACCGTATGGTTATGATTATGTAATTAATTCTAAATGATACCTTTATTGTTATATTTATATTCTTATGTGTTGGGTAAATCTTGTAGAAATCTCATGTTTCACAATGTAATTATATATGAGTGAAAATTATGTATTTTGAATTTTTTTTTCCTATGTTAGAAGTATTCCAGAACTAATGTGCTCTTTCCTTCTTTTACATCCATTACTGAGCTTTTTGTGCTCATCCAAAGTTTTTTTAAATGATTTTCACAAGTCATAAGGATGTTTAAGACAAAGAAGGATGACGAGTTAAATTTTTTGAATAATTATCAAAGAAATAATTTTATAAGCTTTATTGTTTTATATTTGGAAAATAATAGAAATAGTTTTTATGGTATCCATTATGTAACAATGTGTAATTTTATGAATGTATTATGTCCCAATTATATAAAGCTCTAAACTTGAAAAGATCCTCAATGTAAAAGCAAGTAATTTCTTGACTAAAATCATGATTATTTAATTTAATAAGGTCGGGTACTAATAATAATTGTAACACCCTAAGCTTCCACCACACTCTTCTCTTTGAATAATACAATAGCGTGTGTTGTACGCGACTTCGAGTTCTAACACACACCACAACCAATAAAACTAGCCGTTATGAATAATAATGTCCAATATTTGAAATTTTATAAATTTTAAATTTAAAAATGGAATTCATTTTTGGATTCAGAATATCGAAATTAGCTTAGGTTGAATTTTTGGTATTTTTCTGAAAACATGCAATTTTTGATGAATAGTGAAAAAACATTGAGTTATAGTTTAAAACAAAATTTTTATAATTATTTATTTTATTTAAATTTATTTTTGGTCAAAAAAGATACATAATACCAATATATGTTCAATGTAATTCATTGGAGTCGGTTTATAATAATTTTAGATATATAAAAATTTTATTGAAATTTTTACCATCTTTTACCCATCTTCTAGAGGAATTTGCAAATTCACATAAAACATAATTTTACCGCTTCTGTGAGTGTAATTTCAAAAATACTAGAGACACGGTGAATATGAAGGAGTAAAATGTGGTTCAATAAGATAAAAATAATGTTTTGGTGAATAGTAAAATTTTACTTTTATTTACCACGGTTAAAAGTAAATAGGGTAATTAATGGTAAAAATTATATTATTATTACCCTAAAACATGTCCTAATTCTATTGTATAAGTATAATTAAACCATAAACAACCTTAGGAATAAAATATAAACCTTTTTGGTCCACTTGGATTAGATTAGGACATTTATTATTATTTAATTTAAAGAAGAGTTAAAAGAGTTAAAATCAATGCTTAATAACTAAAACATTTTTAATATAGGGTTATACAAAAGATAAATTAGATTATAAATATTCACTAGTAAGATAAAAGGATTTCCTACATAATTGAATTTTATTTATAATTTTTATACATTAAATAATTTAATTTATTTATTACATAATGGTGATGTAGTAATTACCTAATTAATGAAATATTAAAATAATTGATTTTATAAATATCCAAATAAATGTAATTTGGGACTTTTTATGAATTCCACTAATTTTATTGGTTAATATGACATTTTAGGATTGCTTAAATGAATTTGGTTCGAATTAATAAAGTTGTTAAGACTTTAACAAAAATTAATTATTAAATAATGTCAAAATTGACATAAAGGAGTATTTAAAACAAATATTATATTATTAATTGATATTCTATTTCTAAAAATAAAAGGTTTGGCCAAATGACTTCCATATGGTTAATAATGAACCACTTGGGGTTCTCTTGGAATGTTATAGTAAGTTTATTAACCATATAATATAAAAATATAAAGAGACATGGTAAATGCCAAACTATTTAACTAAGAGTTAAATATAAATGATAAGGTTAATATAGTGACCCAAACCTGTATAAAATATATTAGTTTAAATTATTTCGTCCCATACCCACCTTAGACTCTAAATAAGTCACTTTTGAGCCATTATAAACTGAATATGAATTTATTATAAAATAATATTATAAGTTTTTCCTAAGGTACCCCTCACCCCTCTTATAAAAGGGCACTCCCACTTCTCTCAAATTAATAACTTCAAAGAATTTTGGTTCGGACAACCCCTGACCAAATATCCTCTCAACTTTACTCACTTCATTCTAGAGGACTTACATTATTCAGAAAGCCATCTTAAGGAGCCCTTTTGATCAAATCAAAAGGAAGAACCCGAAGAAGAGGTAATGTTTTCACCACCCTCTTTCAAGTTCTTTTCTTCTTCCACTTATTCTTTCTTTTTTATTTCCATTATAAAATAATAACTCTAGTATATTCTATATATTTTGATTTCATTATAAATATGGTACAACCATATTCAGTATTCTATCCATCCCTTGGATGACATGTCACCATACGTGCGTACGTATGGCTTACCGTCTCCACGTCGTGGTGTAATTGTTATTCAATACATTATTATTTGTATGGGTATAATAATGATGTGTAATTCATGTAAATAATAAATATAACATGATAATGATTCTGTATATATGATACACTATCCAATTATATATTATTTTAAAATCAAAATAATGATATTTTTGCTCATGCGTACTTACATACTACCATCTCCACGAACGCGATAAGATTCATTACCCATCGTATCCATTCAAGACAAATTTTTATTTGATAATTTAAAAATAATATTTAAGGATTGGATATCATTATGGATAGGAAAAATATACAACCTATGGATAACAAACATGGCTTATGTAACAAAACATATAAAAGAAAACATGTAAGTGAATACCCAAAACGACGATAATACTAAAATATTATTAACAAAGAAATATTAAAAGATCATATATGATATCATATTTATTTATATTATTCTTTTATAATTTAATAAAAATGATTTAACTATTATACAGGAGGTTAAATTAACCTATACCAAGGAAAAGTACAAGGTGAGGGTTTATTTCAAAATCTCTTCATTATACGTGGTTGTTTATATGTAATTATCTACTGGGACCTCTTTGTCATCAAAATCCATGTTTCTTAAAAATGTATTTCAAATAATTATTACTATTTTACAGACTATGGGTTAAAATCATTTATACCCTTATTTGACTTTTTATAAGAAGTTTATGAAGGAATCATTCTGTTGTTTTCCAAAAAAGGTCCCTTTTAACCTTTTCGACAAAATTAAGGTAAGAATGTTTTTTAACTTATATGGAAGGTGCAGTTATTTTACGCCATTATAAAATCTTCTAAGCTTCCCTTACAAGATTATAAAGATAGTTTCAAATTAAATTTTTTATTTTATAATTATGTGACTTTTAAATGATTAAAAAATAGATATTTCTCTCAAACAGTTTTGATTTCTTCTATGTCAACATCCTTTGATGGATTTAAAGTTTATTCGAAGTTGATTTATCATGATAAAAAACATCCATATTTTATTGAAGGTTTTGTGATATGTTTGACTGTGGATGTTCTATTTTTATTCCATTCATGGTTTATGGTTAAATTATTGACATTTTGTATGCTAGTTTTATACGAATGTTTATGATATGTTTGATCCTTTTCATATGAGGAATGTATTGAAAATAGTAAGTGACGGTTGGAGCCCAATATAGCTCCTCGATGCATCGGTAGGTCTCATGAGACAACTATACATGGAATTGTCCAAGGTCCTTTACCAATTTGATAAATGGTTTTGGCCGAGGCCTTAATCATTTTTAGACGTCTTGGCCTAGGAATTGACAAAATGTTTCAGAATGTCCGACATTATACATATCCTCATTATGAAAATTATATTGATGGTTCATGTGGTCATTCGACTAGTAGAATTCCAATGATTATGTTTTATTATGGAATTATTTACTCAGCTCATATTCCTGCCATAAAAGTATTCATGTTTATTATTGGTAAAGGCAGGTGGTTTCAATTATTCACCATGCTTAATATTTATGTTATCTTCCACTGTATTGATTACCCTTACTGAGAATTTGAGCTCACCCTTTTCTTATGTTTCATTTTCCCAGGATATGAAGAAGCTAGTTATGAGTGACTTGCAGGCATTATTTAGGAGGCTTGAATGTTTCCAATGGAATAAATTCGTGTTGTATTCCTTTTCATGTTGTAAAGTTGAACTTATGTATGAATCTTGTTTCCAAGGCTACTAAACTAATCGGTCTTTAGAGATTTGATCTTTTCTGTTCATGCCAATGTTATGAATAATGCACTGACTCTGGGTAATTGGGGTCAGGGCATTACAATTGGTATCAGAGGATTTTTCGTACAAACCATGGAATCTAGATTTAGATAAACTCTGATTAGAGCACATAGACCTAAGATTGAATTTAGGATTAGTATAGAAGAACTTCCTAGAATTTTGGTATTGTAGATGTTTAGTGAGTTGTCCGAGAATTAAATCCATATATGGATACAAGAAGGTAGAGGTGGATCTGGCACATATGTACCTAGGGGTAAAACCCGAAAACACCGCTTTGAGCTAGACTCGAACGAGAACTGGTGCACGAAAATGGGCCTTGTTGCACTCTTGTTTACAACACTCCCGAGGGATATGCTTAGGGTAATTATCATTTTCTTTAAAAACCATTATGAAGGGTTTATGAGTATATACTTCCTCAAAGAAAACATATTTATGATTATGGATTATATTCATAAAATGTTTAATTTATGTTATGTGTATTACAAGTTTGGATTTATGTATTGTGATTCATAAACTAAGCTAGTGTATTCCATTGTTTAGAAATGGCGCCTAGTGGAAGGAATGGAAACCAAATCAATGCATGCACTCCATGTAGGGATTACCCTCCTGCTCAAGATAATTATAGTGGAGCTGGTGATGAAACTGGTGCTGATTGGTTAATCACCATACTGGGACAACTCACTCAGGTTATGAATACACTACCACAAAACTGGGCAAGGCATGCGCCTACCTTTATCAGCGCTAACGGAAAAGCGCTGATAAAGGCCTTCCACTGTATCAGCGCTAGAAAAGCGCTGATAAAGGGTCCCGCGGATTTATTAAAAACCCACAGGTCCTCTTCCTCCTCCCCGCACACAATCAAGCTCTCGCGGAAGCCCTCGTCTGTGCCGCTGCCGCCGCTGCCACCGCTGCCGCCGCCTCCTTCTCCTCCGCCGCGGCCGCCGAAACCCCTCCCCCTTCTCTCCTTCTCTCTCCCTGCACCCCCCCTCCTCTGTGTAGCAGCCCAGCCGAAGCGCTCCCCCTCCGGCGCACTGCCCCTCCGGCGCGCTCCCCCTCCGGCGCGCTCCCCCTCCGGCGCGCTCCCCCTCCGGCGCCGCTCCCCCTCCGGCGCCGCTCCCCCTCCGGCGCCGCTCCCCCTGTGGTGCCGCTCCCTCGCGCAACCACCTCCGGACCCCGCTGCTCCCTCATCCCCTTCACCGTGTCGTCGGTCCCTGCGCGACTCCCTCGGTGATCACGGTGCCCTCTGTCGCTCCCCGGCCCAGCAGACGCCCCTCCCAGCTTGTTCCCTCCATCGCGTGACGCCACCTCCGTCGCTGCCCTCCCATCGGATTCCAGCTGCCGCACCTCCTCCTTCTCCCTACATAGCCCGACCGCCACCCTTGTCGGCGCCACGCTTGCCGGCGCCACCCCTGCCGTTGTCGCGCCGCCCTTTCGAGCATCATCCCAGAGTTTCCACACCCTTTTGGCATCGTTTCGGATTTTGTGCGCCCTGTTGGTACCGTTCTGGCCAGCACGCGGCCTGCCGGCGTCGTTCCGGCCAGCCCACGCCTTGCCGTCGTTGTCCTGGCCTCCCGTTGCGAGTCCCGCAGCCCCGGTGAACCCTGCCCAGACCCTGCTGGTTGAGAATACCTCTATGCCGAGGTGAGGTTTGCATTGTTTTTTCGTTTGTATAATTTTAGGTCAATATTTTATTCTGTTTATGAGTCCCTAGTTTACGTCTTCTTGCATCTGCGCCAATATTCTTGTTTATGTGCCAATATTTCTTATTAAATTAATTTGGAACAAATGTGTATTGTTTTTCAAGATGCGAAATTAGTTTTGATTTGGTTATTTGGGTGTTTGATTTGTTAGTTTTATGTTTATGTGATGTTAGTGTACGTTTTCTTTTTGAAAACTCACTTTGGGCTGTTTATCAGCATCGATAGTTTGTGCAGTTGTGTTTTTGAAAGTGTCGTGGTGTAGTTGACTTTTTGTTAGTGTCAAAAGCGTGTTTAGTCTTAAAAGTGGTTTTGTAAATAATGTCGATGGCGCAAGTGGTATCAAGGTGGTTCTTTCACGTTGTTTCTCGTTTGGGTTGTTTTAAGACTTTGTTAGTGTAATTTCAGTTTTCGTATGTTTTTTGCAGCGTGTTTGCGAGATAACCTCGCGATATTGTGGTCGTCGAAGCTCTCGCGGAAGCCCTCGTCTGCGCCGCTGCCGCCGCTGCCGCCGCCTCCTTCTCCTCCGTCGCGGCCGCCGCCTCCTCCTCTGCTCCTCCTCCTCCTCCTCCTCCTCCTCCGCCGGTACCTCCGTGGCCTCCTCCTCCTCCGCGGCCTCCTCCTCCTCCATTGTGCGGTATGCTATGCCTGTAATTTTCTTTGTTTTTTGTTTTTGTTCTATATTTCAACTATCATGATTTGTGTGAATCAATTTTATTTGAAGTGGGGGGTGCAGGTGCTGCGGGTGTAGTGGGTGGGGGGGTGTTTAGGTGGGGGATATGTTTAGTGGGTGAACATGTAGGTGGGGCATATAATGTGGGGGGGGGGGGGGGGTCCAAATACCGTATCTTCCTCATCCTAAAAGGTGCGATCTTTTTCAATACCATTTTATTTCACTGTCCATAAAACATAGCATTCACCCGTTTTCTCTTTTCCCATCCAACACTATCATATCCAGTACCATTACCTATAAAATAACACATTATTCATGCGTTCTTAAAAATATAATAAGCGAGTAGTAAAACTCCGCCGCCTCCTCCTCTGCTCCTGCTCCTCCTCCTCCTCCTCCACCGGCCTCATCCTCCTCCTCCTCCGCTGCCTCCGCCGATGCCTCCTCCTCCTCCGCCGGTGCCTCCGCGGCTTCCCCCTCCTCCACCGGTGCCTCCGCGGCCTCCTCCTCCTCCGCCGTCACGCCGCGGTCAAGCTGCGGTCACACTGCGGTCACGCCGCGGTCACGCCGCGGTCACGCCGCGGTCACGCCGCGGTCACGCCGCGGTCACGCCGCGGTCACGCCGCGGTCACGCCGTGGTCACGCCGGTGCCTCCGCGGCCGCCACTGCCTCCTCCTCCGCTGCGGCCGCCTCCTCCTCCTCTGCTCCTGCTCCTCCTCCTCCTCCTCCACCGACCTCATCCTCCTCCTCCTCCGCTGCCTCCACTGCCTCCGCTGCCTCCGCTGCCTCCGCCCTGCCTCCGCCCTGCCTCTGCGTTGCTGCCGGTGCCTCCTCCTCCACCGCGGCCTCCTCCTCCTCCTTCGCTACCTCCGCTGCCTCCTCCTTCTCCGCCGCGGCCGCCGCCTCCTCCTCTGCTCCTGCTCCTCCTCCCCTCCACCGGCCTCATCCTCCTCCTCCTCCGCTGACTTCGCTGCCTCCGCCCTGACTCCGCCATGCCTCCGCCCTGCCTCCGCGCTGCTGCCGGTGCCTCCTCCTCCACCGCGACCTCCTCCTCCTCCACCGATGCCTCCTCCTCCTCGGCCAGTGCTGCTAGTGCCTCCACGTCTCCTCCTCCTCCGCGCACTGCGGTCACACCGCGTTCACGCCGCGGTCACGCCGCGGTAACGCCGGTGCCTCCGCGGCCTCCGCCTCCTCCTCCTCCTCCGCCGCGGCCGCCTTTTCCTCCTCTGCTCCTGCTCCTGCTCCTCCTCCTCCACCGACGTAATCCTCCTCATCCTCTGCTGCCTCCGCTGCCTCCGCCCTGCCTCTGCGTTGCCGTCGGTGCCTCCTCCTCCACCGCGGCCTCCTCCTCCTCCACCGCGGCCTCCTCCTCCTCCTTCGCTGCCTCCGCTGCCTCCTCCTCCTCCGCCGCAGCCGCCGCCTCCTCCTCTGCTCCTGCTCCTCCTCCCCTCCACCGGCCTCATCCTCCTCCTCCTCCACTGCCTTCGCTACCTCCGCCCTGCCTCCGCCCTACCTCCGCCCTGCCTCCGCGCTGCCGCCGGTGCCTCCGGTGCCTCCTCCTCCACCGCGGCCTCCTCCTCCTCCACCGATGCCTCCTCCTCCTCCGTCGGTGCCGCCAGTGCCTCCACGTCTCCACCTCCTCCGCGCGCTGCGGTCACGCCGCGGTCACACCGCGGTCACGCCGGTGCCTCCGCGGCCACCTCCTCCTCCTATTACACCGTGGCCGCCGCCTCCTCCTCTGCTCCTGCTCCTGCTCCTCCTCCTCCACCGGCCTCATCCTCCTCCTCCTCCGCTGCCTCCACTGCCTCCGTCCTGCCTCCGCCCTGCCTCTGCGCTGCCGCCGGTGCCTCCTCCTCCACCGCGGCCTCCTCCTCCTCCGCTGATGCCTCCTCCTCCTCCGCCGGTGCCGTCGGTGCCTCCGCGTCCGCCTCCTTCTCATCTGCTCCTGCTCCTCCTCCCCTCCACTGGCCTCATCATCCTCCTCCTCCGCTTCCTTCGCTACCTCCGCCCTGCCTCCGCCCTGCCTCCGCGCTGCCGCCGGTGCCTCCGGTGCTTCCTCCTCCACCGCGGCCTCCTCCTCCTCCGCCGATGCCTCCTCCTCCTCCGCCGGTGCCGCCAGTGCCTCCACGTCTCCTCCTCCTCCACGCGCTGCAGTCACGCCGCGGTCACGCCGCGGTCACGCGGCGGTCACGCCGCGGTCACGCCGGTGCCTCCTCCTCCACCGCGGCCTCCTCCTCCTCCACCGCAGCCTCCTCCTCCTCCTTCGCTGCCTCCGCTGCCTCCTCCTCCTCCGCGGCCGCTGCCTCCTCCTCTGCTCCTGCTCCTCCTCCCCTCCACCGGCCTCACCCTCCTCCTCCTCCGCTGCCTCCGCCTCCTCCTCCTCCTCTGCTCCTCCTCCTCCTCCTCCTCCTCCTCCTACTCCTCCTCCTCCTTCTCCTCCACTGCAGCCTCGTCCTCCTCCTCCTCCACCGGCGCTTCCTCCTCCTCCTCCTAGTCCGCTGCCTCATCCTCCTCCTCCACCAGCGCCTCCTCCTCCTTTTCCTCTGCCTACTCTGCTGCCTCCTCCTCCACCGCGGTTTGAGAGGTGCCTCAAGTGATTTCACCATCTTCCTTACCATTTTATTCTTTATATTTAGTTTCTATTGATTTTTGATTTATCTAGATTAGGTTTTATGGGTGATTCAACTGGCGCACGGTGGTATCATATTGATGTGAGGCTTGGGGATTGTAGTGGTTCCCAATATATTTTTTATTTTGGTATTTATTTATTCCTTTATTTCCTTGAAGTATCTTTTTTTTATCTAAATTATACTCATATTCCTTCTCCTTTAACCTATATACTTATCCTATGGATTTTAAATAGGATGAATATAAATAAAGAATGGATGAATGCCAATCGGTTGACAAAAGAGTATGAAGAAGGCGTGAAAGAATTTATCAAGTTTGCAATAGATCATGCACGTGACTCTTCTCAAATCCTTTGTCCGTGTTTACACTATTGTTATTCAAAACAAATTAGTCCAGATGATTGGAAGAACACTTGATCTGTCACGGAATAGATCAAAGTTATACATTTTGGAATAAACACGGGGAAACAACGAATGTAGGTAGTGACTGGGGTGACACTGCGTTTTATGGATCATCTGATATGATTACAAACATGAAAAATGAAGATGACCGTATGGAGGATGTGATTACATATGTGAATGATGATGAAGATCATATTGAGAAAATGACAAGGACCTTCGAAGATGAACTTCTTGATTTCCCAAAATTGTTTGAGAAGTTAAAAAGTTGTGAAAAGATGCTATTGTTTGCTGGTTGCACTAAATATACAGCATTGTCAGCCGTACTGAAGCTGTATAATTTGAAAGAAGATAACAGGTGGAGTGAAGACAGTTTTACGAAACTACTTTCCCTCTTGAATGACATGCTCCCAGAAGACAATGAGCTCCCGAGCCGAACATACGATGCCAAAAGAATGCTACGTTCTATGGGTATGATCTCTGAAAGAATACACGCCTGACCGAATGACTGTATACTGTTTCGCAAGGACCACAAATCACTTAAAGAATGCCCAAAGTGTGGTGCTTCTAGATACAAGAAATATGAATCCAGTCCTACTAAAGTTGTATGGTAATTTCCAATCATTCCAAGGTTTAGACGCCTATATGGAAGTGAGGAGACTGCAGAACAATTAACATGGCATGCAGATACAAGAATTAAAGATGGGATACTACGTCACCCAGCAGACTCTCCTCAGTGGAAGAGAATCGATCATGATTATCCGGAATTTGGAAACGAGTTGAGAAACCTTCGTCTTGCGTTATCTACAGATGGAGTGAATCCTTTTGGTTTTCAAAGAAGCAGTCACAGTACATGGCTGGTTATGTTGATAAATTATAACTTACCATCGTGGTTATGCATGAAACGAAAATACATCATGTTATCTATGCTTATATCAGGACCAAAACAACCGGGTAATGATATTGATGTTTATTTAGCTCCATTGATCGAAGATTTGAAATTATTGTGGGATTCAGGTGTTACATTGTATGATGCTTACAGAAAGGAAGATTTCACTTTGATAGTCATGTTGTATGGGACGATAAATGACTTCCCAGCTGATGGAAATTTCTCAGGATATAGAATTAAAGGAACTCAAGGCTGTCCCGTTTGCGAAGAAGGTACACAATCAATTAGGTTGAAACATTCATTGAAAACCGTGTTTCTAGGACATCACAGATTTCTACTGCAATGACATAAGTACCATTCTTGGAAGACATCATTCGATGGAAGTTCAGAAGAACGTACAACACCATCTCCACTAATAGGCAATCAATTGTTTGAGAAAGTTAAAAATTTGGACACTACTTTTGGTAAACCAGCTTCGAAAAACCTTACGAAAATCGGTTGGAAAAAGAGATCAATTTTTTTTGAATTACAATACTGGAATTGTCTGTATGTAAGACATTTTATTGATATTATGCATGTAGAAAAAAAATGTATTTGACAGTGTTATCGACACGTTGCTAAATACATCTGGAAAAACAAAAGATGTAATTAAGGCTAGGTTGGACATGGTTGAGATGGGAATACAAGAAGAGTTGGCACCAGTAAAGGGTGAAAAACAAACATTTCTTCCTCATGCTGCATACACTCTTTCCAGGTAGGAGAGATATCAGTTTTGCAACTTCTTGAATGACGTAAAAGTTCTAGAGGGGTATTCGTCAAATATCAGTAACCTTGTGTCAATGAGCGACTTGAAGTTAAAAGGTCTGAAATCAAATGACTGTCATGTTTTGATGAAAAATCTCATTCCAATTGCTTTACGTTGCATTTTTCCCAAGAATGTCCGCCATACATTAACGAAACTGTGTTTCTTCTTCAAAGCTATATGCAGCAAAGTTATAGACCCGGCGAAATTGCCAGCTATGGAAAAAGAAATTGCCGTCATATTATGTGAATTAGAAATGTTCTTCCCGACTTCATTTTTTGATATGATGGTTCATTTGATGGTCCACATGGTGAGAGAGATTAGACTATGTGGTCCTGTACATTACAGATGGATGTACCCCATTGAACGGTATATGAAGATTTTGAAAGGGTATGTCAATAATCGAAGTCGGCCAGAGGGTTGTATTGCAGAGCGATATATTGTTGAGGAAGCCGTTGAATTCTGTACCGAATACTTGTCTGGTGTGGAGAGCATTGGCTTACCGAAATCTCATCACACTGGGCAGTTAGAGGGTGAAGGAATTTCTGGAAGAAAGGTTGTCACAATCAATATTACAGATCGGGAGGAGGCCCACCTTTATGTTTTGCATAACAGTTTGGACGTCGACCCATATATTGAAATCCACAAAGAAATTCTTAGGCAATTGAATCCATCAAGGGATGAAAAATGGATATCAAATACACATAATTGACAGTTTATAGGATGGTTTCGAGATCATATTTTTAAGAAGTCAGATGAAAATCCAAATTCTATTTCGGAACGACTTCGATGGCTAGCCGGAGGACCAAGTGTGTATGCATTATCTTACAATGCTTATGTAGTTAATGGTTATACATTTTATACTAATGAACATGATAAATACAGTACCATGCAGAATAGTGGGGTTACACTTGTGGCTGAAGCGATGCATGTTTCCGGTGCTAAGGATAGAAATCCAATTTATGCGAATATGTCATACTTTGGCATCATCAAACAAATATGGGAGTTGGATTATACGGAATTTCAAGTTCCGATATTTCAATGCAAGTGGGTTGATAACAGGAGTGCTGTTAAAATAGATGATTTGGGATTTGTGAAAGTTGATTTCAGTAAGGAAGGAGAG
This sequence comes from Viscum album, assembly GCA_963277665.1. Classification (NCBI taxonomy): domain Eukaryota; kingdom Viridiplantae; phylum Streptophyta; class Magnoliopsida; order Santalales; family Viscaceae; genus Viscum; species Viscum album. The sequence continues at coordinate 1,856,925,422 of OY728158.1, read as the reverse complement.
AAAGACGAACCATTTATAATGGAATCACAGGCAGTGCAAGTATTTTATGTTCCCGATCCCGCAAACCGAAACTGGTCAATTGTTCTGTTATCGACCAAAACAGCTGAAGGGTCAGATGAAAATTCAACGGAAGATGATCCTTTCATTGGGATTTCGCAATCATTTCGCAGTGGTCTCAATGTAGATGGCGTTTTTTATGTCAGAGTAGACCATAATAAAGGGATATGGATAGTTGATAGAGGGGTCAAATCCTTTCAGCCTTTTAAAAAAAAGGGAGTTCAATAATCAGGTTATTGATTTTTATTGTAATATAGATTGTGTTACATTATGTTATTATCTGTTTGCTGCTGCTTTTATGTGATCTAACTTAAATTTTAAACCAGTTCTGAAGATAATGACTTCTTCACCTGCTGATGCACCCAATCCCGAGACACAACACGTCTCTCAACCTGTTGCAGCTGGTCCCATTACTGAGAGACAACAGGTCTCTCAACCTGTTGCAGCTGGTCCCACTGCTGACGTACAACATGTCTCTCAACCTGTTGCAGCTGGTCCCACTGCTGAGAGACAACAGGTCTCTCCACCTGTTGCAGTTGGTCCCACTGCTGACGTACAACAGGTCTCTCAACCTGTTGCAGCTGGTGTCAGTGCCGAAGCTAGTGTTTCGGAGAAACATAATGATGATGCAGAAACTGAGGAAATGGTAGGCGATGAAACCCCAGCGACACAAAAAAAACAGGTGCGCCGTAGTTTGACAGTTTTAGCAAAAATCCTTAAGGAAAAAGCAAAAGGCATCAAATTTGAGGTGGGATGGAATAAGCTAGGCTAGCATGTAAACCCCAATAAAGCCATGTTTAGTAGCTACATTGGAATCGTCACTCGACAACGCGTGCTGATTGACGTAGAGTCGTGGCACCATGTTGTCAGCGGGTTGAAAACATTAATGTGGGAAGAGATTACGGTAACATTACGATATCATCTATTTAATTTATTAAAATAAAATAAAATATTGAAATATTGACTAACCCTTCATCATCTCTTGCAGAGTGCATTTATAGTAGATGTTTCGCACAAAGAATATGTTTTCAGACTGGTAGGAAGGATTCATAGAGGCTTTCGCACCATTTTAACAAAAAATCATCTGAAAGATGCTGAAGGGAAAATCAAGCCGCACCCGCCTCCTCTTTATGCACACTTGAGATCCCAAGGAACGTGGGATGTGTTTTGCAACCGTCGTGCGGAAAAGAATTTTCAGTTACATTGTGTTTGGTTACACGTTGTGTAACGTTGCTTGTATTCATCACATTGATTGATAGGTTTTTATTTATGAAACATCAACTGAGTGCTGGAAATAAAGAACGGGCAGCAAAACCAGCGTACCCCTACCGTAAAGCAAGGTTGGGGTACGCTTTAATTGAAAAACAATTGGTATGTATTTTAAAAGTACTGTAATAATTTTATGTGACATAAAACAACACTGTAACCATCTTTCTCTGTTTATAAGAAAATTGATGAAGCAAAATCTCAAGTCACTTCCATTCCATGCCATGTGCTATGGAAGGAGGCTCGTGTTAATAAAGAGGGGAAACTGATAGATGAAAACACACAAAAAGTGTGGGAAACATGTGTAAGTATGACATAATATAAACTTGTTTTGCTTTAAATCACTATTACATAACGATGCTTACTTATTTTTTCATATTTTCTATTTGACATAGTCACAGGAAACATCAACACCCGCACCAGATGCAGACATACTTTCAACGACCTTGAAACAGCCAGAACAGTATGGCCACGTCGGAGGTGTGGGTTTTGGGGTGTCACCCAAGACATATTTTAAGAAAAAAAAACAAGAGGATGAAGAAACTAAAGAATTGAATGTAATGAGAGATAGAGTAGCTACCCTTGAAGAACTAATCCAAACTCAGGGAGAGATGCTAAAGAGTTTGATGGAGGAGAGGCGAAGAGAACAAACAACTCAAGAACAACCCCCGCGAGAAGATCCACCCCTCACCAGCTTTGAGGCGATCCATTCCCCTCAAAGACCTGACTTAACTGAGGTAATCAATGTTATAATATTCGTTTTTGTGAGATGTGAATCAAATAGACACTGATACCTTTCATTTAATGATATTCTATAGGGTGAAAATGACTGTGATTTATATCTGTCAACTCCCACCCATCGCCTTGTAGCGAGGGCTACGGTGTTAAATATGAAGAATGACACGCTACACTCCAGACCACTTCCAACCGGTCATGTCAAAGTGTCGATTAACGTAGCTAATGAGCCGAGCACCGATCTACTCATGCCAAATGATGATGACGACATTCATACGGTGGAAAAAGCTATTGGAACATTCATTGCATGGCCGTCGAATCTTGTAAAAAAACACGTCGAGCAGGAGGTATTCATTTCTAGTTCATTTTTCAAGCAGAACCTTTAACATTAAATTAGAAAATGGCTAAACTGATGAATGTTATTACAGAAGGATAAAATGGAGAAGCTAAAATGAAAGAGCGGCTCCAAGATTGGATCAACCAACCGATCAAAATGATCTACTGAGAGCACGTTCACCCCGCCCGTTCTATATCCACATTTAATATCATTGCAAGCTCATGTGGATACGAAAATGAAAGACGGAAAGAATCATACAATTGTTTGTGAAAAAGATATGTATGGAGAGGAAACAATGGATTTCGTTAGTGCAGACACTGTTTCTGAGATCATCACATACGACTGGCTAGGCGCCTCAGTTATAAATGTATACATGAGGTATGTTTTCATGATTTGATTTTACAGAAGCTGATATACTTTGATAATTATGGATAAATACATCTCATATTTTTCACAGGCGTATATATGAAAAACAGTTGAAGGGATTTTCCCATGAATACAAATTTGGACTCGTTATTCCTCACACCATTTCTACACAACGAACAGAAATAGATTCTAATTTTCAGGCTGAATTGATGTCAAATCTGCTCAGAACGTTTCAAAGAAGAATTACGACTGACAAACTCTTTTTAATACCAACGATGCAAGGGTAAAACTCTACATTTTAATCATATCAATTATATTTTCATTTCTATCAGTACTTATTTCTTTTTGTGTTTTTAGGGAACATTGGATGCTCATTGCAGTCAATTTGGATACTCCAAAGATTTATTTTCTGGATTCACTGCATGGATATCCAACTAACCGGCCACACATGATGGAGATTGTCAATTTGTAATACACTAGATCCAACATTTTAGAACTAAATATCTAGTTATATAATTTATATTATCTTTTAATGAGGATTTTGTTATGATAGGGCGGTGTATGAATATCGTCTAAACGCTGGAATGAATCCAGGGCGTAAGGACGACAATGCCCACAAGATCTACAAATGGAGAAGTATCTGGGTATATATAATTATATTTCACTATCCAAATACATATAAAAAAAAATTACTTATTTGTCTCGATGTTTCTGCAGTGTCCGAAACAAACAAATGACAAGGACTGCGGTTATTATGTTTGTAAATTTATGAAAGAGATCGTATTTCATGGACAAACTAGCATCCCTGAAGAGGTATTTTTGAAAATAATTACTACTTTATTAAAAATAATTATTAATCCCTTGTGTATTTATATTTTTTCAGTACTACTATGACTGTCGCAAAAACTCTTATTCAGAAGATGATATAAATGTCTTTAGAAATGAATGGGCAGCGTACCTGATCGAAGAATGTAAAAAAATAGGACAATGAAGGTGAATTCCTAATACTTATGTTATCTTTATATGGTAATTGATATCTCCCTTTACACTTATTGAGCATCTATGATCTCCCTTCCTTATGTTTCATATCCTTAGATTAGTGAATTCCTACTACTTAGTTTGAAAATGAGATAAACTTTGGAAAACAACACCAATGACATATGCCAAACCGAGAAAACGCGTTCGGATTGTTTTTATACTTTAGGACAACGATCCACGAGTCATTTGTGACACGTACGAATCGACCGCACCTCAATCCGACGCATGGTGTGACCGGTATGGATAAAATTGTCTGATATTAGTTTGAAAATGACATGAACTTTGGAAAACAACACCAATGACATACGCCAAACCAAGCAAACGTGTACGGATTGTTTTGATACTTCAGGACAACGATCCACGAGTCATTTGTGATGTGTACGAATCGACCGCACCTCAATCCGACGCACGGTGTGACCGGTATGGCTAAAAGTGTCTGATATCAGTTTGAAAATGAGATAAACTTTGGAAACAACACCAATGACATACGCCAAACCGAGAAAACGCCTTCGGATTGTTTTGATACTTTAGGAAAACGATCCACGAGTCATTTTTGACGTGTACGAATCGACCGCACCTCAATCCAATGCATGGTGTGATCGGTATGGCTAAAAGTGTCTGATATTAGTTTGAAAATGACATGAACTTTGGAAAACAACACCAATGAAATACGCCAAACCGAGCAAACATGTTCGGATTGCTTTGATACTTTAGGAAAACGATCCACGAGTCATTTGTGACGTGTACGAATCGACCGAACCTCAATCCGACGCACAGTGTGACCGGTATGGCTAAAAGTGTCTGATATCAGTTTCAAATTGAGATAAACTTTGGAAAACAACACCAATGACATACTCCAAACCGAGCAAACGCCTTCGGATTGATTTTATACTTTAGGAAAACGATCCATGAGTCATTTGTGACGCGAACGAATCAACCGCACCTCAATCCGACGCATGGTGTGACCGATATGGCTAAAAGTGTCTGATATCAGTTTCAAATTGAGATCAACTTTGGAAAACAACACCAATGACATACGCCAAACTGAGCAAACGCATTTGTATTGTTTTGATACTTTAGGAAAACGATCCACGAGTCATTTTTGATGCGTACGAATCGACCGCACCTCAATCCGACGCACGGTGTGACCGGTATGGCTAAAATTGTCTGATATCAGTTTGAAAATGACATGAAATTTGGAAAACAACACCAATGACATACGCCAAACTGAGCAAACGCGTTCGGATTGTTTTGATACTTTAGGAAAACAATCCACGAGTCATTTGTGATGCGTACGAATCGATCGCACCTCAATCCGACGCACGGTGTGACCGGTATGGCTAAAAGTGTCTGATATCAGTTTGAAAATGAGATGAACTTTGGAAAACAACACCAATGACATACGCCAAACCGAGCAAACGCCTTAGGATTGTTTTTATACTTTAGGAAAACGATCCACGAGTCATTTGTGACGTGTACGAATTGACCGCACCTCAATCCGACGCACGATGTGACCGGTATGGCTAAAAGTGTCTGATATCAGTTTCAAATTGAGATCAACTTTGGAAAACAACACCAATGACATACGCCAAACTGAGAAAACGCCTTCGGATTGTTTTGATACTTTTGGACAACGATCCAAGAGTCATTTGTCACGCATACGAATCGACCGCACTTCAATCCGATGCACGGTGTGACCGGTATGGCTAAAATTGTCTGATATCAGTTTGAAAATGACATGAACTTTGGAAAACAACACCAATGACATACGCCAAACCGAGAAAACGCGTTCGGATTGTTTTGATACTTTAGGAAAACGATCCACGAGCCATTTGTGACGCGTACGAATCGACCGCACCTCAATCCGATGCACGGTGTGACCGGTATGGCTAAAATTGTCTGATATTAGTTTGAAAATGACATGAACTTTGGAAAACAACACAAATGACATACACCAAACCAAGAAAACGCGTTCGGATTGTTTTGATACTTTAGGAAAACTATCCACGAGTCATTTTTGATGCGTACGAATCGACCGTACCTCAATCCGACGCACGGTGTGACCGGTGTGGCTAAAAGTGTCTGATATCAGTTTGAAAATGAGATAAACTTTGGAAAACAACACCAATGACATACGCCAAACTGAGAAAACGCGTTCGGATTGTTTTGATACTTTAGGAAAACGATCCACGAGTCATTTGTGATGTGTACGAATCGACAACACCTCAATCCGACGCACGGTGTGACCGGTATGGCTAAAATTTTCTGATATCAGTTTGAAAATGACATGAAACTTTGGAAAACAACACCAATGACATACACCAAACCGAGCAAATGCCTTCGGATTGTTTTTATACTTTAGGAAAACGATCCACGAGTCATTTGTGACATGTACAAATCGACTGCACCTCAATCCGACGCACGGTGTGACCGGTATGGCTAAAATTGTCTGATATCAGTTTGAAAATGACATGAACTTTGGAAAACAACACCAATGACATACGCCAAACCGAGAAAACGCGTTCGGATTGTTTTGATACTTTAGGAAAACGATCCACGAGTCATTTGTGACATGTACGAATCGACCACACCTCAATTCGACGCACGGTGTGACAGGTATGGCTAAAAGTGTCTGATATCAGTTTTAAAATGAAATAAACTTTGGAAAACAACACCAATGACATACGCCAAACCGAGCAAACGCCTTCAGATTGTTTTGATACTTTAGGACAACGATCCACGAGTCATTTGTGACGCGTACAAATCGACCGCACCTCAATCTGACGCACGGTGTAACCGGTAAAGCTTTTCATTAGATAAAGAATCAGTATTTATTAAATGAGATAAATCAATCAAAAACATATTGATTTTACATTATTCCCTTTCATTGTTATGAAAATGAAAACTTTTGAGTTTAAAATTTAATATTTTAGTTTCACATTTCCATATTAATGTATTCTTTCATATTCTGTTTTAATTTCTTTCATTATTCCATTACTAACATAATATTTGTTTTCTTATATAGGTGATTTTTTTTCCTTGAGTTCGGATGCTTTGTTCGGCAACAAATACCATCGAGAGCGGATCACGGATATCAAATGATGAAACATGAATGTTTATAACTGTTGTTGAATAATTGTAAATGTAACCATGTAAAACAATTTTTGAAATGTATATAGCAATGTGTATTTTTTGTATTCTTGATGTTAAGTAAATGTATATACCGCTGTCAGTCAAAATATTGGGTGTGGGTGCTATGGTGTGCAGGTGTGCATGTGCTACTTTGTGCAGGTATTCTGGTGTGCAGGTGTGCAGGTACTGTTTTTTAGGTGCAGGCGCTGGGCCCTTTATCAGTGCTTTTTTAGCTCTGATAAAGGAAACCTTTAACAGCGCTAAAAGAGCGCTGATAAAGGAACCTGTATCAGCGCTCCGAGAAGCGCTGATATAGTTGAACTTTATCAGCGCTCCACCACACGCTGATAAAGGACCCCTTTATCAGCGCTAATTTAGCGCTGATAAAGGTCCCCTATATCAGCGCTTCTCGGAGCGCTGATAAAGGGGACCCCCCCTTTATCTACGCCGGAAGTAACAGCGCTTTTCTAGCGCTGTTAGTGATGGTTTTTAGCGCTGATAAAGGCGCAGGTTGTAGTAGTGATAATAACCTTACCCGTATAGATCACCCTGATCCGTAGCGTGGAGGATCAATGTTAGATCACTTCATGAGGCAAAAACCACCCACATTGAATGGGGGTGAAAATCCACTAGTAGCTGAGCAATGGATAACTTCTTTAGAGAAAATATTCCATGCCTTGGGGAGTAAAGAAAGGGAAAAAGTTGTCATGGTAGTTTACTGCCTCACTAGAGATGCTGATCAATGGTGGTCATTGATTCAAGACACAAAGGAAGATGATAAAGTATCAAATATGGAATAGAGGGAGTTTAAAGATATTTTCTTAGAAAAATACTTTCCTCGTGACCATCGAGAAGATATGGAAAGACAATTTCTGAGTCTGAGGTAAAAGGAGGATGAGAATGTTGCAAAGTATGAGGCTAACTTTACAAGGTTAGTGAGGTATGCTGCAGATTTTATATGTAACCCAAGAATTAATATTGATCGTTTCTTTGATGGGTTAAAACTATTTTGTTCGTCAATAATTATTATCACAATCCTTCACATCATATGAAGATATTGTCTCGTGTGATATCAAGACAGAAAATAAATTCTCTAAGTCTTATGAATTTACATTCAAAGCAAGAGAAGAAGAGATCTGCTGAACACTCTGGGAAAGGAAATAAGGAAACATGGAAGAAGGGAATAATTGAATTTACTCCCTCTAATAATTGTAGAAGGAAGCACCCTGATTCCTGTCTAAAAGGAAAAGGAGTATGCTACAAATGTGGACAGAAAGGCCATCTAGCTTGTGATTTTAAGGGAAAGAAAGATGCTACTAATGTTCAATGCTACAATTGCAGGGAGATGGGACATTATGGAAATGAATTTCCTAAGAATCAGGGAATCTTACCTTAGAAAAGGCCAAGGGATCAATGCCAAGTTTATGCTATCACTGCTGCTGTGGTAGAAGCTCCGAAAGACGTGGTGACAGGTAATTTAATGGTTTCCTCAAGTTTAGAAAATGCTTTACTTGATTCTATATCATCGCATTGTTTCATATCTTCCCAGTTTTCTAAGAAAATAAGATATTTCCAATTTGATTTAACAAGGTAGTTGTCAGTCAAAACTCATAAGGGAAGTATCATTGCAATAAAGTTTTGTGAATCAGTCCCTATTAGAGAACATAAATGTTCTTTATCTACTAATCTCATGTTCATACCCATGATTGAATTTTATATAATCCTCGGTATGGATTGGATTTTGGACCATGATGCAAATATTTATTGTAAGAAGAATGAGGTTATGATTTTTGATGTTGATGATAAATAACACCTTATCTTTGGAGAATAATCGTCACCACCTGATTCATATCTAGATCCACCCCCAGTAGCTCAACTAAATTCAATTATCAGGGAGGAAGAGAATTAAATAACTATGGGTGAGGAAAGGAATGTTCAAATATAGGATGTACCTATTGTGAAAGACTATGTTGATGTGTTTCCAGAAGATTTACCTGAACATCCTCCAGAACATGAAATTGAGTTTTCCATTGATTTAATTCCCATTTCAAGGACCATAATGAAGACCCCTTATAGAATGGACACTATGGAATTAGTGGAACTAAAGAAACAACTAGAGGAATTGAGTAATACGATATTTATTCTCCCTAGTGTTTCTCCATGGGGATACCCTGTTTTTTTTGTTATGAAGAAAGATGGACCTATGAGGTTGTGCATTAACTATCGGGAGATCAATTCTATAACAATAAAGAACAAGTATCCCCTACCCCGTATTGATGATTTATTTGACCAACTTCATGGAGCTCAATACTTTTTAAAGATCGAACTTCGATTTGGATACCATCAGTTGTGTGTGAAGAAGGAATACATTCCGAAGACAACATTTTAAACTAGGTACGAGCATTACGAGTTTACAGTAATGCCTTTTGGGCTGACTAATGCACCCTCTATTTTCATGGATCTAATGAATAGAGTTTTCAAGGAATATCTTGATAACTTTGTAGTGGTATTTATTGATGATATCTTGGTATACTCCAAAATATATGAAGATCATGAAAAGAACTTGCGCATTATATTGAAGACTCTGAGAAGAAATGAATTACATGGGATGTTTAGCAAGTGTGAATTCTAGCTTCAGGAGATTTATTTTCTTGGCCATATTATCTCTAAGGATATAATCTATATTTATCCTTATAAGGCAAGAGCAATCAAAAAATGTCCAGCACAAAAGAGTATAATCGAGGTACACAATTTTATTGGTTTATCAGGTTATTATCGACGTTTCGTGCAGAATTTTGCCCGATTAGCTAACCCATTAACAAATCTTACACGTAAAGGGGTTAAATTTGTTTGGAAAAAAGAGTGTGAAGAATGTTTTGAATAACTGAATAGAATATTAGTCAATTCCCCTACATTGATTCTACCATCAGGGAATTATGGGTTCGTTATTTATTGTGATGATTCAAAGAAAGGAATTGGTTGTGTACTTATAAAGAATGATAGGGTTATTGCCTATGCATCATGACAACGAAAAATTAAAGAGAAAAACTATCCTACTAATGATCTCGTGTTATCATCTGTAATATTTTCTTTGATGATTTGGAGACACTATCTCTATGGTGAAAAATGTGATATATATACCGATCACAAGATTTTGAAGTATATTTTCTCACAGAAAGAACTCAACATGAGGCAAAGGAAATGGCTTGAACTACTCAAGGATTATTATTAAACAATACACTACCACCCAGGGGAGGAAAATAAGGTGGAAGATGTTTTGAGCAGAAAGGATCATGGATTTTTGAACAAGATAAGAGTTGAAAGGGATCTTATTTTCAGGGATCTAGTAAATATGGATATGGGAATAACCAAGTAAGGTGAAACATTAATGCTTTTTCCAATAATTACCAAACCATATTTACTAGAAAGGATAAAGAGTTCTCAGACCGATGATGAAGAGTTTCAAAAGAAGATTAAAGCTGTGAATGATGGGAGATTGAGTGACATTGTGTATGAAGATGGAATTTTGAAATTTGGGAAGAGACTTTGTGTTCCCGATATACCTGATCTAAAAAGGGAATTTTTGGACGATACTCATAGTTCCAATTTCTCTATAAAACCTGGGAGAACCAAAATGTATAGATATTTGAAGGAACATTTTTGGTGGGATAACATGAAGAGGGAGATTTCTGATTTTGTGTTAAGATGTATGGTTTTTCAACAAGTGAAAGTTGGAAGGCAACAGCCTGGAGGAGTCATGAAACCTCTTCCCATACCTGAGTGGAAATGGGATAATATCATGATGGACTTTGTCATGGGACTACCAAAGACTCCTAGAAGGAACGATGCAATATGGGTCATTGTTGATCATCTTACCAAGTCACCACATTCTCTAGCTATAATGTAAGAATTACCACTTGAACATCTAGAAAGAATATATATTAATGAAGTTTTGTGGATTCATGGAGTACCCATATCGATTGTTTATGATCGTGATCCCCATTTGACATCAAGATTATGGAAGAGTATTCAGAAGTCCTTGGATACTGAACTTCATTTGAGGACTTCCTACCAACCTCAAACAAATGGACAATCAGAACAGACTATTCAAACCATAGAAGACATGTTGAGATCTTGCTCACTTGACTTTCAGGGTATGTGGGATCAATATTTACCTCTGGTATAATTTTACTATAACAATAGCTTCCATTCGAGTATTCAGATGGCACCATATGAAGAGTTATACAGAAAGAGATATCACACACCAACCTGTTGGGATGACGTTGGTGAAAGAAAACTTGTAGGCCCAGAACTGGTGGAGGAAACAATGGAAAAGGTGAAGGTAATCCAAAAACACATCAAAGCAGCTCAAAGTAGGAAGAAGAGCTATGCCGATAACCGAAGGAAGGATTTGGAATTTTAGGTAGGAGATCATGTTTTCATGAAGGTATCTCCATGGAAGGGAGTTATACGTTTCGGTAAGAAAGCTAAATTGAGTCTCATATACATGGGACCTTTCAAAATTCTAGAACAAATTGGGGATGAAGCTTACTGTTTGGAAATACTTCCAAATCTCTCCAAATTTCATGATGTGTTCCACATATCACTATTGAGAAAATACATGCCTGACCCAATGCATGTATTCACCTATGAGGAAGTTTAACTGGAACCTGATCTGTCTTATTGTGAAGAGCCCGTCAGGATTCTTGATACCAGAGAACTAGTGTTGAGAAACCGAACTAATCATCTCGTAAGAGTTCAATGGAGAAACCATAAGATGGAAGAGGCAATGTGGGAACCCGAAGAACTTATGATGAAGAACCACCCAGGTCTTTTTATGCAGTAATATTATAGAAATTTCGAGGATGAAATTATTTGAAGGAGGGTAGAATGTAACACCCCAAGCTTCCATGATACGCTCCTCTTTGAATAATACAGTAGCGTGTGTTGTACGCAACTTCGAGTTCTAACACACACAACAACCAATCAAACTAGCCGTTATGAAAAGTAATACCCAATTTTTGAAATTTTATAAATTTTAACATTTAAAATGGACTTCATTTTTGGATTCTGAATATCGAAATTAGCTTCGGGTGATTTTTTTTGTATTTTTCTAAAAACATTCAATTTTTTATGAATAGTGAAAAAACACTGAGTTATAGTTTAAAACCAAAATTTTATAATTATTTATTTTATTTAAATTTATTTTAGGTCAAAATAGATACATAATACCTATATAAGTTCAATGCAATTCATTGGATTCATTTTATAATAATTTTAGATATATAAAAATTTTATTGAACTTTTCACCGTCTTTTACCCATCTCCGAGAAGAATTTGAAAATTCACATAAAACTTAATTTTACCGCTTCAGTGAGTGTAATTTCAAAAATCTGAGAGACACAGTTAATATCGAGGAGTAAAATGTGGTTCAATAAGATAAAAATAATTTTTTGTGAATAGTAGCTTTTTACTTTTATTTACCACGATTAAAAGTAAATAGAGTAATTAAGGGTAAAAATGATATTATTATTACCCTAAAACATGTCCTAATTCTATTGGATAAGTATAATTTGAACAAAAATAACCTTAGGAATAAAATATGAACCACTTTGGTCCACATGGATTAGATTAGGAAATTTACTATTATTTAATTCTGAGAAGAGTTAAAAGAGTTAAAATAAAAGTTTAATAACTAAAACATTTTTAATATAGGGATATACATAAGATAAATTCGATTATAAATATTAATTAGAAAGATAAACTAATTTCCTACATAATGGTATTTTATTTATAATTTTTAGATATTAAATAATTTAATTTATTTATGACACAATGGTGATGCTGTAATTACCTAATTAATGAAATATTACAATAATTGATATTATAAATATCCAAATAAATGTAATTTTAGACTATTTATAAATTACACTAATTTTTAGGTTAATATGACAAGTTAGGATTGCTTAAATGAATTTGGTTCGAATTAATAAAGTTTTTAAGACTTTAACAAAAATCAATTATTAAATAGTTTCAAAATTGTCATAATGGAGTATTTAAAACAAATATTATATTATTAATTGATATTCTATTCCTAAAAATCTAAGGTTCGGAAAAATGACTTAGATAAGGTTATATAAATTAATAATGAACCACTTGGGATTCTCTTGGCCTGTTATAGTATGTTTATGAACCATATAATATAAAAATACAAAGAGACATGGTAAATGTCTAATTATTTAACTAAGAGTTAAATATAAATGATAAGCTCAATATAGTGACCTAGACCTGTCTAAAATATATTGTTTAAATATATTTCTTCCCATACCCACCTTATACTCTAAATAATTCACTTTATAGCCATTATAAACGGAATATGAATTTATTATAAAATAACATTTTAGGTTTTTCCTAAGGTTCCCCTCACCACTCTTATAAAAGGGAACTCCCCCTTCTCTCAAATTCATACCTTCAAAGCCTTTTGGTTTAGCCAACCCCTGCCCAAATATCCTATCAGCTTCCCTCACTTAATCTTAGAGGCCTTACTTTAGTCAGAAAGCCAACTTAAGGAGCTCTTTTGATCAAATCAAAATGAAGAACCCGAAGAAGAGGTAATGTTTTCACCACCCTCTTTCAAGTTCCTTTCTTCTTCCACTTCTTCTTTATTTGTTATTTCCATTATAAAATAATAAAACCAGTGTCTTCTATATACTGTGATGTTATTATAAATATGTTACACCCATATTCTGTATTCTATCTATCCCTTGGATGACATGTCACCATACGTGCGTACGTACGGCTTACCGTCTTCACGTCGTGGTGTAATTGTTATTCAATACATTATTATTTTTATGGGTACAATAATGACTTGTAATTCACAAAAATAATAAATATAACATGATAATGATTCTATATATATGATAAACCATCCAATTATATATTATTTTAATATCAAAAGAATGATATTGTCGCTCGTGCGTACGTACGGACTACTGTCTCCACGAACGCGATAAGATTCATTCCCCATCGTATCCATTCAAGACTAATTTTCATTTGATGATTAAAAATAATGATTAAGAACTTGATATCATTATGGATATGAATAATATACAACCTATGGATAAAAAACACAACTTATGTAACAAAAAATATAAAAGAAAATGAGTAAGTGAACACCCAAAACGACGATAATACTAAAATATTATTAACAAAGCAATATTAAAAGATCATATATGATATCATATTTATGTATATGATTGTTTTATAATTTAATAAAAATTATTTACCTATTATATAGGAGGTTAACCTACCCTCTACCAAGGAAAATTACAAGGTAAGGGTTTATTTCACAATCTCTTCATTATACGAGGTTGTCTATACGTAATTATCTACTGGGACCTCTTTATCATCCACATCCATGTTTCTTAAAAATGTATTTCAAATCATTATTACTTTTTTATAGTATATGGGTTAAAGTCATTTATACCCTTATTTGAAATTTTATAAGAAGTTTATAAAGGAATCTTTCTATCATTTTCCAAACAAGGTCCTTTTTAACCTTTTTGACAGAATTAAGGTAAGAATGTTTTTTAACTTATACGGCGGGTGCAGCTATTTTCTACCGTTATAAAATCATTGAAGCTTCCCTTAAAATCTTATAAGGATATTTTCAAAGTAAATGTTTTATTTTATAATAATGCGACTTTTAAATGATTTAAAAAAAGAGATATTTCTCTCATATAGTTTTGATTTCATCTATGTCAACATCCTTTGATGGATTTTAAGTTTATTCGAAGTTGATTTATTATGATACAAAACTTCCATATTGTATTGAAGGTTTTGTGATATGTTTGACTATGGATGTGATATTTTTATACCATTCATGGTTTATGGTTAAAGTATTGACATTTCGTATGTGAGTTTTAATACGAATGTTTATGATATGTTTAAACCTTTTCATATGAGGAATGTATTGGACTTAGTAAGTGACGGGTGGAGCCCACTATAGCACCTCGATGCATCGGTAGGTCTCATTAGACAACTAGACATGGAATTGACCAAGGCCCTTTACTAATTTGATATATGGTTTTGGCTAAGGCATTAATCATTTTAGACATCTTGGCTGAGGCCTTGAAAAAATGTTTTCGAATGTCCGACATTATACATTTCCTCATTATGAAAATTATATTAATGGTTCATGTGGTCATTCGACTAGTAGAATACCAATGATTATGTTTTATTATGGCATTATTTATTCAGATCATATTCCTTCCATAAAAGTATTCATGTTTATTATTTTTAAAGGTAGGTGGTTTCAATTATTCACAATGCCTAATATTTATGTTATCTTCCACTGTATTGCTTACCCTTACTGAGCGTTTGAGCTCACCACTTTCTTATATTTTATTTTCCTAGGATATGAAGAAGTTAGTTATGAGTGACTTGAAGACATTATTTAGGAGGCTTGGATGTTTCCAGTGGAATAAATTCATGTTATATTTCTTTTCAAGCTGTAAAGTTGAACTTATGTATGAATCTTGTTTCCAAGGCTACTAAACTAATTGGTCATTCGAGATTTGATCTTTTGTGATCATGCCAATGTTATGTAATAATGCACCAACTCTGGGTAACTAGGGTCGGTGCATTACAATAATTCTTGGACTTATACATACAATGGGGGCCCAAATTCCATTATGGAATCTCAATGTTGTGAGTGGGTTGTACACATCAGATGTTCTCATATTTGAGGGACCACAAAGAGTGTAAACGCTTCGTATTTTGAGGGATCTTAATGTAGAATGAGGGAGATGTTACCCATATAGTTTAATGTCATCTGGGGGAGGAATGATATTGTTGTTTCATGTCATCAAACTAGAACATCATGTTATATAGTTCATCATCGTGAATCAAGGATGGTTATTACACATGGTTTAATGTCATGAAATGTGGATGCTCTTTGATTTATTTTTAAGTTCATGTGACAAATACCAACTATACAGTTTAATATATAGATGATGGGATGTATATGGTGTCATGCAACTTAACATCCTGCAGCTAGGATGATATTTCTTGTGATTACAAGAAATAAATTTTCAATAATCATTCATTAGTTGGATCCATAATGATTTACCCATCCATTGAGGACAAGGAATATGCTCTGTTTGAGTAGATCGTTTTTCAAAGTAAGGTCCCTCACACATTAAATCATGTTTTAGAGGATTATTTGTTTGTATCAATTGATTTCTAATGAATAAAATGATTCATACTTGGTGAAAAGAATGAAGGTGAACCTTCTTGTTAAAATCCTACATGATCCAATTATAATAAAATTTCATGTTGTTCAAGGTATGAAATCTTATTTCATCAAGTCACTCTAGTTCATCCAGTCATTTATTAGATCTCTCATCTATGGATAGATGATAAATGAAGGTGAAAAAGATTGATGGAAATTGAACCTCGATGGGCAGGGCTAGTTATGTTCTGTATACCAATGAGTAAAGGTTCATCCATGTGGCAATACATGAAATATTATAATAATACCATAATGAATTAAAGATCATGTTAGGATAATAATTTTTATCTATACCCACCATTTTCTACAGTATGTTCGTTGAGGTCTTGTTGAAGGACATTATCTATCCATTATACAATACATGATAGCAGACTAAATGGTTCGATTTGATATTGTATTTAAATTATAGATTTTCTACATAACCAGAACATTTTTTTCCATTTTCCATGATTAGGGAATGAGGGACTCAAAATATAGTAATTCTATTTTCTTTTATGAAGAATTGTTTTACCCAATTTCATTGAGAGTTATTGGCTCTACCCATTTAGGGAAGAAATCGATACCAATAAATATTTACAAGAAATTTTTGGGTGTATCTAGAGGATATAACCCTAAAACATTTGTTCCTCATATGAAAAATGTCCATGAGTATTTGGTTTTATATTGTAACTCCGAGGTTTAACAGATGGATTCATCATGAACTTGGAAGAAATAATTTTTTTTTGTGAATTCTATGAAATCCTATGTCATAATGGGCCAAAAATACCAAAGCCTTTGGATTGGGTAGGAAATCTTGTATCCAGAATAATGGGAACTGCTAGACCTAGTCTTCACTTCAACCATAATGACTTTAGTCTCTACTACATCGATATATCTAAGGAGGACTCCATAAAAGACTCATTTTTAGAGGACATTCTAATGATTCAGGACATCATAGAGGGTAAAGTGAGTTAATTTTCATCATATGATTTTTTTAAACTCTATCTAGTGGGAGAAATTCATTTTGGTGGAAATACATGATAGGATTCATCCACCTTATTATAAGACCATACAATTTGGTGATATGGAGGATTAAATTAATCCCCTATGATCTGATTTGAAGTAAAGGTGAAATGATTCAGTGATGGGTGATGCTGATGATCGTTTTATACTAGTTTGGATCATCCACTATAGTAGCTTCAGTTTCCGATCTATCTTCTTGGACATTCTATGATCATGGGATGTGATTCAATGTTGGATCAGAGGGTAAACCTTCCTTCAACCATCACACACGGTTAATTGGAGGAATTATCTCTTATTTTTTAGATGGTGTAATCCATGTAAATATATTTCACTACTAAATATGAGTCTCCCTTCACCTAAAGGTTATTCAATGGTATTTGAAGATCCATTCCGAAACCCAAAATGAGGGATTGGTATCCCATATCATTATTGGTACAACATTCTGAGAGCATAAAAGATTACTGTAAGACTTATTTTTGCGAGGGAAATGAAAATGGTCCCTAACCAAAATTCTTTGAGATTAGTTCATTCCATTATCTTCCTTATCAGGCTCCTCGATGATCCGTTAAAATATGTTTTCCATATTTGGGGTCGCCTTGGATAAATAATATCTTTTTACCTGATGCTTCTTTATTTAAGGACATCTTTTCTGTAGAAGGTTGTTCTGCAAGAAACTTTTCCAATCCATACCCTTTAACTTCTTTTTGAGGAACAAATTTTATATCAAATTCCTCCAGAATAACCTCCCACCGTGGAAGATTCTCAGTAAAGATACGATGAAGGAGGATGTGTTTGATTGGGTTATTATGAGAGACCAAGTGGACACCATAGTGCAACAAACATTATCTTAGTTTTTGAAATGTTAAGATTAATTCAAATTAGATCCTCCCGATATCTGAGTAATGATTATCAGTTTCAATAATGGTTTTACTAATGTAATAAAGGTCTTTTTCATTCCCAGATTATTATTTTTATTTTAGTAAGGAACCTAGTGATAATTCAAGTGTTGTCGCATACAGAATGAGCATATTTCATTCTACTAGTGGCGTCAACACCAGTGGACACAATGGAATTTCTTGATGGTGTCAAATTATTCTTTATAGTATATGACCCACTAATACTAGATTCACTTATTCATCATTTTAGTGAAGGTAAAACACTTTCCTAAAATATTGTCCATGAAACAATTTATATAGGCCAAGTTTACTTGATGTCCTCTCAATTATTTAGGTTTCGAGGAGGTGGCATTCTAAGGATAGCTGTTGTTTTCTCTGGATGAACTTTGATACTGTGATGGCCTATAAAGAAGCTATGAAACATTATGGAGGTTGCCTCATAGGGACATTTCAAGGGGTTAATCTTCATGTTATTTTTCACTACTTGTTGATGATTCTTCCAGGTCATCTAGGTGGTTGAAACGTTTTTGTGACTTGACCAATACATCATCACCATAGAATTTGACTAACTACCCCATGAATTGTTTAACGATGTGATTCATGGAACATTGGTATATGGATATAGTATATGTTAAGACAAAGGGAATTACTCAATAGTATAATGATCCACAAGGGATATGAAGGTTGTGGAATCTCTATATTCAAGGGCCATCTGGATTTGTCTATACCTTGAATTTCCATCCATAAAGGAGAATGATTTATAAAAATCTATCACATTAATCAGAGGATCTATGATCATAACTGGGAATTCATCTTTGGGACAATACCTTTTTTGATTCCGAATCCAATAAAGACTCTAATTTTCCAATTAATATTTTTAACACTAATAATGTTGGCTATCCATTTTAGATATTTCATGTCACGAACCAGCCCGGGTTGACCCTGAACCGGTCACCTGAACCGGTCCGCGGCAAGTCCCGAGGGGCGTTCCCGATCCCCCCGGGATGGCAACTAGTGCCGGGAACTAAAAATTGATCATTGGGAACGATTTCAGCCAAAAAAAAGAGCAGAACGAATAAACACTAACAACAGAAAAGAAATAAAAGCAACATGACCACGTACCTCCGTGTCACCTCTCAGGTCACCACCCAACTAGAGAGAAACCTCGCTCCAACACTGAGCGACTCAAAACAGATGACCTGAGCAAGGGAAGACCTGCAACTGAAATGATAATATAGGCGTGAGCATTAAAAATGCCCAGTAGGTAAGCCAAAGTAAACCACTGAATCCAAATGTTTCCTTTCCCAAGCAATCCATTGACACATGTTTGGAAAATACAATTATAAAAAAAATAGATTTTTCACATTTAAAAATAAACAAAATGTTTTCCCCATTTGAAAACACAACGCACACTATAAATCACTTCCAAAACCATTTCCTGTTTTTATTAACAAAACCAAATACAGATAATACTACGACTGTGCTAACAAGAAACAGGTAAACAGTACAGGCTGAAGGCAAACCAGTGAAACAGAAAGTAACCAAGTAATGCAAGATGATAGTAGTGCAAAAGGACACAAGTGACACTATAAGCTGTAAAAAATAACTGAAAGTAAACAAACAAGGTGAACAAGTAACCATGGGTGATCCTAAACATCCCTAGAAAACCCCTGGACATACTCGGGTTCAGACTACCTGCCGGCGTGGTACTCCATAGTCAATAACCAACTGGCCGCCCTAATAGCCAACCAATGGCACATCCCTCCCGGCCTGTCCAAAACTCCAGGGGGTACTAACCCGTCTAATCAGGGTTAGCAAGCAACCGTCACTCGATAATCTACAAGAAGCCCAGGAACCCATGGTGGTTTTAGCAACACTGTGTAAGTGGGAGGCCCACGCACGCGTGACTCATCTCACCGCACTTGCCAACCCCTTACACGGACATCGCTACACGACAACCCTCGAAGGGAAGTCCCCCTGTAGAGATTCCCTCACAAGTACGCCTATATATATATATATGTACAATCACTTCACAATTAATAAAGTGCCAACCGGGCCTTCACGTCATTTGATTATCAAAACTATTTTATAAAATACCTGGAGTTGTCAAGCGAGCACTTGGTTTTACAAAAACAAACAGCTTTACACGAATATTTCACAGTATCATTTTAAATAACTCTAGACACTGTTTTTGTATTAAGTAAAGGGCCAAACGGGAATATCTTCGTAGATTTCTTTTGAAACAAGTTCGATGTGTCTCAAAAGAGGCGAAAACATTTTGAAACCAAGAACCATTTAGAAAAGTCGAGATTTCGAGAAAATAAAAATAAATAAAAATAAATAAAAATAAATGGTAACAATTTCAAACACCATCTTCATTTGAGGGCACATCCATGTGTGCACCTGGTGCACCCATGGATGTGTCAACATCCAATGGTGCGTCAAACCTGCAAAGGGGCACAACAACACTTCCAAATGATACTAAATTTCATAAAACTAACCAGCACAGGATAATAAGATCCAAGAATGATTCTTTCTTTACAAAAAAAAGAAAACACCGCTCAAGACAACCAATGATAACATAAGAGAACATAAGCATTTAGTTCCACGTTAGCTGGCAACGCCTAAACAGGTGCACTATATAACTAATAAAAAGTGCAGAACAATATCTAGTGCACAACTACCTTGGCATAAAATATATTTTCTTCAAACTTAACTTTCGAATAAAAACTATAGATTTTTAAAACACCAAAATAAGCCATGCAAGGATATCATAACCACGCGAATCATGGAATAAAATTTATTTAAAACAATTCAAGCATCAGCAGAGTACCTCGGAAAGGAAACAGTTGAATTCGCCTACCTCAAACATAGAGCGGACGCGACGGAAACCCAGTATAAAGTAGAACGAATCCCTGCGGACTAACTGCGTACGCTGAACAGTGAAAAGTTACATGTTACTCAACCCGCGACAGAAAAAGGATTAATCCAAAATAAATAAAAACACCGATATTGAATAAAGAGAAAGGTAAGTAAACAATAAGCAATAATTACAATAATAAATAAATAATCAAAAGAACAAAATAATAAACAAATGAATAAGCAAATAGATAAATAACTAAAATAATACATAATTGAATGAATAAATAAATAATTAAACAAATAATTAAATAGATAAATTAATAAATGAAAGAAAGAATGAATAAGTAAATAATTAAATAACTTATTAATTTAACAAGTACCTAAATGAACAAATAAATAAATAAATAGATAATTTATTAATCATTTAATTAATAAACAAATAAGTAAATAACTAAATAATTGATTAATTAACAAATACTTAAATGAATAAATAAATAAATAGATAATTAATTAATTAATCAATTAATAAATAATAATAATAATAATAAGATGTTAATAATTAAAATGATAATAAATATAATAATAATAATAAATAATAATAATAATATAATAATAATAATAACATAATAATAATAAAATAATTATAAGATTATTAACATGATAAAAATATTAAAACATTATATATATAAAAGCGTAAATGAATGAGATTCACATAAAGAAAAAGAATAAAACAAAACAAAATAAAAACAAAATAAAAATAAAACTCACAATGGAGCGGGAGGAGGTGAGCCAGAGGGAGCCGCAGCAGCCGGAGGGAGCCGGGTGCGGGCCGCAGCGGGGTCCGGGGCTGGCCGGTGCAGGAAAGAACAGGGAGGGCGGCGCGGGTAAGCCGGGGCGGCAGCGCGGGGTCGGCGCAAGGCGGAGGAGCAGGGGGGAAGAGGGGTCGACGACGGGAACAAGAGGGGAGCAGGGCGGAGCGCGCGGATGCTGGATGGGGGTGCGGGCTCGGGACGACGGCTGGGGGAAGGGGAGGCCGGCGTAGGGGAGCCGAGATAGCGGGTAGGGAGAGGGAGATCAGGAATGGCGGTGAGATGCGGGTCGGCCGAAACCGGAGGGGGAGAAAAACAGGGGAGGAAGGAGGAGGCGCGACGCGCGACCGGAGAGGCGCAACGGGGAGCGTCGGACGCCGGAAGTGCTGGGGTGAGCGGGAGCCGGCGAGGCGGAGGAGGCCGGGACATGCGAGGTGCAGGGGGGAGGTCTCCCGGTGGAGGGCACCGGAGCGGGAGGCCGCGGGTGCCTGAGGTGGATGGGGAAGGCGCGGCGGCGGGCAGAGACCGGGTGCTAGTGCGCAGAGGAGGCCGGGAACGGGGAAGAAGGAGGAGAAAGGGGGGAGAGGGAGAGAGGAAATAGGGTGGCGGCTACGAGAGGAGTAGGGTGGATTAGGGTTTGATTAGGCTCATATATATATTTATATATGATAAAAATAATAATAATGATAATTGTAATAATAATAATAATAATAACACTATAATAATAATAATAAAACTTATAATATTCATAATAATAAAACTTATATAACAATAATAAAACTTATAATAATAATAAATAATAAATTAGTTAATTCAAATAATAATTATTTTGATGAAATATTTAAAATAATATTTATAAAATAATTTAAAGATGTTACACATATATATATATTTATACATATATAGATCTATATATATATATACAAACATTATTATACATATATATATAAAACATACATAAACATCTATAAAATAAAATTAACTATGATATTAATAACACAACTTAAATACCGTTAATAATAAAATGTCAACATAAAAATTATAACATTTAAAACACCGGATGATCACACTGTCGCCCGGGCTGAATGCACGGTCACCGCTAACGATGCGGTGACCGCGCACAGGCGCGAAACCGCCAATGCAATTAATCTCCAAAAAAACTTAAACCTGGACCAAGAAAGGAGAACAATTACAGACATCCGCGGTCGGGGTGTGACAATTCTCCCCACCACAGACACTTTCTGCCCCCAGAAAGTCACCAGGCCAAAAGTCAATCAAGATTTAAGTCCATGCCCCAACGGAACTAAAGGTAACAAGGAGAACTGAGAATCTCAGGGATGACCTTACTCAGCACAGGTCACACCCGACCGATTCAAGAGAAAACTGGGGTCCGAGATTGAGGGGAGAACACGAAGGGGTTCTCCCCACCAAAAGAACTTAACTAGTGCAGAAACGTTGACCATCTAAATAGAAAACCCTAGGAAGGGGGGGGGGGGTCGACGCGGGAACTCCCAACCGGTTTAAACCAACTCTCATAGCACGAGTGAAAAACAACACCTTCGTCGAAACCTTGAACCCTCGACTAGAGTCAACAACTTCAACACCAGGGAAAACCCATAAAAAGAACATTTAACCAACATCAAATTGGAGACATGATCCACCGAAGTCCCCAAAACATAACCACATCGACAAAATAACTAAAACGAGGTCAACCCACACGAGAGTCAAACACACTTTTAGGAAGGACACCCGATTTAGAATATTACATTCACACGACAAGTCCGCTTAGATTTATCATCGAACAAGTCCATCGTCACTTTATAGAAAAACAATGCATTGACAACACTGTTGAAACTTTAATAGCAGGAAAACAAACATGAAAAGGTTTTTAATTGCTCCACCGTCAACACGGAAGACAGAACTTGGACCAAGGCTTCACAACCCTGGGAACTCCTGACTGTGCGCGAGCTTCACCCCGAGACTTGTGGCTGGGGCTCTGATGGCTGAAGCATCTTCTGACTCACAGTCAGGTACTGACATTCTCCCATCACAGCTTCCTCTTCAAGCGACGCTTCTTGCAAAACTTCTCCAGATGACCCAGACAACCACAGCGATGACACGTCTTCGGAGGGTTGCGACAAGACGACTTTAAATTCCCGAAACGACCACACTGAAAGCATACCATCGAACGATCTGATGAACTAGATGCTGGGACCAAAGGGGATAACTCATTAGGAACAGGTATCTCTGGAGACTTTTCCTCACCAGAGGGGGAACTCTTACGAACAACAGGGGACGTTGAAGTATTAACCACCCGCACACCGGAAACTAACTCAGCCATGAAAGTTTCCTCCACCAGCTTCTCGAAACAAAGGTCTTTAGAAGGGAGGACTCGCTCCTTGATCTCTGGGCGAAGACCCCCAGTGAAAAGAGAGGCCTTCATGAGCTCATGTGACGCTACATCTGGAGAAAAGGAAATCAGTTCCTTGAAATGGTCAACATATGCCTTCACCGTCCGTTGGCCTTGTTGAATATGCACGAGCTCTCTCTTTTTCTCCATCTTCACCTCCTCAGGTACAAACCATTGGATGAATACAATTCTAAAGACATCCCACGTCATTTCAACTTGCGTTGATGATGGGGTAACCATCTTCCACTGGTCCAGAGATGGACCCTCGAACAACTTCATAATTGCACGAACCTTAACATTATCGGGAGTTCCCAGCATTTTAAAAACATGCTCCACTTCCTCGAGCCATTTCAATGCCTCTAACGGACCCAGATCATCATGGAGAATAGGCAAAGTCTGAGGAGGACCAAAAACTGGGCATGACTTATCCGAATCCTTAGAGACCTTTCTGGGCGGCATTTTCTGAGCGATATATAAAACACAAAGCCAAAACCAACATCGAATCGAAGCAACATCAATAAAAGCGCCTTCATCAAAAACAGTCAGCACAAGGACCAAACAAATGCGAACAAAACCCAAAAATAAAATCTCCTTTTTAAAATTCCCTTTTCATTTTTGATTTCAAAACCACCCTTTTTCAAGATCACTTTCCAAAACCAATCCACTTTCAAACCAAAATCTTTCCAAAAATGTTTCCCCTTTAAAACCAATTTAGAAAACAAAGTCAAGCCATTAATTTCAAATACACACCCAGGTAATCCCATGAATCGTTGCACATGTCTTCATCCACTGTCCAATAATACTCGCACCAACACGCATTTTTTTCCATGCATTCTCACACATGTGCAAACGTTCATGAAGAGGAACCGAGGTTTCAACCCAAATCATTCTTAACCAATTCCAAGCAAACAACAGATTTTAAAATCAAGAGATTTCAGTTTTAAAACCCATTTTATACATTCAAAGTCTTTTAAAAGAAACCAGTCCAATTTTCAAAACCCCTTTTTCATTTCAAACAACGTACTTACACAGACCAAAACAAAAGCAGCATCCAAATTTGCATCAATCACTGAAATGAGGGACTTGTAGTCACGCTCAATCTGGCGACATGGTAGTGGGCCATGTCCCAAGTCAGCGTCGACCACTAGGAGGAATTGAAACCATGTACTCGGACTCCACATGGGTCACTACTCCATGTGAAATCACGATGTAACGTCGGCTTGCCTCCATTGTCATCTCTCAATCCAAGATAAACCAGAAAAGACAAGGACACAATTCCCGAACTACCCCTGGTAACTCGAGGATCAGTGCGAGCAAGAGTTTGCGACGCTCTTCCCGTACCTACCCCTCGAGTTCCAACAGTCCTAATCTCCTTCTACCGAACAACCCAAATAACAAGAACCACCTTTGATACCGTTTTGTCACGAACCAGCCCGGGTCGACCCTGAACCGGTCACTCGAGCCGGTCCGCGACAAGTCCCGAGGGGCGTTCCCGATCCCCCCGGGATGGCAACTAGTGCTGGGCACTAAAAATTGATCGTTGGGAACGATTTCAGCCCAAAAAAAAATAAATAGAGCAGAACGAATAAACACTAACAAAGGAAAAGAAATAAAAGCAACATGACCACGTACCTCCGTGTGACCTCTCAGGTCACCACCC
This sequence comes from Viscum album, assembly GCA_963277665.1. Lineage (NCBI taxonomy): Eukaryota > Viridiplantae > Streptophyta > Magnoliopsida > Santalales > Viscaceae > Viscum > Viscum album. The sequence continues at coordinate 1,856,899,560 of OY728158.1, read as the reverse complement.
AACTAGAGAGCAACCTCGCTCCAACACTGAGCGACTCAAAACAGAAGACCTGAGCAAGGGAAGACCTGCAACTGAAATGATAATATAGGCGTGAGCATTAAAAATTCCCATTAGGTAAGCCAAAGTAAACCACTGAATCTAAATGTTTCCTTTCCCAAGCAATCTGTTGACACAGGTTTGGAAAATACAATTATAAAAAAATAGATTTTTCACATTTAATAATAAACAAAATGTTTTCCCCATTTGAAAACACAACGCACACTATAAATACTTCCAAAACCATTTCCTGTTTTTATTAACAAAACCAAATACAGATAATACTACGACTGTGCTAACAAGAAACAGGTAAATAGTACAGGCTGAAGGCAAACCAGTGAAACAGAAAGTAACCAAGTAATGCAAGATGATAGTAGTGCAAAAGGACACAAGTGACACTATAAGCTGTAAAGAATAACTGAAAGTAAACAAACAAGGTGAACAAGTAACCATGGGTGATCCTAAACATCCCTAGAAAACCCCTGGACGTACTCGGGTTCAGACTACCTGCCGGCGTGGTACTCCATAGTCAATAACCAACTGGCCGCCCTAATAGCCAACCAATGGCACATCCCTCCTGGCCTGTCCAAAACTCCAGGGGGTACTAACCCGTCTAATCAGGGTTAGCAAGCAACCGTCACTCGATAATCTACAAGACGCCCAGGAACCCATGGTGGTTTTAGCAACACTATGTAAGTGGGAGGCCCACGCACGCGTGACTCATCTCACCGCACTTGCCAACCCCTTACACGGACATCGCTACACGACAACCCTCGAAGGGAAGTACCCCTATAGAGATTCACTCACAAGTACGCCTATATATATATATGTACAATCACTTCACAATTAATAAAGTGCCAACCGGGCCTTCACGTCATTTGATTATCAAAACTATTTTATAAAATACCTGGAGTTGTCAAGCGAGCACTTGGTTTTACAAAAACAAATAGCTTTACACGAATATTTCACAGTATCATTTTAAATAACTCTAGACACTGTTTTTGTATTAAGTAAAGGGCCAAACGGGCATATCTTCGTAGATTTCTTTTGAAACAAGTTCGATGTGTCTCAAAAGAGGCGAAAACATTTTGAAACCAAGAACCATTTAGAAAAGTCGAGATTTCGAGAAAATAAAAATAAATAAAAATAAATGGTAACAATTTCAAACACCATCTTCATTTGAGGGCACATCCATGTGTGCACCTAGTGCACCCATGGATGTGTCAACATCCAATGGTGCGTCAAACCTGCAAAGGGGCACGACAACACTTCCAAATGATACTAAATTTCATAAAACTAACCAGCACAGGATAATAAGATCCAAGAATGATTCTTTCTTTACAAAAAAAAGAAAACACCGCTCAAGACAACCAATGATAACATAAGAGAACATAAGCATTTAGTTCCACGTTAGCTGGCAACGCCTAAACAGGTGCACTATATAAACAATAAAAAGTGCAGAACAATATCTAGTGCACAACTACCTTGGCATAAAATATATTTGCTTCAAACTTAACTTTGGAATAAAAACTATAGATTTTTAAAACACTAAAATAAGCCATGCAAGGATATCATAACCACGCGAATCATGGAATAAAATTTATTTAAAACAATTCAAGCATCAGCAGAGTACCTCGGAAAGGAAACAGTTGAATTCGCCTACCTCAAACATAGAGCGGACGTGACTGAAACCCAGCAGAAAGTAGAACGAATCCCTGCGGACTAACTGCGTACGCTGAACAGTGAAAAGGTACATGTTACTCAACTCGCGACAGAAAAAGGATTAATCCAAAATAAATAAAAACAACGATATTGAATAAAGAGAAAGGTAAGTAAACAATAAGAAATAATTACAATAATAAATAAATAATCAAAAGAACAAAATAATAAACAAATGAATAAGCAAATAGATAAATAACTAAAATAATACATAATTGAATGAATAAATAAATAATTAAACAAATAATTAAATAGATAAATTAATAAATGAAAGAAAGAATGAATAAGTAAATAATTAAATAACTTATTAATTTAACAAGTACCTAAATGAACAAACAAATAAATAAATAGATAATTTATTAATCAATTAATTAATAAACAAATAAGTAAATAACTAAATAATTGATTAATTAACAAATACTTAAATGAATAAATAAATAAATAGATAATTAATTAATTAATCAATTAATAAATAATAACAATAATAATAATAATAAGATGTTAATAATTAAAATGATAATAAATATAATAATAATAATAATAAATAATAATAATATAATAATAATAATAACATAATAATAATAAAATAATTATAAGATTATTAACATGATAAAAATATTAAAACATTATATATATAAAAGCGCAAATGAATGAGATTCACATAAAGAAAAAGAATAAAATAAAACAAAATAAAAACAAAATAAAAATAAAACTCACAATGGAGCAGGAGGGGGTGAGCCAGAGGGAGCCGCGGCAGCCGGAGGGAGCTGGGTGCGAGCCGCGGTGGGGTCCGGGGCTGGCCGATGCAGGAAAGAACAGGGAGGGCGGTGCGGGTAAGCCGGGGCGGCGACGCGGGGTCGGCGCAAGGCGGAGGAGCATGGGGGAAGAGGGGTCGACGACGGGAATAGGAGGGGAGTAGGGTGGAGCGCACGGATGCTGGATGGGGGTGCGGGCTCGGGACGACGGCTGGGGGAAGGGGAGGCCGGCGCAGGGGAGCCGGGATAGCGGGTAGGGAGAGGGAGAGAAGGAATGGCGGTGAGATGCGGGTCTGCCGAAACCGGAGGGGGAGAAAAACAGGGGAGGAAGGAGGAGGCGCGGCGCGCGACCGGAGAGGCGCGGCGGGGAGCGTCGGACGCCGGAAGTGCTGGGGTGAGCGGGAGCCGGTGAGGCGGAGGAGGCCGGGACATGCGAGGTGCAGGGGGGAGGTCGCCCGGTGGAGGGCACCGGAGCGGGAGGCCGCGGGTGCCTGAGGTGGATGGGGAAGGCGCGATGGCGGGCAGAGACCGGGTGCTAGTGCACAGAGGAGGCCGGGAACGGGGAAGAAGGAGGAGAAATGGGAGAGATAGAGAGAGGAAATAGGGTGGCAGCTACGGGAGGAGTAGGGTGGATTAGGGTTTGATTAGGCTCATATATATATTTATATATGATAAAAATAATAATAATGATAATTGTAATAATAATAATAATAAAAACACTATAATAATAATAAAACTTATAATATTAATAATAATAAAACTTATATAACAATAATAAAACTTATAATAATAATAAATAATAAATTAGTTAATTCAAATAATAATTATTTTGATCAAATATTTAAAATAATAATTATAAAATAATTTAAAGATGTTACACATATATATATATTTATACATATATAGATCTATATATATATATACAAACATTATTATACATATATATATAAAACATACATAAACATATATAAAATAAAATTAACTATGATATTAATAACACAACTTAAATAGCGTTAATAATAAAATGTCAACATAAAAATTATAAAATTTAAAACACCGGATGAACACACTGTCGCCCAGGCTGAACGCACGGTCACCGCTAACGATGCGGTGACCGCGCACCGGCACGAAACCGCCAATGCAATTAATCTCCAAAAAAATTTAAACCAGGACCAAGAAAGGAGAACAATTACAGACATCCGCGGTCGGGGTGTGACATTTCACATGTTGGATGAAGTAATTCTTGAAGAGCTTATCCAAATCATCCTCAATTATTGAGGAGTGAGTTGGTTGTGTCCTTCTAGCTGTCTATTTGTATCCACGATGATATTATAGAAAACCCAAATGATGGATGGACACCTTGTGATGATGGCTTGGAATCTCTATGTAATTCGTGGAAAAAACGTCCTGATGTTTCTTTAGAATGGAAGTAGATACATCCTATCCATCAAGGTTCATGGATACAATAATTATAGTGGGTCATGAATCCTCATCCATATCTGTATTTATTTCACCGAGTTCCTCAAGAATAGTGGAGATTCCATCCTCAAATTCTAGGGGGAACCCTAAGGTCCTCTTCTTCTTTATCATTGTATCTATTTACATCTTTGGACTCTTCCTTAGAGGTAGGTGATGAATAAACCATCTTGAAGTTAGGTGAGGTGTATATATTTGGACATCTGAAAGAATAAGTAACCATTTCTGGCCCAATTGGTGGTGCTAGGTCTTTTTAGAGATCTAAATGGGGGGTGAGGGTTTGAGGATGAGAATATTTACTTTACCCTATTGACAAAGAAATTATTTCTTGAAAATCTGATGAAATAGAGCTTGGTTGAATCTTATGGGATATATTGGATAAAGTTTCATACAGGTTTGCATTACTGTTTGTAGAGTTGGTTACTTCAACTACACTGTTAGGCTCATCTGTCAAGAATGAAATTACATAATCTATTGATTACATGTTTGAATTCACACCCACCATTTCAATTTTATCAATGGGAATAATGTAATATTTACTGATATACTTAAAAGATTTAGTTGGGATCATCTTTAGGCCATTTGGGGCATTGTTCCATGAGACATTAATAACTCTATATTCTTTTGCTTCTTTATACTATAATCCTGCATTGATATACTATTATCCACAATATTTGAATGGGTATTTATCACCATGAAATTTTTCAATTTTAACATTGATACAATATTTTAGAAATTGGTGGTTATATGAAGGAATGGACACATGATGATGTTTCCATGCTCTTCCTAACAATAAATTGAAGGATGTATCCTATTGAACAACCATGAACTCTGAGTTGAACAATAGATCCCCAAACTATGTTTTGAGTGTGATCTCACCAAGAGGCTCTTACTCATTCTTTTCATAACCCTATAACATTATAGTGTAGGGGGAAAAGTGAGATTCATTGAGACCAAGTTAGGAAAGTTTCCAGATCAGAATTGTATGGACTTATAAAACATTTTCAATAAAGGCTTGTTAGATATTAATGTCATTTAATCTTATGGTATATATAAATTCTTGGTATGCCACTGTATGATTGTATCCTCAAACTATTCTATTCTATGAAAGAGATTACATCATGGTATCCTGCAGGATAATTCTCTTCATTGTATACTACATAAGTAGAAACATCGACTTAAAACCCGTAAGGAATTAACAAGGCCACTGTGAGTTCCCTTAGATATCTTTTGGTAGAATCAAAGTGTATAGGACTGAAAAATTAGTTGCTACAAGGGATTGTTTCTTTAAGACATCATAATTACGATCAAGGGGTCTATACTTCCCATTATTTGAATTTTATTTGTCACGTGCTTTGGGAGATTATATTCCTAGATTAGATGGACTTTCCCTTAGAATAAGCGTGAAGAGTGTGTCCACTCTTTTTGGTTTATGTAGGCTGGTTTTGCCTACATGGAGAGGCTGGTTAAGTGGTGGCATACCTTCCAATAAATCTTCAAGGATGATTCTATCAGGATAGACCCTTTCATTCCTTATTTATTATCTTTTTCTATACAATGCTCGTTGGAGGGATCTTTTATGAGTTTTGGTTGCACAGGTAGTTTGAGTGGGGTGTGATTAAAGTAGTGACTTTGGGAATGACCACATCTTACCCTGTAACCTCGATTTTGAAGGAATATTCCCCCAATTACACAATCAAGAGTGAGGAGTTAGGTTTCACAATCATCATCATTATTTGAAAAGGGATTAATTAATTGAATAACATTAATTAAACCAAATATCAATACTTAATATGATGAATATTATGTCTAACAGGTGAGATCATGTTGTTCTATTTGGTGGAGTTGTGCCCGTAATTTTAGGTTTTTCAGCATGAAGTATTCTAAGGTCATGGAAAAAATTTCCTTGAAAAAAGCTTTTATTCTTTTGTCTGTTTCTTTCCCTTCTATATATGATGATTTTGGAGGACAGAATTTTAGAGGAATGAACTATCAGTGAAGTTTGGGCATCTTATAGGGGTAGTCATCAAAGGCACAATTGACAATTTCAACTATGTTCATAGAATAACATGACTCTGGTTGATTTTTTTTCCTGACCACCCAATCACCTAACTTCTATGCTCTCTTTCACTTAACTTTTTTCCATTCATTTTACTCATATTTTTTTCTTTTAGAAACATACACGAACTGAGAAGGTGAATTATTTATCCACACTTTCACAGAGTGAACCATCTTTTGTAGTAGGTCCTTATAGTCAAAACAATTCGAAATGTGGTCCCCCTACATTTGATGAAATGGGTACTAGTTTGGTAGATCATCAACACTTTATTTGTTGGGATTAATAGGATTCAGGGAGTTTAATAAGTTGTTATCCAATTCCGAAATAATGTATCTACGAACTTGGTCATTTCAAAATGAATAGACCTTGTTTTTCATCTCATCAAGCTATTTTCACCAGTGATCATCCGAATGAGGTGGGAATTACTGCTAACACTCAGGAGGTGGATCCTTACGGTATGGTGAATCCTTTTAAATAGGATTGGATTCAGTGGCCTAATTATGTATTAAATTATCAGCCTATTACTATCCTATTATCCTTCTATGATTCAATGGAATTACTTAAGAAATTTTCTTAGTCTCTTCAATGGATTCTTCTACCTATTGAATAATTACATCAAATCCCCAAAATTCTACTGTGTATTTCACAAGTAATAGAGGAATTCGTAACTCATCATAATGATTCTATTGGCACATGGGAAACACTTATTCATGAGGGATTGGTAGGTTTAAGGATTATTTCAATCTGTTACACCTAGTGATGGAATCTTTGAATCATTCATTGTCTCGTTTCTTAAAGTAAATAGGGTCAAAAAGTGTTGTATTCTGTAGAGTAAAGATAAACTAGAAGATAAATTTTTTATTGAGGCCCTCTCACCCCGTGATTGACCTAGCTTACAAAAATTTTCCCCAAAAAAGTCTGGTCCCTGTAGTGAATTAAAAAAGCACTTGATTTTCACTATCACCTTATGTTTATGGGTAACCATCATTGGACCAAAGATAGAGAAAAAAAGTATTCAATTTCTTCTATGAGTCTCTCAATCATTTAAAAACATGAAATGTGGGGTTTCGAATGTTTGGATGGGGGAAGACTCAGATATACCCATTCTAGTCAAGGATTCTTTTGCATTTTTATTGGTGCACATTGATCCTCTATAGATTCTAATCATGATGTTAGTGACTTAGTATTTTGCATAGTCATTTGAGGAATGTATGGTTGAGACTAAGCCTAAACGGGTTTAATGATTGAAGCCTAAACATGTGTGGTGATTGATAGAGCCATTAGTGTCTACACTACTACTACTTTTCAAGGGTATCCTGTTGGGGTTGGCCTGTATGGATGTTCGAGACTCTGCTTTTGATGTACTCCAAATGAAGGGAATTCCTGATATGATACCATGGGGTCCAAATATATTGGCGGTTCATATCCTACATTGAGTTGAGGTCACTAATCTACTTAAGTTCCAGCAAAAAGAACTATTTGTTTTGGTGTTCCTACTAGGGAAGTGAGTTGAGGATATTCTTAAAAAACATATCTACCTATAAGGTTACATCAGAGTAGTTTTATGCTGAGCATCCTAAATTATTTCATCTCCTCATAAAGTAGAGAAAATATTTAATCTACAGAAAGGGGTTATACCTCACTAAGAGGGAGGTTAAGTAAAATTTGATCCCCGAACGTTTCCTTATTAGATTCCTTTTGAGGAGGTAATGGTGGTTTTTTTGAGGAAGTTCCCATATTCTATTAAATCCTCTTGTTCTGGGCCCACACACCTCCTTCAATTGTTTTGGTGTGGACCCCATCATGAATCAGAACATCAACTTCGGATTCATCTGAATGGGTGTCATGTATTATAAAATCATTGATGGTGGCGTCAATGACATTCCATGATGAAAAATTAATTATAGTAATTCTATTTTGTCTTTACAAGACTATATTCTTTTACATCCACCATGAGGCATTGTCCTCACTTTTTTCGTTTCTCTGAAATTTTCTTGGTGGATAGTGACAGGAAGGGAATCACTAGATAGTTCAGTCATGAAAGTTCTTATTAAGGGCACTAGATCATTGGATAAAGTGAACTATGAGGATATACTTTGTGGAATTTTACCTAATCAGGATAACACCAATTCCCACTTAGGATGAGATTTTTGATATGAAAAGTCCCCATCCATGGGGGGTGGAACTATTCATGATCTTCTTTCATAACCCTTTAGGTCTGGTTTAATGACCATGGAGGTTAGGTTAGAAAATATCTAATCCCTATGGGATGGGGCTATTCTTAAACCACCATGATTGTTATTACATCATATTACCTTCTAATTTTATGAAGTTTTTTCCAAAAATCGGTTGGGTGAATAATTCAGTATGCACTTGGATAAACCATTTCCATGGTCGTTGTGTTATTTTTGAAATTTTCAATATCTGATGGATAACATTATCTAAGTGGGAGTCTTTCTTGATATTATTATTTTCATGATATAAAATTATCTGAACATCTAGTTCTCCTCTAGCCCAAAGTCAGTGATAGTCAGTCAAGGCCTGTTGTTGTTGAACATACCTTTAGTCATGGAAAGGGTCCATTATTTTGAGCTAGCCAAAGGCAATAAAATTACATGCTAAAACCTTCAGAGGGTTTTTCTAAATAGGGATCATAGTGAAATTTATTTCATCATGTGCACCCCATCATCTGATATCCACACCATATAATGCATCAGAGATCATCTATCAAACCCTAATTAATGTGTCGAGGCAATCACATTGAATATATCCTTGTTGTTTTTTGATCCTTATATTTTGTGAATCTGGGATATCTCCCAATTCAATTAGGTTTCTAAACCTTCTATTACCTTTATGTGACATTGATACTCATCATATGGTAATACATTATCTTTCAGCTAATGAAGAGTTTTACATATGTTGAGGCAGATGCCGTGAACAAATTATTCTAAAAATGTCTCTAGAATGTCATATTGGTGTGTTGATAAATTATAAACATAAATGGTATGGAATCTTTAACCAATTTTTTCCTTGTATTTAGAAAATATTATTCATATTTTTACAGAGGATCTTATACCTTGTCTAACTAGAGTTGACACTTTCCTTACATTTTATCATAGGCAGTGAGATCAATAGATATTTCCTTTGATTATTTAGAAGGTATGTGAACCAAGGGTGGTTTAGAGAATGGCCATAACCTTGGTATTTCTTCCAATTTATAACAAATTTCACTTTCTAGTGACAATGAATCAGACATGACTATCCTTGTTTTTGAAAGTTCCTCACAGTGGGAGGGTTTTCTCATCCCTGCGTTGCCAATTGAAGAATTCTATTGACATTGTGAAACACTATTAAAGAGAGAACATTCACAATGAAATCCATTAAAGAGAGGACCACCATGGTAGATTAAATAAAGGGTAATACCCGCTTTCTCATTTTTATTCTAGAAAAAAGTATGGTTGTCATGGATCTCATTATGAGATAGGCTCTTCAGATTGACCGGATTATTTTAATTAAGAAAGACTTCATGGTGAAGTGTCCAAAGACAGACATCAGAATTAATCTTACTGTTCCAATAATTTGATAATGGGAGAGTGGGATCATGAGTTTCCATAGATAATTTTCTAAAGTCTTCAAATAATCTTGCATTAAGCAAAGGTAGATCATAGATTAATTCTTGATTTTACAGTCTTGTTTGATGAGGCTTATTCTGGGACAACTTCTTTATTAGTGATTGGGGCCACTTTCTGGGTGATGTGTTTAGCATGGGAAGGTGATTGTGCCTACCTTAGACTGGCCATTGAGTTAAGAGTATCACCTATTGTTTGAGTGGGTGTATTTTCCCAGTTCGATTATCTATAAATTATTGGGAAGTTTTCCCCATGGACCTCCTGTATGGGAGAAGAGGTGTGTATCTTCTCCGGGGTAACATATTGACGAGACACCCCACATGTGGGGGTGAGTTATGTGTCTATCCCTCGAGTAGCACCCTTATCGGTATTATGATTTCTTGGAATGTGTGTAGGATGTGGGAATGTATTTTCATCTTCAATTTCACCATTTTCATGATATTCTAGGAGACTTTTACAACTAGAAAAACTATATATGTCTATTCTATATATGGAGTAGGTGTATCTGCATGATCATATCATTCCTTTTGTATTATTGAATATTGAAAATACTTGTGTGTTGGAGCATATATTTGAGTCTATACCCTATTAATCATCATGAAATTTAGACTATCTTCTCAGGGTGGTGCCATATAAGGTACTGGTAGGTTTGATGAACGTAGGATGGTGTGTGCGACTGCCCACAGTTTTCTTTCAAATATCATTGGAAAAATTCTTTCAATACTATTAGATGAGTCTACTATAAATTTTGGTGGGTGATGGTATGTGTATGTTCCTTGTCGTGGTATGTAATTAGATTTGAAGGATTATCTTCACAGGGATCTGGCAGGAAAGTCAACTGGACAGATGAATAAAGGTAGACGGGTGTATGTGCCCACTTACGATTTTCCAAAAAATTGGGTTGGTTTTATTTTGATAAGGGGAGAAGGATGTGTCCCTTATCCTTATTTTTTGACTTCTACCCCTGATGGGACGTCTTTTATGGCCATGTCTGAAAGATCTGGTCCGGTCATCTGATGATGGTTGCCTCATCGGGAGGGCTTACACCACACGACATTGGCGAAAGGATATTTTCAAGTAGTCCTTGAGAAGGACCCACTATGTCTTGTGGATGAGGCTATATGTGGCCACTTGATCCACCTCCCAAGGATATTTGAGCGACTAGTTGTCATGATATATGGATAATATCCCTATATGGTTGAATACATCAGTTGGAGTTGTCTGCTTCAGGACCACCAATCCTTTCTCAATGGACGATCGGTGGGGCTTCATAATCTATAGGGACTATTGGGTGGCCTTAGTAGTTGGAATCGTTTCGTTTTGATGGTACTCCCATAGAAGTGAGTTGGAGACCTAGAATTGAATATGTTGGTTTGGTGATAGCATCCTTCATACGGATGAAGACCTAACCTGGGTAGTAGCCAGGGCGGGCATTGGTGAAATTTGGATGCACTCCATTTGATGGAAGGAAGTTCTTGTAAATAAGTTCAAGAATATATGAAAAATAAAAACATGAAATTTTTTTAAAGTAGCATATAATTTGAATGAACACATGCATGATTGATTGTATTATTAATCCCTCTTTTATAAAGTGAAAAGGGTCTTGATAGATGGGTGAAACTATCATCATGGTTAAGGATTCATGTTGAGTTCACCTTTTTTTTGTTTCCCTCAAAGATGCATTTGGGTAAGAAATCAGTATTTTTTAATATTATCCAACATGTTTGTTAGTGGAATCAGAAACACCCAACAATTTTATATCTATAGGTACCTTATTTCCAAAGGTAGGTTCTAATTAGGAGGATTGTTCAAGGATTCCTAAGAAAACACATTAGTCAAGAGGATGGGAGTTCAGGCTCATAATACCATTTATTTGGGGAATTATATCCTACTCTAGGACTCTCTTATAGATTTATGATATGTTAATGAATACTTATTAATTCCCATTTATGATGTATATTAGCCTATTATTAAAAATAAATTATTAGCATGTGTGGGATATGGAATCATCTATATGTATATAAGGTTATTCATAAATGGAGATATCTGTATGTATCCAAGGTTCACTATCAATGGTATCCTATTTGTGGAGATTATATAGTCATTGTTCATGATTATTATGATGCTAGTTTTCTAGACACACTGTGGGGAACTCTAGAGTGTATCGTCATCCAAAGAATGGGACCGTGAGGGATGTCTTAACTCATGGATATTTGGAGGTTTATTTTTGGGGCCTACACCCGAGGGAGGTTCCTAGATTAAGGGTATTATGATTTGGAATTACTCATGAGAAGGAATCACTAATGGTATTGGACCATATTTGGGTAGCCAATGTATCCTAATTGTAGCCGGAATCAGGGTTCTCATAGTTCAATCATTTGGTATTGCACATTCGGGCTGCCAAATGTGGTTTAAATTGGTATGAATAGGGATTACACCTGTGTATGATTCCCATTTTAGGTTTGTGAAGTGATTTGTACTTACTCATGAGGAGTATTCCCATAAGGATTGGGATCATGTAGATATCATGACCACTTTCAACCTCTAAGCTAATGAGAGTCATGATCGGTGTGATAAACAAAAGGAATCAGAAGATCCATGAAACCAAACAATATTCTTTGTCCTGAGGATGAATACATGGCCTAGAGGCCTACACCTATAAAGGCCCTCTAAAGTAATGTGAGAGGGTGGTTAAAAGGATTATCCTCTACAAAAACTTACATCCAAGTGTGTGGGTGCTACGATCATGGCTATCCTCTATGACCAGAAGTCATCATGAATCATGATCTATGTGAGAAACAACAGAAAGTTGAAGATATGGAAAACCAAAAACTTATACTACTCCATTGGTTGAATAGGTTAAGGATTATGGTGGAAGAGTAAGATATTACATCACTTACATCTCTTCACTTTACAATGAAATGTGTCCAATGTATGAAAAATGAGGAACGTAGGACCCTAGGTGGTGTCCAAGAGGCATAGAAGATCAAGAGTACGACCTCCAAAAAGATAGTCTAGGGTATTAATCTGGGATGGATACCCTCAAATTGGTTCTACACTAGGGAAATAGGATGTTAATTAATGTCAAAAAGAAACCAAATAAATTCTCAATTACCTTCTTTCTTGTAACTGGAGGCTTCAGGTGTTAGAGACGATATGGGGAGGACATGGTCCTAACCCTTGTATATAAACTGGGAATACAATGACACCTTCCCTAGAGTATTGGTCCTCATAACCATAGGGATACACACCCACATGTACCATGAGGTCCTGGTCATCCCACCAAATAATTTTTTGAAACCTCCGACCATAGGAGTACACACCCAAATCGGGGACATGCTGGTATACCACTCACAATGGTTGTGAAACTCTAGAGGTTTGGGTGGAGGTGTCAACTCTATCCCTCTCAAAAAAGGGAGACATAGGAGGAGAGTGCCTCCCATTGATGTATTTAAAGAATGCCTAATGAGTGGATCATGCAGGGTGGAGGTTAGGATGAACTAAGGGATGATTTCATAGTGGGTGCTCCATAGAGGTAGGTCTAGGAGAACTAGTGGATCCTTGGGTGACAGAACACCCCAGAAACAAAATTTGGAAAAGACCTTATTGAAGATTTCAATAGTATCCATAAGTGTTATTAGAAGTGAATTCCATAGGTCCCTATTTGAGGGAGGGTACCTCATGCTAGTCTTGATTAATCATGGGGTGAGAGAGTTCCCCATGTAGGTATCATTATTTTTAAACCCTGGGAGGAATATAATTTCACTATCCAACATTATTTCCATCACATTATGGTTTTAAAAATCCACCTAAAAGGTTTTAGGGGTCCTGATTGAAGAACTAGGGAAAAAAGATCATCGATTAGACAATGGTAATTTCCCTCTGTACCAATGAATTCCCCAAGGTACTATATATAGGTAAATATAAGACCTTCTCTAAAGGGTTCATCTCGCAAAGGTGGCTCGTTTGAGTGCCTCTCATTTGATATCATGTAGGGCGGTCATGCAGGCTAACACGTAGGTACCATGTGTGATGATGGTGCTTTGGGTTTCCTGATGGAATGGTCTTTGGTGGATTTTTTTACCCATGGAATTCTTTATTTCCCTTATTATTTTCTTTATAATGTATTTACCTTTGTTTCCTTTTCATCCATGTAAAAAAACAATGTGTTAGCCGTCACTTTCATCAAGTTCCCACCACTTTCTTTGCAGGAAGAGAAATGATTCTACCACTACTCAATCACATAGTTAATCATGATTTTTTCACAATAAAATAATTTTCCATATAATTATTGTGTTGTTTCATATTTATATTTAATTAATTTCCTTTTAAAATTTCTTACATAATTATTGTTTTCATATATAAGTGGATTATGTTTTTTGGGTTAGGTTTTTTTTTTGAATATGATCATGTTCATGAGAGATTATACTTCAAAGCTACAACTAAGATAATGAAAACAAGAAAATACATTAAGAATGTATAAAACCATCATGAAAATTTGAATTTCTATCAATTATTTAATTAATATTTTTTATAATTTTATCAACTATTTGTAAGATAATTGAACTATCATTTTTATCTAATACATATCTATTTTTTATCATTCTTATTTTGGGATATAATATTTTTCATTCAACAATCTAAAACAAGTCACAAAATAGATATATTGTTCCTTAATACTAGTGTTACCACTCTTTCCATTTCCATTATATTTCAAACTATCAATAATGTATATTGACTTTTTGTTCATATATGAAAACACAATCTCATTATAGAAAAATAGAAGTGTAGAGGAATCCTAAGTGCCCCTTTAGTTTTTGGTGATGTCTAATGATATAATGGGTACTAGGGAATCTTATACCGTTTTAGTTTTTAAAAATGAGAAATTGTTTTGGCTAATAGCATCATCTTGATATAGATTGTTGGAATTTTGAAAATTAAAGGTAATGGAAAGAATGGTAACAATAGAAGTGAAAGTTTTTTGATACTTTAAGGAAATGATCGATAATTTATTTGGGGTATATAGAAATCGGGTGCATCTCGATACGAAACATGATGTGACTTGTAAGAATCCAAGTGTATATTGGGACCATGTTGGATGATGAAGTTTTTGGATGAACTATGTATTGTCTTTTATTGTCAAGGATGTTTGAGAAGAAAGGAAATCAATTCACTTTGTATAAGTGGGTAAGGAAAGATAGGAAAGTTACAATACTTTCCACAGTAAATCTCATGATTCTTTTCTGGTCTATATTTCACAAAGATCATAAGTTGGTTGGAGAACTTGTAATGCAAGATTTATGAAAGAAAGGGGGAGAAATTATATTTTCTAACAGCATGGTTCGTTTTGCAGAAGTAGGTGTCTAACGTTGCATAGTTTTCTAGTGTTTTCCAAATTTTTTTGGTCCAAAATTTGGAGTTGGGGTAGCATTTAAAAAAGTGGATTTACTTGAAGATATCCTCAAAACTTTGAAAATGAGTGAATTTCCTGAAGATGAAATTTATGATATAGATGTATCACCGACATGATGAATGTTGACAGTTTTATCTGCGACTATGACGAACTTTACAAATGGCAGTGGTGAATAGCTTTGAAAGAGAGAATTGATACAATGAATAGATTTTCAAGTGTAGCATTCTGGTGGTGTAAATGAAGAAAGATAATTGTGGAGACATAAAGGATTTGACAGAAATCTCCATGACTACGAAGACCTTTGTGAATCCAGAAAATATCTATGGTGCTTCACGAAACAGAATGAAATTCGGTAGAAATTTTAGAGCTCTAAAATTTTGTGATGACATGATGATGAGGTGGCTAGAAAGTTATAGAGTTTTTGGGAAATTCCTATAAATAGGATCCTACCATCTCAAGAAAAGTAGAGATACTTAATGATAATTTTAGAGCTCTTGAATTGCGAAGAAGGTTTGTGGAGAAAGTGAGATCTGTGAAGGTAGTGTGATCCATGAAGGAATGAAGATTTGCAGTGATCCATTGAGCTTTTTGAAAGAAGTGAACTTCAGAAAATTCCAATTTGTGATCTTTGAAATAGCTAGATCTACAATATAGTGAGATTTGTGAAGTATAGAGAATTGTTAAGTAGAGTGCTTTGCGAAGATTGGAGCATCGCGAAGGAGATCTGCGAAGGAGCACTGGGATGTGAATATTTGATTACCCAAATAAAGTGAGAATTACTTTCATGTGGTTCAAGATATGACTGAGGTATATGACTAAGTATTATTATGATGTCCAGGTAGTTTCTATTAGATTTTGGATAGGAAAGAGATGAGTTCTTCTCAACAAAAGGATTTGTGATGGTTTTTCCACAAGTACAGAGATATTGCATTACCCTATTTGTGAAAAGAGGGTGCACACATACATCATAATTATCTCCTAAGTACTACATGAGTGAAAGTGAAAATACTACATATTTTATTCCACAAGAAAGGATTTTTTTCTAGTGAATTGTGTGGTACTAGATTGTTTCTGTACCATACCAAGGACTTAACTACTCTTGTTGAGTAGTGAACCTTATAAATCTTGTGTTCCTATGGTTGTGTGTATTCTATAGGGAAAGATCTCTTTAAGAGGAGTCAAATGTTGTTTAAAAAAATAACGGGAACATAAAAAAAATGATTCCACTGATTCACCCCCTCCCCCTCTTAGTGATACTTTGATCCTTACTGGGGACTTCTGTGGATATTTATATTTAAAATTGAAGTTAATTTTATTACAAAAGACAACTAAAATGACAAAAATAAATAAAATAAATTCTTTTAGTTTTTTATACTTTAGGAAAATGATCCATATGTCATTTTTTGACATTTCAAAATTAGTTTCACTTCAATTTGATACACAATGTGCCCGATATGACTCAAAGTGTCTCTTATTAGTTTAAAATTGACAGTTTTTTTTCAAAATGTGTCACTTAATGAAAACGGAACAAAAACACTATGATTGTCTTGATAATTTAGTATAATAATCTAAAATCCATTTTCTATGTGTAGGAATTTGTCTCACATCAAAATTATAGATGATGTGACCGATATGGCCCAAAGATCATGGTTCTTGTTTAAATTTAAATTTTAGTAAAAAAGATAAGTGATAGAATCAAAGTTGAGAAAACACCTTCATATTGTTTATATAATTTTGTAAAATTATCCATTTGTCATTTGGAAGATTTATAAATCCTCCTAACCTCAATCCAACGCACGGTGTAATCGATATGGATCTATGTGAAACTTTTTATTTAAACTAGACATTAACTTTGTTTAAAAGAAAACTCACATAATCAAAACTAAGAAAACGAATTCAAATTGTATTGAAACTTTATAAAAAAAATCAATAAGTAATTTTTTATTTGTAGGAATCATCCAAAAAAACAATTTTATAAAGAATGTGCTTGGTAAAACTGAAATTTTCTATCATCAGTATAAAATTGTCATTTTAGTTAAAAAGTGGTTGTCACTAAAAATAATAAATCATAATTACATTACCTTGATAATTTTGGAATAAAATTTATTTGTCTTTTCTAATATATAGGAGCCAATATCACCTCAAACTTACACGCAATGTGATCTGTACAACTTGAAGTGTGTGTTTCCTATTTAAAAAGACATTTTAGTACAAAAGTGATGTGATTCACTAAAATTAATATTTTTTATTGATTTTAGACTTTATTAAAATGAATCACATGTCATTTGGGAAATGTAGTATTCATCCACACATAAATATGATGCACAATATGGCTGATATGAGTCCAAGTGCACATTTTTATTGAAAATTGTCATTTATTTTAGTAAAAAATAAAATTGGCATACTAAATAATAAAATAACACATTCGTATTGTTTTTATATTTTATTACGACAATAAAAATGTCATTTTTGACATTCAATAATCCTCCATACCTTAAATGGAAACACGATGCAGCTGGTATGACTCAAAGTGTGTGTTATCTATTTAAAATTGACATTTTAGTTCCAAAATTATAACCCGCTAAAAAAGAATAAAACATGATAAAATTATCTTTATATGTTAGAAAAATTATTCATATATTATATTATAGTTATATAATTCAGTCTCATATCAAACATACACACGATGCGACTGGCATGACTCACGGTGTGTGTTTCCATTATAGAATGAAATTTTAGTAAAAAGGAAAAGTGAGATACTCAAAACCAGTAAAACTCATTCATATTTTTTTAATTTAGTAAAATGATCCCTAATTCATTTTGGATGTGTATAAATCATCCAAAACGCTTTATGACAGATGGTTTTAGTAGTATGACTCCTAGTACATCTTTTTTATTTAATATTGACATTAATTTTAGTAAAAAAAATAACTAACAGACCCAAAACCGAGAAAAAACATTCATATTGGTTTGAAACTTATTGAAAAATATCAATAATTCATATGTTATGTGTATTAATTAGCCTTTCTGAATCTAATACATGATGTTCCTGATATTAATCAAAGGGTTTGTTATCAGTTTAAAATTAGCCTTTTAGTTCAAATAATTTCACCCATTGAAAAATGAGAACACATTCTATGATTACAATTGAGTTGTAGAGTAAAATGAATCATTATTAATTTTAGATGTCAAGGAATCAGTCTCACATCAAACCGAAACACGATGAGACTTGTATGATTCAAAGTGTTTGTTTCTAGTTAAAAATTTCAATTTCGTAAAAAAGACAGGGGATGTACTCAAAACTGTGAAAATGCATTCATATTGTTTTAATACTTTATAAAAATGATCCATAATTCCTTTTGTATGTGTAGAAATTAGAAAAACATTAATTTGATGGATGTTGTGACTAATATGACTCCATGTGCGTATTTTTAATATATATGGGCCATTTTAGTTTAAAACACGCATCACATTTCCATAATCGAACAATTGAGCCCAGATTGTTTTATAAAAATTCAATAATATATTACTTAATTAATTTCATTATCATTTTTATGTTATAATTTTTGAGTTAATTTATTCAGAGAAAATTCTTGAAGATGAACAAGAAATGGTGTGATGTGCAATAATCAATTGTAACTCAATATGATACACAGTGTTCCTGGTATGACTCAAAGTTTATTTAAAAATTTACATTTTAATTAATATATTTATTTTATTACTAACATAATAATATTTTTCTTATATAGGTGTGTTCTTTTTTTGGGTAGGGGTGGTCTGTTGAACCATAACATGAGAAAGGGTCACGGGAAAAAGACGAAGGAAAAATGATTTTTTTCGAAATGATGTAATAGTTTTCACCTTGTTAGGTAATTGTATATTTTTAAAGTCTATAATATAGTTTTTATGGTATTTGTGTTGAATGTATTATTTAATTTAAATTATCTATTGGTACTTGAGTTTTCTTCTTTTCAGTGTAGTTTATGGTTCAATAGTGTGCTATTACATCACACTTCAGTATTCCCCTTTATTATTTCTAATAATTATACCAATAAAGGGGTAATTATGAGTGATAATTAAAAGTGGTGATAAATGAAGCCATTTATCATCTCTTCTAAAAGATATGATGAAAGATTATGGCTTTTATTCGTGCTCTAGTAGACTTGAATTCTCTTTAACTGATGAATTATATTTTTTGCAATGTTAAAGGACCTTTTTTGGTAGTGAGAGTGATATCAAAGGTTCAAGATAAATAATATAATGTAGTTTTTAGTTAAGAACATGTGTAGATAACCTGAGTCGGTATGGAATATGTTTTATTTATGTTTAGTAAGTGATTGAGAGAAGGGAGACTGGATGAGGGACTTGTATTTTGGGTCCTCTGTGATCTGATGAATGATCCTTTTTGTTTTCATATAATGATAAGCATAATGACACTGGTTGTGATGTAGAGACCTTTGAAATGATTATACATCACTCATCTTATGAATGTGTTTGAAATGGGTAGACCGTGGGATTATGTTAAAAATTAAATGGATGAAATGAATAAATAACTAATCCTAAATATCATATATTATAGGTTTAGGAGTCTCTAAAAAATATTAATTCTGTATATATGGGTCTGAATTGATGACCTCATTAGGTTCATGAAAAACATGTTCAGCAAGATGCACCATCAGATATTTTAATGGAAAATATTGATGATGAAAACACTTAGAGAAGGAAAATCTGAAAGTTTCATCCCCATAGTCTACATAAGTATGAAGGATCCATTTAGGAAATAGGGTTTAGAATATTGGTTAGAGGAAGTTTTGATAACATTTAGTTTGATCCATTCTTATAAGGATCATTGAGTTTCTTAGGTTGTGATGATGTTTCATGGAGTAGTGAAGAAGTAGTGGATCATGGTCCTTGGGGATCATGAGGTTTCGAAGGTCTTGTGGGAGAGGTTTGGGGACTAGTTCGGAGAAGAGTTTCTTTCATAAATCATGATGGTTTCTAGTAAGAAAGAATTTATTACTTTACGATATTTGAGTTCTTGTGTATGATAGTTTGGGATATACTTTTGGAACCTTATCCATTAGGTATCTATCATATTTCACAGTGAGGATGTCAGTGCATGAAATTTTGAGGATACCTTACATCAAGACATCTGGTGTCAATCCAACCCATTTATGTTGTATACATATGTTGACATTCAAGAAAGGGAAGTTTCTTTTGAGAGGATTATATCTAGAACCATATCCTCATGTGAGGGGAGCCGTCAAGATTTCCTATGTACCAGAGTTGTGATATGGGGTTCCTAGTTTTATGGATCAAAGAGATTTCATATGGTCAGAATTTTTTCCCAGCCCATTTCGTATTTTTTCTCTAAAGGTGGATCCACTCAATCACTTTCTCAGGGATCACAAACAATTTTTACTTATGGATGATTAGGTCATTAGTGGTGAGATTGTCTGACCTTTCTAGGAAGATTGTGGGAACTAGGTGTTCCACTTCAGGTTCCTACATTGAGGAAATTACAACCAAGGAATCATTTGGAGGATGTTCAAACATAGGATCTGTTGAGAGGATATGTGGTGGGAAGATGATATCCTTGAGATTCTCCATTTCTTTTGAGTGTAGATAATGGCCATGTAGGTAGTCTTTATATGGGTCAGAGAGGTCTTGGAGAAGTTAATGGTCAGATTCATGCTTTTGTGCTTGCAGTTCAAGGAGAGAAAAACATTATTCATGGTACCTTTTTCTTATTTTCTACATAAGTTCATGACATTTCTTGATTATAGATCTATACAATCCGTTATATCACATTCCCTAGTCCATTATTTAGGACTTGTGGTGGAGATACTTCCTGTTCCCTTAGCATTGAAAATTCTAGTTGGAGGTCAAACATATCTATATGAATTATATAGAGAATATGAGCTATTTATAGGGAAAAAAATATCATAAGAAGACTTACTATGTTTATGGATATAGACATAAGACATCATCCTTGGCAAGTAATGGATATATTCAGTGTTTTATATTTTTTATTTCTCTATGAGTCATGTTGTGTTCTATGATACTGTTGGAGAGTCATTTTGTTCACTGTTGAGAGAGACCTTTAGATGGGTAAGAGGCATATTCCATCATTTTAATCCTTGTTTTATGATCTAATTATAGGGTTATCAGTAGTTCAAATGATTGTTTTTCCCATGGTTTTAGAAGAGTACCATGATGTATTTCCTAAAGAGTTTGGAAAATTTTTCTTATGAAGGGATGTCGAGTTTGGGATTGAACTACAGTCAGGTGTTTCTTTGATCTCACTATCTCCATATTGTATTTTTCCTTCTTATTTGATAGATACACATGTATAGATCAATGATCCGTTGCAGTAGATATTTTTCAACCATGTGTGACACCTTAGAGTGCAGCAGTTCTGTTTTTGAACATGGACATGGGAAGTATGAATCTTTATATCTTTATCATCACCTGAATTAGGTGGAAGTAAAGAACCACTATACTCTTCCATGGATTAACGATTTATTTGACCATATAAATTGAGAAATTCTGTTTTATAAGATTTATTTTCATTCAGGATATCATCATATGTTGGTGAACTATGAGGAAGTTCTAAAAACCACTTTTAGATATCGGTTTGGGAATTATGTGTTCATTGTGATACCATTAATTGTAATAAATTCTCCATCCATATTCATGGGTTTTATGAACATAGTGTTTAGGGAGTTTCTTGATGTTTTCAAAGTGGTTATCACCAATGAAATTATTTTATATTGTGTGTCTAAGGGGGCTATATAGAAAGTCTACATGTTGTTTTGGGAGTTCATCATCATCATCAACTATTAGGATTTTCTTTGATGTTTCAAATATTGGATCATGAATTTCATTTAATGGGAAATTTCATATCCCAAATTGGATTATTTATTAGATATTTTGAATATTGAGGCATTTGTTTCTTGGGTATCTCCCTTGATAGTTGTAGAGTTTTAGAGTTTCCTTAGTCTTCTAGGCTATTATATGAGGTTTGAAACTAATTTTTCATAGTTCGTGACTCCTGTTATAGACATTGATAGAATTTATCAGGTGTTCTTATGTACTGATTAGTGTTCGTAATATTTCCCATTCCTAAAGGATAAGCTGGATAGATCTCTATATTTTTTTTTGTTGAAGATGAAGTTTAGTTTGAGATTTTTTGTGCCACTTTTCATCATGGTATGGGGCGACATTACCTCATAGACAACCATTTTTAGTTTTTACTGATCATTAGAGTATGTGATATCTCATCTATCAGAGTTACTCGTACTTGGGATAATGACGATTGATGTAATTATTGTTGGATTATGACTTAATGATTTCATATACACCAAGAAATAATAATTTTATAGCTAATGTGATGATGAAGAATTCACATAGTGATGTCATGAAATTAACTATATATTATTAGAGAGTAATGGAAGATCTCTCAGTGATGAATCATGATTTTGGAGAGTTTGGAGGAATATGAAGATTTTTAGAAGAATGTAAATTAATCTTAGGTTTAATTAGTGGAGGAGTCCTAGACGGGGGATTTTGTGGTGGAATTCAAGAACGATAGAGTATTCTTTTCTGATTCTCTTGATGTTTGGTATGTGGATTAAAAACATCGAGTGTTGTTCCATGAGAGTATTGTCATCCCTTTGGTGAAGTGTTATATGGTTCTTCATGAGTTCCATAGGTCACCATTTATGGTACATCCTATTATGAAAAATTTGTACCAAGATATGTAAGGGTATTTGTTGTGGCATCAATTAAAGCATATGATTACAGAGTTTGTGTCTCGATGTTTGGCCTACAAAATGTAGAAGTACAAGAACTATGTTCCTAATGGTTTTCTAAATCCATTAGATATTGTTCATTGGATGTGGGAGAAAATCTAGATGGACTTCATTACCAGTTTGCATGAGATAAATGAGTATTATATTATATAAAAGTGATAGTGGAACTTTTGATGAAATTCTCCCAAATTTTATCTATTATAGAGTCGATAGTTGTGTAGGGTTTTTTAAGAAATAGTCTAAAGGAGGAGGTGAGATTCCATGGAATCTAAAGGATGATCATCTATGATCATGACACATGTTTTACCTCTAGGATATGAATAGGACTTCAATATGATTTTGTATCTTATTTATTCCTTAACACTATATTTCATCCATATAAAAATGGCCAGATAGAGCAAACCATCCAATCTATTGAGGACATTTTATGTTCTTGTATCTTATATTTTAAAATTTCATGGATTCAACACATTTACTTAGAAAATTATTCTATTAATATATTTTTTGTCACTCCACCATTGATATGGATCCATTTGAATCTATTTGTGACAGAACATTTCATTCTATATTATGTTGGATTAGGGTTAGAGAGTTAATAATTATCTAGCTAGATCTAGTAAAAAACACGATAGAGATGGTTCGGGTTATTCACATGAGGATGAAGGTAGTGAAAATAGGCAAAATATTTATGTTAATTATAGGATGAGACCTCTGGAGGTAAATTTTGTTATCATGTATTTTGAAAGGAGAATCCTTTTCATAAGAAGTGAAGGTTTGATCATGGGAGTAAAACTTATCTCCAGGATTTTGGGAACATCAAGGGGTTGGATCATATTGGATTTGTCCCATATAAAATAGCGAATCAACTTTAGATGAGAATAATAAATGATGTTTTTTATGTGTCACAACTCCATTGTATCCTTCCTTAAAATTACCATGTCATTTATTGGGGAATGATTAATGTGGATGATGATATGACCTTCAAGGAGCTATCTTTGGAGTTCCAGGAATTCTTGGAGAAGGTTTTTCATGGGAATAATATTCCTATTCTCCAAGTCTTGTAGTGGCACTATATCATGGAGGAGCGAACCTAGGAACATGATTGGTAGATACCTACTTAGTATCCTAATGAATTTTTAGTTTATATACTGTCATTTATAATTTCTTGTTCATTGTATGTTTACCTTTTTGGTCTATGAGTTGTTTTCATCCCTCTGTTTTATTTTCAACCTTACTATCTTTTGAGTGGTATCTCCCTTGGGAGAGTATTTTGGAGCTAGATGTTGTTTTATCAAGGTTTTTTTCTTATTTTATATAAGTGAGTAAGTTGAGATCCTATAATGATTAGATTCTTGAGAGGTATCTATTGTGGTGATTTTTTAGAGAACTATTTTCCTCTTTTATCCCCAATTATGGTTTTAAATTATCATGGATGATAATATTTTAAGATGGATTTTTTGTAAGAACCTAGATACTAATAGGCCATTTATTTCCATTTTTAAGATGTTGGTGGTGCCAACAAGACGCTATAGAAGGAAGTGGGGGATTTGGTATCAAGATTCATCTTTTAATGTTTCTACATTGTGGAGACTTAGATTGTTATGTTGGGTATGTTTGTATGGAATGGAAAGAATATATTCGACATAGGAGGGAGTGATAAATGATTTTGTATCAAATAT
This sequence comes from Viscum album, assembly GCA_963277665.1. Classification (NCBI taxonomy): domain Eukaryota; kingdom Viridiplantae; phylum Streptophyta; class Magnoliopsida; order Santalales; family Viscaceae; genus Viscum; species Viscum album. The sequence continues at coordinate 1,856,874,980 of OY728158.1, read as the reverse complement.
AGTTTTTAGTATAACGATAGCGTGGAGACAAGATACAACACAGCCTGGATGAGTTTTATTCTATGGAGTGGAGATACGACATAATCCAAATGATTTATATAGTGAGAAGAATCCATTATATGATGTAGTGATATAAGGGTGTTCTTCCTTTTTAGGGTAGTTGTGTTGTGGAGGTAGGCGATGGAGTAGGATCCCATTGGGATCACTCGGTTCCGAGGAGTGGTTTAGGGGGTTGTTCCATAATCCTCTTCCTTGTTTATAGTCTATTCATTGTGGTATTTTATAATTTTATCCAATTCCCTTTTGAACAAGGGGTATATGATATAGTATCCTTATTTACATTGTAGTCCTCCTTATTTCATCCATTTTTTAGCATATTGTATGAGGATTCTATGTGGTCTTCAATTTTTCATTTTTCTAATAAATTTCCGTACCCCTCCAACCCCACATTTATCCCTATTTTTTCTATCAACCCCTTGATGTCCAAGAGAGATTTGCGATGTAATTTGTAGTACCTATGATCAAATTCAATTTTCAGATCCTTGTGTTCCATTTCTGGTGATCTAAGGTGAGTTATTCCTATTTTATTAGTTGTTTCCTCCATTCTATTTAATTTTCAACCATTCTATCTTATAATGTTATAAAATAATATCTCCATCATTCAAATATATTTTCTGTTTATATTTGTTAGTATGAAGTTCTTGGAAAAGTTATATTTCCTTACAGGAGTAGGGATCCGATAACTACATTGTTGTTCAGTTCTCATATAAAGAACATTGATTCCTAGAGGTTAGTGATTATTTTATTTTCCACTGTTTATGTGAAATCAGAATTTTATAATGATTTATATTTTTTGGTGGTATTGAAATTTACTTTATAAAATGTTAAAATGGATTAATGAAATAATGGATTAGGGTTAGTGATCTAATGTTTATCTACCATGATAAAATTTTACATCTTGATTTTGTAGACTATGTTCTATATAGTTTATTATTTTTATAGCTTGTTTATCAGGCTTGGGTTAGAATGGGTAATTTGATGTAATTTCTAAATAACATAAATTTGGTAATTATTTGGTTTGATAAAGAACTTAAAGAGGAATGTTTAATGAGTCTATAGATTCTTTTTATTTGATGGTTATAAAATTGACACTAGGTTCAGGTTTAATTGTATTTTTATTCAATGTGTTAGTGGGTTGGTTTAATAATATGAAGATGTAATGCTTACTATGGATAATAATAAAGGGCCCGTTATTTGAGAATTGTACATATATAAATTTTTTGAAAACAAAATTGATTCTAGAGATAATTTTTAATAAATTATAGATTTAAATACTCTATGTCTTATGATTTCAAATATATAACCTATAATAAATGAATATCTTAATTCAATTTGGAATAAAAATATTTTTTTAGTAAATATACGTTTCTAGGGACAAGTGTTCCCATTATCTTAGAAAATCCTATATTCTTTGTTTTAGTAACTGGTGTCCATGTTGACCTTATTGGTAGTTTGTTGCCTAATGTATTTCAATGTCTGTAATCCTTTCTATGTAATGTGATGTGAGCCTGGGATTGATGATGACATATGGGTGTGGTGACAAAGGTTTCTAGAAATAGTTGATAACTATGATCACGATATTCATGGTGAGATGCATGAGTGTGTCGGGGAAGGCACTTGAGTCGATGGTATGGGTTTATGTTGGGATTACCCATTATTGTGTTTAAATATTAGATAATTTCCTATTAATGTTCTGCTAAAGGCCTAGATGGACAGGTTACTTTTTTATATGTATTCCATTCTCGTATTCTTGAGGTAGTTTGATGTGATTTGTTATGCATTTCTTTTTGTTATATTTGGTTGTTTCCCAAAGTACCTAAAATTATTGAATGATGATAATGACTAATGAGTGTTGTAAAAAATGGCATTGGTTCTTGTTGAAATGAGGAAAAGGTGTTAATATTCCTAAACAATGATTTCAGTTGGATTATTCCTATAGAGAATGAGCTTCACATTTATGGTTAATTAAATGTCAATGAATTGTGTTAATTAATGTCTAGTTAATTAATTGATATGATCTATAATGTTAAACTTAAATAATGATCTTAAAGAATGTATTTATAAATTATTGCATTTTTATATGATATCTGGCTCTTAGTGGTGGTAGTTGCGTGTTAATGTGATGATAATTACAATTGATCAAGAGAATAGGTAAATTAATACAAATTAATTAGAGATATATTATATCATGTGCGTTTTGTGATTTCATATGCCACCCCACCCTTTTCATTTAGGCTACTGATACCTAGTGAATTGTGGGAGGGTGTTTTTCCCAAAAATCTAGTTTGGTGAGGGATGGATGCCTGACTACCCCCTATGGGCTCTCTCTCTTCTTCATGTACTATTATGTGGTGGTATTAATGTTAGTAATCATTCACCATATATGTGTGTAGAGAGTTGTAATGGAATGTGGTTATTTCATACACTTGTGTCTACAGATATAGTATCATATAGACTATTATAGGAATGTCATGTATATGATATGATGGATTTAGGTACATTACTTAGTGAATGTGATGTGATGGTTTTAGGTACGATACCTGATGTATAATACATGGTATATATGATGTGGAGGATCCTAGAAACTACTCAGATACTATATAGATATTTGGATGGGATGATGAGATGGTATAGTGTATGAGGTGTATGTTATGATACTTAGCTCAGGTGTTTTCTGGATAAATTATTTTAGAGAGAAGTTTATCATGATGTATGAATTTGTCGAAGAGAAAAAAATAGTAGGGAATTATTAATGGCGTATCCATTTATTATTTATATAATGTATTATCTCTTTTAAGAATTAATTATTGTGAGATATCCAAAATGATGATAGGAACATAGTATCCCTATTTAAGTGATGAGTTCATTTCTTTTTTTGTTCACTGGAATTTCATTAGATATATTTATCTTTTACATGAGATGTATTTCAGAGGATCCTAGATTGTATACATATTATTATAACACTACATATATAGAAATAATTTTTTAGGTAAATAGTAGAATGTTAAATATGGGGATGGATATTACTAGCTCGTGGTTGATTATTATATTTTTTTTGATTATTGGTCGATGCCAATTTTACCTATTTTTACTTGTATTTTTACCTTCCATTTTTGTGTGTCATATGACATTAAATGTATGTACTTTGGATATCCAATATAATTTTTTTATTAGGATTTCATTGTTGTACTAATCTTCTATCTATTTTCCATATGTTCTTTTAGAGGTTAATGCCTCCTATATATGTATAATATTACCTTAGTTCATATCGTCAACCAATGTATTATTTGTGGTAAGATTTAGGTGGTCACTATATCCCTTCTCTCATTACCTGTCTAGGAGGGGTACCTTTAGAGGATGGGGTGTGTGAAAAGAATCACTTGATATATTTTCCACTAGATTCTTATCCTTTTAAAGGAATCATAGAATACTTTTCCAAAAACAAATATGTTATATAAACTTATATATTAAACTTTAAATGGTTTCCATCAATTTTAGATAATATTTCATCACGAAAAATAGATATATAAAAATATCACTATTCAAAACCCATGTGAATAGAGAGTTTTCAAATACCGACTCTCTTATATATACATTCAAATTTATTTAAAATACATATCTCCCCATAAGAAACCCTTTATGATAAATAAAACCTTATCTGTTTTCCAAGAATATCTCTGATCAATGTTCAAATGGGTTGAACCCTATCAATCTCCCCCCTTTTCCCATCAAAGGACATATAATACAAAAAAATAAGTTCTAAATCAAACTAGCTGGTATAACACTAAATATGATCCTCTATAGAAAATATGAAAAAACTAATTTCAAAAACTTTAAAATAACAATGAAAAATATCTCTTAAATGAATAGATTCTCATGATTTTTTTTATTGTTGTTCTTCAAGAAGATGTGGGGGCATTGACGTAGGTGCAAATTGAGTCTTAAAAATACATGATTTGGACTTGGGTATATTATTTATTAGTGGTCTATTCACACATAGAAGGAATTATGAAATTACTATAATAAAATCAAAATCTACATTAGGAGGCGAGGGGTTTTGTGATATAGTAGATATTCTTCAAAAGGAGTCCAAAAACCTTTAAAACAGTCGTCAACATAAGAAAACCTATTTAACAAATATGTTCAAACAAATGGATTATAATCCTTCTATTTTCCCCTAATTTCAATGCAGAACACATGTAAGTAGATGTTTATATTGGCTTTTGACCAATTTTATTCAATTCACACATAAAAAAACTACTTCAGCACCATTTATATAGAAAAATTGATAATTATGAGTCATATAACCAAAAAAATCAATATGAAACTTATTATGGTTTCCCTCAATAACCACTACAATATTTTGGATTTGGAGGTGCCGATTATTTTTTATTGTGTAAAAGACACTATATTCCCAAGAACTCGATTATGAATGAACCAATCAATTAGGGATATTTGATAATGCCCACAATTTCAGGCCATATTCTATTGTTCAAAACATCATATAAAACACCATAAAAACATTATATTATGTATGAAAAACATTTCTTATAGAAAAAATTACACAATGTATATATATAACATAATATTTAAAATACATGATAAATAATGAAGGATTTTTTTTTGAAAATGATATTTTTATCTTGGGTACTATAGAATAGAGATATTGACAGAGGAAATGATAAAAACATCTGTTGTGAAACTGTTGGTTGCACCATACAACGTGATTTGGTATCTTGAACATTTAAATTAATTTTCCTTATTTTATTTACTGATTTTACAATTTGTGATCTTCACTATAAAACTTGATCCATGAACCTGCCTCATATTTTGGATCGAGTTTTGATTCTTTATGAATATCTTATGTTATTTAATAGATTTATTTGAAAGGTATATATTAATAATATTTAGAAACTTAAATTACTATTATGGGTTTGGTTCTGAGTTTCCGAATACACCATTTTTTCAATAATTAAAAATATGGAGACATCTCATATTACAGTAGATGTGTTTGTATATACTATCACGATCAGTTTCTTCCACTACCATTTTCAGTGATAATTCTAAAATAATTACATGTGAAAGATATTACATCCTTAATATATCCAATTAATGGAATATTTCACATTGGTAAAATATTTCAAGAAATTATATTCTTTTATGAACATTCTTCCCTAGTGAGCAATTTTTTTAGGAAGATGATTCTCTAATGATTAAGGGGTTGAATCAGTAGAGACCAATTTTATGATTTATTTTTATTCTAAATCAATTATTTTGACTTAATAAGGTATCATATACTCATTTTTTTAAAAATAAATTAAGGACACATATATAACAGAACATATAAATGAAAATAAAATTTTTACAATGTTTTCCCCTTCTTAGACTATCTACTTCTTATCGTGGCTGGTTAGTATCCCTAAAACTAAATTTTTGAGTATAAGAAAAAGTGATTAAAAAACATCAAACATGCGTATAGAGTCACACTATTCTTTCCTAGAGTCATACTGGACTACAAAGGATCACATTATATATTCAATGATGTGAAATTGAATGAGAAACAACTCTTCAATGTTTTGGTTACTCCATAAATAAAATATTTTGGTCTTCCTCCACAGGCCTTCAAGATATCTAATGATATATTTCTCATTGAATAAAGAATATAGTGTAGATATTATTCACAAATAACAAAATTATATTATTTCACATAACTATTAAGCATAAAAGTTATTCGATCATTACTTCTAAATATCACCAACCAAACTCTCTTCAATTCACATTTTTAAAAAAATGTCTCAATACCCAATATCTCTCTCTGACTCTTTCAATATCTCTAACTATTCCAAAAAATATACACAATTTTGGGAAAACTTGTCATTGTATAATTTTATTTTAATTTTGGAAATTAATTTTTTGGATCAAAATTATTTTGACTTATCTCAATATAATCATACTAAATATACGATCATATATTTTTCCTCATTCTGTTAGGATTATAAACATTCATTGCGATTAGAATAATATTAACTATTTAAAATAAATCTTTGTCTAAAGTCAAATTATTTAATTTCATTTTCATTTTTTCTTCATAATTAACTGGAAATAAAATATTTTGAGAAAAATAATGTATCATGTACCTTTAGAAAATTATTCAAAAACAATTTATATGCAAATTCAAAAAATACTAATTTTTTCTATTACACCGTAATAGCCTCAAACTCATCTTATTCAATATTTCAGAGTCACAAAACAACCCTTTATAGAACAACTCATGAAAACTCAACAACTTGAATATCTATAACTGAAAAAATAGCTTGAACTATTCTATTAATTGGTGTAAGTGATTATATGAACATAAAAAACATAAAATAATCATCTCACTAGAGTTATATGAATTAATTTATAGAGATTATTTCTCATCACACTTATTTTTTATCACAAAACCTATTTTATAGATAAAGAGAAATTAAAATGTTAGTCATCTTTACTAGTGATCCCCCAAACCTATTATTCAATTTAATTTGCATGAATCGCATACAAATTTTGATTTTTGAAACATTTAATATTGTGGGTACAATTATCAGGATTAATTTCATCTTAAAAATTTAATTATAAAAATTCCACAAAATTCTCATATGGAATAATCCTTATGTGGTCCTTGAGGGTTTGTCTAAACCTTTTACAGAAAATTATAAAAATTACACCAACTTGTCTCACCATTATGAAGTCCATGTACAAACATTAAGAACTATTTGTATTAGCCTTATAAGTTCTAGTTGACCTAATATACTTCAACCATTAACCTTAAATGGTTCAATAAACCTTATGAGCATCAACCTTACGACATTCAGTTAACCCAAAGAATTTTTGAATTATTTATAACTAAAAATAACCTATTTTAACCATTTTAGGACTTCTCCAAACACCTCAAAAAATTTAGTATATATTCAAAAATATCTCAATAAAATAAAATTATTTTAATTCAAGATTGAATATAAATAAAAACCATCAATTACTATAATTTTACTTCGATATCCCCATTTTGGATTCATTGGAATATCTATTCAACTCTTCCAAATAAATTTAGACCTATGAAAATTTTAATAAATCTAAAAATAACCATAAAATAACATATATTATCGAATGAAAAGTGTCTTGAACCACCCACTAAATAAGGTTTTGTTCATAATAGAATTTCATCCCCTTGTGTCATGATATTTGGTCCAAGTGATATAGAACATCTCACCATCAATACATATATCCATTTCTCAATTTCAAAAATCTCCCCCATTTTTCATTAAGTACATCTGATATTTCAAAGTCGTAGTGAATACTAACCCTTTTGAAAATTATTCTATCCTCATTTGATAAATATTTTTTTCACTAATTTATCCTCATTTGAAAAAAATCCAAATACAAAATGGGTTGATAGTTCTACGCATCTAAAAGTGAGAGGAGAGAGATAAACATCGAATTTTAATCTAAAATAATAAAATCAGTCACTTGGAATAGATTCTACAAATTTATTTTCAATATGATTCTTGATAGAAATATATCCCATTTTGACATCACCATTGGTCACCCTATCTCAATTGAAATGATACCAAATGTTAATTTCCATACATTAGGAATGTCACAATGGGTTCTTTTATATGTTTATAACACATTCATTATCATAGAGTATATTTAATAGTCATTAAATTTTATTATTCAAATCAGATAGCTATACATGTATCCATAAAAAACGTTCACATGAATTGGTAGCTACCACATTCTCTTCCTCATTTGTGCTACGTGTCACTGTGTTATGCATATTACTCTTCCAAGTACCTCAACCCTTCCCAAGGATGAGGTATCTAGTTGAAGTTTATGTTTTATCTATACAATGATATTCCCAATAATAATATTTGATGTCAAACAAGTTGAAATATTTTCTTGTTTTATACACCATCCAATAGTTCAATGTGTCTTTCACATATCTAAGAAGTGTTTTTTTTGAAAATAATGTGTGTCTTTCAAGGATCACTCTGAAATCAAGAACAAAATATCTTTTTATAAGGAATGTCAGCCCCTGATTCTATTAAATATAAAAAACATACAATATCCCTTCTCAAAATTTTTTAATAGATTGTTTTTCATTACCCCCTTGAAGTAGTTTTTTTTCATCTAAAATCACAGTTGTAATTTCTTTATATTCTTTGATGTGAAACATTTCAAAAAATTATTATATACATTTATCTTGGGATAGATATATGTAATCTAATTTCTTCTCAAACTATAATCCTAGATAGTATTTCAATTTTCTAAGAATAGTCATCCTAAACCACATTTTTATTTTCTAAAAAAACTCCTAACAAAGATACACTTTATTGCTAGAAAATATTATATCATCAACATGAACATTAGTAATTAGTGTTTTTATGTAAAAACCTCTACATGATTTTTTCCATATTTAAATTTATTAAACTTTATTTTTATTAATAGTACATAATGTTTTAGATACCTTGATATAGGAGCCTATTTTAGACAATAAAATGTCTTAATCAGCCTACACGCTATGTTTCCATTTACATCAATAATTAAACCCACTAGTTTTGATAGAACAAATTTTTGGAATAATTTTAATAATAATTTCAATGATTTAAACCTCATAATTTTTTATTTTTTAATTAAATTACATCATTTTTTCTTTGATGTTTTGAAATGAATTATTGAAATAGACTAATTATTGGGATCTAACTATTTCTTATAAATTTGATATTTTTTCCATAACAATGTCCCTACAAATATTTTTTATAATTTTATATGTATTATTATTTCATTTCATCAATTTAACATAGATCGTATTCAATCCAAATGAAGTGGAAATAATTTATGCTAATTGGACACTATATTGGTGGAAAATTGAAAAAACCGACAATAAATGTTTCATAATAATGGATAAAAAACTAAAAATGTGATGATCATGGTTAGATTTAAAATTTGATTGATAGAAAAAATAAATGCTGAATTGATGGGAATAATTCAATAATTAAGATAGATTATATATACATCCAATTAATGTTATGTTAATAGTCTCCATGACCAGAAATATATTCACATGTAATAAAAAAATAACATAGGATAAACATTTCCAAGGAAGTTTATATTTGGAGGATTAATGTACAAGAAATATAAAAAAACAAATATAAAGAAGTAAACTCAAATTTTTGGCAATTTACTAGGCCCAAATGATATAGACCTTTGTAGGAAATATTTTGGTTGAAAATTTCTATCACCCCTTCCTATAAACTTTTACATCCAATCCCACTAAAATATTAGGGACTTTTTGTTTAGAATTTTCATTTTTATGTATTTTTTTTCTATTTTCATATATTTTTTATATTGGTTCCCTATGAGGTGAATTCATAGAATTGTAAACACTCAGTGGTTACCAAATTCATGACAAGGGATGTGATCCAAAACCTATTTTCCAATGGTAGGTGGTAATTGGGGTTATATTGTGAATGAAACCTAATAATGAATGTTGGTTGAGTGGGAGGGAGGTTAGGATATTAAAAACTTTTTTAGGAGTTTCTTTCCTACTCTTGGAATCCCTTTAGAGTTAAAAAATATTTTTTAAATCTTTCCCACATACCAATTCTGAATAGGAAACCGCTATGCTAATAGTTTTTCATTAACACGTATCGATGTGAACATTTATATGTATAAAAGGTTATATATCAATGTGATTTTATATTTTAGTTTATCCATAAATGGTTCTATCTATATGTATCATAGGTTCTTTATCTTATTTCATATGTCTTGGTGATTCTTAAATTTAAAGGGTTAGTGTTTACAACATCATACCTGGACACATTGGAGTTTATTACTATATAGGGAAGGTAAAGATGTCTATGGTGTTTGTATTGGTCATATTAGAGTGGGAATTATACATATCTTTTAAAATTATTAATAAAAACATAGTTTATTTCCAATTTATTGGGTATATTGTACATTTTATATGCATTTCACAAGGACTGATCCATGATGTTTACCATCATGCAGGAAGGATAACTTGGAGGATGATTCCAAAAATAGTATTTTTTGTTTCTAACACATTAATAAAAATTTCTAATTCTTCTCATAAGGAATATAACTCAACAATATTACGTTAGTATCATAAAGAATATGACCTTGTGACGATGGGTCTTATTGGGACTATGAACCGATGAGAATAATATGATACGACCCAGATGAAATATGTCCCTCTCCATGTGGGAAAAGTTAAGCTAAAATATGGATTTATATTGGGATAATCCACAAGGAATATAGCCATAGTTTAAGTGAAAGAGATATTACATGGAATTTTTACTAACGAGAATGGATATTCAGGATCATAGGAATATGGATCAGTGAGGAGAGACAAAAATGTAATTGATCCTACATATATTGTTTAATAGGAACCCGATCCATCATAGTTAAACACACATAGTTTAATTCATGGGGTTATACTCTATAATGAAGTCTAATTTAATGTGGTAATGATGAGATTTATGATGTTTAAAATAATTTAAAAAATAATTTAAGGTGTTCCCCACGATGCATATCAATTTTGTAGTTGAAAAGATCAAAAAATTCAATAAACCTTTGAAATTGAATATTGATGTTTATAATAAGAGATAAATGACAATTCTTATTCCATTAGAGGGAATAACAAGGAATTTAATATTGCTTATGAATTGGTCCTTCCCAGGTATGATTCATATGTTGTAAAAATGGGTGACAATAGTAGAATGAGTGGTTCTTATTCATGAGATACAATTAGATACTTGACACATTAAATTATTTAGGTGAAAGGATTTTAGGGCTTATACCTAGGAGGAGTCCCATGCTATAAGATATATTCAGGGATTAATCCTTTAATGATTTCCAATTATAGGAATTTTAATTGTACTAAGAACATGATCAACATAATCTCTAGGACAATGTGAGTCATGATGCAAGGATGTTGTTCTATATAGTTTCTCATCATATAGATCATATTTCAATAGTGCTAACAGGATGCCCATGAAGGGTATTACAAGGATTATTCATCATGCTAACAAAAATATGATGTGTCTCTTAGAATTTGACCGTTTGAAGGGTCTAAGTTTCTTCGGAGGGATATGAGTGTGGTCATTTGAATTACTATTGACCTAATAAGGAACAATAAATAAGGGAAAAACATGAGAGTTTTCAATTTGTTCATTATTTTATTTTATTTCTAAATTTATATAGTGGATAAAAATTATTTACAATCCATTAGTATGGAATAGAGGGTGACAAAAAACTCTATAGATAACCAAATATTATAGGGTTATATCTTATTCTAGGATGGCATAACCCAAAAGGGATGCATTTGAAAATTATTCGAGAGGCAATCATAATTAATCTCTAACTACAAATCACCCTCCATGAGATTCCTTATGGATACACTGTGTGGAGAATGTTCTTCATGAATGAGATTCCTTGTGGGTGCTTCGTGAATTATTTCCGTTTTATTTTTTATTTAAGTGGAATGGATTACTTTGATTCCACTTCCAAAAAAGGAAATTTATTTTTTTCTTATCCTTTGGTGGTTCCCTCTCCATTATCCTATTATATCTATATATTTTGTCTTATTTGAGGAAGGAATGGGGAACTTATATTAATTATCAAGTAATTTGTTTTCGTAAAATGTAGGGCCATGGGGTTGTTCAATAATTTCAATTATTTATAAATTGTATTCATGTATCAATAGGTGATGGTCTTAAAATCCCCTCATACATGCCATAATAGAATTAAATAGTTCATATGAGTCCTAAAATTCATGCCTTTCTACAAATGAAATTTCTTAAATGGATAATTGGTGCACCAAGATGGGATAAAAATTATCTGTGGCCACCTTATATTTTCAAAATATGGAAGCTGAAAATCATATGTCAGAGGGCAGAAAACAACACCTTCATATTGAAACTGATAATGCTTTGTGGGAGAATGTACTTGGTGGAAAAGTGTTGATGATTTGTAGAAGAGGGTCTCACAATGTATCTTTTATTTAAATAATGTTTCTATATACTATTTGAAAACCTTCAATTTTACAAATTATACATCTCTCTACATCCATATTATACAACTTTTCAGTAATATTCCTTTTTTGGAGACTTTATTCAAACTGTACAATCATAAAGGCATTAGAAAATACCCCCTTAGAATGAGTTCTGATTGTCCTGATGATGATATATTCTAGTGATAAAACATATCATAATGAGGTTATTTATAGTGTTATAGTGTACCAGTAGGAGGATACTACCCAATATAAAGGGTTTTAGGTGAGTTTATTTTGAATATAGTGACTGAATTCCTTCACAATCATCTCACAGTTTGTGACCTGACCACATTGAAGAATCACTTTGAGATTTTCAATTTGTGTGTAGACAATCATTTTTCATGGAAAATGTATTATTTTGAACTTATATTGACTGTTTAGGGAATTCTACCTTATGTAAAGTTGATATCCTCACATGGCTGTATAAAAATCATTGTAAATATTAAGGTGTTATGTTATTCAGGTAGAATCTAAAAGGATACACATGATTTTAGAATTTTTAAAATTTCTATGGTTTTATCACTCTACAAGAGTTTTATAAGTATCCCATAATTCTTATCGTCATATAAAATGGATAATGGGATAAGGAACATATCTTATTTGATTAATGTGGCTAAAATGAGGGTTGTGATCACAAAAAAATATTGATCCCAACCCCTAATGCCATATTATTCCTCACGATAAGACCTTGAATAATATTTTTAGACCAGATCTTCAGAATTATCTAAACATGGAAAAGACCTATATATAATTAAAGGATGTAACTTTATGTTCCAATTCTAGAGGTTTATAATAGTCAACAACCGGGTTTTAGTTTTCCCCAAAATTGTTTCAGGTGAAAATCTCTACCAAGGGCCATCTTACCCCGATCCAAGTCAATGAAGTGATTTTACACTAAAAAACTATTTAACGACTCAATATGAACATGATTTTACCCAAATACCTATCACTAAACATCAAAAAATCATTTAGAATATTTAATAGTGTCATTATGAATTATGATGAAGCCGATGGTGGGACCTATTATCCAATTATAACTTTTTGAATGAGTGGGCCTTAGATTTATATGAACATAGATGATTCATTGAATTTCTTAAGAGGTTATAGTTAGTTGGTTTATACCAAGAGATAAAGGCTTATCAACTAAAAATATATCAACAAGATGATCTTTTAATTGAGTTTATCAGTCATTTGATTTCAAAACTAACTCATTCCATCTACTATATGGTGAGGATATGACTAGTTTATGGACTATCTATCAAATGTGAGGAATCTAAATCCATGATAATTTGTACAATGATTCCATTCCCGTGACTAATATTTGGGTGAATTTAGAGAAGACTAATCATAGTTCGAAAGAATTATTTATCTTGATAGATAAATAATTTGGAAAAGATCATCATACCTGTTCAATTATCATGTTTAGAGATTGGATGAAAAGTATTTCTACAACCTAATGGGATGATGTGAGATATATGGTGTAAAAGGACCCACCCTTCTCAATAGTCTTGATATATAAAAAGGATAATACTATGATTCCTTATATTCAAGACAATTCCCTATACGGGGTCACATGGAATAGCTGAATGTGACTTCAAATCTTCACCGAGTAAGATTTTTCAACATGTTTCTTAAGAGAATTTATTTTACAATACCATGATTCTTATTTGGATGTCATGATTGGAACCATGATTATAGTGGAAAAATTAGGAAAGGATGTCCATTTAACTTGGCAGCACCCATCCTTGATCAATTTCATCCCTTATTAGGCCTTATATAGTAATAAAGGTCGAGAAATTATATTAGTGGACCACTCTACTTCTATATAGTTGTATGACAGATCATTTTCTAGAATTTATGTATAAAAATGATGAAAATATCCCCCATTATTCTTCTCATCCCAATTTTCTAATTTTTATGGTTTTTTATCCAATATCCTTGGATGTCCACAATGCTATTTTGATGTTAAAAAATCGAATTGACGTTTTCTTTGTTCATTATATATCACCTTCTGCAATATTAATAGAAAATGGTAGAGATGACCAGGGAAACATTTCTTACATATACTCATTTTTAGATGGTATTTTGATATTTTGAACAGATTCATTGATCATTTGTGAACATCAAACTCATTATAAGTTCACAAGAAAATTTTTATGTCTAAAATATGATACTTCATTATCTATTACCAAGGTAAGGAGGGAGTGAAATTCATCCATCCTTTGTCATATTTAATTGATGCTAATGTGTGAGGACACATTCATGGAGATTATAATTCCATAAACTAGTGTTCCAAAAAACCTTTCATGGGGATATTCCAAATAATGGATAGATAATTAACATAATGTATTATTGTGAGATCCAATTTGACTTGTAAATAGACTGTTAGTTTCTAGAAATCTTTCAGTTGAAAATTTTTTAGAGGGGTTTTTTGAACCAAATATCTTAGTATATTATAATCCTACACATTATTAGGAACCTTAACATTATAATTCTATTTTCGTTGAGATTTTTTAAGATCTAGTACTTCCAATAAGGATTTTTTTATAACCAAATGTGATCCTTCTATACATATAGAAATCACTCCACTGGTGGAAATCACCTCTATCGACATGGCCCCTAAATAGAGTTAGGAAGTAACAACTGATGGTTATTCTATACCAATCCTTTTGACTTAATCAAGTCCTTCCATAGAGGAAATAATTCCATATTTTGATCATGTTCTAACAATGAATAATGGTTGGGTCCTGACACTACTTTTGAAAACCAAGAAATTATAAAATGGGATTTGTTTGAAGTTCATGATAGCATATTAGAGACACCTTTAGAGGTTATTATTGAAGAAAAATAGAGCCTTAACTGACTATTTTATAGATTTATTATAGGAAGGTTTAATTATTGTCACTTGTATTATGTCATCTACCAAATTTACACTTTTAGAGAGGAACTGGTGGCCCATGAAAAATACCTCACACTATTTAATCTTTTTAACTATCAAGGGGAATCTATATAGGGTTTTACCAAGGAGATTAAACATTTATCTATTTAAGAAACACAAATTCAGGATTGGATATCCTTTTAGACTAGAGAACTATAAGCATAAGAGGTTTAATTTCCAATGTTGAAGTTATAACTACTATAGGTATACACTGGTCTTTAGAACATTTTATATAGGTGGCGTGTTGTTTTATCGAAGGTTTCTTATCTATGTACCAATTTGTTTTACCCTAATGCGTATAGTACCAGTAAGGGGTCGATCCATAGGGATAAAGCAGTTATTTTAACATTCTTAAATTTGTTTATATTTTTTTAATGAATTTATTTCATTTAAAGTCGATTTTTTTCTAGATAAAAAGAGTAATTCGTTTTAAGTTTCATTAATAAGTTACATAATGAATAAAGGAAAATATGGGAAATTTTCTTTTTATGCAAATAAAGAGATAAATGCATTGGGGTTATGGATTCATGAGAAGTTTACTATTAAATCAAATTGATTATGAGGTTGTGTTGTTCATAATAACCCAACACTTTATATTTCAATTTGTTACAATGGTTCCTTGGTCCGATAAACTTATATTTAGAGCTAATGAAACTGACTCCTTGGTTAGGTAGTTAGTGTTTAATAGTTCTTTATATGGCTTAGTCCATTTTTGATTCAACAAATATTTCCAATGATCTTGAAAATATTCATTTTTATTCTTCTTTTGAATGCCTGAAAATTCTACCCCTGGTCTGCTTTAGAATTTTTAGTGATAAGATGAAGTGATTTTAAAAGATTAAGAAGAAGTTATAAAAACAAACAAATTCATAGAAATGAATATAAATTACATATCTTACATCACCCACAACCCCAACACACTTGGTTTTTAGTTACATATAGAGAAAACAATTAAAACAAAACCCTTGATACCTGATGTGAAAATTGATTAGAACTTCGAAAAGGGAGTGATTCTTCATTAGATGGTAGAATGAAGGAGTAGTAGAATGGTGGTAGAATGGAAGTAGAGATTATTTTATTCAGACCATCAAACCTTTCTCCCAACAATTTCCCCTCTCTTGGTTTGTAGTCCAAGGCCTCTATTTATTGAAAATACAACGACATGACATGATGAAAAAGTACACGATGTGTACTTTTGTCAATGCTATTTTTTCATTGTTTTCTTTGCCGGTAGGTGGCATAACACGCCATCTTTGACTTGGAACATGGCACCGCCTGGTAGGTAAATGTACACGGTGTGTATCGCTACCACACATGGCATGTAGTCCCATTTTTCGGTAACAAATATCTTCTAGAAAGGTGTACATTGAGTGTATATGGTCCACATTGCATGTAATGTCAGCCAGCCACATATGCGTGTAGACTTATACTCATCATCCAACAACTTATAGAAGGGTTTAAATAATCTAATACCTAAATCTTTTTAATGTAATTCAAAAATTCCTCATGTTTTGAAAAGAAAATATTCAAATTCTAGTAGTTATGTATATCCTAAGAATCTATCATGAAAGAGGGTATGAAAAAGAATATGAAAAAGGGTTTAGAATACCTCTCAAGAGTAGGAAAAACATAGAGACAATCAGGTCGTGACTTTTTTATAATTCACTATTCTAATCAATGTAATTATCTAAGGATCACAATTTTCAATTTCAACAATATCAACAATCATTTTAAAACACTTAAGAACCAATATAAGCCTGCATCTTAAAAAAATTCCACTTTCAGCTTTAATATTTTGAAATATGAATGACTTGTACTATTGTTGAAGTCAGTCAAAGTTTAAAATTTATATTTCTACTAACTACTCTATTTGGGGCAAGCAGGGTCGAACCCACAAGGATGGTAAATTTGGAGACTAATATTCTAAAAAAACATGGAAGCTACACTATTGTCATCAGTGGAGTGAATTTTCTATTTTTCACTTTTATTAATATTATTTATTAAGAAATGAAGTGACATAACATCACAAATCTTATATCTAAACTAAGTTGAAGCTAGAAATCGTATAAAACAAAGAGACATTGAGATAAAGCATGCTCATAAGAGAATAATCTATTCAGATGCCCAGGTAAAAATATCCATTCTAATGGAACTAAAAGGTGTTTTGATTCACATAAAGGTTGTTTCTGAGTACCACATTAAAGATTATAACTCACCTTGAAAATAAAAATAGGATGAACTTTCCTTAAGTCCTGAAGTATTTGTGAATTTATATATTTTTTGAAAGATGTGTTAACAATCAATCTTTCCGATTTGATTGTAGAGTATTGAAAATATGTTCTAGTGGTACACACAATTAGATGAACTCAGTATCGATCTCACCAATCAATACTAAAATCATCAAAATGATTAAGTGAAAAGGGAATTAAAAGACAACTAGAGGACATTCAATTTATCCCCGAACTAGAGACTTAGCGAGAAAACATGTATACTAACATAATAGTAATTGCAGACATGCTAAACAGAGTGTAGTAATTCAAACACAAGGGAATTCAAACTCCCAGAATGATACTCTGCTCCTACACTCCTCCAGCTCCAGGAAGTGGTTTTAGAGTCTCCCTTTGCACTACCTCCGCTCAGAACTGGATCCTTTAATGTGTCGAATGAACATTTATCTAATGTTGTCCAATCTCCCCATGAAAATGTTTCTTGATCTGATTAAGTATCATGCTATCAAAATAATTGCATGTTACTGCTTGGTTTCCACCGATATAGAGTACATCGTTCACTATTGCACCGTACACATGTGTTTTTTCACGACTGGCACATCGCGCTAGTTTTTTCTCACATAACTTACTCCTGCTATGTTAGTTGAATGCACATGTACGTCTACCAATATTTGGTATAAATCTACATAAGAAATAGTAAAATAGAATAATGAAAGAATAATCAACAACATTTAAATTCCTTAACAAACTTTATCTAGTTAATTTATTTATTTAATATAAAATTTATTTTTTAAATTATTAGTCATTACTATCAAGTAATTATGTAATTAAATTAATTAATTTAATCTATTTTTTAATGTCATTTTTTATGAATAAAGAAATCCATTGGTTCATTAATGAATTAATTCATGTTATTTAAAATCATAAGTTTTCAAAATTTTAATTCTAAATATTATATTAAATAATTAAAATATTGTTAAAAATGTTAACAAATAAATTAATTATTGTTTCGAATAGTGATTTTCTAATTAATTTAATAGTTAATTTAATTCTAATTTTATTTATAATTTATTATTGAAATTTTATTTTATAAAATTTATTATAAAACAATTATTTAATATTTAAAATTAAATAATATTTTATTTAAATTAAATTTAGAAGGTTAGTTAATCTATTTTAATAAAGTATTATTTAAATTAATTAAATTATGAAATTCTGTTTAAAAATATTAAATATGTCATATTTAATAAATATTTTTAATTACATTTATAATTATTAATGTTTAACATTTTAATTTAGTGATGTTTAAATTTATGATTTTAATTTAGTTTTATTTTAGTTCATTTTTTAATCTTTATTAACTCCCCCTCCCAAATCGGTGCAAATAGGGAAGAGGGGTAGGGTTCCTTCTGCGAAAAGCCACCATAGTAGTGAACTCCTCCTCTGCTTCCATAGTAGCAGCATGACTCGACTAGGCCTCCTCCTTCAATCCAGCATGATCGTGGCTTCAGTGACAAAACAAATCCTCACCTCCAGCTCGTCTTGGGTTTTCGGTGGCATGCAGAGGTGATATATAGAGAACACAACCCTATTCCGGTTCTCTAGCGGATGGTGCAGCCTTCTGTTGGAACTGGGGGTGGATTCAGATATGCACATAGGCTAGAGGAGGGTTCCTTCAGCACATGTGGTCCTTCTCGGATTACCTCACATCAACGGCTAGGGTTGCTTAGTTATGGGTTTGAAATCTGAGATTGTAGTTTGATTTTTTAAGTGTGGTATGGTTCTGGTCTATATTGGTGATGAGATATGGGGTTTTATATATAAGTTAGAATTTGAATGGAGCCTGATTCTGTTGTTGTGATAGTTTTAATGTTGAATGTTAGGTCTTTGGTTGTGTCAGAGTCAAGATAGAGGAGGTGTGGAAAAGGATGGTCGTGTGAATAAGATGGAAGTGCATCGGTGTGATCTATCAGTGATAGATGAGTAGTGGCATTGTTTAGTGAAGAAAGGGTGTTAAGATCCGTGGGATGGGCAACAGTGAAGGACAAAAGAGATACTGTGAGAGAAATGAGGAACCAGTGAGATGAGGTCACCATTAGAAATAAAATTGAATATATCAGTCCACCGTCAGTTGAATAAAAATTGAGGAGAAACGGCGCGGGGGTCACCACTAGTTATAAAAATACTCACCGTTAGTATAAAATTAATAGGTCACCGAAAGAAATAAAATTAAGGTCACCGATAATTAAAAATTAAGGCTACCGAAAGAGGAAAATAAATGGTTACAGGTATGTCACGACCCAATCAATGGGGTCCTGTCCCACACCAGCAACAACATCAAAGTTGTGGTTCATATGGTTAGTTCCTATCTAAGAGATGGGAGTCACCCCGACAAAGAGAAGGATGGTGCGTGTCACCATTGACAGCACTGGTTGGGAGTTGGGGCCACTTTCCTGATGAGTCAATGGCAGGAAAAAACCAGTGAGCCTCACATATGAAGAGCTGGACGGCTGAACCCTGCCCACCTTGGAAGGGGTTGGGGTGCCACACGACTGAACTATAGTGCTGAGACGCTCAACCCATGAAAAGTGGTATCAAAGGGAATGTGCCTCGTGGTATTGTGGAATGCTACCGTGTGGACCATGGTGGTGGGAGAGGAGTCCCGGGGTGTCATGCAGAGGTGACATGACAGAGAAGGTCGTGCTCGAGAGAAGTTGGTGTTAGAGACGCCACTATGAAAGGTGGGTCACGTGGAGGTGGATTACAACCCTGAGAGAGGCGGTAGACCATGGTGGTTTGCGACCTAGAGAGTGGGTTTTCCATTGACTCCAACGACAAGGAAGGAGCATCCCCTGAGGCCATGCTTGGTAGCCGGTTAGTTAGAAGCAGTCAAAGACACATAGAAGGCAATGATCCTGCATGCATGAGGGCGTGCATGGAATGGTGGTGGCAGAATGTCATGACCCAATCAGGGGGTCTTGTCCCACACCAGAAAGAACATCAAAGTTGCGGTTTATCTGGTTAGTCCCTATCTAAGAGATGAGAGTCTCCTAAACAAGGAGGAGGATAGTACGTCTCAATCTTGACACCACTGGTTGGGAGTTAGGGCCACTCTCCTGATGAGTACATGGCAGGACGAAACCAGTGAACCTCACATATGAATAGCTGGACGGCTGAACCCTGCCCGCTTTGGAGGGGGTTGGGGTGCCGCACGGGATAACTGCTATGATGAGACCCTCATCCCATGACATGTAGCTTTAAAAATAAAGGGGTCATGGTTTGCGGTAAAAAAGAAGATAGTCATTGGTAGGCTGGGTAACTGTGGGTCACTATTACAGATAAAAAATCCAGGTCACCGTTACAACAGTGGGTCACTGTCAAGGAAATAAATTATGCTTACCGGTATAGTTCTGAATATTAAAGGGTCGCCGTTAGTCTAAATAAAAAAGTCATAGTTTCAAAAAAAATAAAAGCTTACCGTTAAGAAAAGAGGTCACCCAAAGAAACCAAATAAAACCTCACCGTTACGCAATAAAAATAAAAGGGTGACCGGTACCAATAAGGTCACTGATAAAAATAAAATTAGAGGCCCTCCGTTAGAAAAAAGATAAAGAACTAAGGGCGACCTTCCAAAATTAAAAACACATGATATGAACTTAAAATTTAAATTTAAGTAAACTAAATAATAAAATTTTAAATAATTAATTAAAATAATTCTAAACACCATAAATTTAAAACAATTTTTTTATTAAACTTTAAAACATTAAAATTATTAATTTACAAAACATAAATTATAAACTGAATAACTGTTAAACAAAATTGATAAAAGACTTATATTAAAAATACTATGTAATAAATTACTAGGTAGGCCCCGAGATAAAAGGTTAGCATCGGTAAACCAATAAGTTACTGATAGCTCTTGTCTACCTCAACGTTAGAGTAAAATAAAAAACCTAATGAATAAATAATACAACTATATACTTAATATTAAATAATTATTGTTTTAAAACTCTAAATTAATTAATTAAATAAATATTTGAATACATAAAATTAAAAGTGAACTATTTTCTTTAATTTAAACTAAAATTCTTAACTTAATTAACAAGTAGGAAGATTATACAAGTAATTTAACATTGTTAACCTATTCTAATGAAATTAAAATAAAAGATAAAATTTTAAAATAATGACTGATTTAATTAAATATAATTACAATGATTATATAATTGTTTATAAAAAATGTTAGTTTATTAAAAAATTTATGTAGATTTAAATTAACCAAACCAAATAAGAGATAATTAAATTTGAAAAGTAAAGTAAGATTAAAATTATTAATTTAAAGACTAAAAATACAAAATTAATTGTAAAAATTGATTAATTAACAAAATTATTTATAAAAATACAAATGTACAATTATTTAGTATAATTTGATTAAATAAATAATTAAATCATTAAAAATTAAGTAAAAATATGTGGCAAAAATGTGTAAAAATATAGCCACATTAATGATTAACCAAAATGTCTTCACATTTTAAAATACATCTTATAATAATGATGTCTCCTAGAATGAGGATAAGGGCAAAGACTAAAGTGATTGAGTGATGCCCCCACACTTAATATCACACATGGTCCACCAAGTTCCAGAGAAAGTGAGTAAGGGAATGTTGGGACACAATAGTGGACCAAAATGATGGGATGTAAGGAATGAAGGAAACCAAGGAAGAAAAAACAATGGAAAAATGTGGAAAAACAATACTTCCCAAGTGTTTAGGCGAAGAAAGATGAGGAGTGATGGAGAAGGATAGTACATAGTATGCCATAGTTTTTGTGATGGTCATGGAGAGAGAACAATGAAAGATTAAAGAACCTACAAAAACACAATATATCACAAACATATATATAGTGAAAAACATGTGTCCAAAAACCAGTCAGGGGGTCGCCTTAGAAGAGACATCTTCCGGTACAGAAGCAGCTGGTAGAGAAGGATCCAGAGCTATGGAAACTAGAGGCACATAAGTTGTAATCATAAGACAAGCCATAGAAGCTGGAATAGGAGGCACGATATTACCCCTGGAATGGAATCAGTGGTGGCAGCAGTAGTGGAAGTAGCTGGGCCCATAGTGGATAATGGAACTGAATCTGTGGCCAGCTCAGTAAAGGGAGGTGGAGCTGTGAATGAAGGGACAAGAAACATAGTAGAGGAATGTGGTGGGGGTAGTGGTATACCATGATGTTGAATAAGAATCCCCAACATCTAATCTAGTCGGTCCTAACATCGATCAAGATGAACCAAGTTATGCTCTATCATGGTTAGGTAGAGGGAAAAAGAGAGATTGACGGGATGTGTGAAGGTAGGGGTAGTAGAAGGAATAGTAGAAGAAGGAAGGCTAGAAGAAGGGGGGTCAGAAGAAAGGGGTGGGTGATGGGATGAGGATAGAAACCGCACCATTGGCCGAACTTGGTCATGTTAAGGGAAAAGGGTTGGCCACCTAGCTGTAATAGGATTACTGGTACTACATTACTGGGTGTCTCCCCATACTCTGCTACGTCGAACTCGAAGTAAGCAGGAAACTCCAAAAATAAATCTTGGAAAATAGGAGTGCTAACTTGGAAGATCGTGAGTAACAGAGTGTACCTGAGAAGATCCTCCAACTAGCCCCAGATACCTAGCTTATGTGGGATGCTTCTGTCGAGAGGCCAGCTGCTCATTGGAATCGGGTGGTGAGAGAAGCACTGAATCATCTCGTGTGCTTAATCGGTGACCGGGAACATAGTGCAAGGGAAAGGAACACCTACAGGGGCCAGTCCGAGTTATGGTGTAGTAGTAGCTATCAGTAGGGGTGGATTGGAAACAGTATATGGAGGCTCACCCTATGGGGTAGGTGAGGATGGACCAACAACTATGGAAGATGACACAAGAGGTGTGGTAGTCGGAGGAGAAGAAATGATGGTCCTCAGAGGCTCCATATAGAATTTTGGAGGTGCAGCTGTAATAGGACCAGTCTCAGTTGAAGTGGCGGGTGGTGGAAGGATGGCCAGCAGAGGAGGCTGGTACACCAGAGATTCTGGATCTAGTAGTGTCTCAGGCTAGAGTCAGATCCGACAAAAAATGGGCCTCTCGCCCTTAGTGGTGGAGGTGGGCCTCTTCCCATGGGAAGGATCTCTATCTGCCATATCCTGAATGAGAACAAATAAACCAAACAAAATAAAAAGATAAGAAAAAGGAAAAAAATGTGAGAAAATTGAAAAATAAAATGTTCACATCATATAAATCTAGAGTACACGGCATGTAGTGAAAGCGGGTTAGCATCCCATGATCTATGGATAGACACACCGAGGGAGAAGGGGATAGACCAGGGAAGGATACATGACATGTACTAAACATACACACCATGTTCATGTAAAGTGGTCATGGTCGGGTGTTGGTAGAGACACGACCATTGTTTAAGAATTTTGAACAAAACAGGACACGTCGTGTGAGAGGACTGCACGGTGTGTTCAAGAACAATGGGTAAATGGCCGTGTGAAGTGCTACACATGAGCTAGATGAAAGAAATGGTATACACAACAAGTACCAAACACAGACGCTGTGTATGTTAATATGGTGTGTGAGGACGTGTGGAAAAAGGTACCCAGGCATGAAGGGGCTGGTATACGATGTGTACTGAACATACACACCGTGTATACTCAAATCGAGAAGAATTCAGTGTGTGGCCATGTACAATAGCACACGACGTGGGTTCTTCAAATCGTGCTCATGTATCTGAGAAGGCGAACGGTTAGTAGATCCACAAATGACCCTAAACATGTATGATAACTTGAAATAAAGGGTGTAAAAGGACGTACCTGGACCGAGGATCACAATGCTATAGAAATCAGAACAAAAATGCCCAAAATCTGCAGATTTGGGAAAGGGAGGTTGTGTGGCGTATGGTGGAAGAAATGGGGAGAGTGGAAGGAGCCACATGACACAGGCAGAAGCCGGGTGGTCCGTGCCTTATATAGTCTAGGTATACGACGTATGGAATAGACTACACGTCGTATATATGTTTTTTTAATACAAATATATATATATATATATATATATAATTATTATAGTAAACTATAAAATAATTATTTTTAATAATAAATATATATATATAGATATATACATAATTTATAAAAAACAAATCTATACATGTATTGTATTGGAAAATACACATCTTCTATTCTAAAATTGGAAAACGAAAAGTACAACCTTTTGTCTGGTGCTTGGGACGAGGATCGAACCGATGATCGGCCGTTCTGAAAGAAATCCCTCAACCACTAGAGAAAAGGTTGTACTGCTTCTCCTATTTTTGATATATATATATATATATATAATTTATATGGGATGTACTACATGGGATGAAGGAAATGCACGACGTGTGGTTTTTAATTGTACAAAAAGGGATGAAGCAGAGAGATTAGCCGAGTTCGAACCTGGGTATTTTGGATCCAGGGAAAAGACTCTTCCAATCTACCAAATTTACCCACATGATGTTCAATATGTTTAAAATCTTTTCAATATAGTAATGAAAAACATGGAACACATGATGTATATAGAAAGACACAACATGTGGTTTTATTAAAAAGAAAAATGATGGAAATGGGTCAGTTGTCAGGATTTGATCCCGTGTCTTTTGGAACCGGGTTATGACCTTGGCCAATCGATCCATCCCCATCCTGTGTTTTCTTATAAGAAAATGTATATATAATAAGAAAAATACCACACACGCCGTGTAGGATAACACATGGATAAAAAAGAGTAACCCCATACCAAATGTAGGTCGGGAGGATTCGAACCGGTGACGACTCAGATAAACTCCAGTGACCTTATAATCGGCACCAAAAGCATACATATTTATTACTTATTTAAACTATATATTTATAATAGTTAGATGATAAAATATAGGAAAATGTACACGCCATGTAGATAAATAGAACATGACATGTATCTTTTGGGTTTCCCCCTAGAAAGCACCTTTGTTTTAGGTTGTTGGATCGACCTACTTACCTTGGCTTACATGATCTGTATGGTGGACAACGTTCCCACTATGGCATCTATGTGATGGTAAGACTTCAACCGCTATCCGTTCACCTTGAATTGTTGACCATCCTCTCTAGAAATTTCCACCTCTCCATGATGGAATACATGTATAACTAGGAATGGTACTGACCATAGTGACTTTAACTTATATAGGAATAATCTAAGACAAGAGTTACAGAGAATTACCTGATCACTGGGTTGGAAAGATTTTCATGAAATCATCCGGTCATAAATTTCTCTCGCCTTCTCCTTGTACAACTTGGAATTATCATATGCGTCTAATATGATTTCATCAATTTATGATAGTTGAAACTTTTACTTCTCTTCATTTGACTTCAGATCAAAATTTAGGACCATGAAAAACTAGTAGGCTTTGTTTTCTAACTCCACTGGCAGATGGATTGGCTTGACATAAATGAGGAAGAATGGGGAAATTCCTAGTGGTGTTTTTAGAGAAGTATGATATGCCCACAAATCATCATCTAACATCTTGGAAAAGCATTTCCTCAAAGTGTTAACTATTTTCTCTAGGATCTTCTTGAGCTCACCATTGGAGAGAATGACTTTGTCCACTAGATTGGGGATGATATGTGGTCCCCATACGATGCTTTACTCCATACATAGAAAATATTCCTCTCATCAATGAGTTTTTGAAGTGGGTCCCTCTATTGTTGATCAGTACTCAAGGAACTCCAAACATTCTAAAAATATGTTTCTATAAAAATGTCATCACTAGCTTGGCCATGTCGTGTGTTGTAGTAGTGGCTTCCACCCCCTTGGAGACGTAGTTAATGCATACCAGGATGTAAGTGTTTCTGAAATATGGGGGAATGGGACCCATGAAATCCAGGCCCCAGATGTCAAAAATCTAGACCTCCATGATGGGGTGATGGGGAATCTCAGCTCTATATCCGACATTACCGGTTCTTTGGAACCAATCACAATAGGAAACAAAGGACCACACATGTTTATGCATGGTGGGCTAGAAAACCCAGACAACAAGATCTTTGTTATCGTATGGTCAGGCTCATGATGTCCCCCAAATGTTGTGGCGTGACAGAACTCTAGGATGTCATGAACTTCATTCTTTAGGATGAAATGACGGATCACCCAATATCTACAGGATCATAATATTAGAGGATCTTCCCAGAAGTACCTCTTCACATCAGAGAAAAATCTCTTCCTTTACTAGAAGTAGAGGTTGGGGTGAACGACACCTATAATAAGAAAAATAACAATATCAGCATACATTGGTCTATGTGTTTCGTTGACTGAAAAAAGTTGCTCATCACGGATATTTTTCTTGATCTCCCGATCTTCCTCCTTTAAATGAGGAAGCTCTATACAGGAGAGATGGTCAGAAAAAACTTTCCCACTCCATTTATTATCTCAAATATCCAAATCAAATTCTTTAGGAGTACCTAGCAGATCAATCGAGGCTTGACATCTTTCTTGTTCAGTAGGTACTTTAGTGCTACATGGTCAGTATAAACAATAACATTAGACAACACTAAGTAAGAATGGAACCTGTCAAATGTGTAATCCACTACAAGAGTATTCTTTTCTGTGTTGGTGTAGTTGATATGTGCTTTTTTTATTATCTTCCTGGAATAATATATTGGTCAGAAAATTTGGTAAACTCATTGTCCCAAGACTGCTCCCAAAACATTATCGTTGGAATCACACATCATCTCAAACTGTTCCGACCAGTTGGGAAAATCTTCAATAGAAATTCCACCAGGCACTAATTCAAGTGATCAAAAGATATGGAGCATGTCTCATCGAACTCAAATATGAAATCCTTGGTTAGAATATTCATGAGGAGATGGGATATTTTTGAGAAGTCACGGACAAACCGCTGGTAGAAACCGCCATGCCCTAGGTAGCTGTGAATGGATCTAACAGAAGTCGGAATAGGTAGTCATGAAATAACTTTTATCATTGTTGGGTCCACCTCTATCCCCTTTGCTGAGATTCTGTGGCCAAGGATGATGCCACTTGGCACCATGAAATGACACTTCTCCCTGTTCAAACTAGTTTAGTGTTCTCACATCATTCCAAAACTAGCTCCAGGTGGCGCAAACAAGTGGTGAATGATTTTCCATAAACAGAAAAATTATCCATGAATACCTCCAGGATCTGTTCCACCATAACATGGAAGATAGACAAAAAATAGTTCTGGAGGGTGGTTGGGGCGATGCACATTCCAAATATATACTTTAGTAAGAAAACATACTACAGGGGCAAGTAAATTTACTCTTCTCTTGATCCTCTGGAGCAATGGAAATTTGGTTCTAGACGGAATAGCCATATAGGAAGCAATAGAATTTGTTCCCTACTAGTCTCTCTAGAATTTGATCCATGAATTTCAAGAGAAATGATCTTTCCTCGTGGAATCCTTATGCTTCCTGTAATCCACACAGACTTTCTATCCCATGACAGTGCATGTAGCGATGAGCTCATTCTTATCATTTGAAATCATAGTGATACCCCTCTTTTTGGGTACCACTTGCAGGGGACTCAACCAAAAACTATCCTAGATGGGATATATAATGCCTGCATCTATCAATTTAATCACATCATTTTTTACAACTTCCTTCATGGGGGATTCAG
Source organism: Viscum album (assembly GCA_963277665.1). NCBI lineage: Eukaryota > Viridiplantae > Streptophyta > Magnoliopsida > Santalales > Viscaceae > Viscum > Viscum album. The sequence goes on along the minus strand of OY728158.1, from coordinate 1,856,846,967 downwards.
GCGCCTCTATGGTTTCCGATATTGCTTGGAACCTTCTTCATGTAGCACTTTGTGGGTGCAAATGGTAGGGTTGATGCCCTTCAAATCAGGGACTGTCCAACCAATACCATGCTTTAGCTATTTCAGAACATGCAAAGGTGCATCTTCATACTCCTTTGATAGTTCTATGCTAAGTATGAAAGGAAATGTTTGATGGTATCCCAAATACCCATAATTTAGAGAATATGGAAGAGGCTTTAGTTCTAGTTCATGTGCCTTTAAAATCAAATTTACAAGTGGTTACAACTTTTCCTATTCTAAAATATCAAAACAACTGAACTTTACCTATAGTGTTTTTCCCAGCATTCTAGAAATTTCATGTCCTCTAGCGCTACTTCAATTGGAATGTCTGGAATGATAAAGTTATCTGAAGTAAAAGAACATACAAGATCATCCCTTTTTCACTCAAATGATCATCCACAGTGGTTATCACATACCATCCCTCATGCTCAGACAAGTTGAAGGGAAACTCAGGTAGGCATCAAATCATTGCGCCCTAGTTTATTGAAAACTCCAATGGGATTGAGGTTCATACTAGCCCCTAAGTCGTATAGGGCCTTCCCTAACTAACGTGGTCCAATAGTACATGTAATAGTGAAGCTACCTGGATCATGAAGTTAGGGATGAATCGAATGGTGGATGATGGAAGAACACTCCTTGGTTAGGTAAATGGTGCCCAGATCATCCATATTTCTTCTATTAGAGAGTATTTCCTTCATGAATTTGGCATAAGTGTGCATCTGCGTCAGTGTCTCTACAAATGGAATATTTATTTGCAGATTCATGAACACGTCCATGAATTTTTCCAACTGGTGGTCCAACTTTCTCTGCTTCAATATCTCTAGGAAGTGTAAGATAGGTTAAAATGGTATTACAACCTCCTTTCCCTCTATCTTTAAAGCCTCTTTCCGAAGGCTTTTGGATGAGAAGGTTCTAAATATGTACCTTCTTCATCAAAATGGGGTGTGGGTGTATGTGGTTGTGTTGGTTGGTTCTGTTGGAGCTCTTTTCCACCCCGTAGCGTAACGACATTGGCCTCCTCCCTCAGGTTTGTCATTGTTTTATCCGATAGTGTACCTGGTTTCCTCCCTTAGAGTTGGTTTTCCAACTGGCCAATTTGGTTTTCTAGGCCTCGAATTGAAGCCTCCTAAATTTGGAACATGATCTCAGTAGTATATATAAATCTGGTTTTGAGATCCTCTAACCTTGAGGTGTTCTCTTACTAAGGTGGTTGTTGAGCTGGTGGAGGTGGTGGCTACCACGGCTGTTGTGAGTGAGGGTTTTGATACACTTGATGCTGATAAGAGCCCTGTTGGGGCTGTTTCTGCCTCTGGTACTGGTTCTAATAAGGAGGCTGGTTGAGGTCGGGTGGTCTCTGGGACGGAAGATTCTGCTCTTGTAGGCCCCAAACTATGTTCTATTGATCATGCCATGCCGGGTTCTGATACTGCTGGTATTGGATTAGCCCTCAGTTTTGGGCAACATAACTAACATCTCTTATTGAAGTGTCTCCAGTGGAACCCAAGCATTCTCCCATGATGCGGTATCCCCACATTCGCTACATGCCGAATGGTTTTCCGCATGTACTTGAGACGTACCCTTCAGATTGAGTGCGTCGATCTTTTTTGACACAACATCCAATTGGGTAGCAAGAATAGTTGTAGAATCAATGATACGCATACCTAGTTTTTTGTTCCCCACTCAGAATTCCATTGAAAGTTATTGGCAAACATGTCTTCTAGTAGTAAAAAAATCTCTTCGAGGGATTTCCTTATTACTGTACCTCCAACAGCAGCATCCACCACCGAATTTGTATTCATTTTCAGTTCTCCATAGAAGGTTCGGACTTTCATCCAAAGTGGGAGTCCATGGAGTGGGAATTTGCACAACAACTCCTTGAAGTGCTCCCATGATTCATACAATGACTCCGAGTCATGCTGCTGGAAGTGTGGATTTTGTTCTGTAGCATCACCGTCTTCGAGGGCGGGAAGTATTTAGACCGGTACGCCTGGGCTAGATCCTCCTAGGTGAGTATAGATCATTTCGAAAATCCTTTGATCCAATATTTCTACTTATCCCTTAAAAATAAGGGGACAAGGTGAAGAAAAATGGAATCTATGGACAATCCATGGTAACGGAACGTATCGCAAAACTCCAGAAAATTGGATAGATGGGAATTGGGATCCTCACTAGGCAAGCTGCTGAATTGAACAATGTTTTGGATAAAATTCATGATTAATGGCTTGATCTTGAAGTGTTGGGATTGCATTGGTGGATGAACGACGCCCGTGTCAGCTCTGTGGATAGATAGCAGGCCATACTCTTGGAGAGTACGAAGTGGAGGTGGCTGCTGAGGGAGTGGAGCTGACATGTAGTGTTGTTCTTGGGGGAAAAGTACGACCCCAAACCTAGGTGTAAAAATGGAATCCACTCCGGTTGGAATTGTTTGAGTTGTTGTGGTCCATACCGTTGAGGAAGTCAAGCTTGCTGGTTTTGATTGTCATCTGAACCTAACTATTGTCCATCTCCATAGATAATGGCTAGATTTCATTCCTTGTTCTACGCAATTGATTTTTTTTGGTTGTGCTTGGACATAGGTGCTTGTTGGCACTTCAAGAGTGTTTGTTTGATCTCTGGGTCAATTGGGAAAAACCCTAACGACTTATCAATCTTGGAACGTGTGTGGTAGCCACTCATACACATAAAGACCTGCACAATATGAAACAAACCAAGCATAAATGAGGAAAAAGAGAGATAAAAAGAAAAGAGATTACAAAAGATATTTTTGGGAATTTTTGATTTTTATTTCCACTAAAATTTGATACAAACTTAATCAAAACAGGATCAAAATTTAGTTTTCTTTATTCTCCGACAATGGTGCCAAAATATTGCGTGTTGTTTTACTGAAGGTATGTTATCAGTGAACCAAATTGTTTTTAACCTAACTAGTATAGTACTAGAAATGGATTTATCCGTAGGGAAAAATAAGTTATTTTTTCTTGCTTATCGTAGTTTATATTTTTGTTTTAATGAAGTTTTCTGTATTTAAAGTTTATTTTTGTTGTTGGATGAAAAGAATAATTGGTTTTATGTTTCTTTAATAAATTACTTAATGAATAATGGTATAAATTCTAAAATTGGTTTTTATGAAAATAAGAAGAGAAATGTGTTTGGGTTATAGATTTATGAGAAGTTTATTATTAAATAAAATTGTTATATGGTTGTATTGTTCATAATAACCCAACACTTTGGATTTCAATTTTTAACAAAGTTTCCTTGGTCTGGTAAAATTATCTTTAGATTTGGAGAAAATAACTCCTTGTTCCGGTAGTTAGTGTTTTATAGTTCTTTATTTGGCTTAGTCCATTTTTGAGACAATGATTATTTCCAATGATCATGAAAATATTCATTTTTATTGTTCATTTGAATCCCTGAAAATTCTGCCCAAGGTCTAGTTCCAAATTTTCAGTGATAAGATTAAGTGATTTAAGAAGAATAATAAGAAGTTATTAGAATAGACAAAATCATAGCAAGAAATCTATATTACAACTCTTACATCACCCAAAACCCCAACACACTGGGTTTTTAGTTACACATAGAGAAAATGATAAAAACAAAACCCTTGATACATAATGTAAACATTGCTTGGATCTTCAGGGGAGGAGTGATTCTTCACTAGAGGGTAGAATGGAGGAGTAGTAAAATGGTGGTAGAATGGCAGCAGAGCTTCTTTCCATCGGACCATCAACCCTTTATCTCCACAATTTCTCCTCTCTTGGTCTAGATGCCAAGACCTCTATTTATAGAAAATAAAAATACATGGTGTGGGGAAAAAGTACACGGTGTGTAATTTTGTCAATGTGCTTTTGTAATTGTTTTCTCCGTCGATACATGGCCTAGCTCATAGTCTTTGACTTGGAACACCGCACTGACTGGTAGGTAAATGTACACAATGTGTTTCGCCACCACACATGGCATGTAGTCCCATTTTTTGGCCGCCAACCGCTTCTAGAAGGGTTTACATGATGTGTATAGGGTGAACACGACGTGTACTAGGTTCTGGTTTCTTGGGTATGTACTTGTCCTAGTCAATCCATGTGTAAGTCTGAATGAACACGACATGTATATATGTACACACTGTGTAGTTTGTAAAATTTTCCCAGTTCTCCCATGGTTTGTGTGTTTAACCATAAATCTTAAAAAAATGAACAAGATCACCAAACACAAAGGATTTGTCCACCAGGAAATAGGGAGTGATTCTTTGGTAGAAGGTTGAATAGAGGAGTAGTAGAATGGTGGTATAATGGAAGCAGAGCTTCTTTCCTTCGAACCTTCAACCCTTTCTCTCCACAATTTCTCCTCTCTTGGTCCGGTGGCCATGGCCTCTATTTATAAAAAATACAACTACACGGCATGTGGAAAAATTACACAGCATGTACCTTTGTCAATGTGCTTTTGTCATTGTTTTCTCTTCCGATAGGTGACCCAACACTCCGTCTATGACTTAGAATAAGGCGCCACCAGGTCTGTAAATGTACACAATGTGTATCACCGCCACACACAACGTGTACTATCATTTTTTGGCTTCCAACCACTTCTAGAAGGGTTTACATGGCATGTATAGGGTGGAAACAGCGTGTACCGGCTTCTGGTTACTTGGTCATGTACTTCTTATGGTCAATGATGTCTGAGTTTGAATGTATACAGTGTGTATATAAGTACAGCCCGTTTAGTTTGTTAATTTGTATCAGTTCTCCCCCAGTTTGCGTGTTTGGACATAAATCTTCTAAAAATGAACATGATCACCGAAAACAAAGTATTTTTCCACTAGGTAGTATCTAAGTGGTGAAAACTTATTCTTATTTCCAATAAAGTATGTGAAAATGTATTCACAAATCGGGTGCATTAGTAGGATCCCAGAATTTATTACTGATATCGACATGACATGTACCATAGACAATGTGGAATCTATAAAATAGAAAAAACCTTAGTTTTACATTAGTAATTCCTATTAGGAATTGGATAATTTTTCAGTTAGTACAGATCAGAGTCCATTAAAGCTAGGTTGTTTTGTTTGGATTAACATACAATGTCTTGGAGAGATACCGGGATTTATATTCCCTTCATGTTTTTTAAATAAATTAAACAAAAATCATTTTATTATTGATTATTTTTCAACTTTCACATTTATTATCATTCAATAATAATAATAAACCCCTATAAGAAAAAATAAAAAATTTATCGAAATACTATGAACATTGAATTTGAAAGAAAAACGTAAATATTAGATATCGAATACATGAAATAAAATGAATTCATCGTAGGCAAGGATTACATAATGTTATATGCATAAATACCATCACTATTACACTAGATTTTTTTCATATGGATGAAAGAGTTCCCTCTGGGAAAGGATCGTAGATTAGTATATACATAAAAAATATCACTATTACAAAAGAGTTGGGGGATTTTGATTAAAAATTTCCACCATGTATGTTACACAGGGATGAGTATAGAAATAAATATAATTACTATAATATAAGACTATGTCCATTTGGTCGAATTTATTATCTCAACAAGATAAGGATCATGAAGGGTAGATTTTGAATTTGGATTTTAATATTCAAATGGTTTCAAGTTCCCTGACTTATTTATTCTATAATTTTTCATGGATCATCTATTCAGATAAACCAAGGATGATATAATGGGTGAATGGTCTAAATTCTTATTACGAAAAGGGTAATAGTGACCAAAACAAGACTTATTTTTAAGTCTTACTAGAGACCCCACAAACATTGAGTCTCTTATTTTACCACTGTAAATTTTTCAAGGACCTCAAATTTGGGTGGACTAGTAATAAAGGACAAGGATATTTATTAGGTTCAAATTTATAGGTTTCCAACACAATAGGTTTTCTTCTCTTTTGAATGTCCAATTATCAATTTCTACATAATTACATGATTTTTGTTCTAGCATGAAGAGACTTTACTTTAACTAGGTTTCCCTATATGGGTTTTCAATGTAGAGATTTTTATGGCCATTTCGTTATGTAGTTTCAGTTCATAATGTTTAACTGATGTAGTGTATGGTTATAGTCTAACATCTTTTTCTCTGGTTCATAGTGTTTATGGTCTTGATGCATGGATCAAAAGGTTATTCAACCAACAATATAGGATGGTTGAATTTATCTCGATTTAAATTAATAGATCTTTATATTACTGATATTGATTATCTAAAAAATAATTATAACTACATCATCCCAATAAAAATTATCACCACTATTAATAATGGTGGGTGTGAAACTTTAAATATAATCCTCGATCTTGATTGTGTGATATTGTGACGTAGATTCATGAACTCCATGGTAGTTTTCTAGATCATTATTGTGTGATCTCGAGAGGTATATATTTTCTTTAGATGATCATCACTGGAAAAATTGATTGAAGGGATTTATCACTTTTATTACCTGGGTAGGAGGTGATTTAGAACAACCTAGAATATGGGGCATTTAATTTATGGTTATAAATCTCAGACTATTATTTTGTGTGATTTATACCCACACAAAATGGTCCAATTAGAAGTGGTAGGATGAAGTATCAAACGATTAATTTTAAACAAGATTGATGTGAAAGTGTTTAATATCGAGGGTGTTGGATCCAAATTAATAGTTTGATTATGGGTTGTTTAAATAATAACATAAGGGTTTTAAATTGGGAGTGAAGAAATGGGACACATATGTAGGGGATGGCTGCAAACTATATTTGAAATATTGTTTCCATTTCAATAATGGTAGGGATTATGAGAATTATATGTCTCTCTTCTTCCGGATGAAGATGACTCTAGTTGATAGGTTATATAAAATATGTATATAAATATCCATATAGGGGTATAGTATTCATAGTCTTGTAGATATTTCCTTCGGATTTGAATATGATCATTATCGATAGCTAGCGAATGTTTTTCAAGGTTTTAAACACTTCTGTAATGAAATTGGTTCCTTAAAGGAAGTCATATTCAACCCAAAATGTAATACCACTGTGTATGGACCATATATTTTTGAAATGTGAAATGATATGTCACATCTCTAACTATTTCATGAAAAATGGGTCCAGTGATGATGGATCATATTTTTCTAGGGCCATGTGATGGGACCTATATGTTTTATGCCATTATTTTTTTAATTCAAACATAATTATTCATGAAGCATTATAGATGGGGATTCTTTTCAGATGATACTCCACATTTTCATAGTCTTCCCTTTACATGATTTCAAAATGATATGTTTTATGAAATTTTCACCTATATATTCTGGAATTATAGTCTAGGTCATTATGTAGCTAGATTTAAAGATCATCTGACTCTAATAAATAAATGATGAATTTGAGGATTTCTATCATTGTCCACATGTGATGTGGTACAACATGTATTGTAATCAGGATGTGAACACCCTATGTGAATGGAGAGACTAATGATAGTATACACTATCTCATATGGGAGGTTCACATTGTTTAATTCCATAATGATTGGACCAATAAAGACTGAGGCAATCCATTTAGTGGAAATGGGGATTGTTGAATCGCTATAAATTGAGGTCCTAATTCTACTATAGACCATCTGAAAGGGTGGGTGCACACCCTTTATGGTTCTGATATGTGGAAACTAATGAATAAGAATAAAAACATAAATGTGAATAAAATTATAAGAATTTCATAAAATCTTTTGAACTGGATGTGGTGCTATTGTTCTTAGTGTTCTTGTATCAGGAGTAGTTAGGTGGAGCAGGTACACAGGGGATGGTCATGAACCATATTTGAAAAATGGTTTCTTTTATGATATTGTGATATCATATAGAAATTAGAGGGTCTTCCAATTTTGGATGATGATGCTTCTGGATTATAGGATATTATGATGAAATGTATGTGGATCCATATTTTGAGAATAGTATGTATAGTTAAGAAAAAGTGTTAGTTTGAGTTTAATACTCTCATTACAGATAACCAAGGAATAGATTACAGTAACCCAAATCAACCAATTTATGAATATTTATTTGAGAATAAAAAGGTTTATAAAAAGTAATGGAGGTGTTCTATCCATGAACTTGTCATAAATATAATGATACATTTCCCTTGGAAGGGGTGGAAGTGAACGATGAAGTGTGGGTAGGTCCTCGACATGGGGTTTAAATGCATTTCCCAAGATAATAGGTTTCAATACATATATTGTTCTTCCATTATATGTGTATCTTTAAAAAATAGGATGTATTATTTATAAAGGGAAAATTTATCATCATATTTATTTTTGATAAACAACCTTTTTCTCGAACCCTATCATGGATATGGTCTTCAGGTAGGAAAATTTGGCATGTATACCATATAACATCATATAGGGTGGACTATGTATTTTTAAATTTATCCCCTAGTGATAAGGAATAAAATAAAATTATAATATAATGGGGATATTGTATCATATCATTGGTTTATTGATATATAACCAATGATTGGATGAATAATTTTTATTCCTTATCCTTTCTCAATGTAAGTTAGAAAATTAATCTTTACCAGAAATGCTTCTGTGTAGGGGAGGAGAACATTTTGTTTGATAGAGTTTGCACTTTGGATCAAGATACATGATTAAGGATTAATTGAAAATCCTATTGAAATATGTTTCAATCCATATGTACTTCTTATATTTTCCACTATGTTGATCAATATCTTTCATGGGGAATGCATATTCAATAAATTTCAAAAGTGAATAAATTTATGGTGAATTATTCTATGTATATTTGAATCATTTGTTGGATAAAGAATTTTTTATTTTGTTTCTTTTACCTAGATCGTACTTATGAGTTAGTGAAAGAAGATGTCACTCACATTAGTGTAGTGCTATTGGGAAGATGAAAACATTGATGAAAGAGACAAATCATTTTGGTTAAGAAACTGATTTTTGTAAATCATGGTTGGAACATGGATGAGAGATCCAAACATCACCATATATTCTTTATGAATAATTATAAACACACACATGGGACTTATGTTGGTAAATTTTCTAAAGTGGAATTCTCTATTATATTTAAGGTCATGGAAGATATAAAATTTCACTTATATTAAATGTTCATGGTTATCCTAGTCATGCCAAATGGAGTGATTGACCAATACCTATAATATCACATAATTCATGATCAATGTGATAAACAAGAGGAAATTAGATAATTTCCCACACCATACCAAGGAACATAACAAGGGAATTTTAATCACATATCAAGTGATTTTATATTCACGAAAAAGAAGTTGTCTTATTATTTAATGTCACATGAGGAGAATTTTTTAAATGTTGTTTATCATCATTTAGTGAGGATGTTAACCTTATAGATTAACATCACAAGGTATGAAAAACATGATATATAGTTTAAATTCATATATATAAGACTTTTTCATATAGTTTAACACCATGTGTTGTATAGGATGATTGGATATACATTTAAATTCACACAACTAAGACATGTTTCATGCACTATAACATCATGAAAAAGTATGATATGCTATGTATTTTATATTCAAATAGCTAGGACATCGTTTCCCTAGGTTAACATCATGTGTCATGGATGAAGGGTAAACCAAGGTTTAAAGTAGGAAAACTATGTATTGAGAAACCTTACGTCGGTGTACATTGTGATGAATTCTCTATCCATCCTATCTTGGGAGTAAGTTTTATTATAACAGAACATTTTTATGATGTATGTTCAGTCCCACTTTGGTTTAAGAATTGGATAATTATTATTTTTTGTATCATTTGAGTTCAATGAACAAAAACTATCTATCCATGAATGAGAAAATTAAGAAGAACATTCTAATTTAATGCTCATGTAACTTAGTATTAATGAATTTCCAAGTTGTGAAAAGTGTGAAACCTCTCCTCCTCGAATCATTCAAAATCATATAGTTTATTCTATATTTCTCATCTACAGATAGATGGTACTAGATGGGAATATGACACATAGAAAACTAAATAATGGTAGACAAGACTAATTATTTATAATATACATTAGAACATTTGGTCACTTGTGTATCCATATGGGATATGGCGTGGTTGGACCAAAAACAATTCATAAGTCTATTGGAAGATGAGTTTTTTTCATTATACACCAAATTATGGAGTATGTTAGAAATAGTCCCACTGAAAGCCTCAATCTATATATTTTCTAATGTATGTTAGCAGAATGAGTGGTTGGACTAAATTTTATATTTTTGACACATCCTTTTCAACTCAGAAGAGTGGAAATTGGTTCCATTATCCATCAATATTGTATAAGGGAAAAATCACGTAATGATGTTTTTATTAAGGAAGATGATGATAACCACTATTTTGTCTTCTTTGAATGTTATTTCCATTGCTCACTTGAAGAATAAATCAGTGGTGGTTAGGGTATACATGAAATTGATGGATATAGTTGGTGGGTATGGACTCATGACATCTATCCAAAAAAAAAAATATGACCATGAATATTTTAATGTGTACAATAACTAAGGGATTTTATTGATGAAATTGGCATGGATCTAGAAAACATGAAATTTCTTAGTGAATTCCACGAGATTTTGTATCATAAAATACCAAAAGTATCAAATCTTAAAAATATAAAGGGAGAGAATGACACCTGATTAATGGGAACTGTAGGTTCCTATGTGGACTTCCTTCATAACAATAAGGGTCTCTCCTCAATCAAAAAATCTATGGTGGAATCTGTCATAGCCTTTCTTATAGAGGACTTTCAGAGCATCCAAGATGCCATAATGGAAAAAATGGAGGGCCCACAAAGGAATATATTTGATTGTGTCTCGATATTATGGAAAAATAATTCTTTAGGGGTTGTCTAAAATAGAATACATCCATCCAATGGCAGTTCTATTTTACAAGTATATCAACATGCCTTGATCAGGGGTTGTATTGATGTTACTGATCTCTTCTCTATTGTTGAAAGTAGACTGGGAAAACACGGTATAGTGTGAAATGATGATAACTATATTTTGCATGTATTGATCATCCATGGTAGTGGATATGGTATCCAATGCATCTGTATGGGAGTTTATTGACTGAAGAACATGAGAAAAATCAGCTCCTAGAGATATTCATCCATCAACCCTCACATATAATAAAATGGGGGAACAAGTTCCAAATTTATAATGTTATGTTATCTATTAGCCTATTTAATCACTCAATATAAATCACTTTTTATGTTCATGTGGGCCACTAGTATTTATAATTCTATATCTAAGCCTGTGATGGTGGTTTGAAACTCTTTCTCATTATTGGTGAAACTGTATGTTAATATGAAATAATGAGGAAAAAATTGTGTATCTTGGGAAATGAGGATGACTGAAAAATATACCCTCTTTAGTTATGGGGTTTCCATTCTCTTTTCAACAAGGGTTTTGAAAAAAACATTAATGTACATCTCTAATATTTGTGGAGTATCTTGGATAGAGAATACCTCTTCATCAAGTAGTTATGTATCCATTGGAATAATTATTATAATGGTATAATCCAAGATAATTTTTTTAATTCATGGTATTTGATAAAATTCTAGGCTATGATTCAAATATGAAATTACTATAGGATTAACATCCACCATCCTGAGAATCTATTTACAATTAGATGATTGAGGTTATATTTTATTTGGTCCGTATGAGAGATTGAGTGTAAATTTTTAGGTTGAAGGTAGTGCCTTTATTTCTAAACTTAGATGATCAATGCTAGAAAATTTATATGAATGTCAAAATTTCTAGTCTCAACATTTAACATAGTGACAATGATATAGTAAAGATTATTCTCTTTTACTACATCATTTTCTTGTTGGAGGAGAGCACCATGTGGTTGATCAAAAGATTCTATATTTAAAATTTACAGTTTCCCTTTTACAGATGACATCAACACTTGTGGGATCAAGAAGAATTTATTGATATTTTTTAAAGCCTAATAACAACCTCTAACCAGATACTAAATTAATCTATTCTCCATGAGATCATTAAAGTGTAAAAAATTTCTTGTGTGGTTCTATATAAAGTTCCTAATGTAAGTTGGGAACCATTTAAGCCCAATAAAATATATAATATTCCAATAATGGGGCATGTTAATTTGCACGACCTGCCTTCACCAAGAGGAGGGAAGGGTCAGCAGATTGCCATGCCCTTCCTTCTTCAAGTTGAAGGAGAGATAATGACCCCCGAAACCCGCCTTAAATAGGACTCAGAGTGGCGACCAGCGCCAAGGGTATAGAATCACTCACTAAATGGAAGGAATTACCCTTTTTCATTTAATTGAATTAGGAGATAAGATAGTAAGTCTCACAACACCAAAACTAGAAGTGCAGGAAAATCCAAAACAACCATTCCCATATGCATGTTCCAAAAGTAAATACCCCAAAGTACAAAGTGACCACAAGGTAAAGTACCAAAGAAATAAAAACAGCAGCTCCAACTACCCCAAAGGTCTGAGCTAGTATGGTCCTGCACAATCCCTGAAGTCTTCCTGGAAACCTGAAAGCAGTTTTATATACGTAGGGTGAGCATACAAGTATACTCAGTAGGAAAAAACCCAATACTCTCATGCAAAAGTGGGGGAATGTACTAAAGTCCCGTGAGAAAAAGAATAAACCAAACACCTAACATGGTAAATAATCCACCCAAGCCTCACCAAGGCACACTCCCCAAATAACTCAAGTCATGTAATTTATAGTAATAGCGCATCGATGTTTGGGTACCCCGCACCACTTTACCACTGGTTATTGAAGACATCCTATGCATCGAACCAATCCCGCGATTCTCACCGCAGTCCCACTGCCATACCCCACCCGCACACACCTGGGCCACAACCGCACGTAGTCCCACTACCAAACCACGCCCACAAACACCTAGGCCACAATTGTCACACGTAACCACGCCTGCAAACACCTAGGCCAGAACAACCACCACCACGCCCGGAAACACCTAGGCTAGAAGATCCACTGCCACACCCGAAGACACCTGGGCCTCATCCCAAAGACACTTGGTAAAACCAGCAGCCCACACACACCTGGGCCAACCACCACACTACCCTGCCTGAAGATTCTTGGGATAATAATTAACTTCAGGCCATCACAGCCAGCCCGAAGGTACTTGGGCTATCTGTGAAAGGGAGCAGAAAGGAGCTAATAACCATCCACTAATGGAAGTGTTGGTAAAAACACCCTCTCCAATGAAATGGGGGTGTTCGGCACTAAGTGCTTAACTTCGGTGGGGTGCGCATAAGAAACACAAAAATACAAGTATATGTATAGGTAATAAGCACTCACCCAAAGTTTAGGTTTTTCTTCATCCTAAAGAACACAATCAGTACCATGTCCAAGTCGCAACTCACACCAAACCAAAATCCATTTTCCCCATCCTAGTTTACATGTTCAATAATAATGTTTAGATAAGTTTATGCACTACTAGGAAACTAACACCATAAGCACAAACAAAGGAAAAAAGATCCAGCCAAACGTCAATTTAAGAATCCACACCCGGTTCTCTTTTAAAGCCACAAAAACCAAAGAAATCCCCAAGATACAGCCCCATGTCCAATATCCAGGAGCCCAGAGGGTTTCTCAACAACAGAGTATCCCACCCCAATTCGTGATATAACAGAGGATCCGATCCTCAATTTCGCAACCCCAAATAATATAATAATAGGGGATCCCATACCCACCCACATCACGCATCAATCGACTCATGAATGAAAAGTAAAGAGAAACCAACTACCATCAACACAAGGTAGGTCCATGCCAGTATTTTCAGATTTATAAGATTTAACACACTCCATGATTTTTAAATTCACTGTGCTTTAACCGGGGTTATCATAGAAGGGATTTATCTGGGTGCTTCTAATTTGTTTAGCCGAATATAAGTAATTAACTGATTTAATTTTCACAGTAAGGGTTCACAACCACAAAATAATCCATTTACATCCCCATAGGCAAGGGTTCATTAGTGCACACAGAAATACCACCAACGACCATGATTTTCAGAAGGCTTAAGCCTGCACAATTCAGAAATCATAAATCATAAAACAAAGTAGCACGATCGATCACACCCCTCCCCCTTCATTAATTAGAATCCATTTATTATATTCATTAAGGTTCGGTCCATCCAATTATATAGAAACAAAAGCATGCCCACCCCGCATGATACACAAAAAGAGAGACGAAGGAGAAAAATTCCCTACTTGTTGATCAATGATCGACGCTAAGGCCGGGCGCATTACTTCACAGATAGCGATACAGCTCGTCTGAATGAAAAGCGGCTCATCTGAATGAAGGGTACTCCTAGAATAGGGTGATTGAGAAAAGAAACCTAGGGAGAACCCTTAGGTTATAAAGGGTGAGATTCAGCATGCCCCTGGCCGTTAAGATATGGAGAAAAAAAAGACTCAGAAACCACGTAAGGCGCGGGGTCTTGGGTGACCACGCGGTTGAGACACCCCACACGTCATTAATGGGTCCCTGTGGTTTAAACTACACACCTCACAGACATTAAATTTAATTAAACACCATTTATGGGAATTACTGGGCTTTAAAACAAGCTTAGGGGGGGGGTCAAAATAGGGTTTAAAACCCAATTTGTGCAAAAAGGAGTCGCTACTGGAAAAACCGTGGGGGTAGCTGAGAGCCACCGGTAGCTAGGCGCTACCAGTGGAGGGCAGTGACCGGTAGGCCGAGATACATGTAGGCTACGACTACCGGTAGACCGAGCCACTGGTAGACAGAGCGACCGGTAGGCTGCGACTTCCGGTAGACCGAGCCACCGGTAGATAGAGCTACCGGTAGGATGCGGCTACCGGTAGACCGAGACACCAGTTGACAGAGCTACTGGTAGGCTGTAGCTACCGGTAGACCGAGCTACCGGTAGGCCTACTACGGTTAGACTAAGGCTACTAGTAGGCCTACCATTAGGGCTCAAACTGAGATTCCCAGGCTACCCAGAACACCCAACATCGGATTTTCCTAATGTAATGGACCCCAAAACCCGGTCCATTACATTAGATACTTCTCAAACTATTCTCACCCTCGAAAATATAAGAGGAAACCATAAAGGAGAAGAGTGGGGTCCGAAAAACCACCCTCTAAAGATACTTCTCAGGGGAAAACCCCTGCATTTGAAATCTGGAATAGAACCCCCCTATATCCTGGAACACTTACCCAAAAGCCACAAGGATTTACACTGTCCAACACATGAGTTAGGGAGTCCCCTCCTACATTCCAGGATATTATCCTCTTTGGGCGGCACTGACTCACCCGCACTTGTTTAATCACATCCACATTAATGTGTCCTGATTAGCAGTCAGGTTTTCCCATCATACACATTCGTGTGCACACACACAGAGAACATGGAATAAATCACAAGCATTCCATATATATTAAAGCACAAAGTACAACACCACAAGGATCACAACAAAACATAAAGTCAAAACAGATCTCGGTACTGAACGTGTAATTAGGCCTCCCGCTCCCATGCTCTCTCTTTGATCCCACCATTCCTCCACAACACACGAACCAAGGGGATGATTCGTCCATGAAGCACTTTCTCTTTATGATCCTCGATCCTGATTGAGTGTTCTATGAAGGTCGCATCATATTCTATATCAAACTCTCCCCAATCGATGATGTGGGAGTCGTCATATAGATATAGACGAAGCTAGGACACATGGAATACATAGGGTATCCTCAGTAGCGGCGGTGGTAGCGCCAGCTAATAAGCCACTTCAATGACCCACTACAACACTTCGAAGGGTCCGATGAACCTGGGAGAAAGCTTAATCCCCCTGCCAAACCTTCGTTGTCCGCGCCGAGGGGAGACCTTCATGAACACGTGGTCCGCAGCCTCGAACTCCAAGGGTATCCTCCTATCATTGGCATATGACTTCTGCCTGTCTTTATCCACCTTCATCCTCTCTCGTATAAGTTGAACCTTCTCTATCGTGCTCTGCACCAACTCTGGGCCAAGAACACCTGCTTCCTCAACCTCAGTCCAACACACTGGTGAGCCACACGACCGTACATATAGGGCTTTGAACGGAGCCATGCCAATGGTAGAGTGATGGATATTATTGTAGGTAAACTCTACGAGAGGCAAGTTCTGCACCCATGATCCCCCAAGGTCTAGAATACATGCCCGCATCATATCCTCCAACGTTTGGATGGTGCGCTCTGTATGCCCATCTGTCTGGGGGTGGAAAGCAGTGCTAAGGCATAGTTGGGTGAAAAAATCATGTTGTAAACCCCTCCAGACTCATGATGTAAAATGTGAATCCCTGTATAAGACTATGGAACTCAGGACTCCATGCAACCACACTACCTCGTCCACATACTTCCATGCTAGAGAGTCCACTACACTCGACTCCATAATCGCAAGGAAGTGGGACGACTTCGTCAAGCAGACCAATATTACCTAGATGGTGTCACAACCCCCTTGCATCTTGGGTAGTCTGGTGACGAAATCCATCGAGATGTCCTCCCACTATAACTTGGGAACATCTAAAGGTTGCAACAACCCATCTAGAACATGGTGTTCAGACTTTACCTGCTGACACACTAGGCACTTGGCCACAAACTCTACCCCTGCTCACTTTACTCCTGGCCACCAAAGTTGTCTCTTTAAACCCTGGTACATCTTGGAAACTCTTGGGTGTACCGCTAGGGGTGAGTTGTGGAACTCACCGAGAACCTGGCCACGCATTGCCTCTGGAACAAACATCTTCCCCCGGAAGAGCATATAATTTTAACCATCTTCTGTCCACCCTTCCAGAGCATTGCCTTGGTCAACTCGGTCGCGCATCACTTCGCACTCTGGGTATCCCCACTAAGACTCCTCCACTTGCCACATCAGGTAAGACTGCATTGTCATTTGATATAGGAAACCTCTACCACTATCCATCCTCACATCCATGTGCAAGGTAGCCAACTCCTCCATCGCTTTCCAAGTGTCTGCCGACTCTCGGACTCCATCCCTCTACGACCTCCTGATCAAAGAATCGGCCACTACATTTCCTTTTCCTGAAGTGTTGGAAATCTAGAAGTCATAATCCTGGAGGAACTCCATCCACCTTCACTACCGTAAGTTTAGGTCCCACTGGGAGAAGATATACCTCAAGATTTTGTGATCTGTGAAGACCATAAAGCGTTCACCAAGGAGGTAATTCCACCACAACTTTAGTGCGAAAACGACCACTGCAAGCTACAAGTCGTGGGTGGCGTAATTACGCTCATGGTGGTATAGATTCCTAGATTCATAAGAGATCACCCCTTAACGCTGCATCAAAACACACCCGAGGCCTTTCCCTGAAGCATCACAGAAGACTTCATATGTTGTCCCTTCTTCTAGTAATCTCATCATTGGGGCACTAACCAACTTATCCTTCAGATAGCTGAAGGCTGCCTCGCACTGCTCACTCCACATGAAAATCTGGTCTTTCTTGGTCAAGGCTGTCAAAGGGGAGACATCTCAGAATAAGTTGGGTAAAAACCTCTGATAGTAACCTACCGGCCCGAGGAAGCTACGAACCTCTGCCACATTCTTGGGTGCTGCCCAAGAAACAACAGTGTCAACCTTTGATGGGTCCACCACTACCCCTTCTATTGCTGCTGCTGCTGGAAAGGCCTAGCTGGAAGCTGCTGCTGGGGCAGGTGCTGGGCCTTTCCACCACCGCCGTACTGTACCCGGTCCGGGAACTGACTTCGGATATGTCTATGGTTCCCATAGATGAAGCACCTCGGTCCTGGGCTCGAAGGAAAAGGGTGAGGACCGGGGGACCGGAACTGAAACTGCTGCGGCCTACTCCCTGATGGTTAGAACCTGGAGGGTCCTAACGCTGGAGGCCTGGTGCTGACGGACTTCCACTTCGATGGTCCCAGCTAGATCCCCTCTCGTGACACACCTCCCAGAGCGTGCATCCTCTCCACCACTTCGGCCTTCTTCTGGACCTCCAAGTATGTTAGAAGGGTAAAGGGGGTAACAATATACTTGAGGGAGGGTCAGAGCGCCTCCACTAAACATCTTACCTAAGACTCCTCGTCGAGAAAGAGGTCCGGAGAAAAACATAGGAGGTCCTTGAACTTGATTCCCAGCTCCCTTACAGACATACCCCCCCCTGATGGAGGGAGAGAAGCTCCTGCCTCTTCTCCTCCTTCATCGTAGAAGAGAGGAATTCTGCCCGGAACTCCTTCTCGAAATCGGCCCATGAAACCTCAACCTCTCTCCTCTCTCCCAGGTAAAGCATCCACCACTGACACACCGCTCCCCGCATCTGGCTGACTTCCAGAGGAACCAAGTACTCGGTCGGAGCCCGGATCAGGCCGAAGGCTATCACCATCTCTTCTAGCCAGTTCTCCATCTTCATGTAAGAGGTCCTGCCCTCATACTTCTCGAGGGTCTGTCACTAGAAGGCCCGAAGTGTCTTCTACCACTGGTCATCCTCCTCCTCTCAATCAGCTCTCTGCCGATCAACCAAGGTAGTCTCCGGGCCCTCGATCACTCGCACCACACGTGGTCACCTCCCAGGTGCCATAGCTGTAAGGTAAACAAGGAATGCCTAAGCCCAAGTAGTGAGGATCATTGTTCTTAAAATTCATTAAACTTCTTATTGATTTCAATTCCCAAACACCCACAAAACATGAGAAAAAAGTCATTATGATTCATGTACCTTTCTTAGGGTCTCTACCCTGCAACCAGTGTGGCCTCACTTGGTCGTTTGGAAGGTCCAGAGACCTTGCGTTGGATCACGGGGGGCCCTAAAATCCCGCGTCTTAGCCGGTCTTCCCTAGCATAATTCATGCAACAATGTCACCCAACACTATTTCCCTACCATCCCATGCAATCCTCACTGTTCCTACCTCCAGACTCTATCCTATCTCTCAAACCTTTCCTTTGATATCATTCTTTCATGACCCACCTTCACTAAGAGGAGGGAAGGGTCAGCAGATTGCCAGACCCTTCCTTCCTCAAGTTCAAGGAGAGATAATGACCCCCGAAACCCACCTTCAATAGGCCCGGGAGTGGAGACCAGCGCCAAGGGTATATAATCACTCACTAAATGGAAGGCATTACCCTTTTTCTTTTAATAGGATCAGGATATAAGATAGTAAGTCTCACAACACCAAAACTAGAAGTTCAAGAAAAGCCTAAACAACAATTCCCATATGCATGTTCCAAAAGTAAATACCCCAATGTACAAAGTGACTACAAGGTAAAGTACCAAAGAATGAAAAACAACAACTGCAACTGCCCCAAAGGTCTGAGCTAGTATTGTCCCGCATGATCCCCAAAGTCCTCCTGGAAACCTGAAAGCAGTATTATATACGTAGGGTGAGAATACAAGTATATTCAATAGGGAAAAATGCAAGACTCTCGTGAACACGTGGGGGAACGTACTAAAGTCCCATGAGAAAAAGAATAAACCAAACACCTGACAAGGTAAACTATCCACCCAAGCCTCACCAAGGCACACTTCCCGAATAATGCAAGTCAAGTAATGTATAGTAATAGCACATCGATGTTTGGGTACCCCGCACCACTTTCCCACTGGTTATTGAAGACATCCTACGCATCGAACCAATCCCACCATTCTCATCGCAGTCCCATAGACATACCCAGCCCGCATACACTTGGGACACAACCTCATGCAGTCCCACTACAAAACCCCACCCGCAAACACCTGGGCCACAACTGTCACACGTAACCACGCCTATAAACACCTAGGCCAGAACAACCACCACCACACCCAGAAACACCTGGGCTAGAAGATCCACTGCCACGCCCGACGACACCTGGGCCTCATCCCGAAGACACTTGGGAAAACCACCTGCCCGCACACACCTGGGCCAACCACCACACTACCCTGCCCGAAGATTCTTGGGCTAATAATGGACTTTAGGCCATAACAGTCTGCCCGAAGGTACTTGGGCTATCCGAAAAAGGGAGCAGAATGGAGATAATAACCATCCACTAATGGAAGTGTTGGAAAAAACACCCTCCCCATGAAATGGGGGTGTTCGGCACTAAGTGATCAACTTGGGTGGGGCGCGAATGAGAAACACAAAACTACAAGTATATGTATAGGTAACAAGCACTCACCGAAAATTTAGGGTTTTCTTCAGCCTAAAGAAAAACATCAGTACCATGTCCAAGTCGCATCTCACACCAAACCAAAACCCATTTCCCCATCCTGGTTTACATGTTCAATAATAATGTTTAAATAAGTTTATGCACTATTGGGAAACTAACACCATAAGAACAAAACAAGGGAAAAAGATCCATCCAAACGCCAATTTATGCATCAACACCTGGTTCTCTTGTAAAGCCACAACAACCAAAGAAAACACCAAGATACATCCCCATGTCCAATAGCTATGAGCCAAGAAGGTTTCTCAACAAGAGAGGATCCCACCCCAATTTGTGATATAATAGAGGATCTAATCCTCAATTTCGCAACCCTTGAGAATATAATAATAGGGGATCCCATCCCCACCCACATCACCCATCAATCGGCCCGTGAATGAAAAGGAAAGAGCAACATACTACCATCAACACAAGGTAGGTCCATGCCGTTATTTTCATATTTATAAGATTTAACACACTCCATGATTTTCAAATTCATTGTGCTTTAACTGGGGTTATCACAGAAGGGATTGATCTTGGTGCTTCCAATTTGTTTATCTGAATATAATTAATTAACCGATTTACTTTTCACAGTAAGGGTTCACAACCAAAAAACAATCCATTTATATCACCATAGTAAAGGGTTCGTTAGTGGACACAGAAAGACCACCAACGACCATGATTTTCAGAAGGCGTAAGCCCACAAAATTCAGAAATCATAAATCATAAAACAAAGCAGCACGATCGATCACACCCCTCTCCCTTCTATATTTAGAATCCGTTTATTATCTTCATTAAGGTTTGGTCCATCCAATTCTATAGAAAAGAAAGCATGCCCACCCCACATGATACACAAAAAGAGAGACAAAGGAGAAAAATTACCTGCTTGTTGATCAACGATCAACGCTAAGACTGGGCGCGGTACTTTGCGGATTGCGATGCGGCACGTCTGAACGAAAAGCGGCTCGTCTGAATGAAGGGTACTCCTCGCATAGAGTGATCAAGAAAAGAAACCTAGGTAGAACCCTTGGGTTAAAAATGGTGAGATACAGTATGCCCCGGGCCGTTAAGATATGGAGAAAAAAAAGACTCAGAAACCGCGTAAGGCACGGGGTCGTCGGTGACCACGCGGTTGAGACACCTCACACGTCATTAATGGATCCTTAGGGTTTAAACCGCACACCTCACAATCATTTAATTTAATTAAACACCATTTATGGGCGTTACTGGGCTTTCAACCAAGCTTAGGGGGTCTAAATAGGGTTTAAAACCAAATTTTGCGCAAAAAGGAGTCACTACTAGAAAAACCGTGGGGGTAGCTGGGAGCTACTGGTGGCTGGGAGCTACCGGTGGCTGGGAGCTACAGGTGACTGGCAGCTACCGGTGGCCGAGCCACCGGTGGCCGCGCCACCGGTAGGCCGAGCGACCGGTAGGCCAAGAGACCGGTAGGCGGCGGCCACCGGTACACCGAGCTACCGGAAGACAGAGCTGCGGGTAGGCTGCGGCTACCGGTAGACCAGGCTACCGGTAGACAAAGCTACCGAGAGGCTGCGGCTACCAGTAGACCAAGCCACCGGTAGACAGTGCTACAGGTAGGCTGTAGCTACCGGTAGACTGAGCTACCGGTAAGCCTGCTACTGGTAGACTAAGGCTACGGGTAGGCCAACCGTTAGGGGTCAAACCGAGATTCCCAGGCTACCCAGAACACCCAACATCGGATTTTCACAAAGTAATGGACCCCAAAACCCGGGCCATTACATTAATGACCTCTTTACTCTTATCATGGTTAACTTTGATGTCATAAAGGAAGATCATGAAGGAAATAAATTTTCCTAAAGTCACCATAAAAGTATATTTCAAGGGGTTAATCATTATGCTATATTGTAGTAGCCTGTTGAACATTTATTCAAGGAGAGAATGTTGATTATAATGAAATATATATTTTAACCTATTATTTAGGGTATATCATTTCTTGGTAACATTGAAGATATTTTTAAATTAATTTATTGGGTATTAAACATTGGAAAACACTAATTATTTTATATATTTTTATCTAGGATAAACCACTACCTTATAAGTATATTTTTCATTGATGGGATAAAAATAAAAATAATGAGATTAAATTTGACTAATATATATTTTTTGAAACTATTAATATTCATCCATTTTTAAATTTAGGATTTAAATTAATGATCATATGTTTTCTTTTTTACAACATATATTCAAGGAAAGTCTCAAGATTCAATTCACTCTCTTTAATCACGGCCTTTGTGATTTTGAAATATCTAAATTCCCTCTCTTAATATTGATTCAAAACCCCATTGATAAATTATTTCTAATTACCTCATTCTTGAGAGAAACCTAGGTTAGTAAAACTACAAGAATTTTATTTATTTAATTTTCAAAACTATAATATTCATTTAACATTGAATAGATTGATTCCTTCATTGAAAATTTTTCACTCTTCCTACGATAATACATTTTTATTATACCATCTTCAATGATTTTAAAAATAATGTAAAACTTTTTAATATAGAAAAATAAAAATTTAATTTTCAATTTATTACACTATTCTTATGAATTTCATGATTAAAATGGACAAAAATATTTTTTAAAAAATAAATTTTGATATTTTTCTTGGTAAAAAACATAATGAAAAGGGAAAATGTGAATATTTTAATTCACTTGTGAGATAATATTAAGAAATTGTTTTCCATTATTCTTATAGTATTTCCACAAAAAATATAAAAATATATAAAATTTAGGGAGAATATGTTATTATTATCATTTTAAATTTCTATTCCTATGATATGATATGAAATAAATAGATTTCATATGAAAAAATATTTTTTGAAAAATAGGAATGAGATAGTCATTTTTAAGTAATTATTGATTATAAATCATGTATTGTACAAAAATGATAGTCCTCTATCTTATGATTTTTTAATTTTACGTCAATACCTACCAAATATTTTACCATAGAAAAAACTTTTCAAATAACTGGAAGAATAGTTTTATTTATTCACTAGCATGAAAATGAAGATGAAATTAATTTCTATGGTTAGATATAAGTTTCCTGTAAATTGTGAATAACTAGTTTAAATGATACTTTAGTGATAAATGATTTTTTTGGGTTGGTGTGTCATAAGTGAGAAATAATATCAATGTATTATTTTTTATTTAAAATTAAGAGAATATATTTGATTAGAAACATATTTGTGGAATGATTTAGGACTCCAATTAGTATGGGTTTAGTTTTTTTAAAAAAAAAATTCATAAATTTATATAGAGTGGGATGATGAGTTATAAAATTCTCCCTAACGATGTATGTTTTCTATATGATTATATAATATATTTTTTTAAAAGAAAAAAATATCATTTGTGGTGGAATTTTATAAATCTAAATTTTACATATATTTTAATCATTAAAATTTTTATATGAAATAAATAAAACCCAATTCTATATTTATTTTTTATTTTTAGAGCAATAATGATTTTAGGTAAAATTTGTATAGTCTTTAATTTTTTTTGATCTAATATAATGTTCTATGATCATTCTGGGATATTAATGAGGGATTTTATAAAAAATATTAGATTATGATACACATTTATTATGTTATAATCATTATATATGAATAAATTTGGATGGTCTAATAATAAATAAATTAGTTTTTGAAGACTTGAGAATTGCATCAAAACATTTATAGTAGTGAACTTGATGAAGGAAATGAATGAAATATTTCATAATGTATATGTGATAAATAGGTGGAGATTTCTCATTTTAGTTATGTACGCATTATGATATAAAATATAAAAGATGCAAAAAATTAAAAATAAGATCAATATGAAATATAATATCTCATAAAATATATACTTAGAGATTCATAAATATTATGAAATAGCTACATTCATTAATTGTAAAAGATGAGAAGAAGTATTTTAAAAAATAATATCTTTAAGAAGAAGTGTTAAGAAAAGAGAAAATTTACTAAGGAGATAAAATTATTATATCATAATAAATAACATAGCATCATGTTTTTTATTTTAGTATATAATTTATTAATTAAATAATTCATAATGTAGTTATATATACCTTTACTAGTTTCAGTCATTATATGGTAAATAAGAAATTGTTACATTTTTACTACTCTAGTATGATATTAATGGATCCATTTTAATCCATGGCTATCTTTCCTATCTATTCACCCCTTATAATGGATAGAGATTTATATTTATTTAGGTTTTCCATCAAATTGTGTTCCCACACAACATAATACTCATTATCTAATACTCTAAATTCTCTTAGAACCTATGGTGTATGGGGTTTTCCCTAATATCTATGAGGGAGTCATTAATGTTGTCCTCTAGTGACACTCCATCATGTTTTATCTTCATTTCTATCTTCCATATTCATTGTGTCATTTATATACAAGATGTTTTACCGTGGATGATTTAGTATCCCACCACCCATTTAAATTTTTATCTCCCCCATCTTTCTATACCATATCTAAATCCACTTTTAAGATTCTGATGCTGGATTGGGAGGGTGAAGGTTGAACGTTGGTTGAAATTAGTTGATAGATCTTCTTCTATGTTTTTCCAATTAGTGAGATTTTCATATAACTTGTCACCATATCCTTTTATATCTTTCACTCGTCCTATATATTTGTTTATAGATCCACTATGTTGGATATCATTATAATAATGTCTGACATATCTCACAGTGGAAGGATATTGTGCATATAGTTATCTTCTAGGTGGGTTTTTATGTGTTTTGTATTTTTTGAATGTTTATCATATTTGACAGGTTTTTTTTGGTTTTTTTATACCAATTTGTAGAATGTATGGTATATCCATTTTTCCTTTAGTGATATTTTATGAGTCAATATTGTTGGTTCAATTTTTTGTACGTGTTGGTTTTTTGTGAAAATAAGTTTTTATCATAATATAAATTCTATTAGGATTGGGCAGGGGTACTATTTTCATCTCTAGGGTGGTCCTAGTTGAGGGTCTCATTCTTTGGTTGATCTATACATTCATTTATGATGGTATCATGATGTTTGTATTCTTAGTGGTGGTATTCGTTTTCATTTTTCTTATTCTATCATGGTTGGTTCATAATTCATAATTGATTATGTTAATCATTTTAGTTGGTTCGATATTGAATCAACGGTTTGTACCACATTAGTGATTATTTGAATGGTTTTATCAAATATAAAATTTGGTGGACTACAATGTAATCGGTAATCATGACATTGGTCTATGAACAAGGTGAATGGTTTAATGTGTGACATCCTATAGGACTTGGTAATCTAATGAGTTTGAATTTAGTAATTTTAATTTCATATTTTTTATGGGTTTGTGTTTTTTATACCTATGATCTCACTGTATAAATCTATAATAGTTTCCTATTTCCCAAATTTTGGATTTTATAATATAATAAAATCAGTTATTTGGTAGAGATCTAATTGTTTTTAAAACTTAGTGGAGAAGACTTATATCGATCTTTTATAACATGATTATTTTCATGATTATCTTGAGTACTATTTTTTATCTATTCACATTAATTGTGATACAAAATTACATTTACATGAATTATAAATTTAGTCTTGTTTATTATTTTTGCTATAAATTAATAGTTATTTTAAGGGTATGTAAAATAATATTGGGGTTTGGGTATAGTATGAAAGATTTTGAATGTTTATGAATACATGGATTTGGTTTTCTATCATATTCATATTATTTTATTCATTTTATTCTCAATAATTGTTTTTGTTAAATGCTAATAATGGTGGAATATCAATAAGAAAAATATAGATATTTTATTAATGTATCATTGATACTTATTTGGATTATATGATTTGGTTATCATTCTACATAATTTAAGTATAACATTTTTATAAATAATTTTAATAATTAGGATAATATTTATTAAAATCAAACTAGTGTATATCAATTACATGTAGAATATGGAATGTAAATACTTCTGTTATTTTCAGAAATGAATGAATCCATATGTATGAAAAAAATTCATTTCAAAAAAATTAACTATCTCATATTTTTTATAATAATTAATGGATGTTATATATTTCTTTGTCTACATTTTTTAATTTAGAAATAAAATATTCAATGACTAATTTGTTTACGTACTGTTGTATTTTGGGTGGTTTATGTTTTCATAAGGTTTGAACATTAACTTTTTGTTATACCAATCCATTAGTTTTGATATAGGTATAATAATTATAAATTTTTTATCTATTAACTATTTTTGGAATCATACATGATTAATGATTGATAAATTCTTCAATCTAACCATTAATTAGAATTATTTCCACTATGTTCCAGGATTATCAATGGAAAAAACATGAAAACTATCACTGATTTTTCAAAATTGTTGTTATACCACTTATAAATCCTCCTCCAATTGTATAATATATTAATATACCTTAATTATATTTTTAATTATACATAATAAAATATATTTAATTAATTTTGATAAAATATACCCTTCCATAAACTTCATGATATTTAAATTTTAATTCCATATAAATATATCTCATAAGAAATAATAATCATATTTTATCAAAGAAAACCCTTATTTTCAATATATATATATATATTCCAAGATATACCTTTTGTTTAATTTTTTTGAGGTTCCATGCTCTAATAACATAATCCATATCATGTTTACTAAATTATAGTTTTATTTAATTTTCTACAAAAAAAACAATTTGTTGAATGTATAGATGTATTTATTCAGGAATTATGCTATGTTTCTAAATAAATGAATCAGTATCACTATCAATGTACTCAGATCAATTTTTATATAAAAATATTTTTATAGCAAATCGAGTTTTTCTCTCAATAATGTTTCGATAAGTTTAAAATATCTCAAGATGTAGGGACATACACTTTAAGAAATAGCCATAATTCAGAATTGTAAAGACATAAAATAAAGTATTGAAATACTTAGATATATTTCTTGATTTTAGATTCCTCAACACACACACATACAAGTGTATATGTTTAAGTGGACTCCATTTTTGAACTCCAAATGATAGTAAATTTTGTACTCTATCATACATTTATGAAAAAAATCAGAAGTGTATGTTTTTCCCCATTTAGATTATGATGATTCTCTGAGAACATCACAATTAAAAAATTATACTCAAGTTATTTTAACCCAAATGTACAAATATTTTATGAAAAATATAATTCTATAACATCAAACGATAATATCCAAAATTTAAATCATTGAATATTTGATAAAAGACCCAAATTTCCTATAATTATTCATGATTATTGAGTTATAAATAAATATTACACTGATAAATTTATTCCCCCATAAAATTAATTCATTCTCATAATCAAAAATTGAACTGTACCCAAGATATTGCGTCTAAACTCATTAACAATCAAAACAATATTTAAAGTTAATTTTTTAACCCATATTTGTGAACATCAAATATCAATGAAATATATTGAAATGTAATTCATAAAATTAAAAATACATCAAAATCATATGTTAATATTTTTAATTTTTTTAGATGTGTGTGATGAGTATCCTCAATTTAAAAATCTTTTTTTTCACCCTTTCAATCATTCTAAAAAAATTTAACCACCATTGAATATTATTTATCATTATAATATGCATAATATTTGGATTTAACTACTTATTTAATCTATTCTATTATAATTATAAGATATTTATTTTCCAAATACCCACTTTAATAACATTTACAATAAGTTTTTTTCTAACTCATCAAAAATATAATGAACTTTGACCTTCTATTTGGGATTTTGAATTGTTTTTTCATAATTTATACTAATAAAAAAATAACTTTTCATCAATTTTCATAAAAATATATTTTAGAAAAAATATATTTTAATGAAATAAACACTACAACCCAAATATAACCCTTTAAATATGAATCTAAATATAGTCTTCATGTAATTTTTGTCACAAATTGTGTGTTGCCTTTTCTATGATTACGAACTCCACTATTTTTCTTTAAACACATCATTTTTTATTAGTCATTAATTTATTGAGTAATTTACCTTATTTTTATTCATCACCTCCTTTTTCTTAAAATATCAGCTTTGTTATTAATTAATGTATATGTGTTAGATGAAACAATTCCAAAATCAATTTTTATAGATGAATTTGTCATAGTTTTTTCTTTTATGATTTCACTAGAATTGATTAAATTATATCACATATGTTTCTTAAGTGAGTGATGAATTTACCTGAATAAAATCATAAAGTTAGACATTTTACTTAAAACTTTCTATTGTTATTATGACGGTTCACCAATTTATATAAATGTTTTTTATACAGAAATTCAATTTTATTCAATAAACCATACTTTCATTTTATTTTATTATAAGAGGTTTACCATTTTTTATTTTTAAATCAAATTTATTATTTTAATATTGAGAACCTTGTCTATTTAAGGAATTTATGTAATTTACATCATAAATATTTCTCAAGAACTCTCAATTATATTCATCAACAGTATTGAAATTAAATTTTTATTGTTTTTTTAAATTATAAAATCCCCTTCATGTTTCTAAATCTATTTCAAGAAAAATCTATGATCGTTTCTATGTTCGTTCAATTTCAATTTTTTAAATTCTTAATGAACCTCATTGTTATACCTTATTTACTGAAAGAATAAT
Source organism: Viscum album (assembly GCA_963277665.1). Lineage (NCBI taxonomy): Eukaryota > Viridiplantae > Streptophyta > Magnoliopsida > Santalales > Viscaceae > Viscum > Viscum album. The sequence continues at coordinate 1,856,818,087 of OY728158.1, read as the reverse complement.
TATTAGGATTTTATTTTCAAATTAAATCATCCTCTAAATCATATTATTACCTTTCTAATTACTCATCACATGATTACACATTCTGATTTAGTACAAATCAATCTTCTTTAAAGAATTCGATTTTTAATCTCATTTAAAAAAATTTATTCTATTACGAAAACTTAACTCTTTGTTTCTCCTTTTTGACAATATTTAGAGTTTATCAAACCTATATTATTTATTAAAATTTCCAGTTCAATTTACTAGAAAATATTTATCATTTCAATAAATAAAAAATTAAATGGGGTTTCCTTGGTAAAATAAATTTCTTCTTTTAAATAATAATATTATAATTGATTTAAATTCATTTTAATTCTATACATCATCATTATGGTTAAATTTAAATGTAAGAACCATTCAAATTTCATCATTTCCAATACATTAAATTTTTTAAAGTCCATATCATTATTTGATTTATATCTCATCCTCAAATCCAAAAATCATATCATCTCATCATCTAACATGGTATTATATTGTTTTATAAATTTATACTCATAAAATTATCAATACATATGGGCTATAATTTCTAATAAAATCTAATTTTGTATAATCATGATTAATATCATCACCAAAAATTAATCCTCAAAGGAATTTTCCATATATCCTAATATAGAATTATTTTTTACACATATAATTTATTAATCCATAAATTCATCAAAACCATGAAAAGACCATGAAACCGACAAAAACATGTTTACTTCCATGTCTACCTCTCATTTTTAAATCATTCTTGAATTTTATAATTTTTCTGTAACATTGTGTTTTCTAATTTGAAACCCATAACACCATTTAATTCCTTATCATATAGAGAATAGATAAAACCATTAAAACTTTAATATCATATTTTATATCCCCCCATTCGTATAAAGTTTAATTAGACATATCATTATATAAGTCATCAACACTATCCATTATATGAATAATTTACAATCTCATTGATTTTAGGTATATAATCTTCCTCTATTTTTATATGATAAAGAGTTTAAATTGAACATTGGAATACCTTCTTTTTAAAAAATTTATAACTCTACCTGAATTATTATGAACTAAAAATAAATAAGTATTAAATAAAAACTATTAAACATTAAAATAATCTAGAGATAGTATTTTCAATCCAATTTCTAGAATATCATTGAAATAAGACATTAATATTATATCAATTAATGTTCCCAATGATTAAATTTTGGTAACACATGGGGTGAAATCATGTGGCCAAAAAAATATCCCATAAAATATTATTATATAAATTAGTATGTAATATCTTTAATTGACCATGTAGACAATAATGGGGATATATATCAATATATATTAAACAACACCAAAACACAATAGATTTTTAAAATGTACAATTACTTGTTTTATCGAGTGGCTATTTCCTTAGTGATCAGTAGTTGTTATCCCAAGTTACATGAACTTTTAATTAAAAATATTATTGGATTATGAATCATGAAGATATTCATGAACTCCTTATAATTTTGAAAAATAAATAAAATTGATAAAAAATATTTTGAGTAAATTTTTTAATGAATGTTAATTTTCCATCACTGTTTATCAACTGACATTTCATGATACTTTTACATCTATATAAACATTACCCTTTTCTATAAGTAATTTTCTCAACGTTATATGGATGTCTATCTCATTATGATTTCATTATTCTCTAAATTAAACCCTAACTATTTATATAGAATTATAAATCAATGTTTAACAATATGTATTTAAACATAAATATTTGTTAAAATGATATTAAAATACAAAAGATAATGTTTATTAAAAAAACCCCACAAAACCAACAAAAAATACTCAAAATCTAAAAATATTTGAAAAAATTATTGTATAACTAGTTTATTATTGGGGTATTTATATATTGATTATCGAATTATCATATAAATATAAAAAATCTTAATGTCATAGTGGAGAATAACAAAATCATGGTTCCTTGACCTCTAATTCACACATATGTAATAAATTTCTTTTCCATAAACATTATGGTGATGTTTTATTCAAAAAATTTTAGTGTGTGAGTATATGGAATAATTTATTCTCATTTATATATAGTCATTCACCAATGTCAAGTAAACACACATCCTAAAATCATATCATGTAATTATGGTATAAGAACTATGTATTGTTGAATATGGAATTTATATGTATATTAAACTTCAAAGGGAAAAAATTTATTATGTTGCAATCAGTATATATTTTTGAGTGATTATAAAATATATGAAAATTTCAACATTAAACTGACCATTGTGGCATAATTAAGAGTCCATTATGACTATATTTTCAAAATTCATGAAACTTTGATGCATTTATCATAATAAATAAAATAATAAAATAATAAAAAACCCAGGATTGTATTCAAAATAAATACAATAAAAATATTCTTCACTTAGTAATCAAGAACTCATGAATATAATCTTAATTAACTCATAAATTTTTAATTATCTAAATAATATATTACTAGAAAATGTAATTTTTTGTGAGTACTCAAATTATTATTATAAAACATATTCACTTTTGAACATGTCTCATCGATAGGTTCTTAGCATACCCTTTCTCAAACCGCTTCACTAATGATATTTAGAATCATTTTTGATCATTTATAGGCATAAAATATGTAAATATTTTTTTATTAAATTGAAACTTGTATAGAGATATTCCTGACACTTTCCACATAACTATTTTAAATATATATGATTCTTTATTTTCATAATACTTAATAGAAACATTTTGATTGAGGAGATGAATTGGAATTCATGCAAAACCAATAGAGATATAGAACCATAGGAAATAATTTTATTAAAATGGTGTTGGACCATAATTCAATTTCTTCTAATGGGTAAATTATTATTTGGGGTTTTTATATTGTAATAGGGATATATAAGAGAGAAACTAGGGTCTATATTCCTATATAATGGTTAATTACATTGACTTATTTTAAATCGCATCTTAATTTATCGTTTTGATATAATTTAATTAATTTTTTTGGGATAATTAAGAGGAGTATGGGTATTAAATTTACATTTTTGATTCACTTTTACCATATTCACAATGTGGTTTGATCATATTTTCATGTTTTATATTTTGTGAAGTATTGTTTATTGGTGGTTATGGAATGTTACTACACTTATGGGTTGAAGAATCTAAGTAATGAAAATAAATTTTATAGGATAAAATATTTTGAAGGTATATAATCAATAATTTTTTTAAAATTATGATTTAGTGTTCATTGAATTCCTAGGTAATTTGTTTAGTTTTTATCCACATGAAAACATAGTAATTTAAACCAAGTAATTGATATTTTAAAAAATACTTATTAATTTATTGATATGGTAATAAGTTCATTACCTTTTATTTTATATTTTTAATTATTATAATTAATTTTCTTTTGTAACCTTTTATTAAATTATTTATTTAGTTAATTAAATGTATTACATTTAATCCATAAATATTAAAAGAAAAATGATAACATTTTATACATAATAGCTAATATTTAAAATATATCACAATAATATTTATCTTGACTTGGGTTTTTATTTAATAGTATAATGTTCCCTCAAGTGTCTTAGGTGGGAGATACCCTAAAGTGGTTTCAATGAATCCGGTTATGAAACTCATTTCCAATTTAAATATTTCTTTCCCTTTCTCCCATATTCTCTAATCTAATATTAACCTATTAAACTTGAGGTCTGTTTATTTTTCTCTTTTTCATAATATTATTTGAATACCTTATCAAATTTACATTATTATATATTCACACTACTCACTTTGAAACACATTTACCAATTAAGTGATTTGAAAAATGTAAAGTGTCTTATAGAAGGGACAAAAAGTTTTTTTCTTAGTTTTCCATAATGTGTTAATCAAAGAAGAATGTGATTAACATTTCATATATGTATAAAACAATTTAATATCAATGTGTTGTGTTAATTAAAGGTCATTTTTTCCATGTTCACTCACATTAAAAATAATGTGGTTGGATCACTACCAAATTAGAATAAATTTTTTAAAAATTCTTCTCTCTTTTACTACTATTACTAGAGTAGATAAAATTTTTCGTCATTTTCCAATGATAATATCCCCTATTAGTTATATATGAACACAAATTTAGAGTTGGGTTCCTTTGATAACCCAATTCCCATTCATTTACTGATATGAATATCATTATGATAATACAATTATTTCTATGATAGGTCATTGATATAACATTCTTATTTTGTCTAGAATGGAACAAGAATTCCTCTTCCTCACTACACCATCGTTATCTCTTACCCTTCATCATATTAATATGCATATTCTTCTTCTGTAATGTCTTCAAAGACTATAAATATATATTGTTTTTCTCACATAGGATTAACTATTATTCCTATATTAGAATAATATCATTAATAAAGTATATGCTCTCTATTTACATGGTATCTCTATTTCCATAACTAATATAGGGAATTCATTATAAAATTTCCCTTAATTTGGTGGTTTAAATTTTTTATCCTTCCTATTATCTTGTAGAGATTTTATCTAGTGTACCACATAATTAGTATGTCATTTTAGTTCCTTTAAATCTATTTTAAAAACATAAAATCAAAATTAATAACCTACCGTGTTAATTTTAAAAATAGTATATTACTTCTTGACCATGTAATTATCTATTATTCTAAAGTTTATTCATTATATTTCATGAATTTACAACAAATTAGAACAATTCCCTATGACTTAGGAAGTGATAAAAAACAAAACATTTGGTGCAGAATTATTTCTTATGATATATCCACCTAAAATTGGCAAGATGAAAAATTCCCATGAAATTAACATCCTCAATAATCTTCAATAATCACTACATAATATCCTGATAACTCATCCAAATACAATATTGACTTCCATGCAATCCATTTCCTAAATCATGAACACATGTAGATATGTAAATCAAATACTCATTTATGATACTTGAGTCACCTCCGCTATGTTGAATGTATTTCATATAGAATGGAAATATTATTATCTAGAAGATATTATTTAGGGGGATCAGCTTACCCACACAAAAAATACATCATGTCCTGGACTATACAACAACTATATTGTTTTTTTCCCTTACACAAGTTTCAAATAACCATGATGTTGCACATTTTTTATCTTCATGATTTGTTTTCCATAGTGCATACATCCATTAAAGGTGATTTTGGTCACAGATACTCTTCCCCAATCCCATTTTCACCTATAAAAAGGCATCCTTATTACGATATTACCTATAAATAGGGTTCATTTTACCTTTTCCTAGTAGTATAACTCTTTGAATTAGAAATAATTACTCTTATCTATCTCATTTTCCACTGTGATAACTCTTATATCATATCATAAATACATCATCACCTCGACACAATCCCTTACATCGAGTGGTCCCATTCCATAGATAATAAAACTATAATCATAAAAATATAACTCCTACATGAACTTTATATGGAAAAACTTTAAGTGTTGTCTCATATAAAAACATTATTTAAAAGTGATAAATAAATATAAAATCTTTCTTAACAAAAATGAGTAGTGGAGCAGAGTCTATATGTGACAAACCAATATTTTAATATACATTTTCTTCAAATTTAGTCAAATATGGTTGATATCTTAATCCACACACAAAAATGAACTAAAAAACCCAAAATATGTTTAGACCATTATAACATGGATTTTGGATTAGTAGGTATGAATTGGAGTAACTTAATATTTTAAAATATAAATATATATTTATAAAAAATATAATTATTTGAAAATTTTCAGAATTCATTACTGTGTTTATGATTCTATCTTTTTTATAAGTTGGAATTTTTATTAAATGAAACTATGATTATTATTTTAATATAGTTATGTTAATAGAATATAATATTTTCTAATTAACTATAACATTACAAGTATTTTATAAAAATTAAAAAAATGAATAATTTTTATTTTAAAAAATATACTTTCAATTAAAAAATATCTTTCACTTTTTTTCTAATTTTATTTAAAAGGTAAATATATATATCATAGAATTTAAAACCGATAAAAATAAACTAATATTTTATATTTACCATATAAATATAAAAATTTAAAGATTTATATCAATTTTTAAAAAAAATTGATTTCTAGCTAAATATAGAAGAATAATGTTTTTACCAATAATATGACTTATATGATATTATTGTTATATAAGTATTAATTGGATGTTCATGGAATGTTAATTTTAAAACCAAATATATATTTTATAAGTGAATTCATATTTAAAAAGAGTGTTTTTAATTACAATCCCAAATTTTAAAATTTAGAACATAATTTATATGTTTATTAAAAAATTATTTTCATAAATTATTAATTTATTATTTTTTAATATAAATTTTATTTTTTAATAAATTTAATAATAATTAATTTATTTAAAATTTGGATTCATTTGGTTAATATTAGGTAAAAATACATATTTAGTACTATGTTAAAAGGATAAATGAGCATAGTTTAATAATAGTGTTCACAAAAAAAAATTAAAATGGTTAAAGTAATAATAAAAGTGTAAAGTACATCGGAAATATTTAAAATATATATAGAAATATTTTATTAAAGAATTTATCAACCATATCACTTCTTGTATATTTTATTTATCAAATTTGGAGCCACTTACCATAATAGTGACTTCCCACTATTGAAAACTTTTCACCATTTACAAAAAAGGACCCACTTTTCTATTATATATGGGGCACTCATCAACACACCCCCTCTCACAACAAAACCCACGTAGTTCAAGAGAAACTACTCCAAAAAATATATATGTAATTAATATAAACATTAATGTGTTTTTCTTCTTCTAAAAATACCATACGTCAGAGAAAATACCACAAAGAGAATAGAGATAAATTAACTAGTGAGGTATAAACTACCTAACACTGCTTTATCAATTCTATATCACTATATGTGCTCTTTCATCCTAATATTTCCATAAATAACAATAAAATGATAATATAATTATAGTTATTATACTTTTATGTTATTATAATTATGTTACATTCATTAAACACCCTTCTCACTTCTCTATTAAGAAAAACGACACCACTAACCATGAGTTATGTGCACTACCGCATCCATGAAGTAACATGGTCCTTTTCTTTCACATGAATTCACAGTTTTCCATAATAAACAATTAAATATAATGGTATTATTTTTATGAAAAATTTTTATATTCTGAAAATATTACTCATATTACTCAATTTGTTCATTGTATGGAAAATGAAATCATTATCCATGCATAAATATAGAACACCACCCCCATGAAAAAATTTATTTTGGTCTTTATTCATCACCCAAATTCATGGATGATCATGAAAATATCTTTAATGGATAAATATTATTTCAATGAAATTATTATGTTACTTTAAATACATAATTTAAGTCCAAATATCAATAACAATAATAAACATTCCTGTTAAATTGAACTATCCAAAATATAGTTCTAAGAGAAAAAATCATTTATTCAAACTGTGAAGTAACATTTTATAGGTAATAATCTTATTATAATATTTTTTTAAATTATTAAATATCACCCTAATAAATATAATATGAGTTCATTATGATGTTTTCTTATGATATTTCAACTAAATCACTTCATAATCATTCAATGATTATTATTGGATCATACTTGGATTGCCTAACCGCTTTCTAGAAAGTGGATATCAATTTTTACCATGGGTGACTATGGTAATATAATTTATTTTAATAAATAATATAAATAATTAAATAATTTTTCTTTGAAAATATAATACAATTTTTTTAATCAATATTTAATAAAACACCTTTCATTCACTAAGAACTATCAAGAAATGGTAAACATTGAATTCATCAGTACTGATCAGAAATTGAAATATAGAACAATAAAATTATATCATTATAATCTATAATATTTGATAAAATCTTGTACATTATATTACTAATTAATGATAAACTATTCAACAATAATGAAAAATGTTTTTTATTAGGATATTAGTTTAAAATGATAACGAATACTCACTCCTTATATTGAAAACAGACACTAACTACCTAACAAACCTATTCGGAGTAATTATTAATGATGTTTATAATTTTTTTTTGAAATGAATAAGGTTATTGAATAGGTAATTACGATGGTTATTTTATATATTCGTGAGGGTATATTGTGATCATGTAAGACGTATTTAAAGGTATGTTCTTTTTTGTATTAGTTTTGAATCAATGAGCTTGTTTGATATTGAGCACAATATTTTACTTTATATGGCATATTCACTACACTATTTCCATTAATTATAAAGAATACATATCTCATTTAACAAAACATGAGTTTAATTTTCATGTTAACCATATCATTCTAATATTTCCATTATCAACATTATTTTCAATAATTAAATTCTCATTCACTGAGTCCTGATTGTTCTTCGTAAACATATTTCAAAAATGTTGGGTGTACTCATTTAATTTTTTAATTCATGAATTAATTTCACTCTATTTTATAGGGTTAAAAAGTTTTATGACCTAAAAACATTATAAAATACCCTTTCATTATGAACTATGACATCGATAAGAGATTTAGTTACCTAAAATTTAATTTCATCGAGCTAAAAAATTATTCATTGGGAAACATTGTATTATGTTTGATATATCCTTCAATTAATTATTTTGGAATAAAATTCCAATTTCATATCAATGGAAAATGATTTTATTTAGTCAAATATGTTTTCTCAATGAATTTATTTCCCATATAAGTGCAACGATTTTAAATAAAAATATCATCTATGTTTGGGATGGTTTTTCCCCCAAATAAATTTTATTTTTTACTAATAATTTTTTAACATTAATATTTATAAACAAAAATATTTTTTTAATAAAGTGGCTTACATATATACATTGTCTTATTTTATAATATATGTTTTCATAACACGTTTATCATGTGTATTCTCAACAAAAGGATTTCAAAATATTGAAACAGTTTATTTCCTTTCAAGATAGAATGTTTTATACTTAAATAGACTTTTTTATGTTATATGTAATTTAATCTAAAAATTATTTAATTTTTTATATATTTTTTTTAAAATAAATGATTTCATATAATCTTACATAAAATTTTTTAAACCATTATATTATTTATATCATAAAAAATTCACAAAAAGGAAGAGAAGAATTCTATGAACTTGGAAAAGGGTAAAAATAAACACAGAAGAATAATTTGATGAAAATGGACAAAGGGGGTGAATACTCAAAAATAGGTTCAAGTATACCAATTAAATATCACTATATAACCTTCCAATCCACATTATGTTACTCCACTTTATGAATCACCAGGAAAATAATATTATTACAGGGACGATACAGTACCTCCGATGCCAGAAAAAATTTATTCCTTGAAGTGTGGTGATTTCTTCCCTTGTGAATGAACATCCCCCAAAAAAACAAAATTCAAGGGACAAGGTGGTTCCCCCACCATAATAAATGAAACCTAGTTGTTTATGGGAGCAGGTAGTGATTTTCTTCCCTAAAAACGACTGCTCCAAGCAGAAGAAGTCATTTGTTGGTGGGGTGTCCACTGTGGGCTCTAATAAAAGAAACCCCAAGAACCACAGTAGATGAACATCCATGCCAGTATCCGGTCCCTCAATTACACAACAAAATATCACTAAGGGGAACCAAAAAATGGAGAACTAACAAGATAAAATAGATGTTATGAAACAAAAAATAAGTTATTCTGGAAGAGAATTGGGAGAGAGACATTGATTCCTAGTAGGTAAACCCACTACATAGAATTAAGGAGGAAACAAAAATCATAAGACTGTCCAGAAACTAAAAACCCATTTACGGACACCATTATATGGAGCATAAATTAATGGCCCCTTTCTGGACCATAACCCCACATAAAAATATTCTATATAAGTGGAACCCTACCCTATGTCGAAAAATTTTATGTGGACAGAACATGAACCAGTGTTGAAAAATGTTGCGGGGGGGGGGGGGACCCCACATAGAAACATAATAGGTAGGAATAATCATCGTCCCTATAAGATTATGCTATGAATATGATACCCTACCCATGTAACAACATGATACAAAGAGGTAAATCAATCTTACATACTAACATGCTGCATAGAACAAGGAATCCAAACGAGTTCTACTCTCAAACTCTCATCACTTCCTTCCCTCACACCATCAGGACCCAGTTTAGACCCTCCACAAACCCGTCTAATGACATCAAGTAATTTCCTATTCCAAATACACCTGACATATATGATCAGATCATCATAAAAAACAATGTGTCATATCGAATTCACAAACTCATGGTAAGTAGAGTCATGTGTGAAGCCTCCTCAACAAGGGGACATTGTGAATGTCTTAAGGTCTAAATTCCTATTTTACAAAGGGTTGTAAACTTGGTTCTCACATGAATATCCTTATTCTTGGAATTCAGGGGAACCACAAACCTTTTACACTGATGAGGTCTGATTTTGGTCACTCATCACTTACCCAGGGACCGACAGGGCATGCCTCCAATAGTAACCCCTAGCCTTTTTTCTTGGGATAGGGGCTCTCACTAATCTTCACTACCCTGGGATGTAGCTAGATGGGTCATCAAATAATATTATGTTGGATACCAGAATAAAAGTGGAGATGGTAAAATTTAAATCAATCTCTCTCTCTCTGTCACTTGGGACAACAACTTCAATCCACCAGTGGGAAAATTGGATCGTGTGATCTTTAGATATATTGCTTCCTATTATTTACACACTGATCATGACTCATGAAGACTTATTAGTTAGAGGTGATCATGAAATACAAATTATCTCTAACCACATGGGAAAACTAAAATTTATATAACCCAACCACATGGGCCTTCTAAAAGGTATATACCTCAACCCACAAAACTATGTGGGATTTGATTCCCAACTTACTAGGATACATTTGAAACCTCCCTGAGGCCCATAACCCACACCAAAATTAATCTTATTGTCCATTTGAATAAATTATTAATAGGGTTATATCCACCTGGGAGACCACATCTTTTCTGGGTCCTTCAGGCTTCCTCTGCGTAAATCACACACTATAATTTTAATAGGAACCATTCTCCATAACATCCTTACTTCTTGATGTTAAAATGAGTGGTTTGGACCTTATCACATGACCTTAAATGGTGATGTTCCTTTTTTATGTGGGAATAAACTACATGGGTTTTGAATTATATCTTATGAATATATAGAAATATCATTATATGGGTTTAATCCCAATAAAAAAATTCATATCCCTCTTCCTAATTGAGAGTAAAATTTGGAGTGCCTCACTAAGTTGCTTAAAACAGGTTTCATCTAAATGAATGGGAAAAGAAAATTTGATCTGTCCATAAAAGGGTAAAATTTATGGAAAACCTCATATACATACAAATATCTCTATCAATATAGAACCTCATATACATAAAGATGCTTCCAAAAACGTTCTTATTCACAATGGATCATTTATTCAAGGTGACTTGTATATACATACATATGAATGAAAAACTTATTCATGAACATATCTTAAATCTATAAGAGAGTCCCATAATAGGAAATAGTTCCTTGAAAATAGTGTGATGAGCTTGAATTACCATCCTCTTAGAAAATGTGAGTAATTTTGTGTTATTTTCCAAGTTCCCCAATGAATTCTTGCCTTTTGAATGTAGGTCCACGAGTTGTCATGGATACAATATCCATTTAGTGTTTCCAACTCCATGAAAAATTCCTTCATGTACTATTAAAAAGTAGTAAACCTTATGTAAATGATTATACAAAATTCATCCCCCTAAAATTAATTTTTGGGCCAACATATTTTAGTCGGAAACAAGATGGTTAACCTGATGTGTATCCTTAATGAATGTGGTGTTGTTACCTGAATTCAATCCACTTTATCATCAAAAATGGGAGAGGGACATAAAATAAAATAAAATACTCTTGTGGTCATGATATGATTCATTGATGAAGTTGTTTTTCTATAATCTTCACTTATATTGAATACACTTTTCACTAGAACTCTCTTTAATACAATGATGTCTCACCATCATTCTGGGAAACATGAATCAGCCACTGCACATACTAGGTCCTCAACCAAATTGTATATTCCATTTCCCACCCAGCATCTCCAACAATGGGTTTTAATTTCATTGGTATGATAAACCACTATAATGATACTCACCCAACAATAGAGGTGGATTAACATACCCTACATTCCTTGAAGCCCCAATTGCCATCCACCTAGAAATAGATGGTATTCTAGAACCAGATGGATCGAGTAGTTGTCTCCAACCATTTTTGGGAGCATGTCCCTAGAACATGATAATGAGTACCTCCCTTACCTTATGGAGGCTAAAGAGGAGGTTATCAAAAACTTCATCTCAGCAGCACAAGGGTCTCGCCCAATGACCCATATAGGTAATCTTCTTTATCAGTTCCGTGTAATATAGTACCATAAAAATGATAAGGATATCACCCATATACCCTATAAAATGTAAAATAGACCATTGAACCTAGGGTTTTCTGAAAATGTTGGATATCATAAAATTTGAAACATGTTATCATCTATATTCCTACTAAAGAATCCCAATAAGTAAATACAATAAAAACCTATAGGAAGATTTATATTCTTGATAAAATTCATTGATCCAATCCTTAAAATAAATTTTCATATAAGGAGATAGAAATACCTACTAATGCGCATTAATCCCATTAGTCAAATTTGATGGAAAACTATGAGAAAATGCATATTCAAGCTTGTTCACATAAAAACTCCCATGAAAATATGAAAAAAACAATAGGATGACCCATATCTACGATAATTCACTTCATTCCCATCATGTAAATATGGTGGAAACCAACTATGAGAAGATGTAATATTTTCTCAAAAATATGAAGCCCACTAGTCAATTACCGAGACAACGAGAAGATGAAAGTTTCTGATCATAAATATAAATCACCCCTTATAACTTATGAATAAAAACGTGATGATACAAATCCTTTCCCTTCCATATCGATCCCAATATGAACCTAAAATGAGAAATTATTGCTAGATGAATATTCTTATGGATGCATACCAATCTCGTCAGTCAACTAAAATGAAAATATATTATCATATCCAAATTTCAGCTTTTTCATATGAATCATGCCATATCAATATGGTAGAAATTAGAGAAAGAAGACAAAATATTTGGGATTTCAACGAGGGGTATTCTTATACTTATACACCCACATAGGAGGACTGCTAATACTTACAAGAATGAAATGGAGGACAAGATAAGAAACATATTCTTACTCCAAAAAAAATAATGGGAATATATTTTAGTTCCCAATATAGAATTATATCGACATATATTAGAAATTATGGAGGGTTATATATTAATATCAAACCATATCCTACATACTTCCAAATATGTAATCACATCTATGAAAATTATTGAGAGTTTGGACCACAACCCCACCTCCTCAAGTTGGGTGATTCATCCACAGAACATGGTGGTTACTCAGGAGAAGTCATGCATCCCTACTTTAATTAAGGAGGTTTTCTAGTAATATTTCATGATAAATTGAAAAAAATAACAGAAAAAAATACCCATTCAAATAGGGGGACACCAGTCCACTTTTGTGGCTACTCCACAGAAGGCATATATCCAAGCAAGATCTCTAAAAAGCTTACCGGCATATCCTAGAATCATTGTATGATCCACTTGAACATGATCCTTTATATTAATTCCACCACATATTCCAAGAATTTATGGTATACCACATGAGAGATCATAATAATAAATTTTTCCATAGGGAATTGTAAAATGAAGATAAGACTCATAACCCTACCTTGGTGGAAGATTGAATTCTTGAGGCCGTAAAACACCATTCACTATTGGTTTATGATTTTTACATTATATTACCAAAATAATGGGAGGTGTTGTATAATTAGTGATGGTTCTCCCAAAAACATTGTCTACTAGAAATCTGATGGTCCTCCACAAAGGAATCTACACTTAAGAATGCCCTTAATAGAAAAAAATGATTGACCATAAGAGCCTATCTCATGATGAGCATCTTGGTATCCACCCTTATATCCAGAAGATAATACACTAAGAAGGTCATACCCTTGATTTCATCATCCCTGAAGGTCCTACCTAAGTTATAAGTTGTTTAAATTCACCCTATATTCGGACATAGAGTTATTATGGAAGAATTAGCCATGATGGAACCTGTTGCGAAGTTCCTCCCTGTAACAACATTTCAAATCTAAAACAAGACCTTACAATTTCTAAGTCAAATACGAGAAAGGACCATCATTCTGAGGTTATTGGAAATATGGAGAAATAAATGTTATATAATCAATCGATGAAAATAAACATCCTTTGTCTACTAGAATATGGCCTAGGGAAACAATCATCCTCTGACCCACCCACATATTATTCGCATACCAACAAGAACTCCGCTAACCTCGGTACAAGTGATAAAACTATCCAAAAGCACTAATGTTTCACAGATCATGTATAGCAGTATATTGAGTAAGAACAAAAAGATATGTTTCTCATGAGATGAAAAATTGGATATGGATAAAATACCCATCATGTTTTGGCCTTAAGACACTTCTTAGATCAACATTCCATGGGAATTGATAAAAGAATGGATACAAAAAATTCATATGAATATCTAGACGACTCTCCACCACTTAAATGAATATTTATTTCTATACAACCAGTAAACAGACTATGTCAATACATCGAGAGACCTTCATCAACAAATAAAAATATAATCCCTTCCTTATGAACAAAAAACATGATCAAAGAAGTGATGAAGAGATCTTCAATCAGCATTCCTCAATGTGTTGAATGATTTGTGTCATCCACTTTTCGACACTTGTCCTGATGTTAATATTTAGGGATATGGGAAACATGGTCTATTGGGTTTCCCCTCGCACCTTTTTCAGTAGAACCCACTGAAAATGACATACCATAATGTAATTATTCCTAGGAGCGTATTAAAAAACTCATTATTGAGAAATATGAAACACTCAATGAGAATAATCCTTGAATAAATATCAATAACCTCATGCCTGAAAAGATAAATCCATTTAAAAAATCATGAAATAGGTAAAAGATAATATTCAGTAATATTGTTTCTTAGTGGAGGAAAATCATCAATCGCTAATTTCCTCTAAACTATGATGTTCACATCCATATTCAACATCGTTTCTAATGCATACTCAAACAAGGATTCGTAAGATCAAGGGAGTTGTGAAAATAGTAGAAATTAATTTAGTACCAGATAATACACATCCCATAAGAATGGGGGTGATTTTATCGAAACATTCCCCAATAATACTGATAAATTTGGAGCAAGACACAATAAAAATGGAATGGGAGAAACCCCAAACTACATGCTTGTTGGGAATTTTTACATCAAACCCCACCTCAAAGGAAACCAATATATTCCCATTTAAATAGTATGACATGAGTAAAGATCTCCCATTACGTCTCATCTGGCAACCGATTTACCACAGAAGGGAGGCCGATGACCAGGCTACATGGAGGTTCCCACCGATACACCCATCACTAAGAATCTTGAAAAGGGTCCTGAAAAAAATGGATAGGTGAAAAAAGTATGAAAAAATACCTCCTATAATTAAATAGCAATTAAAATTCCCAAAATTCATTATACATTGGTGAATTGATTAATTTTTAACACTTTATAAAACACTGAAAATGACTCATATGCAGAAGAGAAAGGAGAGGGTGGTTCCATGCAGAATACAACCCCCACTAAGAATGATGGTGTACGTACACAGAACCATATAATCAACCTAAATTTGAGGGATCCCTAGATGAATACCCTACTAAATCCTAAGTGGATATATAAAAAGAATAAAACAAGGTTTTTATATCACCTGGCTCCCCGTATCGATGAAGATGAGCATCATGTGCTTGAAGAAAAAAAAATTAGGAGGGAGGAAGAAATGAAAGAGTTGAAGTGAATCAATTCTTAGTTGATCTGAGGTGTACCTCATCAAATTGTTTTATGCTCGAAAATTAAAGTGAGCGGAATACATCATCCCAACATCATCCATAGACCATCAGTCTACCTATACCTGATCATTAATGGATATCATGACTTCCATCCATTAAAAAGTCAAACCGAATAGGTTTTGACACCCTCTTAATGAACATCAGTAAATTTACAAAGAAGTAAATAAAATTATATGGGTTTAATTTTCCAAAAAAAAATAAAGGGATGAAAATGATGGCTGACTCCTATAATTTTTTTGAGCCTTCAGGTGGACTCGGGATTGTTTGACTATTATGTTGTCATTTGAAGACTCCACACACAACGTATAACCTCAATCAGATCCCACAAAACCCCATTCAAAAACAATTATACTCTTATGAAGGCTATCTATAAAACAATGGATCATATAAAGGAATACAATTAATATCCTCCAATACACGTTTTTATTCATCGTTAGATGAACCAATTCAAAACTAATTTGAAAATAAGAGAAAAATATCCGAATGGTGGGGGCCTATTACCATAAGAACATTCATGTGACGCATCATCGATGGGAAGGGTAATAGTCCATGCAGACATACAAGTAAAATCACGATACCCCTAATAATTTTTATAATAAAATAAAGGAAATAAAAAATTATTAGGCGATCACATCGTGATTAACTATTAATTTTTACCCTTGCACCGCTATGTTAACCAGATTTTTTCATTTTAAATTCCACATTTTATAAAAAAATCACATCATGTTTTATTAAATTATTTTGTGATTATAACTATTAAAATGGTCAATGTTACTTGCTTTTATTATTACATTATATTTGGAGGTGATTCGGAGGGCCCAAGACAAAGTTCAAGAAAAATGGGTTAAATTGCGTAAGATCCAAGCTCACCGGTGGAATCAACCACACACTACTACTAAATCGTGAATCCAATTGGGATGCGCTTATATATTTTGGTCTGAAATTAAATCGGATATATTTAATATGAAGACACATAATCCCCATTCATATATTAATGGTATCATAGAAACAAATCTTTCTAGGGGATCAAATCTGCTCAAAGTCAAAAAGTGGTTCTTATATATAGTCCATATCTTCAGATGTGATTGTCCAAATGGTTTTTCATATTCATTGAATATTTTAAGGAGATTGGGATAAACGTTTTAGTATTTTTAAAAGTTATATAAGACTATTTGGCCATCAAAAATCATGTTCTAATTGGTTTCTCTAAATAATGCTTCCCAAAACCATCATATACATTTTCTATAAATTGGCACCTTGGGAACCACATTTTCAAGTTCGACCATGAAGTGAAGGGATTCCAATTTTGATTTCCAGAGGATCCCACTCATCATCCTATAAGCTCTATAGGCCCCAATCATAATAGGGGGATCATTGATGAAGAAAGAGATCCACCAGATATTTCTCTTACTCTCAATATCAGGCTAAATGTTGTGCGTTTATTGTAAGGGAGAAACACAAATGTAATGGTAGTTCTAACACGTTTATATGATTCAAGTTTTGAGTAATTTTGGTGTTAAAAATTTTCATTCCATTCACCTTAAATTATTTAATATTTTAATGACTTTTTTTGATTCATTTGAATGTTTTTCTATTAATTTCGAACTGATCGGTGTGAGATTTTGAGTGCATGACTTGTGTTGTTTATATTGGACAACATAAGAACCCTTTTATTACACACATTTTTGCGATTTAAATATATTTTGGATGATATTATTACATGTATAATATTTGCACCATGGAAATACTATTTTTATGTCATGATTTGTTTCTTCAAGCATTAAAATACAATCCTATGAAATAATCAGTAAACCAATAAATTTACACAAAATAATTACTTCAAACCTGAATGAATATAAAAGAATAATGAAGATGGAATGTGTGTATTAATATCACAAAAACCCATGTACCTCATAGTTTTCAAAATATACTTGTTTTTTTCAATTATTAAACTCTTTAAATTAAGTAATTTTCTAAACAATATTTTCAAAATCGCCCCTTATTTCAGTAATTTTTATTAAAAATTATCACTCTAAAGATAAAAATTATCATTGAGAGATGACATACGATATACTAGAGACTATGAAATCATCTCTCTATCATAATATATTTTATGTTTCATGTCAATGCGTTTAAAGTTTAGTGTCTCGTCTGGGGAGCACTTTTGTTTTTAGTGTGTGTTTTTATAAAAATATTGTTCATTTTGTAACTATTTGTCTAATTAATTCCTTCCATCATTTGTAGTTTATTTCGAAAATATTCCTCTTCTATAGGTTCTATTCATAAAGAGTTATACTCTAGGATATTTACTACATTTTTAACCCGAATGGGAGAGGATCCTACGTCAGCGACACCGTGACACAAAAGACAACCCTTTGAAGGAGGACACATCACATATTGAAACTCTTATTGATCCTTCATCTTCTTTGGTAACCAACATAAAAAATCGAATAAACATTTCCAATGTGGATGAATATAATAAAACACTAAAATAACAAACCTCACATGATGTTTATATCCAACCCACATATATTAAAATGCATGGTGAGGCGCCCAATTTTGAACAAAAAATAGGTTTAATTAATTTATTACCAAGACTCCCTAGACTCACTAGAGACAACCTGCATAATAATTTAATAGAATATCACATTATGTGTTCAACCTTAAAACCTACTAATATGATGGATGAAAAGGTAAATCTTAGGACATTCCCTTTTTCATTGTAATATACTACACAAGATTGGATATATTATATTAATTCCCCATTTAAATGTTGAGTGGACATGAAACACCATTTTCATGAAAAATACTCCCCATCCTCTAAATTTTTAATAATAAGTAATGAAATATGTGGTATAATAAAATAAAATGGGAAACACTTCATGAATACTTGGAATGATTTAAAATAATTTTTTCATCTTTCCAACACCACAAAATAAGGGATAAACTTTTAATTATGTATTTTTATGAAGGTTCAATTCCTATTGATTGAAATATTATTGATGATGTTGTAGGTAGTGCGCTAGTTGATAAGACCCAAATTTCTATAGGAACCCTAATTAAGAACATGACATAGAACACTTAGTAACTTGTTTCACATTCCAGTGTACCCATTCAAGGTGTTTATGAGGTGAAAAATACATAATTCGGGACAATGGTGGACATGATTTTTGAAGAGGAAAGTACCCTTATTTGAAAACATTCTCTTTAAAAATGGAAATACCAATCACATACTTCCATCCATTGTGGAATATGTTCTTCTGACACCCAATATTCTGACTAATTTCCTAAACTGAAAGAAACATCTGAGAGTTTTGAGGAAATCTTACCAGGACTCCACGTTAACTAACCCTTTTGGAAATAACATTATAATCCATCCAAACCTGGGTGGAAAGAAAACCAAGCTTATAGGTAAGGGGATAATAAAACAAACCTCAATAACCATAGAACCAAATGAGTAAGAGTAGTCATCCACAACCACCTAAAAAACCTCAACCACAAAAAGGCCTTTCCAACTTCCTCTCCAAAACCTAAGCCTACCATAGAATACATGATGAAATATGGATTCTAACAATGTAAAATTATAACAAACCACCTAAGCGACCAAACAGAGACCTAAAAACCCAATTAGGGAAACTAGCTAACTTGGTGGGGGAAATCCAAAGTCATGGGCTAGGTAAACTACCATCTCAACCATTAGTCAACTATAAGGATATGGGAAAATGTTAGTTATATAACCATTATAAGAGGAAAAAACTTAAAATCGAAATCAATCCTTCATTAGAGTCATCCCCTCCTAAGGAAATCACTTTTCCATCCATTATAAATGCTTTAAATACGGTAGAACCTTTTCCCAATAGAATCTTTTCCAATGGAAAGAGTGTTTATATTGGTGAGTCACCAATACTAACCATTCCTATTTCAATTCACCAAGGTTCCAACCATCATAGGAAAAAATTAAAATAATGTTGATAAAGGAATTTTTAAAACTTTGAAAAAATTGTATGTTAACATCCCCTTGTTTGATTCCATAAAGCAAATTACAGGTCACAACTAGTTTTTTAAGAGATGTGTACACACTGAAGGCCATATAGAGGTGATGATCAGGTGATATTGGGTTGTAAAATATAAACATTGGTAGAGCCATCACTTCCTACTAAATTCAATCATATTGGATCGTGATCTATTATTTAAACCATAGGGGAGTATTCCTTTTCCAATGCTATGCTTTATTTGGGTTCTTCTATAAATGTTATGCCTCAAACAATTTACTATTAGTTATAGGTTGGGGAATTGATGTCCAACTGAATTTTTGTTCAATTATATAACTGATGTACTACACACCCATCTGTTGTGTTAGAGGATGTTCTTGTGATGGTGAAAATTTTAATTTTTCCTACTGATTTTTATATGCATAAAATGAATGATGATTTGATGAATGAACATAACCTATTTATATTGTGTAGTCCATTCCTAAAAACGTCCAAAACCACAATTAATTTCCATAGTGGTACATTATATATGGAGTTTTGTGGTGACATTGTCCACTTCAACATCCTTGATGCCATAAAGCACCCCACGGAAGAACATTCCCTCTCTCAATTAACTCTATAGATGTACTAGCTTACTTGGAAAAAAATTATTTTCATCCTCATGATCACCTTTCTAAGTTTTATTAACTAATTGAAATTATAGGAAATTAATCGTACATAGAATGTTGTACATATCTAGAAATATTTAATTTATGTTTTTTAATTGATAATTTTTTGAACGTAGAGGATCCCATGACTGTCAACGATATTGATAATCTTGTAAAATCACATTCTTTATCTGAGGATGATAACATTGAGCAGTTAGATGAGACTATTGAACTCTCACATTGACACAAACTCCCATCAATCCACTATCCCCATGAATTGGAACAAAAACAACTACCTCAATATTTAAAAAATTCATATCTTGAGAATGGAAACAAGTTTCCAATCATCATTTCTAGTTAACTCCCTCATCATCATGAATTTAAACATATTGAACTTTTTAGAAAGTATAAAAATATTTTTGATGGGAACTTGTGGATATTATTGGTATTAGCCCATCAATTTTCCCACATAATATATTGTTAAATGATGAGACTAAACCAGTGATAAAGGTGCAACATTGATGAAACCCAAACCTCATAGATGTTGTTAAAAAAGAGGTAACAAAATTATTGGCTATTGGAATCATTTACCCCATATCTGACAGCCAATGAGTCAGTCCAGTTCACTTAGTTTTTAAAAAAACTGGTAAAATGGTAATTAAAAATGAAAACAATGAATTGATTCTATCTCATGTGAAGAATAGTTGGTGTGTTCGTATGTAATACCATCGACAAAACTAAAACACTAGGAAAGACCATTTCCCATTGTCATTCATTTAAAAAAAGCTTGAGAGGATAGTAGGTAAGACCCATTACTATTTTCTTGATGGGTATTCTGGATACTTTCATATCCATATTTCTCCTAAGGATCAGGAAAATACCATCTTTACCTGCACCATTGGCACATTTTCATATAGACAGATGACATTTGGACAGTTCAATGCTCCAGGTACATTCTAGCAATCAATGGGTAGAATTTTTTGGATTACCTAGAGAATTGACTGGAAGTATTCATCAATAATTTATATATTTATGTATCCTCCTTTGATGAATGTTTGAGTAGTTTAGGTTTTTTCTTAGTTCACGGTGTTGAAAACAATATTGTATTTAATTATGAGAAATTCCATTTCATGGTGAGACAAGATATAGTATTACAAAATTTCATTTATGAGGATGGTATCCAAGTTGATAAATAAAAAGTGGATTTCATTTCATCCCTTATATTCCCAAAAAATGTATGGTTTGTGATGTCATTCCTAGGCCATGTTTTATTTTACCATTGTTTCACTCGTGACTATAAAAATATTGCACTCCCCTTCTCCCGATTTCTCCAAAAAGATTTTTTTTTGATAATTAATGCTAGGATTCTTTTAATGAAATGACATGGAGTCTGGGATCACACTCGGTAATCCAAAAACCATGGTAGTATTTACCATTTGATCGCATTTATGATGAATCTAACTATCCATTTAGGGTAGTCTTATCACAAAGGGTCAATGGATCTCGACATGACATTGCCTATGCCTCATGCACACTAGAACCTGCCAAAGAAAACTAAACCACAAATGAAAAAGACTTCATTGATTTTTTTCCCTTGTATAAATTTAGGTCATACCTATTCTACTCCAAATTTATTATGTTCTTGGACAATTCATCCTTCCATTATCTCCTCAAGAAATTGGAAGCCAAACCATGCCTCATTCATGGGATAATCCTACTTAAATAATTTATTTTATAAAATATGGATAAAAAAAAAGATGAGAATATGGTGGTTGGCCATATCATTAGGATACTAAAATCCTCATACATTGAATTATTTCCTTATAATCCAATAAATTAAATGTTTCCTGATGATTAAATGTACTGAGAGAATGATTTTATTCCTTAGTATACTTAAATTGTAAATTATTTGTTAGCATCATTCATTCCTGCTAATTTAAAAAAAACCAGGATGACCGTCTAAAACATAAGTCCTATTGGTACATTTGTGATGACCCTTACCTCTGGAATACATAAAGTGATCATGTTCTCTGGATTTGTGGTCTTGATAGTGAGTTTCAATAAGTCATTAGGCTCTGTCACGCTCTTTCTTGTGGTTCCCACATTGGTCTCCAATGGAGTTCTCCCAAGGTCCTTGATTCTTGTTGCTTTTGGAAAATTCTTTTTTGAGAAGCCCATGATTTCTATTAATCTTGTCGTCTCTGTTAATGATTGGGGAATGTCTCTAAAAGAAATGAAATTCCACAAAAAACCTTACTCTTCCATGATATTTTCGATGTATGGGGAATTAAACTTATTGGACCATTATACAATTCATTTGGGAACCACTACATTCTTCTAGCGGTGTATTATTTTCAAAAATTGGAAGAGTCACGAGCCATATGTATTGATGATTCTATGAATGTTGTGTAATTTTTGAGAACCCAAATTTTTTGAAGCTTTGGATTATATAGGATCATCATTAGTGACTAGGGATCTCATTTCTACAACCAAAAAAATGAAATCCCTTTTGTGTAGGTAAGGGGTTAGGAATCGATGGTATACTACATATCACCCATAGAACAATGGTCAATCCAAGGTGTAGAATATAGAGGTAAAATAAATTCTTGGAAAAATGGTTCTACCAAACTTAAAATATTAGAGTCATATACTAGATTAATCATTATGGGATTACTGTAATACCTTTGAAATACTTTTGGAATGTCACCTTATAGTAATGTGTTTGGAATGAGTTTTTATATCTCTATTGAGATAGATAATTAGGCCAACTAGGCCATTAGGAAACTAAATTATAGTCTTTGTGGTGAAGGTTTAGAAATGAAGTTATATATTCAGTAGTTGGAGGAAATATGAAGAGATTCATATGGGAACTCTTGAATTTATAAGGAGGAAACTAAGGCTACCCACGACCATCTCATCCTTCATCATCAATTATACACTGAGAAAAAGATCCTCCTCTAGAATTAATGGTTGAAGGTAAATATATGTAATCTTTGTTCCATATTTTTTTGACTATACACTATTACTAATGGTTATTCATTTGGTGTTATTCATGTTCAAAATAAAGAAACGCAACAAACCATCACTGGAAAGCGGCTAAAACACTTTCATGAAGCCATTCCAGAGTGAGTTATGAAGGAACTCCATGTTCAAGAAGCAATCTATGAATGAAACTCACCAGGTTTTATCCTTTCCAAATTTTCATTTATTATAGTAATGAAACTACCCACTTTTGGTGGGAGGACGGGTATATTCCTAGGTTAGTTTGTAATTTTCATCATCTTTTTTCTTATTATCTTTTTTTCTTTCAGTAAGGTATTATCAATTTCCCCCTTCATTTACCCACTCACTTTTGTGCTAAAATTTTATTTTTTGATACCCTACGTATCATAAAAACTAATTATTTATTAATCCTTGTAGTTATTTAAAATATTTGAGGAATTTCATTATTTCATGTTGTTTTTACGTTAAAAAACACAAATTATTTCAATTATGTAATGTGTATTTTACCATGAATTGAACATTTTTGTGTAACTTTTTCTTGTATTTTTATTCTTTTTTGATGATATAAATGATTGTATCAGTTTGAAAACTTTAAGAGAAATTTTACCAGATGTGTGAGTAGTTTATGGGAAAATTATATCACTTAATATCTCTATAAATCTATGCACCCAACCGTGAAGTGTAGATTTGTTTACTAAATAGATGGTAAATATATGTTATGTTAATATTCATCTAATTTACAAAATAGATTTTCCATACATTCATTCCATATATGATTTTTTTCATTACCTTACCATATTGACCTTTGTGTGTATACTATTTATTTGACTGTTGTACTCCCACAAAATAATTATAAACTAAAAAATTAAAAAAATAAAAACAAAAAAAATATTTTATTTATATTGCTTAGGGCTAAAACTGCCCTTCCTCATAATTTTTATATTATCCTAACTATTAAAATTATTGTCGTGATGAGATCAAACAGGGGTTGAGACAAGAGTGTGAGATTTATTCTAAGTGTAACTTCTAAAAAAACAAACAATAATAATAATATTAAGAAATAAGGGGATTGATGAAATTTACAACATATTGGCATATATATGTCAAGAGCTTAAGGTTTGACTTCTAGGAATGATTAAGTGAGTGGGTATTGAAATTTTATTGCAAAATATGTAGGGTAGGTTTGGAGAACACAATCATTTAATTAGATAAATTTTAAATTTACCTATATTTTCTAGATAGGAAGTGGAAGGAAGTTCAAGGAATGGTTTTAAAACACACACATGTAGAATTGGTGACATGGTTAAATTTTGAATTATTTTCTCATATTGTTATCATGAATCTCATTGAATAATATTCTAATACCATTTATGATACACCTTTTTTGATGATCACTTGGAATAAATCCTTGTTGTGACTTTTGATTTGATCACATTGATATCACATTTTCATTTAATGATAAAACTTCATAAATTTGGTAAAATCTCCATGAATCAATTTTTAAAATATCACTTTTCCCAAGAGTAAAAATGTTTAGGTGTGGGGGTGTGATTGCACTATGATTCACTATTCATTTTTACCCTTGCACCACTATGTTAAAATGATTTTGTATTTTAAATTAGACATTTAATAACAAATTTTACTTCATGTTAGATTAAATTAACTTGTGTTTATAACATTTTAAAATGTAAATGTTACTTATTTTGATAATTAAATTGTAGGTGGAGGTGATTTGGAGGGCTCATTATAATATTCACAAAACATGGGCCAAACTGCGGATGATCTAAGCACACTAGTGGAATCAAATACAAATTCTACTAAATTGTGAATCAAAATGGGATGATATTTTGTGACCATGTACATAATTACATGGGATAGATTTAATATTAGTATAGACAAGCCCTATTAATCAATTAAGGGTCCCATCCAAAGTGATCTATGCAGTAGATCGAATCTACTCAAAGTAAACAAGTGGTTTTTGTATTTAGTTCATATCAATAGCTTTGATTGTCAAAATGGTGCCAAATTTTCATTGAAGATATTCAGGAGGTGGGAGAAAACATTATAGTTTTATAAAGAGTGAGATAAGAAAGGCCATTCAAAACCATGATCCCATTGGACTCTCGAAATCATGGTTCTCAAAACCACCTTCCACATTTCCTGTAAATTGGAACCTTGGGAAACCATTTTCAAAGTTAGACCAAAGAGTGAAGTGCTGCCAATTTAGAGTTCCATATGAGTCCTCTCATAATACTATATGTTATGGAGGCCCCTATCCTCATAGTAGGATCATGTATTAAGAAATAGATCCACCAAAGATTTCTCCTCCTCTCAGTGTCGGGCTAAACGACGGGCGTTCATTGTGAGGGAGATACACACATGTCAAGGGAGTTCTGATGCATTTATTAGCTATTTTATTGAGTAATTTTTGTTTTAAAACATTTAATTCCTTTTATATTACATTATTTCATATTTTACTACTTATTTTAATGCATGTGACTGATTTCCTATTAAATTGTAACCGATCGGTGTGAGGTTTTGGGTACATGACTTGTGTTATTCTCATCAGACTACACAAAAAACATTTTTCCCTCATTTTTGAGATTTGAATATTTTTTGGAAGCTTTCATTCAATTCATATTCTCTAGACTTTGGAAATACTATTGTTATGTCAAGGTTTGGTTCGTCAATATTTGAAATAAAATCTTAGGAATTAATCGAGATTCCAATTAATTTTAATCAAATAATTACTTCAAACCTGAATGAATCTCTTAGAAAAATTAACATTAAATTTGATTAGTGAATTCAAAACTTTGGAAACATATTTATAAAAATAAACTTGTTTTTCAACTATTAAACTCCTTAAATTCTGTTATTTTCTTAAAACTGTTTTCAAAACCACACCCCCTTTTAATACTTTTTATGAAAAATACACACTCTAAACCAATCAAATCTCTTGGAGAGATGGACTTGGGTATTACATAGACTAAAAAATAATCTATAATTCATAATACATTTGATGTGTCAAGACAACACATTCAGTATGAGGGAGCTACTCACGATCATAAAAGATATAGGGTGCGCCCATGGCAGTTCTCAAGGCACCGCGAGTCCCTAGAAACTTGACCACACTATCTTGAAAAATCCCTTCAACATTCCCCATAAATTACATAAAGAGCCTCAAAAGTGACTTGGAAACTGTGTAATTTATCTTTCTTCTCTATGATTATTAATAGTTATAATTTTCCATAAATTACTCTTGCATCCCAATTGGACCTTTACATGCAACGCGATGCATCATCCAAAAGTAGAGTAATTATCTTTGGCATTACTCATGAAATATCTCCTGACCCTCAAATATTATAAAATAAAACAAAGGAAATAAAAGGAGGGGGATGAATCCTATCACAATCATAAAACCGTTATGATGAACTATGGAAGTCCCCAACATGGTCTCATGGGACCCCTTGAGGAGTCAGCATAATCACACAAAGGCCCCTAGAGGAACCATCCTTGTTTTGCAGAAGTCCCTCACAAGTCTCCTAAGATCATGTGAAGGACTATTAGTAGGCACCATGATCTTACAAAGTCCCCTGTACATGTAAATATGTTAAAAGGGATTCCTTCAACATATCCTATGTTAATCAACATGTCCAAATTAATTATTGACAATAAAATAAAGAAAATGTTGATGGGAGGGACTCATGGTCACTAATAATCAGATGATTCACTAAGAATCGATTCACGGTAGGGATTCATAAAGAAGTGTGGAGCCAGAGCCCTCTACTGACTGCATCTTAGATTCATGATAGTTATGCCACAAAAAAACCTATGTGTAGATGCTTATAAATCCATCACCCTAACATAAAAAATGTATCTTGGGATCTATGCATGTGGATGAACTATCAAAACCTCGCACTAGTGCTACAATGGATTTATCAAAGTGGTGGAGCTCGTGACTAGAATAGCTTACTATAAGGTATTATCCATGGATCATCAGATTGATCATGTGACCTGCATAATCAAACAGTTTTATCATGTGTAGATCATGTAGAGGATCTCAAGTAGGAAATACAAAAGATATATCATGCACCTGACAGATAACACGAGACATAAAATAAACTAAATCTGAAAAAAACTAAGTCATTCATGATATAAAGGTTGTAACTAATACTAATAATTGAGAATCTAAAGTGAAGACACACATACTAATCCTCATGCATTTCATATGAAACAACCATGTCCTACGCCAACACCAGGGCATGTAAACCAAGACTCACGACACCCCTAAGGAACATTATTTAGATAACACAAAGTCCAATGGACATATCATATGAAGTCATATAACACCCCTTGTGATTATTTCCATAGTACCATGAATCCCTCTAGGATCACCCCTTAATCCAAGAGATGACCCTTAAGACATGTCTCTTGAATATAATAATGTCACTAGTTAATGTCATATACGTCTCATCGTAGCACATGAAAATGTCAACAAGATCTCACAAAACCCCCCGCGCATGCCATACATGTCTCAAAATTCCCTCCAAAAACATCATCTAGGATATTAAACACACTCTAATACATGTCACATTGACTGTCATGACACCCTGTATATGTTTCATTCAGTCCTTTCAATGAAACCATGGAAGGAAATCTAGATCATGCGACAACCTCTAGAAAAGACAACTAGAACGTGTGATGGAATATGGGGAAAATCACATGGGTCTTGTGGTTTCCTCCAGGAAATACAATCTAGATCTAGTGACAACCCTTAGACATTTCATCAAGGATATTTAATGTCTTATAGATAAGAAATATGGATTATAAAATTGATTTTTTTTCTCTGACATGTCATCTATAAAACTAAGGCAGGTCAAGTAGACAATTTAAGCATGTTACGTAGGAAAGAATTCATGTCAACAGGGACCCCATGACTTGCTAACTCTTGGATCTAGAAAACGCGTCCCCAAAATTTTCCAGATGCTTCCATAAAGGATCCAAGATCGTAGAGATTTTCGAAATATTCGATTTGGTAGGTCGTAGGGCCCGAACGGAGTTACGGATTAAGAGTTATGGACATTTGAATTTGGGATGGAAAACTGGTTTGTGAAGCCCATTCACGAAGTCCCCCTCCGCGTTCGGGGAGTGCAGCCATGAAGCAAGGAGGTGGGATGCTCCGCGAACCCGTTTGTCGTTTATGATGTGCCGTGAAGACCCACCGCGAAGCAAGGAGGCAGGAAGCTCCGCGACCGCATTTGACGTTCGCGATGTGCAACGAAGACCCACCGCAAAGCAAGGAGGCGGGATGCACCGCGACTTCATTTGATGTTCTCCATCCACCACGGTGCAAGCTCCGTCTTCACACTGATCGAGATTTTCTTCATGGTTCCCCTTGCCAATAAATACCCAGCTCACCCTCTTCCCTTGGAAGACCACTCCGCCCCTTGGACAGCCACTTCGCCCCTTGGGCAGCCGATCTACCAGTTTGTAGAGATCCACTTTCCTTTGCGAAGTGGCTCCCGCGAGGCCATGATCTGTGAGCAGCATCCTTTATGTTGCTGCTCTACAAGTCCCTACTCCACGAGCTTCTTCTTTCGTGTTTCTACTCCGCGAGCCCATGATCCGCGAGCCCATGCTCTGTGAGGCCATGCTTCGCGCCCCCACGATCCACGAGTCCATGTTCCGCGATGCTACTCTGCGAGTCCATGCTCTGCGATGCTGCTCCGTGAGTATATGCTCCATGAGGCCATTCTCTGCGAGAGCCCATGCTCCCTGAGCCCCTTTTCTCCATGATGCTACTTCGCGAAGACCTATCCTTCTCCAGGCTCCTACCTTCACGCCCACCTGTCTATACCGCATGGGTTGCACCCCCGCACCCCAACTCATGGTCAGTGCAGTCCTATAGTCCCAGCCCTCTGGGCTGGTCCCTTTGCAACCGTCACTGACCCCCATGAAAAATGGACAGTCGCACCGCAATCTTTTCGGGCCGGGATGTTGGGATTTTCCATTGCGCCCTTATGCGCACCCACCTTCCACCTATGGAAACCCATGATTTGAGATACTCCTTCACACACCATTAAACACCTTGAGTCAACATATTCCTCTTGTTTTTATTCCCATTTCGTGAGTTGAGATTCTCATCATCAATTCCCCGAGTACCTTGAGTCGAACCATTCCTCAGACAACTACTCCAAACCCAATCACTTGGCTCCTATGCCAGGTCGAACCAAAAAGGGCCGCCCTTGCGTAAGACCCAAAACCAACCATTCCTAGGCGCCTTATACATAATAGTAATCTCTACATGAATATAAACAGTAGTATTATCTATGTTCTAAATATAGGAAGCCTCTTACTCAATATGAGAGATGCCTTATTCTCCAAGCTTAGATGCCTACAGTCCTATCTACATGACTATAAACTATAGTGATCTCCCTATGATCCAATCATATGATGCTTCTTTCTATAAACAAGAGATTCCTTATGCTCCAAGAATGAGATGCCAACAGTCCTATATATATGACTATAAATTTTAGTGATCTCCCTATGTTCTAATCATACGATGCCTCTTACTCCAAACAAGATATTCCTTATGCTCCAAGCATGAGATGCCTACAGTCCTATCTACATGACTATAAACTGTAATGATCTCCCTATGTTACAAACATAGGATGAATCTTACTCTAAACAAGATATGCCTTATGCTCCAAGCATGAGATGCCAACAGTCATATCTACATGACCTTAAACTGTAGCATTCCCTATAATTCAATAATAGGAAGCCACTTTCTCCAAACAAGAAATGCCTTATGCTCCAAGCATAAGATGCCAACAGTCCTATCTACACAACTTTAAACTGTAGTAATCCCTATGTTCCAGTCATAAGATTCCTCTTTCTCCAAATAAGATATGCCTTATGCTCCAAGCATGAGATTCCAATAGTCCTATCTACAAGACTATAAACTGTAGTACACCCTATATGCCAATCATAGGATTCCTCTTGCACTAAACAAGAGATGACTTATTCTCCAAGAATAAGACACCTAATTCCATGATTACAAATGCATGATTCCAACAACCCTTGGTATTATCCCTCTTGTGCACCAGTGCATAGGTGAAGGCCTCAATTCACCAATGGGTTGGGAAGCCCTCATGGCAAGACATGAGGAAGACATTACATCCAGCTTCCTTACGTAGGCCCCATCCACAATTGCGGCTCCATAGCGGCACCCGGGAAGCTTCCTTGCGTAATCCCCAACCATGATTGCTGCTCCATAGTGGCACCCCGGCAGCTTTCTTGCGTAATCCCCATCCACAATTGATGATCCATAGCGACACCTAGGCAGCTTCCTTGCGTATGCCCTGTTCACCATTGCCGCTCCATAGCGGCACCCGGGCAGCTTCCTTGAATAATCCCCTTCACCATTGCTGCTCCATTGCGGCACCCGGGCAGCTTCCTTGTGTAAGCCCCGTTCACCATTGCCACTGCATAGCGGCACATGGGCAGCTTCCTTGAGTAAGCCTCATTCACCATTGCGCTCCATAGCGGCACCCGAGCAGCTTCCTTGCATAAGCCCCATTCACCATTGCCGCTCCATAGCGACACCAGGGAAGCTTCCTTGCGTAGGCCCCCTTCACTATTTCCGCTCCATAGTGGCACCCGGGCAGCTTCCTTTCATAATCCCCATTCACCATTGCCTCTCCATAGCGACACCTAGGAAGCTTCCTTACGTAAGCCTCGTTCACCATTGCCGCTCTATAGCGGCACTCGGGCAGCTTCCTTGCGTAAGCCCCGTTCACCATTTCCTCACCATAGTGGCACCTAGGAAGCTTCCTAGCATAAGCCCCATTCAATATTTCCGCTCCATTGTGGCACCCGAGAAGCTTCCTTGAAAAAGCCCCATCCACTGTTGTCACTCCATTCAACGATAAGCCATCATCACCTCTCTCAGTGGTAAAACGTTGTCATTCCAATCAGTGGTTAGATGTTGTGATCCCAATCACTGGTAAGCCATTGTGATCCTATTTAGCGGTAAACCATTGACATCCATAACCAACGGTATGCCATTGTGATCCTATTCAGCGGTAAGTCGTTGACATCCTTATCTAGCGGTAATCCATTGCGACCCCATTCAGCGGTTAGCCGTTGACATCCTTATCCAGCTGTAAGCCGTTGTGATCCTATTTAGTGGTAAGACATTGACATCCGTATCCAGTGGTAAGCCATAGATACCCCATTCAGTGGTAATCCGTTGACATCCTTATCCAACGGTAAGCTGTTGTGACCCAATCCAGCAGTAAGCTGTTGTGACCCAATCTAGCGGTAAGCCGTTGTGACCCAATCCAGCGATAAGATGTTGTGACCCAATCTAGTGGTAAGCCATTGTGACCCAATCCAGTGGTAAGCCGTTGTGATCCAATCCAGCAGAAATCCGTTGAAACCCCCAATCAGTGGTAAGCATTCATCAGAAGAACTATGTGGACTTTGATTCCCTGCTACAGGGATACGTATGAAGCCTCTTCAAGGCTCAAGCCTGAAACCATCATCATCATCATGACGGTTCCATCCCATTCACCACCCTTCAGGGATGCTCCCTTGCACCATGATCATTAGGTCCTTGCTACCTCTTGTTTCTCAAACAAATAATGACTCACATGGGCTTAGAGAAAACACCAACCACGGAAAAACACATGGCCAACCTATAGTGTAAGCCCCACACCATCCCAAACTACAAGGACTTTGATCCATGTCAAGGCATGGTACGTAGGAAACCTCACGAGGTTCAAGACCAACATCCATCGGACCCCTGGGCCATCTTCATGTCGGTTCTCCAACACACGCCCCTATCCCACATGATGCTAAATTGTACTCCCGAACTATGAGGACTTTGATCCATGTCAAGGCATGGTACATAGGAAGCCTCCACGAGGTTCAATCCCACCACCCGGTCATTCCGACCACATACACGTCAGTTCACCCACCACCTTGGGCAGCCTAGAGTGTAAGCCACACACATCCATCTTGAACTATGAAGACTTTGATCCATGTTAAGGCATGGCATGTAGGAAGCCTCCCTGAGGTTCAATCCCAACACCCATCAGACCAAGGTCCATCTTCACGTCTGTTCACTGACATCCATCCTGAACTACGAGGACTTTGATCCATGTCAAGCGATGGTACATAGAAAACCTCACGAGCTTCAAGACCATCACCCCTCAGACCAAGGTCTATCTTCACGTTGGTTTTTCGACAAACGCACTCATCCCGCATGACTTTAAACTATACTCCCGAACTACGAGGACCATGATCCATGTCAAGGCATGGTATGTAGGAAGCCTCCCTGAGGTTCAATACAAACACCCATTGGACCAAGTTCCATCTTCACGTTGGTTCATCGGCATCCATCCCGAACTACGAGGACTTTGATCCATGTCAAGGCATGGTACGTAGGAAACCTCATGAGGTTCAAGCCCATCACCCATCAGACCAAGGTCTATCTTCATGTCGGTTCGTCGAAAAAAGCCCCTGTCCTGCATGACGTTAAACTATACTCCCAAACTACGAGGAATTTGATCCATGTCAAGGAATTGTACGTAGGAAGCCTCCCCGAGGATCAAGCCCAACACCCATCGGAACAAGGTCCATCTTCACATCGGTTCACCAGCATCCACAACGAACTACACGAACTTTGATTCCCTACCACGAGGAGATGTAGGAAGTCTCTTCGATGCTCAAGCCCATCACTACCATCATCTTCACGAAGATCCCATCTCATTCCCACTCCACTTCATTCATCCATCCATCACCCATTGTGATTCTTACCCGGGCCGCCACATCCCGGTGGGGTCTTGTCATCCATCCTCCTCGATGCCCCTAGGAGTAATTGGGCTGCTATCCATGTGTAAGCCCTAGTATGTCCCCTAGTTGTTGTCCACTGTGTACACTCCGATTCATCACCCCTTCTAACTATGTGGGTTTTGATCCCTGTCCTCTACATAGGGTACGTATGAAACATCCTTGAGGTTCATTATTAACCAATGGTAAACCATGGTGTCCCTCATTCTGGGGCGCACTCTCCCTGATCCTCCCTTAGTGGTGTTTAGATCAACCATTACGGTGTGACCTCTCCCCTCCATGGGGCGCACCGCCTTGGATCCGTCCTCATTGGGCGTTCTGATCCATCCACTCGGTAAACCTTCCATGTGTTCCCTTCTAGGGATGTACCAATCTGATCTGCCTCTATGGGAAGTTATGATCACTCTCATTCCATCTCTACAAGATGTTAAACTCGTGGCTTACCTTGTGATAAACATGAGATTCCTGAGGAAATCCTCATTCGACACGCCTGTGGCGTAACCATCTTCACAAGACGTTAAACATGCGGCATACCCTGTGTTAAACATGGGAAGCTGAGGAAAACCTCAGATACATGCCTATGGCATATGATTCCCCAAATTTTACAAGGGATTCCTCGAGTTCTGTACCCTTGAGATACCATATTATGAGGAAGAATATAGGTTCCCCAATGTCAATGCACCTAGAGATTCCACGATATGCCTGATGTTGTCGTCTACTCTGACCGAAGGTTGCTACCATGTCAAGACCCCATGGAATGTCCGGATGGAAGTAGTGTAATTAACCAGTGTCCATGAAGATATGGCACCAGGAATGTGATTCAAGAACCACGACTTAATCTATAAGGGAGACCCGAACTAGGTGACGAGTTATGAGGAGGAATCCTCGGAAGGAAGAACCAACATCCCATCATCCCATTTCGATCAAGGAGAAAACATCCCTGAACAAATAATAGATGCCGCCTGCCTTTGGAAATCCAGAATGCGGGGTAAGATATGCGCGCTCACATAGATGGATGTGTGTGCCCTGTCGAAAGCATCAGAAACGCTAACATTGTCTGCAATCAGTGTGTAAGTACAGATCAACGGGAAGCCTCAATGTGTAAGATGCAATAATGGGATCTATGATGAATCTTATTTATATAATGACCAGGATACATAGGATAAATCTTCGAGGCATGACCTCCATATTAAACCACCCATAGGGTTTTCTTAGTACAAAGAGTCCACATATATATGCAATGATACAAAACATTTTTTATCCCTTGTTTCTCACACCTAGGAAAGATCATGCGGTCTTAGAGAGTTGCAATAATAATATCATTTTTATAATAATCCTCTATAAAGGAAGGGGAAAAATTACTATGTAATCCCTAATCACTAATGAGAAACATCAATGTTTAATAACTAACCAGTGACATAATATGATTTTTCATGAATATTAGGTAAAATCAGAGTGTAATCCCTGATAAATTAAACCACAAGAACATTGACTCCTTCCAAAACCAAGATACATAGGATGCATTCATAAGGTCTAATCTCAAATAACCATTCATATCAATGTAAACACCATGTCTCTAATGTTTCAGTCATCAGGTCCCAATCATTACTTGGGGTTACTCACTTTACCGCATCCCTTAGTGAACTAAAAAGTAAACTGAACTATGATGAATCTGATTAATAGCATAATCAGGATATATTGGATTTCATTACATGGCCTAAGATCCAAATAAAACATCCCATGTAAAATACCCATATACAAGTCCCACATCCATACACAATAAGGCTGATAACCTAATCTCCATTATTTCTCACACTAAGAATAGTTCATGTGGGCTTTGGGAGATATGGTGAAAACCTCGTTGGAATCATAAATCCCTATTATGCAGGGAAATCTCATCATGTACGATCAGATGATAGGTGGGATATGAATAATCCTCATACAAGGAAATCTACCTTGGGGACAATCCCAAGGGCATGATCAAACTATGATAACTCTTCTTACAACTTTAATTAGGATACATATGATGTCTCTTAGAGTATTGAGATAAAAAATATGGAGCCTTATTGTCGGCACGTATGTCTTCTCTACAAGAAGTTAGACTACATGGGTTTAATTAACAACATGGATTTTTATTCCTAAAATAAACATGATACATATGATGTCTCATAATGGTTTAATACACTCCTCATAATCTTAATAACCTCCCTATGTGAAAACTTATTCTGAAGCATCTAGTAATATGAATCCAACATAAAATGTAGCGACCAATTAATTTGGAAAAAATAAATATCCTCAGATACATACATATGGATCTACTAATGAGATCCCCTTTTTGTTGTTCATTAATGAGATTCCCCTTCTTCTTCATGTAATGAGAATCAACCTATAATAATTTTTAGGTTTATCAGTCACGTTTCAGGATTAGAAATATGTCTAAAAACATGTATTAATGCAATAATAGAGTCCCACGATATGAAACAAGACCTTAATGATGGTATGATGAGCCTAAACTCCCAACCTCTCAACCAATGGTAGTCTTTAAGAGTTGTTGGGTCTAAAACCCATGATTACCACCTAAGTTTTGGAGGTAGGTCCCTACATAGTGATGGACAAGATAACCATTGTAAATTTTCATTAAGAATGGTAGTGAACAAATGTTAATGATTTTTAAGAGAATTAAACCCCCCACACTTAACCATTAGGCCCAATATAACCTGCCTCATAGAGGGTTTCCATATCTCCCATCTTGATACGTTGAACAAAAATCATGAACCCAATGCGAATCTCTAAAATAATTTGTTTTCCTTATTATCCATATGGATATTTCATTTTCCCCTATATGAAAAATTAAATGGTGAACCCAAAGTGAATATATGAAATTAAAAATTATAGGTTATTATTGGTGGTTTCATTTTTTTCCTCAATATGAAATAAAAAATGGTGGACCAGTTGTGAATCTTTAAAATTAAAAACGATTGGTTATTATCTATTATTCTATTTCCTTTTCCCCATATGAAAACTGAAATAGTGTACTCGATCTGAATTTATAAATTAATATAATGATTAGTTATTATCCGTTATTCCATTTCATTTCCCCCCATATACAAGAAGAAATGGTGAACCTATGTGAATATATTAAATATTTTTTTTGTAATTATCCATTATGAAATTTCATTTCCCCTCATATAAAAATATTATTGGGGTACCCAGCATGAATCTATTCAATATTAAATGGTTGGTTATTATATTTTTCCAATTTCATTTTCCATGATATGCAAACAGAAATGGAAATACTTCCGTGAACATTCAAATAAAATAATTATTGGTGATTTATTCATGAGGAAACATTTTTTTCATATCCTATAAAAAAATTTGTGTGATTGGTGGGATCTTATATACAATCCTTTGTAACCACTATTCTCATGGAATACATCAATCCACATTTTGAAAATATCAAATGAGAAGAATGGACATATCAGGATTATAACGAAAATTATTTTAACCATACATATATAATTGAGAATATCATGGATATGATGTTTCACTAAATCAGTAACCTTTTTCCTTATTGATTTCGTGATTTTAGATACTTCTCTCATCATTAGAAACTTGAACTGGGGAAATGTCTTCTTTATCCAATAATCTATCTTATAAATTACCTATGATAACAACCCCCACGAGTCACAAAATGGAATCTCTTACATGAAAAATTCAAATATATATGGAGAATAGTATGGTCTAGAAATACAACTGAACTGGTAAAATCCAATCTCTAGAAGCTTCTTGTGAGGTTCACTGAGAATGGAAATTGGTGATTCCGCATCACCCAGGGAAGGATGCTGTTAAGCCAGTGGACCTTGTCACTATATTCAATAGCTTCATGATCTTAACCTTGGTGTCAGAAAATTTATACCTTCCATATCTGATGAAGGTCGGTTAGGAAGACAAATACGGATCACTTCTAGTTCAAGGGAGGCCCAAGAGGTATCCTGTCAACCACCATCACTAGAACAGTCCCACTGGTACCCACCAACAGCATTTTGAGGGTACCACCCAACACACTACCACCTATGACACCCATGGATAAGAATAAATGAAAGATCATCATGGGAGGAAGGCATAGGATATCTATGAGAGGGATCATATCCCCACTCATGCTGACAATTCCTTTAGACATTTCCTAGTAGGAACTAGCATGCAGGATCATTTAACTACTCTATCATAAAAAGTATGAATACATATTCTATTAGATGACATGCGGGAGGGTCATATTCCTACACCTATGTATGAATCCAATCATCATATTCTAGTGTAACATGGTGGGAAAAAATTGGTTTATATTCCATAGAAAATAAAAAACCATTGCTAGTGTATAATGAAGACAAAAAATGTACAGGCTTATATCCCTACACAAACTTTGATAAAATGAAAATATATTTTAGCAACATCTGATGAACTCTGCAATCATATTCCAACCCTGTTATAGATAATGGGATATTCACATGCTCATATCCATACATCCTTGATAGACCAACACTCTAGTTATCATGGAAAAGTAGATATACTAGAGAAAGAACACAATCTTTCTCCCACCAAGGAGGATTGTTAGTATATTCTATTAATAAGTGATGTGTTGGATTGGGATCATATTCTAGTTCTATTGAGGGGTCCTCATGTGAGATAAGTTGATGAATTAGGATGAGGGAACATGCCCATCGAAGAAGTCTGGCTACATATTCCAATGGCCAGGGATCAGGTTCATATCCCCATTCTAGTTGGGGATCACCACTTGAGAGTGTCACATGACAAAGGACATGCTCATATTCTGATCAAAATGTATAGAGATATACTAAAAAGGCCAAGGATCAGTAATATATCTTCGTTCTAGCTTTGGACATCCACGTGGTAATGGAACAAGCCTTGGGACATGATCATACTTCTATCGGTGAATTGCTTTGACATATTTCTGCCAATCACATATTCTAGGAACTTATTCTTACCTCTTCCAATGAATGAATCCTCCCACAAAATTCAATGAAAAAACATGAGGAGACTCATATCCCTTCTCTCATTCTGAAGGTCCATTGAAATATTGTGGTGGGGAATTCATATCCATACCAAGATCATATACATGATACATCCGAGTCTCTCCATGTGAGAGACGCACATGCCTCGAAGAAGGCTCATACTCTTACCAGGGAAGACCAATGTAAAATACCAATGTCTTCGGATCATGCTCATATTCCCATCCTCACAAAGGCTCACCATGTGAAAATGTAACATGACTTGGGATAAGCTCATATTAATGTCAATAATGATACCAATAATAGGAATATTTTAACTTCATATTAGCAGTTAGCTCATACTTTTAGAGAACTAGATGGTTATAAGCATGTTCTGATAACCATCATATAGAAGACTCGTATCCCTGGATAATCCCAACATAAAGAAAAAAGTTTTCTGAGATAATGTATAATGTGACCAATATTCATAATCTTCTCAATTCATGTCTCTTTGAGGTCATTCAAGATACATTATCAATAAAAAATGGCTATGTTGACTCTCTCTTCAAAGACAAAGCAGAAGAAGTTCATTACCATGATAGTACTCCTCTTGTTAGTGTGGAGATCGATTATAGAGACTCTACTCCGGGAATCAACCATGTTAAACCTCCCCATTAAGATATCTCCAATAGATAAGGAAGTTATCCCTTTTACCACACACCTTCTTATAGAGTGGTTTCCCGAAATTTCGACACCTTCATATGGAGAGGTTCTTAACAAATTATGTTCAATGTTGTATATCTCCCAATAAACTGGTGATAGAACTCCAATATCTTAACTAGGGGGCATTTAGAATCATATTCTATGGTCTAGCTAAATGAAATCATGTTTGAATAATGAAGTGGGGGACAACATCGACATATGAAGATATTTAGTGAGAAAAACCATCTGAATCATGTCCTATCCCATCACTGCTTTTCTTTCTATGAGATCCTAGATGTGCTAGAGAATAAGTTCATTCCTTTTCTATGCCAAGATATATGGGCTACTCATTAGCTACTGAAGTATAGACACCTCCCTTATCAAGGATATGAGGGTCACCTTCATACCAAAAAGATTCTTTTTTGTTAGCTAGAATTTATTTCTATATCCATGTAATGGGATCCAAAACTGAAAAATAATAGTGAAAACTAGCAACACACTTTCTACCATTCGAACACAACTCTTTGGTTTCTAATATTCTAAGACACTAAATGTATCCATATTCAAGGATGGGGTCAGTGTAGATAATTATATTTTTTCACTTAATTTTAATATAATAACCCCTCATATATGACATCCTACAATGTTATAACCTCCAGTGAGATCAGGGGACTAGGTAACAATTGAGCAAGTTGGCCACTACAAAAAAAAATTGTCTGCCTCAATGGTGCCCAAACATCATGAATGGGGAGAGAGGATTAACTAAAGGATATCAAACTATGCTACTAAAAACAAATAGGAATTCATTTTAGACATTGAAGCCAAAGTTTTGATCACCAGACATCATCTTGTATGGAATGGTTCTCATCATGGGATGCCATCACGCCCAACTACAACACAAGAACAACTACACCACATCAAACAATCCATAGTAGCGGATTTCACATCACCCTTATAGGAGTGGACCTAGCCCATTTGGATGAGGGAATATCTACCGATGCCTCTACCTCTGAATTCGTCATTCCTGAGATGATTTGTGAAATACCGGCAGCCGCCGAGAACAAACCCCATTCCACAAGGTTGGGGGTATTTTTATATTAATCACCATCACCAAGTTCATCATCCCTTAAGAGGACCCTAGGGACATAAATAGTTATTCTAGATCAACCATATCCTTCTAGGATGGGGGAATTTATATATTCAGGTCCTCCCTACGAGTCATTAAAATCCCTAACTAGATCCATTAGATATTCTATAATAAAACCAATCATTTCTAAATATATACCTTGATAATTAGTATCCCACATGGATGAGGTAAATTTCATCATCATCATCATCACCATAGATAGAATCAGTATTCTCTAGGTTGTTAGGGACAAATCGACCGTTGGCATCCCACCTGCTTCTTTCACTACAGGACAAACCTATGCAGTTCAGAGCCCATTCAACAATCATAGAGGGGAACTCCTTCAAGGTCACTATTAAAATCCAAATATTGGTGGAACATATGATGAATTTGATCATACCTCATCATTTTTCAATCCAAAATAGTCCAATATGGGTGGGGTTCGAATAACAACCCTAAAGAAGACATTGAAGAATCAACCTTTTCTGTCAGAAGTAATGGAAATATCACCATTTTCACATATGCCTCTATATATGTCACCATTATCAACATGAAGGACATCATGGATCATGATATAAATACATAGGGAAACAAAAATGAGAACCCACCTCGGGATGAGGGTGATTTAGATCCACCAAATGAGGATGCGTACACCCAAAACTGATAAAGGATCCAAAACCTAGATCCTCCAAATTCAGATTTTCCACCCATATAGATAAAAATATCCCAAGGGAAAGGTAAGGATAAATCCCAATCACCAACCCAAATAATTTACGTTCCTTCCATGAATGAATAGTTTTCGTATAATGAGGGTGAGATACATGCTCTCAGACTGATCAACGATTAGCTACTCAGGGTGAATATTCATACTAGGCATCGTCTTTAGGAAGAGATGAATATTATTCCTCAATATCATATCCATACACAAGAGCAGCATCTAAAAATCATAAAAAATCAAAATCCAATTAGTTATTATACATAAACGAGTAAGTTGAAAATGATAATGAATTGCGTCAGTTGTGGGGAAAAAATCCCCCTCATCAGGGTAATCATTTAGTACTAGGATGAATTGAAAATCATGTGGAGAAAAAAGGTTGTTAAAACTCATAAACACATGCCCACTCTATTTGGATAAAAGATTACTTAGACAACAATCTTTCGGGAGTTCCTTAATTTCATAGAGTCCCAGGATACTCAAATGGATGCTATGTAAGGGTGATGCACACTTGTGGATCCTGAGTAAAAGCAACATCCGGAATGGGTGGATGATACTCTACTTCAACCCAGCATAAAAAATATTTCCTTATCTTATTTTGACGATGAATTCTACCTTGAAAACATCTCACACACTTTTTATCCTATGGTGGTCTGATGATGGGCCCTTGAGATCAACAAGAGGCAACAACGATGAAGTTTTTTGATGTTACTCTATTGTGGCCAGTCTTTTTTGGTATAAAAGTCTACCAATAGGATCCATTGTAGGATGGGATGACCTATTTCATCAATTCCTTTATATTTTCAATTATGCAGTGAGTAAAATGAAGTTTTTCCACCTAATAAACTACATGAAACAAAAAATAGAGACAGTGTTTGTCTTCATATAATGGTGGAAGGGTTTAACATATTCACTAAAAATTCATCTACCATATGAGGAACTATTGAAAGTATATGATAGAAATATAAATGGTGAATTAGAGAAACCTTTGATCCCAAGGAAGTATCAAGGTGGGTTCCACGAGTTTGCTGAAACAACACAATATCTTGAAGAAGATATTCATTTTACTTGAATCAAACATTGACTCAAACCATTAGCATAGGGGAAAATGATAAGCAAAGAGGAAGTTGAAAATTTCACTCTCTAGCTAGAAGTAGTGCCTAATCAAGCACATATGTTGGTCTAGAACTTCCCAAAAACTCCTATCGAGCAATGATAGTAACAGAATTTCTTTCGTCTAGAAGAACATAAAAAGAAGGGTTGACCCAGATTTTAGGAATAGATGAAGAAAGAATACTAATTCTAAAACGAACAAATTTTTGATTATTTATTGGATTCCATGAATATAATTTTGCTCATGATACTGAAACCAAGGATTCCTGAGGTGATTATCCCCACTGACCATCTATATTACTGCCCCTTCCATAGAAGGCTATGTCATAATGTCCATGATTGATTCATCTTCAAATAAATCCTTTAAGT
This sequence comes from Viscum album, assembly GCA_963277665.1. NCBI lineage: Eukaryota > Viridiplantae > Streptophyta > Magnoliopsida > Santalales > Viscaceae > Viscum > Viscum album. The sequence continues at coordinate 1,856,775,463 of OY728158.1, read as the reverse complement.
AATGTTAAATTCTGTATAGGTGGTATTAGATAAATCCTCTAAGAATTAGTCTTTCATAACCTTTTCCTAGTCATAAGAATAAGGTGGTAGGAAAAATTTCCCATTTATTTGTGTGAGAATGTCTAACAATAGGATGATTTTAAAAAACGTTGACCAAAATCATGCCACCCTAAGTTCATAGTGGTGTAGATGAAAAATAACTCCACCACCCTAGGATGAAACATAAAATATACCTCCCAAAGGTGGATATGACCACCAGAAGCAGGAAGAAATATAAGAATGTGAATATTATTATTTTCAAAAGAAATATCTGCCTCTCTAAAAATTCTTCCCCACAACATCGGTAGAATGGGAACCACCCAACCAAACAGAGTCATCATTGCATGAAGAGATCATATTTGGTTCTATCATCATGATACAATTATAAGAACCAATCTCCAATGATGTTAATTCTCCAAAGAATGAGTTTCCTACACATAACCAAGTAACATGAGGCCACATGTGTTGGAACCAGAGCTACATGGAACAAATTGGACGTGGTCATACCCTGTATTCTAGTAAAATACCCATTGAGAATATATATGAATATGAAACTCATTAGAAAGACCTCCCTTCGACCCAAAGGAGACAAGGAGGTGTTCTATAACCCTCCCTAAGTAACTCAATCCCAATTGTCTTTCATGAACTCTTTGTAGGGATTCGATAATATGATCAACCATGGAAACGAGGATGGTTGAAATGACCAGCACCGCTAGTATAAGACACATCCACAACCTCTGTACAAGCACCAAGGACACCCACATAAAAATCCTCATATCTTAAGACTCATATCCAGGAGAAACCCCACATCGATAAGCAACAAAATCAGATACAAAAGTTTGACATTTTAAAATATCTGGTGGTGGTATCATAAAATATATCGTTACTCGATCTGCTTCATATTCCTAAACGACTCAGGGAGGCACTTATTGAATCCCTCTGAATCCCACAAGAGTTCAATACATAGGTTTTTTCAGATGAGGTCTATCAATTGAATACCATGTTATCATAAGGTCATTTCACTATCTCATTCACTGACCAAGATCATGAAAAGGTTATCCAAGGGAATATCATACCCCTATATGTTTCTAGAAGGATAAAAAATGTCAACATCTAGCGGTATATTATTTATTATAGTTCTAGGGTCAACCACATCCTGGTTTGAACCCTATGAAGTTTAGGATATGGAGAAGGGGATTTTTATCTCACAATGATATAAATTAAAAAGTATGATAAGCTTGAGAAATTACCTCTTGGGATGATGAAGATCGAATCTCAGTTTGGTGATCTCACATATGACACTGATTTTATGGTAATTCTGCAAGACACTGTATACAATTCCCCACATGGAAGTCCATGGATCTATATACACATGTTCGGCCTTCAAAATTCCATCAATGTTTGAATAACCCCATTTATTGAAATGTAGGAATACTATATGGTGATAAATCTCCATTCAAGATTTGTGGGTCCACTTATACTAATGAATATTTCTATTCATGGGAGGAAAAAAACCAATGGTGGATGATTATATGAAGTCCACAACCCCTAATGGCATGTGGAATTCCCCCATTGAATCCCTAAAGTATGTTTGAAAATAACTATATTCTCCCCATAAACATTTTCAAGGTAATATAACTACTCCCAAAGGAACAAACCACTTCTTTGCATAGTGATAGTGTGAATGAAAATCCGTTACAACATCTCTTTATTGTGACTCAAGCAACATGGTATGATAATGTCTCTTATCATGGACTCTCTCACCCTAATAGTGATAAATATATCCATAAATTTTCATATTCATTGGAAAATGTATCCAAAAACATAGAGATGGAAGATTATAAGGATGACCTCAGGAACGACTCCTTGGTATTTGAGGAAGGTGTATCCACCAAAATTGATGATCTCAAGCTAATAAATATTGTAACATAGAAAGGACCACATAATATTTTGATTAGTGATTCCATTCCCCTCAATTATAAAGAGATGTACATCACATTTATGAAGAAACACTGATATATGTTTTAATGGAAGTACACAGAAATTCCCATACTGAATCTAGATTGAAGGACCCTAGAACACCCTGAGAGGGGATGGGTGAATCAGGGTGTCAACTTTTTCTTTTTAATGTTGTAGATCTTGATCCCACATTGGTAGCAACTTGTTAAATATGTCAAAAAAATGAAATAAAGAAGTTGACACAACACTTTTACATGGTTCACCACAAAGGGCTGCGTCCAAGGAGCATACACCAACAGTTTTTCAGTCGTACCAAAGTCCACTAATCTTCACTATTTTATGGATTCAATGTTTTGGTCACAGTCACACTATTCCTAGAATATTGCATTTACAAAGGTTCAGGGAACACTAAATACATCCCTTGTATCACTTCTATCTACTCCCCCTAGCTCACTTCCTTGAGAGAGAAGTCACACTCAGTTTATCAACTTGAAGGTCTCTTAAATAGATTTTCATTGAAGTCTTTATCTCTATTGAGCATGATACAATGATTGCATCGATGTCCTAAAAAGATGCACTTGAAATCACTAAACAACTGAAACAAACATTCGAAACATGAAAACAGGTTACACTGATGATTGTGCGCTACACCGACCCTTTGCGTGCAAGATCTCTCTTTTGCGTGCAATATTTTCTATTCGTGCGGAAAATATTTCACGCAACAACCCCCTTTACACACTGTCTTCACTTTTATGTGAAACCACCACTTTTATGTGCATCCTCCACTTTTAAGCACAACCTCAAATTTTACATGTATCCTCCCCTTTTAAGCGCAACTTTGACTTTTACCCACAAAAAGTAAATTTTTTGTGCAACTAAATCTTTTCCACGCAACTCCCTTTTCGTGCTAGATTTAAGCGCAAGAAAACTCAGATCTTCTCTAAGTCTTAAACCGTACCAAATAAGGTGGGGGGGGGGACCTATTATTTATTTCCATTGAAGAAACCCACACGTAAAACCCATTGTAGGATGAAAAACCCCTCATTTGGCATGCAATAATTTTCGCGCCGGAACTATTTTCTGTGCACATCTTCATATTTTTTGCGCAGCCCATGCCTTTTCCATTTTTCGACGTCCTAATTCCGAAACACTTCTGGTGGAAAAATCCTCGCTGCACTATTTCATGAACCACACTCTTTTTCACGCACAATTTACCTATATCATGAACCACTTTCTCTTTGCAAGCATCTTTTTTTACCAACAAAACATGTATTCATTTTTCGATTTTCAGGCCCAAAAATTTGGAAAACACTGGGAAATGATGCCACCTTCAATACTATTGTCTACTTAAACTATATGGTCACTTTACTGGAAAATGTTCTGAATATCCAATAAGTATTTACAACAAACAAAATCCATACTCTAATTCTTTCATAGAATGGACATGGTTTCAACAATATCTCCCTTTGGGTTTATAGAAAATCACAAAATAAATTCAATAGAGAACTAGCCACATGTAAACCTAAAATGCATGAAACAACTCAGCCAACACTCTATGTCTATGGGAGCAATGGTCAGTATAGAAAACACGAGTGGAAGCATGAATTGGGATCCCGTGTTTTGGAATTCTTAAAGACGCCCAAGCTATTCTCTTACTTTGTCACATAAGCATTACATTCCCTAAATGTGCTCATTCTCCTCCTAACATCGAATTATCATCGTGATACAAAACACGTCCTGAATTTATTCCTTATCCCCCATTGGAAATAAACCCAAAGATCGGTATTTGTTCATTGAACATCTCAATACACACCCTAGATAGTAACTCCCCCATAAAACTACATCATATTCACAAACAGATTAAAACCCATCAACATAACTAGGGAGAGGGGTATTTTGTAACCTCTTTATGCATTGGATGGTGGCAGAACACTGAGGTTCAACTGATGTTTCTCAAACACAGCTGCTGATAGTGGCTTGTTCTGGATATCATCCACTTTTTCATCAATTCCCACATGATCCATTCTAATCATGCCTTGCTCAACATTTTCTTTGATAATGTGATACCTGATTTCAATATGTTTTATACGAGAATGTAGAAAAAAATTCTTCGTAAGATCAATTGTGATCTTGTTATCATAGTAAATAACAATTGGTTTCTTCACCTCATCACCAATATCTATTAGTTGTTTCTTCATCCATATCACTTGAGTGCATGCCTTTGTGGCAGAGATATACATGGCTTCAAAAGTACTAAGAGAAGTACTTTCTTGTTTCTTTATCAAGAAGCCAACACATTTATTCCCAATATAGAATGCTCCACCACTAGTTGACTTTCTGTCCACTACATCGCCAGCCCAGTTAGCATCAGAATATTATGATAATTCACTATCCCTTCCTTCAAAAATGTATATGTCACGGTTGTCAGTACCTTGAATATACCTCATGATTATTTTCTACTATGTACATATGATGTTCTTTTGGATTACTCTAAAAGCAGGCTACTAAGCATATTGCAAAGACAATGTCTGGCTGAGTTGCTGTTAGGTACAATAAGATCCCAATGATTCTTCTGCACATTGAGGGATCTATAGAGGTCCCATCCTCATGCTTTCCAATTTTGGTTCCAAATATAATTGGAGCTGACATTGGTTTCAAGTCATGCACATTATATTTCTTCAATAGTTATTTTGCATACTTTTCCTAAGAAATGAACATGTAATCATTCTTTTGAATCACCTGAAGCCCCCAAATGAATGTTTAATCATCCTTCTCTCTTATACATGAGTGATATCCTAATCGGAGGGTGTAATAAAACTATGGAACCACTTTTGACCTCGTATTCAGAGGAAAATTCACCTTTCCAACACAAGAGTTCAATCAATGTGTTGGGAGACTTTCCCAAAAATAGGTATCGCTAGATTCTAATTCTGAAAAGATGCATAGTGACACCAATATCATATATATAAGGCCTAGATTAACTATAAAACATTATTCCTACATATGGGTCAGACCTGCATAAGGGAATCGTTTCTACCCATTCCCAAGAAATTTCGACATGAAATACCCCTTTCACATCAATGAACACCACTTTTACAAACCAAACACATTGTTTGGGAATGTTTTTATCTCCATAAACCTACCTCACAATAAAAAATGGGGATTCAGTGTTTAGGGATACCTTTTTTTAACTACGCACAAATTCCATAGTTGGTTCTACTGATGTTTTCTTTAAAAAGTTCCTATCTTCGGAAGGAAAATGCATCCCCAGGAGGGGAATTTTACATATATGTATTCCTAATAATTTTTTTCCTGACACATCAATACTCATATTCATAATCCATTAGATTAAAACATATAAAATGTTCATCTTTATTTCATAATGTGATGAAATATTCTTGGACAGATTACTATGAAATGAGTGAATCATTTATCCCTCTATAAAATCTAAGTGACCTCAAATCATAGTCCCTGAAATTAGATTCCATATAAAATTTAACTTCATTATACATTTCTATGTCAGATGATAATAATTTGCATCCATATTTATACCACGTTTACATCAGAAAAATTAATACATGAGTTGTTTCTCATTAATGTCCAGTGACAATACAAACACCCTCATCATTTTGAGACATCATTCCCTTGAAAAGACACCATTTTTGGTCTTGATAAATAGGAATTTTAACAAATTACATGGCTATCAGAAACATGGGATTAATGTACTGATGAATCCATTGTTTTACTATGAACAATAAACCCAAGTTGGTCTTCATATGTCTTCCACACATAAGGACCATCAAACAATGACAAATTCATCCCAATGAGAGGCCATTCATACCTTAGTATTTCCTGAAAAAAAACATGTTAGAATCCATTACATTGAATAATCCTTGAATACTTTCACTATATCATATCTCATATTCAGAAATCACAAAACCAGTGTCTAAAAAAATACCACATTCATATATGAATAGTATTTGTAAATTCTTGACCAAGAAACATGATTTGGGTTCCCATCTGATAATTCAAGTCAAATATGTTCAAAATAAAAGACTAGTCATATTTGTACAGTTCTGTAGACTATATAACTTCCAAAAAATAGATAGAAAACACACTTAATTTTAAACCCCAAAAGGGATCCCTAGGTAAATTATGTTCCAAATCACTATACCCATGCTTCATAGGGTTTAGGAAAAAGTGAGTAATATAACGAAAAATAAAAATGAAATTTTTTTATTATGTTGAATACCCACAATGTGAAGCCTATGAAAATTTAATGTAATTTACACTAATGTTGTACTATAGTGTACATAGTAATGATTTTGGGAGTAAAGTAAAATACACTAATTTTGTAGGGTTTCTATATAACCATAGAAACCTTCAAGACCATTCTCGTTGAGTCCCTCAGTTCATGAAACAGTTGTAGAATTACATTATCATTTTAATTTGGGTATCCCATTTTGTAATTTCAAATCATATAGAGTAGAAATTTTCTATCAAAAAATGACATGTTACAATTAATTGTAAATACAAGATAAGATAAAATATTTCTATTGAAGAGAGAATTTATTCATTAAAATGGTGAAAAGGGTGGAGGATCCACATCCTTGAGTCTCTCCCTGATGATAATGAAAAAATAGAGAATAGACTGTCCAAAATGGATTCATTGATGCTTATCTTACATTAGTCAGTAAATCAACTACATCCTGACACAATCCATCAGGGGTCCACTCCAAAATGTTTCTTTTACTAGCTTTAGTTTCATCTATTTGTTGCATTTTTTAATGAAGACCCTAATATAACTATACATATTCTTGATGGATTAAAAAATGTCATTAATTTAGGGAATATATTCCATTAACCAAGCTAAATTAGCCTCATATTATCACAACTCCAAATACTGTGTGACCACAAGGTCATGAGATCATGATTCTTCCACAATTAGGTGATGTTTCTCAACAGTTGTATCCTTTAAGTCTTACTCATGATGATTTGAATCATTAAAATAAATAAGGTCACATTCAAAAGCATATAAGTCTTATCATGAAGTGATAATCTAGTGGATACAGATGTAAATTTCTCAGTAATCCAACCCACCAAATCCTAATCCAAGGAAATATCAGAAAAGAATGTCTTCTGTGTAATCTATTTCCACCAGGGGTCTCTATGATGAAAGTAATTTTTTTGAAAGGACCATTTCCACATAGATTGGTGTTTTATAGTAGAACTAGGTTCTTGAAACTATTCACTAGCTACTGAGGTGATGTAATACATAATTGTAGTTACAATAGACTGTTTGTATTAAAATAATTACTCTAATGTGGGAATATTTATCATATCTTCCTCCTTTCTAGTATTTGAGAGCCATGATGATTGACCCAATATGAATTGGAGGAAGTCCCATAGATGTTCCCTTGGGTCCAATATTAATAGGGTTGTAGATAGAACTGTTTAAAGACATTGGTCCTATACAACCTTTAGTAAGGGAGGATTTGGAGGATGAGGCTCACCTAGGTGACTTAGAGAATTTGTATTCATGGTGTTCTCCCTTTAAAACTAATGAAAAGGTGTATCAGGTAGTGAAATGGTAGAGGGAATTAACTTAGGAACCATTTAGATTTTCTTCCAAAATATCTCATCGAGATAGTATTCCTTCTGGATCCTAGCATAATCCTGTGATATAATTATGGAACTATCCACAATAGGAAATAAAATTTTCATTCCAGAATCTTCAGGCATCATCAAAAACCATATCTGGTGAAGGATAAATGGGTGTGAATCGTTATTCTAGGGAATATGCAGAGTGGAATTCTATTTCACCTATCCAATTTTTTATGTTCCAATCTATATAGGGAATAGAGTTCACAAATTTTTACTCCATCTCCCCATGCATCAAGAATTCCATATCCCAATGAGATGGTGTAAGAGAGTTCATCCAAAAACCTTTTAGAATTATCAACCACCATTACTAGAGATGTTGGGTAATGGATGAATTTAATGTATTAAATGTCACTGAATATATTCATAGTACCTTCATGACCTGTGGGTTTCAAGTGAATGACAATTATATTGAGTGATTTGTGTTGAATGGTAGAATATGGGATTGTTTCGGTATACTGATATTTATAGTTTCAATATTTTTCTTCCAGCTAACCATATAAGAGTTTTAATGGGAGTAAATGACTAAGTGGATACCTACCTTAATTAATATAACCCAATAGTATATAAATATGAGCAAGGGAGCATACAACGAAGTTGATAGGTTGTCCCTCTTCCATATAGGGGGCTATCATTATGTTATTGACTATAAAAATACTATAGGAACCTTAGGATGGGAGTGTACATATACTTAGGAACATGGAGAAGAATCCTTCCATTATAATGTTTGGACATGTGTCTGACAGAGTTCTAGATCCCCATACAATATGTTTTCCTTCCTTATGATTTTCATAGTTAGAACCCTAAATTCCCCATGACTGTTGGTTCAAGTGAGTCTTGGTATGTCAAACCTTTTTATTCGTATAACTATCATATTGATACGTCTTTATCCAGTTTACAAATGAAATGAGTGAGCTGGTATTTAGAATATGACTTAGGTATTTCTACAATGAAATCATTAACTATCTATATAATTATGTGCCCATACCACCATCCTCACAGGTATTATGTGTAGGGAGAAATTATTCTTACTTATTAATAAGAATTTAGATTCCCCCTAGATGGTAGATGTCCCATAAACTGACCTTGACTTCACCATGTGAGTGGTGGAATTAATTAGTTCTAAAAAACCAGTAACTGATAACTCAGAAAATATCTTGATTTGTGATTAAATCACAAAATGTGAAAACCATACTGCCTGATATAAGAGAATGAACTCCAGTGAATCATAAAATCCCCTAAAATTCTTGTTCTCCAAGAATTCCCAATCCCATTCATTTAAGAAAATTCCTCGGGACTGTATGTCCCACACAGTGCTCCGTACACCTTTGGGATTTCCTCATGAGTGTTTTAAAATGGGTGGATAATAATTAATGGTGGATTTCAAGGATATTTAATTACTATTATGATTTTGTTGATTCCATATAAATCCATTTACTATAAAAACAATTCTATTGACCTGACTTAGAAAAGATATTCCCTATAGAAAAGATGTTCACATGGTAATTATCTTAATACATCTCAAACCATGTTGATGGGAGATTCAGATCAAATATTGTAAGGGAAACATCATTTTGAAGTCTAAAGTTGTAAAGTGACAGTCTGTTGGTCAATGGGTATGTTAGAAACTCTGGTGAAAGGAGGCTTTTCAATATAACTTCCTTAGGGAGGATGTGATATCAAATATCCTCTTCATTATTCATATCCATGTCAGTTTGTCTCATGATCATAGTTGGTGATGTGTAAGTTAGAGTTAATTTAACCTTTTGTTGAGTCCATTATAATTATTTGAGAATGAGTGTATAAAGTAAATATCAAAATATGAAAAAATGATGCTACTTCACCTGGGAACCATCTATTTTTAAAGCGAGGACCCGTGGAACATTCTCCAATAGAGAATTTTCTAGAGAGGAATTCAGTATCTGGGAATCTCTATTTGTGATTCATATGGAAGCTATATGAAAGGTTAAAGTATTACAATTCGCATGAGATTCTGTTTATGAAAATGGAATCCATAAAGGATAAACACTATGTGGGAGAAGTTGGTGGTTGAGAGTTCACATTATACTCTATTCATTGAGAGAAATCGGTAAAGGAAAATAGATTTTTTCCATTTATTCATAGGATATTTTCCCACTCTTCGGTCAACATACATATGAGAAACCTGTTCCAAACAATACCAATTTCTATATTAGAATAGTCTCCTCTTTATCACGATCGGATCCCATTCCAATGGGGGGAATTTTTTGTGCCCGAAAAATTCAAAATAAAAAAATATGTAAATTCCATGAACATGGAAAAGGGTATAAATAAAATGAGAATAGTAATTTTAATAAAAATTTCAAATGGGATTAGGACAAGAAGAAAGGTTTGGGTTTGTGTAGAAGAAATAACTATGTGGACCGCCAATCTACATGGTGCACCACGGCTTTCTGAGGCACCCCAAGAAAGAAATAGTTCGACGGATGATACTCTGCCTCTAGTTCCCTAAAATAAAAAAAAACATCATTTATAGGATCAGATGGGGATTTAAATCCCGACTAATGACCATCCCCATGAACAAAATTGTTGGCAGGGTGAGGCGTTACTGTCATCTCTCACAAACAAAACGATGTCGTCTACGGTGGTGGATAGTGATTTACGTCCCCATGGGAGACCCCACCCCCCATAAAAAGACATTAATGGGATGGGGTTTCCTCATTGGTATCCCATAATAGAATCCCTATATCCCACCATGGATGACTGACCATGCCAGTATTGAGTCCCTCAATTCTTCTATAAAAGATAGCTAAGGGGAACCAAAAAAGTGTGAACCAACTGGAAAGAATGGATGATAGAAAAAATCATATATTTTGGATGATAATTGGGAGATATTGATCAATTCCACATAGCTAAACCCACCGTATAGAATTAAGGTGAAAAAATATTATCTAGTCATTCACAAACTGAAAACGCCTTTGCAGATACCATTCTGTGGGGCATAAATGGATGTCCCATTTTCAAAATAGCTCCCCAAAAAGAAAAATACTATATGGGTGGAACCTTTACCCATGTATAAATATTCTATGTAGGAGGAACATGATCCAGTGTATAAAAATGATAGGTTTGGGGGGACCAAGCCCCGCATAGAAACACACTCTGTGGGTATCACTAAAGGGTGTATAGAATAATTATATGTGGGTGGTCCCCTCACCCAATTTGAAAGCATATATGTAGATGGAACCCCATTCAACATACCAAAATACTATTTGGAATGGGGAATAATAGGGTGTTTTACACTCCACCACCCATTAGTACCTTCCTTCATACCATCAGGTCCCACATTGGCCCCTTCACCAACCAATCTAATTGAATCAGGACAAGGCCTCTTCGAAAGCCACCATACATGTTTGATCAAATCATTGGGAAAATCATTTTTCCCACTAGATTATACATAACCATGGTTAGAAGAGTCATATCTGTATCTTTATTAGCAAGGGGGACCCTTGGAATGTCTCCGGGTCTATACTCCCATTGTAATTAGGGATCCAACCTTGTTGCTCATGTGAACCTCCAAGTTATAGTGATTGAGGGGAATCTTCAGCCTTTCCCTTTGATGTGGTCCAATATTGGTCACTTCTATCTTACTCGGGATCTAGAAGAGAATCCCTTACAGATTAATCACATAGTCTCTATTATTGGAGGAAAAACTTTGAGCTCTCTTCACCAGCCTGAGACTTAACCAGATAGGTCACATGTTGTGACTATCCTGGATGTTAGAATAAAAGAGGATTTATGTTCATTTAAATACCTATCTCTCCATTTGGGATCTATTATCTATTCACTAGTAGAAAAAAGTGGATCATGTGATTTTTATATATACTCCATCCAATTGCTTCTCACATTGAGCATGACTCATGTGGGATTAGAGTTTATTAGTGTTCATGACATATTCATGATGCTTAAATTCATGGGCCTCCTAAATGGTATACATCTCAAACCATATGGGCCTCCTAAAATGTATAATTTCCAACCACATGGGCCTCCATAAAGTTATAATCCCTAAATCAAAATATATATGGGATTTAATTCCCAACCAATTGGGATACATCGGAAGCCTCTCTAAGGTCCAAAAAAATAACCAAATTACACATAATGTTCTCTTGGACACATTCCCAGTTGGACCATATTGACTTGGGACACCACATATAATTTATGTCCTTCAGGCTGCCTCGATGTAAGCCTCACACCAGATTTTGACTAGACACCTTTTCGAGGACATCCATTCCACATGACGTTAAAATAAATTGTCGGGTATTTTTAGCACTATATTAAAAGGTTATGTGCCCTGTTAAATGGCTTTGACATACATGGGTTCCAATTCCTTTAATGAGTACATGTAGTAATCCCATTATATGTTCAATCAAGACATCAAAACCTCTTCCCACCCCTATATGAAAATAAACATCAGAGGACCTAAATTCATTCCTTAAAACCAATATCATCTTAATTAATGACCAAAGTATCTATTTTAAATCCATAAAAGGTTACCATTGATGAAAAAAACCTGATACGTACAAATATCTCTATCAATGGGCAAACTCAGTTAAATACAGATGATTTCAGACCCATGTTTATACATAATGGATCATTAATTCAAGGTGATCCAGGTATACATACTTGGTAATGAAAATAGGATTCATGAAAATATCTTAAATCTATAGGATATTCCTGAAATAGGGAATAGTTCCCCTCAAAAGGGTGTGATGAGACTGACTTTCCATCCTATCATTCAATGTGACTTCATAAGGTTTTCTAAACAAGATACCTAATGAGTTCTTACCTTTTGAAAATATGTCCATCAGTATGTGTGGATATTAGATCCATTGGGTGTTTCAAGATCAATGAAAAAAACAAAATAGATACCACTTAGTTGTAGTAAAACCGACATAAATTCTTATACAAAACATATACCCTATAATAATTCCCCAATCCCATGAAGTTTTACAAGAAACAACATTCAATTTCAATGTTATTTTTTATAATTTTGTTAAAGGAAAATATTATGTTAAACATTTTCACAACACCTTTCTATGTAAATTTTTGGGTTTATTTATTTAATATTATTTATTAATGTAATTTTATTAACTTTTCAATTCATCTTTTCAAAAATTAAATTTTAATGTCAGCTATAAATTCATATTTTACCATAATGATAATTTTTTTTATAAAAAATCATTAGAAGTTTAACTTATATTTTCTTATTTATCCTTAAATTTTTGACTAGAATAGAAGATATTATTTAATGAATAGCCACAAAATCTTATTATGAAATTATCTTTTTATCCAATAAAATTATGGGTATCTACTATTTAAAGTGTTCAAACCAATTTGGTGACACTATCTTGTGAAACAAAATTTTCCTTCCTTGGGTTCTTTATAACATGTTTAATGACTTTATAATGTGAAAAAATATGAATAGATGATTAATGGGTTTAATAATATAGGACACTATAATTAACTGGTCTTGGATTTATATCTCATGAGAGACTGTTTTTATATGTTGAAATTTTTCTTGTTCATAAAAATAAGCACAACTATTTTGTTTATCCAGAATATAATGTTTGAAATTTTTGATTGTTCAAAAAGTTATAATTTTATTATCCATATGTTTGTCCCAAAGTTATTTTTTATGATATGTTTTAGTTCCATATTACATTTCCAACCCATATTCCTATGATTATGGTCTCTTATTTCATGATTATTGATTAATGTTTTAGCCCAATTTTGATTCAAATATTATTATATTTCAAGACTTACACTAGGATTTATGGACCATGCACTATTGGATATACTTTTCTTATGAATCCTTGATATAAACATATGCCCTTCTTATGCTCACTAAAGATATTTGATTTTTAACGCTTATATTTACACTTACTGATCATACGAACACACAACTTAATTTTTTTTTCATCCTCTATTTTAGGATGATAAGAAAATTATATAATATATTGAAGCATTTCATATATGGATAATTTATGGGAGAATTTGTAGACACAATATAAATTATGCAGTTTCATCTCTATTTGGAATAAATTTCAATTATTTGAAATGGAATTCCATTTGATAGTTAATTTTTATCCTAAATATCTAAATCTATAAATATAAAATATATTTGTAATGTATTATAATGAAATGTTTTCATTAAGTCATATAATTTAGATGTCTTTGTCTATGGGATACTATAGAGTTTATATGATAAGATATTTGATAAATTTTGAGATTAGCATGATATCAGTTGAGGATAAGTTGAGAGTTATATATACAATAAATGGTTAATAAATTTTCAAAGACTATAATTTGAAAGGTAGACATAGTACTTTATGAATATTAAGGTAAAATTTAAGAGAATAGGATAATAATTTTTTAAACTGAAGATATATGTCTATGTACAGGATACCATTATAATGCTTAGGAAATGTAGAGAATACATTGTTTTTTGGAAATAAAATCTATTTCTAGATTTTACAAGTTGATGTAGGATGAAGAATATATTTTCCTTATGGTTATAACCCTAAAATGGATTTGATGGTTATTAACTCATTTTTCATTAAGTTCATGAATAAATTTCATAAAAACACCTATTTTGATACACCCAGGTGATATGGTTTTATATGGACCGAAAACCCACAATCTTGGACTTGGTAATAAAAAAAATATATTTAAATATATAAAATTTATTAAATAAAACATTACAAAATTTTATTTATCCAAATCATAAAAAATCATTGAAAAATATTTTACAACTTAGATAAAAAATTTCTTTCAAGATTACAGTTTTATAGAATTATTAAATACTATTTTAAAGTGGGAATTACTTCACAATATTAGATTTTTCCAGAATCCAGGTTATTTATAATGATGTGATTACATTGATTAAGGTAATGTCCTTATATAGTACTCATACATTATTAATTATTCATATTATCCATGTTTTGTATGAAAAATAATTTGAAAATGTGTTTAGAGAAAAAATATCTATAAGGGACATATTGAAAATGTATGAAATCCCATTAGTGAATTTCAAAATCATGATGTCATAAAAGATACTTATTACATTAATGTAATATCATTTAATATCAAATAACAATTTACTTACACATGAAAATTTTCTTAATGGAAAATATTTTATATAAAACACTTTATATTAAAATATAATAGACAAAACATTATTGTATGGTTTTCTTGGTTAGAAAATATAACTCCAAAAAATAATTTCATAAAAAATACCTTTTTACCCAAAAATGGAATAATTATGCCTTTAAAAAATATCATTAGTAAACATTATTAAATAGAAATATTTTGATTATAAATCATTACAACGGTTAAAAAACTCATGTATGTAACTTTGGACATCATTTTTATATCACTCATAAAAATACTCTTACAAATGGAATAATATTCTAGGTAAATTAAAATAATCTTATCATAGAAACCTATATCATGTTAAATCTATCCACATTTCCAATACTTAGGAGATATATACTAAGATCACCTATGAACATGAGCTATATAAGGATAATCCATAATCGTAGAAAATAACTTTGAACCATAACACAATAAAAATACATAATACATTTTATTTACATTATCCCACATATTAAAATATTCTTTTCTTTAATATGATTAACAATTAATGTTGTCTAAATAATGATTTGATTTGAAAAATCTATTTGAAAATACCTATAACATTGAAAATATGATTTTTTTAATTTAAAAAAAATGATATCTTATAATGACATCGAAACATAAAATAATGTTTATAGTGTTGTGAAAAACCATTAACATCATATAAATTGAAATAGACCATGAATTGTTTCCTTATTCAAAATGTTTTGTAAAAATATTCATTTTTCAAAATATTGAAATAAATTAAAAATATTGATTTCAATTCATTAAATTATTTATAAATGAATAAATAAAATAATTTTAAGAATATGTACATGGAAGGGAAAAAATTAGAAAATAAAATCATAAAATAATTAAACTGATCTTTTTAAGGTAACATTTCCCTTACTATGAGTTTTACTTATCATGTATTCTCTTTATCTCCTTTCTAATAATGAAATTTTCAATTATTAATTTTCATCTCTAAAATTCCCAATTTTAATTCTTATAGTTAAACCATTTATTTCATTAATTTAAATAACATATTTAATTACTTAATCAGTGAAGTCCATTTAGGATGTTTTGAGGTTATTCAGTTCGTAATTTCAAAATGAAATCTATATGTTGAATGTGGTAAATGTGGGAATTATTAAATAACATTAAGAGTAAAAATAATGAAATAATTATAAATTTTATACCATAATTTTATTTTTAAAAACAAAATGGAATAATAATTATGTAAAATGAATTACGTTACAATTACATAGCTTTTAGGTCATACATGCACATGAGTAAAGTTTAAATAATAAACCGAACATGTGGGCAGTAAGTAATGTTTGTTTTAATATTTAAATAATTATTATTATATCATAAATATCATATTATGTCTTCAAATACATTTTTATATAAAATAAATGTTCATTGTTTTTGAAAAATGAATCAGACCGCTTCATGGAGGTGGTAATCCACATGCACATGTAGAAAACATAATCAATTTATCAATACAAGTAATGGTATGAAAATAGATTAAATATTAACTTCATTAAATGAATATTATTTATTTAATATCAAATATAAACACTAAATATAAAATTATAACATTTTGTGACAGGTATTGTAGGGTAACAATTTACATCAGTTCATTAGATGGTAGTCCGCCATACAAATACTGATGCCTTCATTTCAAATTTTATGGAATAAATATATATATATATATATATATGTTATTAATTTAACCTAATAGAATATAAGAATATTTATGATCCTTATATTATTATTTCTTTAATATTGAGTATTATTTTATGTATATTGAAGAAGAAATAAAACATATAAATCAGTTTAAACAAATTCTTCATATGTAGATAACATCATTTTCATTAAACCTTAGTCCTTATAAGATTTGTATTATATAAAAAATACAGCCAATATGACTTGATTATGAATATTTGGATGGGATTTAGGTATTATGTTTCTGAACTATAGTGCTGAAAATATGAGAGAAACAGAGGATATAAGGTTCTCTTTTATAAGTGAGGAGAGGGAACTCTTGGCATATTTTAATGTATTAAAATAATAAAAATTTATTTTTATAGAAATGTGGTTTTAAATTGATATATTTATAATATAAGAAAAGTATTATTAGATATAAATTCATATAATAAATCATGTACATGTTTTGGTGATGTTTTCACCCTTATCTCTTTATTTTAACCCCTGTGGACACATTTGACAATTTCCATGATATAGGAATTTTTAACAATTCAGGGGTTTTGAATGTTATTATAAAAGAAAAATTGACACATAAATGGAATGTGGTTAATATTTTCAACCATATTATATTCACTTAGATGAATGTATTATTATTTGGGATTTCAAATATTTTAATTGAGAATTTTTTATAAAATAAAATTAATGTTAATTTTGGAAATTTAAATTTTATTATCCATTAAATACATATAGATAACTAAATAGATTTTTATATATAAATTTAAAAAATCAAAATTATTTCATTCATTTCTATAAATATTTTGGGAAACTCTGACCCCCAATACCTTTTATAATTTTTAATATCATATTCATGATTTTTGTACTACTTCTACATGCACTATGTTGGCATTGATATCAGATTTTGGGTAATTATTTAAGAATGAAAAAAAATTAATTATGATCTTAAAAATAATTCATTAAAATTCTCTATGAACAATTACAACATATATTTAACTTTCTTTTATCCCTATCACATCCTTTTATAATTTTCATGTATAGATAATGAAATTCTGCATTTATTTTTTATTCAAAATAATATAAACATAAAAAATACAAAATATATATAAGCTAATATTTTATAATTGTGAATGATAATGTATCAAATACACTAAAACCCCAATTAAAATTTGTTTTTTAATGAATTGTAATCCTTATCAAATTTTTTCCTTATTCAACCCGTTTTACCTTTAATGTGGTAAAAAATATATACTTTCATTACTATTAATAAAAAAACATAAGTTTTACATAGTAGCTAATATTCATGAGGATTATTATAAATAACGAAAAAAAAATTTCATATTGAATTGATATATGTTGAATAATGTAATTTAAAATGTAACCCTCAATATTTGAGAAAACCCATTTTTCCAGAAAAAAGGACTTCATGAGTTTACATTGTTTTTGGTAAAAAAAATGTATAAAATTGACAACAATTACCATAATAGGATTATAAATAATAAAAATGACATAAGTTTCCTTTTACACCTTTTTTAAAAAAAATTAACTTTTTAAATTCTTGAAATAAGATTATGTTTTCAATAAAAACCATAAATTTTCACTATTTATCGAAATGAAAATCTTTTCCAAAAATTAAAAAATACTCAATCTTACCAAAAATTTGCATTATAATTTAAAATTTAAAATTTAAATTTACCAAACAAAAATTTAATGTTTCATAAATCATATATAATATGTTCTCCAAAAAAATAATATTTTTTTGAAGAAAACATATTTTTGATGGATAATATAACATTACATAAAATTGAATTCTTATTAACTAATAATAAATCTATATATTTATATTTATTAGGACCTCTATATATATATATTCCATTTTGTGGTTACTCATATTCTTACCTGAAAATTCTATTACTTTGTTATAACTATCATATTTAATTAAAAATATTATATGGTCATGGATTCCGATAAGAATCATACCCACAATAATTTTGAATTAATGTATACATACTATCATGATCCGTACCAAAGGGTCCCATGCTGTGACTCCCCAATCCCACCTCCAAAAGGCCATGGTATGAAAACTATCGCTGAATTATCATATCACTGACAAGGGAGGCCTTAGCCTAAGTACCTGTACACACACATCTCTAATCCTGTAAAATTATGAAATTTATAAACAACCGAACACCCATGAATTCATACATATAAATCCCACAACCATATTATTATAGGAAGTAATGGAATGTTTACCAATCAAAATAAAATCCCACCAAAATATTCTAAAGGCAAGTCCAACCTCTATGTAAAGGGATAACTGTCTTGGTATCACATGAACACACCTCGGTATGTTCGACCTCAATAAGCACCATATAGTCCTTGTACATAAAGGACAATATCAAATGGTTTATCGTATTCACAAATAATATCAAATGAGGGAAATGGTTTTGTAGGGGTTTGAATAACATTACTCTGTATGACACTCTGAAATCAAAAATCATACAACCAGGGAAATACAGTCATCTCTACATAGGTATATGTCTACATCACGTATAACTAGAATATACATATGTACTAAAAACACAAAATCTAATTGAAAATTATGCATAGAAATATTCTGGGAAAATAGACTATAAAAAATTGATAACACTATTGGTATCAATCGAAGGGATACTGTCAATCGGGCCTCACCATTATAAGAAGACATTGAAAGTTATGAAGAGATATGATACATAAAGGAATATCACTCTAAGGGTAGGTGTGATACCAACAAATATATCTATATTAACCAACAAATTATTGAATCATCACCGATGTATAGTTGGTCAAAACATTACTAAGAACTCCACCTAGGGAATGAAGATGAACATAAGATATCACTTGGGGCCTCACGAAGGGATTCCAACAACTCTATTTAAGAAATCCCACTAAAGAGATCCTTTCCCTTGGAGTATAAGTTGTTTTAATACTAACCATAAAGGTGAATGATAAGGGTAAAACCCCCCTAAATAATATTTTCCAATATAAAGAGGACAAGGGATCCAAGACATGAATAATAAATTATATGATGTGTAGAAGTGTTACGAGTCATATCCCTTAACCTTGGCTCTTACCTATTTAAAAGGAATGTGTATCAAGTTGTGTCGATGTAGAATTAAATGGTATGTAGGTAATTTTTTTTTCTTACCTTGATGTAGTACATGTCTCTTTCATGTGTGGATGTTCCCAAGTACCACTACACAGCTTAGCCTATGTACATGGTCCTTGCAATGTCATTTTGGGGGAGGGGTACACAACATTATCCAACCTATGTACTCCATCTCATGTTCCTCTACTTCTTAGGTACCCTCCAAGTCATTCAGGAGGGGTTAAATTATATATGACAGGGTTACATGCCATTCAATCCTTAACTTCTACCTGAAACCCAAGTTTCTACACATAGGATCCCACATGACGTCTAAATCTGACTCACATGCTATATAGATCATGATTTTATATAATCCTAGATCCTTGATCGGTATGTATTTTTTTTCTTCTACAGCCTTTTATCTGGATTTTACTCACAAAAAATCATCAATCAAGGAATAATGATGAATTAAATCCAAACATAACAATATTCTATTTTTCAATTCGCTCAAAAAATGGGTTTAATCATTATTCTTCATTACATGATGAATAACAAAAAATATTGTATCTACATCACCTGATTCACTACCTCTTCAACTATTGAAAATCCTTCTTGTGTTCATGATCCCATATCTATGATATTGTATCATTTCTCCAATAAATATGTGAGAAATGATTGACTGATTAGGATATATCAAACTGTAGTCCGAATGAAGCACACACATGAGCAACACAAAATTGGGGGAGAAAAGCACTTGAAGAATCAAGAGGAATAAACCATGATATATTTTCATGTAAGAATTGATTCATTAATGTGATAATATAAAGGATGAAATTGATAGTTTCAAAGTAATTCTACAAAAACAAAATTAATACAACCCATCCCATGAGATGATCAAACTATGTATCAATCTGTTCATTGATTGATTCATGTTCATCGTAGAAATAAATATCGGGAAATGAAAACAAATCAAACTACAATCCCACCTAAATTTGGATCATTAACTTAAAATGAATGATGTATTGTCTTTGTTTTGGAGAGACCTTTGATTTCGTCCTACTCTGGTGGTCGATCCTCAATTTGTTCATCTTTCATCAAAGAGAAATCCTTTAACATTCTCTCTAGTGGATTCCTAATGGATCAATGTTTATGAATCTAAACATTGGATTCTAATACAATAATATATGTAATAAAAAATAAAAAATTCATGAATATTTAGAAATAAAATAATTTATTTAATTATTTTATTCATTTTTGTGCTCACTTAAACATTTCTACAAATGTCCCGCCCAAACTAATGTTATGTGCCACCTATGGAAAATCCTACATTCTAAACTAAACTGTTCCATTTCATTTTTAACCCAATACTTTATTTATAATTTATCTTATTTTTTAGGAAAATTATGTGTTTCTGATGTTTAATATATTTAATATATTTCAAACATTTATTCATGGAATACCGGGCCTCAGAATCACACTTCATCTCAATGAATTCTCTCAAAAAATACTCATTACAACAGACAAAAATAATACCTAGAAATTAAGAGTCATTACACATGATTTCAGATAGTATAGTTGAGTTTTATTTGTCTATTGTGACTTTAGAAATGCCATTATATTATACGATTGGATTTAGGGCTCATCAAACCCTTTTGGGGGAAATTAACTCCTAATCTAGGAATCTCTTAATGATTTATGTCATATTCATGAATCCTTTATTAAATACCAAATATTGAACATGTTTCCCCTGTATTAACAATCAATTGTTAGCATTTGTGGATTTCAAAATAATCTATATGAATATGATGTTCTTTATCGATGGGTATATATTTATGTATCTTATGTTTTCCATTCATGATAACATTTTATAAATGGGTTTTATATTCATATTATGTTTATAATTGTGATGATTGTTTTAATACACAAGGTGGGGTACTTGGGGATTTATTATCATCTTGGAAGACATGAGTATTTTTGATGTTTGGATTTGACCCATGATATGGGCTTCAAACATATCATTTTGTAAGGAATTAGAAACCAAATTTTTTAGTTCCACTTAACGAGACAGATAATACCATTTAAGTACATGTGATATGGAAAAAATCAGGTAATTAACATCATTCAGAAAGGACTTCTAGGTGAATTAATCCTATTCTAGATATAGTGTAGGACTTACATTGAAGCCAACCGTATGACCTAGAACAGATGGGGTCTCCCTGGCTAGGAGTGACCATAGTGAGAATGTCACCATGATAATATTATGATGAATTTGGGTTCATGGTATTTTTATTTTTAGTGTTCATATGTATCCCATTTGGATAGGAATCAAAACCAATGTTGTTCAGTTCGTTAGGGGTTATATTGAATTGGAGGCCCATAGGTGGCAAGAGAATGATCCAGAAAAGGAATCTCCTCCCATTTTATGATTTTGTACATTATGATGTTATGATCATCACTACCCTTATTACCACATGATCAATTCAAAGTTTGAGATACAAGGGGAAGTAATAGATTTTTAAAACCATAGGTTATCCTTTTTTGGTGGAATAGGTTGGGATGAAATGATAAAAAGGGTATTGATGATCCTATAACCTATTTTTTTATAATCCTAAGGGTTGGAAGTCAGAAAGGATATGAAATCCTGAATGAAATTATAAATTCATACACTAAGAGAGGTATGCTATATATTATTTTAGATTAGATTTGATAAGAATCCAACACTATCCATCATTCGAGGGAAAGGTAAGTGGATCCCCTCACTACCTAAAATTTTTATGCCTGTAGAAATATCTCTATGGTTAGGACCCTCATTACCATAGGAATGTTATGATTTACTACATTATAAGGATCACTATTTTTAGGTAGGTTACCAATAGGACCAATTTTACTATGGTAATGCATGATAGAGAGGAAACATTATTGTGTTTTTTACACTAGTCACAAATATATTGATACTTTGGAAGAGGTCTTGAAGTTGTACATCACAAAGGGGGGTATTTGGGGCCTACTAATAATGGGAAAAGATGATAGAGGGATTTTTTTTGACAACTCGTGGATGGGATGATGTAAGATTGAACAATATGAAGAAGGATTCCATCCTTCCTACTATTGGTCATGGAGGGACCAAGGAATGGTTTAACACTATGTGGGATGGTTTTCCATAAATGATTACACTATGTGGTAGGGTAGTCCTAAAAGTATTATTCTATGTAGACAACTTAATGAAAAGTATTTTTTTATGTGAATGACAATCCAAAAAGTATATTTTCTTTGGATTTTAATCCACGGAGGGTAAGTGATTACCTACTAAAAATACCTATCTCAGATTATATCTCTATATATCCTGTATTTCTCCATATTTTTCCCTTCACCATTCACCCTTTTCTATATCCTTTGAATTCATCCTTATGTCGGGTTTTATAGGAGTATAGTTGCATCCATTTTTTTTGGATGACCAAAGCAATGAAGAACTACAACCAATGAAGGATTTTTTTGTGCTCCTAAAATCCATTCCAAACCCCAAAAAATAACATTTTTTGGGGTGGTACACAAAGGTGAAACCTCACCCCAAAAATAAATTTTCATTTGTGGGGTGATTTAATGTCATGAATCACCCTGAAGATGAAATTATAATTTTTGGGGGGTTTTATTGTAACACCCCACCCTTCAAATTAAAATCCACATATGGGTTAAAAAAATGTTATTTCCTGAACAAAAAATGAATTTTCATTTATAGAGGTTTTTTGTGGTTGAACTTTGTAGAAGAGATATATGGAGAACTGAATAGCATATAATATGTGTTATGTATAAGACAATGCTCCTTTGGGGCTCCTAGTCCTTATCCATTGTAATATTCATTGAATGGATAATTTTATTTTATTTATCCCTTACTAAAGAATGAAATTCATTATGAACTTCCTTTTCACTTTTATGGACCCAACATAATGAACCCCAATTTAATGGGTCCTGGTAGGCATGATGTGGAGTCCATTATGAGGAAGAAATCGGTCTGTGCTGATTCTTTTCAAGGATCATGTGGTCTCGTAGAAGATCCCAAGCCTTTAAAAGGTGTATGAATCGAATAAATAAGCTCTATTTGAATAAAAATATTTTTTTAGTATGATATTTCCCTTATAGCATCAATCTTTTAAAATAGTTTCCTTTTTCGACAGCCTTTTATGCATAGATAACAATCTCATTTCTTAAATAGTATTTTTAACAACTATTATCATTTATAGTAAATTTATTCCTAGATAGTAATTGAGTGTTATAAAAGTTGTCTTAAATGAATTTGATCTTCACAATGGTTATTCACTAGTCACAAAAAAATGCTATTTATTTAACCAAAATGTGACATATAGTTTTCATATACTTTTCTAATTACCATAAATTATTTTTGAAGAAGATTTTAGTTGTGCATACATCTACTTCTGATGTAAATAGAATCAATATTTTTTAAAGAATTGATAATTATACAAAACATGTCATTATCCTATGTCATCAATTTTTAGAAATACTTATAGGTGATAAACGTTAGGGGCATCCTATATCAGATAGGTTACCACTTTATAGATTCGTTTTTTTATCTGATGTCCATTTCCTTGAAAAATGTGAGGAAAATCAACCATTGGATTGGATAATGAAGTGAAGCAACACAACAAGGAAAAATATCTCAATGAATGGGTCTTTTATCTTAGAGGCCGACTGTAAATGGTTTGCATTGAATTAAACCATTATATCATTATATGGAACCTTAAGACCAAATTAATCAAATATCCATAGGTATCATTCCAATATAAAAAAATTCATGAACAATGAATGATTAGAATGGTCATCTTAATTCGATCCTCAACTCAAGGGATTGTTTGTATTAGATTGGGGATAGTCTTTCTATGATCACTAGCAGTGTGAATAGTTTAATGAGGAATTTTATTCAATGGGTCTATATGGGGTTGATAGGGTATCAAAAACGTTTTTCATTAAAATAGATCCATCATCTCTCAACTACTCAAACAGTATATCAAGATACCGACACCAAATTATTACATAGGTATATTGATATCAGCCTATGGTAAGTTTGTATGATCTTAGGGGAACCAATTATTGGTGATATGTATTAAGAGTTTTTTCCTCCTCCATTGTGGGATTACCCTAAGAGAATACCTCATTGTGAGATAATTCGTCAAAATAGCATAGAACCCTTAGAAGGTGAATTCCCACCCAAGGTTATATGCATCCTTTTATGATTGGAATAAAATATTTTTAACACCAAGTATTCATGATCCCATAAAAGGTGTCCAATGATATTTACTTCTACTATAACCTAGAGATTCATTGGCAGGTACTAAATAACACTCAAGTAACGTTTCCTTAATCTTTGGGGTCCGCAGGTTTCAACTGTTATCGACTGATTTGTCCCACATTAACACTTTCTTTCCTTGTTTCTTAGTGGTTTGTTACTTGAAATGTGCAAAACCAGTACACAAATCATTTTTACAACTTTTTTAATGGTGTCCTAGTTGGACACTTGGACATGCAATATTCTTGGGTTCCTGGTACTGGTGAATATATATCATATGCTAGGATTTATATGTCAGGGGATGTAATACTTATGGATCATTGGGCTGTTTATTGTTTTTTTGGCCAGATCATATCCCACATAGAAGGACACAACATCATCAATGACCAATGGATTCTGGATTATTGATATATCCTTTATTAGAATGTATTAGTGGGGATATCTTTTTAGTCTTTGGATCCGTTAACACCAATATTTGAGATCTTTCACTTTGTTCTTGAATATTTAATGAGTTTGAAGACTACATGGATAAAAATATAATTTAATTGGAATAATTGATGAATAATATTGGATATAGAGTGGATAAAAATTGTACACTTTCCTTATAATAATAATTTTTCAATGTATTTAAGTATTTTACAACCACCCATAGAAAAACATTAAGGCCTATATTGGCCAGCTTGGCCAACTGAACCACAGGCTCATGTGGGACCATGAGTTGAATACACCCAATAGGAATTATCAAATACCTGAAATCATATGGTTAGGGATTATAGATCCTTGTTAAAGTGGGGGGGGGGGGGTACCATGTGTAGGGCCTGTTGGGTGTGAGGCCGAAGTTGCACATAGCGTGGGAGCAAGACCCATATGGTGGAAGTGATCCACAAGGTACGAGTGCTGACTATAACACTAGCATGATGATGTGGAAGACACATCTTGGATTATATACCAAATGTTATGTTCATTGAAAATTCATTATGGGATGAAATTGTTTCATGGAGATCGAATCTGGACTATCTGATCATCCCTCGCAACAATCAGCGCTATTTGATCATTCCTTCCGATGATCCCAGCCATCTTTTCTGATCTCACACAGCACAAACTCAAACCAAAATAATTTTGTGCCTTGTTAATTTGATCTTGAATAATCCCACAAAACACATTACCTCCATCATTAACCTACCTCATTTACTGGTTCGACATATCAACATGGAGACGTCACTCACATGATCACTTGGTGATTAACGTCACAGTAATCTCCAGTCCTTCACTAATAGCTACACAAGTCTGAGGATTCCAACCTAGGAACCCATAATTTCGAATAGAAGAAACCAATATTATGCCACCAGAACCCCCACCAATGCTTGGAATCTATTTCATTATCATCCTCTGATCATGCAATCGATGAAAAGATAAGAATCGAAGAAATCATGAAAAGTTAAGTGACTGTGAACCCTTCCACCTATGGCATATTTTAATATGATTTAAACCATATTTTTCTATATCGTTCAATGATATATAATGAAACTAATGAATCTTGTGATCAGGTTAAATGACCATGAAATGACACCTACATCGCCTCACTGGATCATCAGACACCCTTCCTATGGAAAGTGGCATGAGCTTCAGAAAAAATTCAATTATTTATACTATTCTCCCATAAATAAAAAAATATTTACAAAGGAGGGGAGAGGGAGATTTGGAAATTAAGGATAAGTGGAATACCAAAGAAACACATGGATCATCCATCACATTAAGAGATCGTATCTAGGTGATTAAAAGAGACCTGTTGTGAGAAATCATCATGAGAATGTCACAATAGGAATTCATCATGTGATCATCTGATGTTTATGGAATTTGATGGTAGAATATCACCATGTGTGGTATCTAAAAAAATGGAATCTCTAATAATAAAAGAGCCCCCATTCATCTATTCTTATGATCCCCTATAGGACCTTCCCTGGATAACACGATGATAGAAGGATAGAACCTCATGTGATGTGATAATGTATGCCCTCCCCTATATGCACAGGACATCCATACTAGTGTATTGAGACATGGATCAATGAATAGGCCAATAGTGAAGTCATGAACCATTATCCTCATGATTCTCAAGTGCTTCTTGGGAAGAAATGGCTTCAACACTCTATGTCTCATAATTCCATATTCATGTGATAGAAGTATCATGGATGTGAACCCCATCCCTAAATAAGGGTTGGTAGTCCTTGATCGAGAGACATTGTCTGTGTAAGTGGTGCCAATCAGAACTC
Source organism: Viscum album (assembly GCA_963277665.1). Taxonomy (NCBI): domain Eukaryota; kingdom Viridiplantae; phylum Streptophyta; class Magnoliopsida; order Santalales; family Viscaceae; genus Viscum; species Viscum album. Next base: position 1,856,748,234 of record OY728158.1, on the reverse strand, counting down.
TATTGTATATATGTATAGTCCCCAACATGATCTCTAAGAGGTCATGCAAGCACTATCATGACATTTTAATAAAAATATTGGGAAATCACCTTCCTTCCAATAGGAGTATAGAGGCCACACATTAGGTCTCGCAATAACCTACTACCCAAACTTATGAAACATATGAAAGAACAATCATGAGGCCTTATGAAGTTAATGAAGTTATCATCACATTAAGAATCATGAAAACATCCATATCCATGAAATTATTATTGTCATGTGTGAAAACCCTTTGGCTTTTACTCGACCATGTATCTCATGTACCATGTACTTTCACCTGTGCATGCAGAGGATTTAATACACATTCCCCATGCATGAACACAACAACCCTCATGAGACACCTCTAGGGTCATGATAATTTCATAGAGGGGGTATTTTTATATGACTCCTTCTTGCAGATATTCCATAGCCTATATATGGCCTTGACCAATATGAGAACTGCTGAGAAACTATTCCTTGGTATTTCACACCTCTTCCTAGGAATATAAATTGTTTATACAGACTAATGGTATGGCCCCATTTAATGAAAACATATGGAATTTAGATGAGCACAAGATCATAAACATACCATCAAGACCCTTCCTCATGAATTAATTAAGTACATGCAATATGAAGAGTCCTCATGGGACTCACAACATAATTAGGAAGCTTTGGATGTGTATCTTTGATCGTGAGATAGGCCTCCAGAGAGTCTTATTGATCTCATACTATCCCAGTGACATGTCTCCCTTTTCAGGGGATGTCCCAAGGAAATTTCATATTGATGATTTGTAAACTGCTTGACATGTATGCATTATCACAATACAGGATATGGAAAAGTCAAAATGATCTTGTGAAAACTTATAAACATGTCAGCATTGACATGAGATAGTTCAAAGGAAAGTTAGGATGGTCATGCTATAGGGCATGGTCAGGTCAACTTCAATCATGTGTAAGACCCCATACATGTATTCATTGATCATGAAAATCATCTAGGACATACCCACTTCATTCATGAAAATTCATCACAGATAAGTAAATTGATCATGCCGAAGACCCCTGATGCATCTTCATTTTTTATGTAAATAATCATTGACATGTCTACTTCTCACATGAAATGATTTCCAAAGCATGACAATTGATCAGGAATACACCCATGGATCTGTCTACCAAGTCAAATTGGTACACCAACATATCAGGAAAATGATAAAGATGTTTCCATAAAATAGTCGACAAATTTTAAGAAAATCAATTATTCCATTTCTACTTTGTCCAGTAGACCCATTTGGACTCTTTCCATGTGGACCCTGACCAGGAACCTTCAGTCACATTTCCCACTTATTTAGGGGTCAGATTTGATGAAATAGGTTTATACAGTCATACAAATTTTCCAATTTCATGATCTTGGATGAACCTTTCATGGTCATCACCATCTCTCTTTAATCTATCAGAGGATAATGATTGAGTATTACATGGGTAGCTTCAGTGCATAATCCCCAATCACCAACATAATATAATATGTCCCCCAAAAAACAATCTAAGGGTGTAATCTCCAACCAATTTTGAATCATCAATGCGTAAGCCCAAAAAAGGGCATACATCCTAGTATAATCCCCAAAAATTCCTAAAACCTCAAGGATGACAACATTTTATCTGAGTGTGATCATCCTCTTAACTCCATCAGTTGGTTAAGGGATTATAGAACCACAAGAACTCTAATTAATTTTATAAATAGGATATTTTGGTGTCCTTAATAAGGTATGATCTCCATACCATATCCCTTATGATATGGGAAATCATACCCCTCAAAGGGAATCATTGATGTGTAATACCCATATGGATATGCTCCCATGTAATATGTCCCATCAACCACTATCTCGTGTTTCTCACCCTGAGCATGGATCCCATGTTGTTAGATACTAGCGGTGATTATATCATATTCATGTTGAGAATTCCTCTAATGAGGACCCACCATGGGAATGCTTATTTGGTTACATCTAAACACTATTAAAAGGTTTGTATTCTCGATAAATCAATATAGGGTAGTATCATGTGCATAAGTCCTTCCTAGGTTTTCTCTAATTATATCAATCATGAAAAAGATGCTCATTACAAGAACTAAGTATTCTATGATTCATCTTTTAAATTGGATATTTAGGATGCCTCATCGAGGTTCGAGACCGATATTCATGTCCTTACCACATGACGTTAAAGTGAAAGGTTGAGTCTAGTCACATGGCCTTAAACCATGTTATGAAAACTATGTGGATTTTGATTCCTTTTTTCATAGGATATGTAGTATGCCTTGTATATGTTCAATCCATTCTCTAAGACACCAACCACCTCTCGGGATGATAATAAACTCTTGAGTGTTTTAATATGTATATAACCTAAGTATTAATAAATAAATAAGAGATTGGTATAGAACCTATGATATGACCATAATTTATTCTATCTATACATGTTCGTAATAAATTATTGACAGAGGAGTGACCAGCCCTGCATCGGTTTCTAGGAAGGATTTCACATATATATATTAAATCTATAAGAGAGTCTCAGAGTAGGAAATATTCCCCCAAAATGATATGATGATATAAAACTCATATCCCCTAAACCAATGTGATTCCCCAAGATTCATTGCTCCCAAAAAACTAGATGAACGAAGGACTTTGGAAAGAAGGTATGTACTTAGCTAAAGATGAGGGAACTATTGGGAGATTCTGGGAAAGAAGAAACAAATGGAAAATTGGATGCAAGAAATTCAGGGAGGCCTTTAAACCCCACATAGTCAAACCATATATTGAAATCCATTTCAAACCATAAATCAATATGAAACAAAAATCGGGAACCATAAAAAAAATACTTTATCACTATCATCACTTTCATGAGTCAGAAAGGATATATTTCCAATTTATCGTCCGGGAAATTTATTCTATGCTCATTGTAAAACAAAGCCAAGAACCAAACATGTTTCTTTTAACCACACTGAACCTTGTGTAAAATTAAGGGACTGCTTCTTTATCCTTAAATTGTAAAAGTTATTGATCAAACATGAAATCTTTTATTTGATGTTTCACTAATAAGGTGTAGTGTTTTCTTCATGAGTACTTCCCAAGATTACTTTAAATCAAAATTACATCATTGAATGTGACAACTAATTCAAATATCACTAGACAAGATAATTTATCCTTGAGGACTCGACATACATTCTCACCAACACACCACATCTAGTACCAGTTGGTGAATGTCTTTAGCCGAGAGTACCAAATCAAAATCTCTATCCTGACTCTAGAATAATATCATGGAATACTTCATTTAATGATTTTCCTCTAATCATATTTCACACTATAGGCCATATAATAGTAAGTTTCCATTGTTTCTACATTCATCCAATTTGGGATCTTATACCTAGAGCACATCAATCCATACCTTACCTACCTCAAGGAGGTGCATGAGGATAGTCAACATGATAAATAAATCACTCAAGAGATTTCTAGGAGAGATTCCATCTTTTTTTATGATCATCCTCGACATATGACCATGATTACACAAGGATATGTAGAGGTGGTTGTTGTCACACCAACTATCCATGTTGGGACTCCTGGAAGGAGATCCCACTATGGGTATCCAAATAGTGTAGCTATAGAGTAGGATTATGTTTTGGATATTGAAATTCTATCTGAGGTCTACCCATGTTTCCAGAAAGTGGGAAGAAATTAATATCATATCATCACTATCGAAGAGCTTCTGTCTTCGTCACAACTAGCCTTACTAACTGAAGAATCCCATGGACCACCTAGCCTGTTGGGTTGGAGAATTTTAAAAATATTTCTCAATGGGGTAATTTACAACAAGGGAACTGACCCTTAAAATATTACCATGGTCACAGACCCCTCAAACAGTACCATGGTCACTGACGCATCAAATGGTACCATGGGAACGAACCCCTCAAATAGTACCATGGGCACCGACCCCTCAAACGGTACCATGGGAACCAACCCCTCAATATATTACGTGGGCACCAACCCTTCAAATAGTACCATGGTCATTGAATCCTAAAATGGTTCCATGCAAGCTGACCCCTCAAATAGTACCATGGGAACCAACCCCTCAAATGGTGCCATAGACACCGACCATCCAGATAGGATGATTTGTTGGGGAAGATCACCAACCCTCTTGTATCCTAGTCAATATGATATCAATCGAATCAGATGAATTATCATAAAATTCAGATAGGTACAATTTTGAAGAGTATATTCGTACCTCCTATAATCATCTAATCCATGAAATCTTGGCCTACCACATTTATCTTTCATATGAAATTAAATTACCAATAATATCTTTCAGGAATCCACAAAATGTGTTACCAATCATATAGATATTTCATAGGGAAATTATAATGAAACACATGACCAGTGGAAGTAGTGCATTCATTCCCTAGGATTCATGTAGTCACTCCCATTACCATTATCTCATCCCACCACTAATATGGGATAGGTATTCTAATGTCTCTTACCAACTAGCCCCATGAGGATGACAACATGATTTCTACAAAACAATAAATCACTAAACTCCGACAAGAGAATATGGGTATCCAAGAATTAATTGAGGGAATACACTTAAAATCTTCTCCTTGAGGGGATATGACCATGAATTATTATATAATCCTTCATTTCATTGAATTTACCTTTCCCATAAGGTTGAGAGATCTTTCCGGTTTTTGATCACCCATTAGAAGAAATCCAAACATTGTTCCATCTCACCCAACCCATAGGTTTGGGGAATTTTAATGTATACAATACCACATGCCCATACAAATGGGGTACTTTCCATATTTTTACCTTTTTATTGAGGATATTTTGGAAACCATATAACCTCAGATGTAGAGAAAAATACTCCATGATATTCGGGATCTCTAAATCTATGGTAATCATCTACATCATCCAAGACTGCCATTGATTTAGAACATGTCCATGGACCAATAAAGATCAGGTCTCTATACCCCAATCTCAAATCCCAACCATCCACCCATGATAATGGATGTATAGAAAACATGATGGAGAAGTAGCATGCTAACACATCTCCTAAATAAAGTTAGAGAAAAGTTAATTCATTCTACATAAGAAATGTTCCATCTAAATTCAACTATTCTATTGATATGGAATGATAGAGCTCCCGGTAAAGAGAAATCTAAATAAGGAAAGGGTAGTAATCTATAAAAATCATTTTCCCTACCATAGACATCTCAATAAACATGAAAAAAAGGTTAAATTTACATTATTTAATGGATTCATATTCAAATGGATATGGGGATATTGGAACCACCAACACCTGAATCCCCACTCCAGTCATATGATCACTTTGTATAGGATGCATTAGTTGTGCAGTGGACCATGAGCCACAAACATCACAAGCATAAGTGACTTTATTTGGATTCATGAATGAAAAAAGGAAATTCTTTCCATATAAAACACATGACCATGTATTTTAACCTTTCCATGGAAAATGGATTGATTGAAATTTCAAAAATAATGAATCTAAAATAAGTGGGGCTAATAGGACATGATACTCATTGCCCTACCATTGGAATATCAAGCACACGATAGAGATCTATTTTGTCATCAAATATTGGTTAGAGGAATATGTGAGTATATGATTGATAGAGTTGAAGTATCCAAGAACTCATGCAAAATCCATTAGAGTTTTCCAAGATCCATCATATGGGAAACATTCCTATTTGTTTATTGGACATTGTCCTTATCTAAAGACGTTAAATTACATGAAAAATGTCCTTACTGAAAGATGTTAAACTACATGGACATTTTCCTTACCACATGATACTAAACTACAAGGTTGATGTCCTTATCAGAAGGCATTAAATTTCATGAAAAGTTTCCTTACCAAAATACATTAAACAATATAGACAATGTATTTATCAAAATATGTTAAACTTCATGGATAATTTCTTTACCACAATACATTAAACCATATTGACCATCGTTTTTCTAGATCTATAAACGAATTGATTCTCATTCTTAGTGAGGTTAATAGGGATGCCTTGATCTTATATCTTGTTCCATACACTAGATAATGAAATATATTCCTATCGTATCCTATATTGGATTCTCAATTTGAAAGTATCCCTTTTCATTCCTTGTTTCTCACATTGAGCATCGCTCAAGTGATATTAGGTGTTCTGGTAAGGGTTTCCACACCCAAAAGAGGCATGAATGCCTATGATAGGCTTGTAATGGTCCTAAATGAAATATAATAAAATGAATACCGTGAGTTCTCACTGAATGACATTAAAATACAAGTTAAATTTTTATTACAATAAATAAAATTGTACATTCTTATGGACCTTTCCGAAGAGGACCATTATTGATGGTGTTGGTTTTCTACCACAACTACTATATAGAACAACATATTAATTGATTCTCATCCTAATTATATATGTATGCATTTTGATATCATATATCCTAGAACACCTAATTATATTCATGTCCTTACCACAATATGTTAAACTATATTATTTATATTGTTTCCACACATCATTAAACACACGCTTTTTCTAGACTATGTATACCTTGATTATCATCCAAATGAGACACATAGGGATTCATGGACTCTAATCATGTCCCAACCACCTATATTCACTCCCTTACAATATTTCATAAAACTACATGGAGCACATCCCAATCAAATGAAAATAAATGGTGCTACATTATAATCTCCAAGAAACCCAGTTAGTATTAGGTGGAAATTGCAGTTACTAGAAGCACCACTCACACAGTAAAATATATATCCCAATTACATAAAAAATATCTAATACCCCTTAGTATCCTAATGAGGGTGTTTGTCTATAGGTCACCTCCCCAAACACTTAGATATAAGTGTCATGGAAACCATGTCAGAATGAAGAAAGTTGCAGAATAGAATGAGCAAGATTGTATCGCTACTCACTCGGAGCAAGTTTGTATGCATATAACTATAGTAATCATGGGAGAGACACACATCCCAATGCCACATGGGTGAATTAAATCATCATATCCAGATGGGGAGCATAGTATAGTATTGGGTATATATCATTAATTCAATCAATGGAATCATCCACGATACCATGGAAACTGAACAATATAGACATATATCCTTGTACATAACCTATTGAAGTGCTAGTGCTTTGTTACAACAATAGATGAGCTCTAATAGTCTATTATAGTTAATATATAGGTATAATAATATATTTCTATCCCTATAGCTAGGGAATCTCATCACTCTTATCATCCTAAACAAGGGGTTTCTCCGGAGCAAGAACATATTCATTCACCCGTGCATGAGGATTATTGACATATCTCAATAAATGATGATGAATAGGATTGGGAATAAGTTCTTATTCGAACTGAGGGTCAAGATATGTTATTTTTACATTCCTTAGGATTGGCTCATATCCCCGTCACAAAATTTTTATGGTATGTTACAAAAGTACATGATTAGGCTCATATATGTATCCTGGTTGGGGATCACCAACTGAGAGGGGAACAAGTCTTAGGTCATGCTCACATTCAAGTCAAAGTACTCTAGAATCATTATAAAAAGTATCAATATCTTGATTATATCCATGTTCTTATCGGGGATAACCAAGTGATATGGGAACAAGCTATTTCACAAGATAATATTATTATTAGTCAACATACTAGGGATATTTCAGTACATCAGGGAATCCTGAAACATATTTCTGCATCCACCAAATGAACAGATTCACCAACATCCTTACATGGAAATAAAATACATGGGTCATATCCATTCTCCCATTCCATAGTCGGGTTAGAATATTCTGAGGTAACTTGATATCTAAATGAGGCTCATATTCTCGCTCCAACTTGGGATCACAAAGTGAGAGCAGTATATTCCTCTGGAAAACATCATACTCTTTTCTAGAAGACCATTAGCTTATTCCAAAGGCCCGGGATTGGGAAAATATCCCTATTTTGGACAATGACCACCAAGTGAGAATGGAACATGACTTAGGACAAGAATGTATCCCCATCAAGGAATCCTATTGACAGATACAATCAGATTCTTAGAACGAGGCTCATACTCTGGCAACATCATACGATTATCATTAGGTTCTAAAAGCTATCATAGAAAAGAATTATACCCCTTCTAAAATCCCAAAAGGTAGGAAAACATATTCCAACCACAATGCAGAGTGAGTGTCATACTCCGGGACTGTTCAATTCCAAGTGTTCTTAAAGATGTTTGAGACACATTCTCAACAACATAAGGGTCCACCGACTAATCTATTGAAGTGGAAATATAATAAGTTCATTAATGACATAGTAATCATCATGTTAGGGTGTATATGGATTTAAGGGACTACACTCACGACATTCATTGTGGTCAACCTTCTCTCAGAAATATCTTCTTTGGACAATGAAATCATTCCCTTGCCTAAACACCTTCTTATAGAGGGGTGTCTAAAAATCATACATGTTCATATAGATAAGTGATAAAAAAAATAATAGGTACCATCATGTATAAATATTCTCAAAATATTGGGTTTACCTATATATATTACCACATCAATTATCAGTGACACTTAACCACAGACAGTACCCAAGCTAGAGTAGAACCTTATGCGGTCTCACATAGTAATGAAAAATATCTCTGATGAAGAAGTGGTGGACTTGGAGATATGGAGAGTTTTAGCTATAAAAATCCACCCAAAAATTCCTAGAACCATTTCCACTTCCCATTGCGATATCCCCAATGGGTTGAAAGGGATGTTCTAAAGATTTATTAACCACATGATGTTAAACTGCATAGAGTATGTCTTAACCACATGATGTTAAATTTAATAGAGTATGTCCTAACCACATGAAGTTAAACTATTTGTATTATGTCCTAACCATATGAAGTTAGACAATACGAATTATGTCCTAACCAAATGATGTTAAACTTATTGGAATATGTCTTAATGACATGACATTAAAACATTATACAGACTATCCTAACCACATGACGCTAATCATTACAGAGGCAAGGTAGAAGCAATAATTTAAACTACATGGTATACTTCTTCCTTACAAAAGATAATAAAATATAGGGGCCCATTACATCTACCTTCATACACATCATGTGAACCAAGTCCTTGATTAATGAAATTAATTTGCATGGTAACTTAAGAACAATGTGTGGCTTCATTCCTACCATCATAGGTTACATAGCGAAGCTAGAAAAAGAAGTTTTGGTCACTTTAAAAATAATCGTTCACATCAGGTGAACCTCATCCTTATTGAATGATGTGAAGTCACATAGATCCATAACATCCCTCCTCATTCACGTCGAGTAAGCCACATCCTTTTCGCATGACATTTAACTAAACTGATCTACTAGAAATACTTCTTTCTTGATTCAAATTTTTTAAATTAGATACGAATCGATTCCTAGATTCTATATATTAGTTCATCCACTAAATGTTATAATTTTTTTTTATTGTAACCTTAACTATTTGTGTATTATAAGAGAAACCATTTCAATTACTTCTTTCTCACACCGATCATAACTCATGATTGATTAGGGGCTACAGTAAGGGATTCCACTGATGAGAAAAGAATATAAGTACACAAAATGAACATCATGTTCTTGAATGAAGTACTATTAAATTAATACCATGATTCCTTTCCAAATTATGTTAAATTTCATAGTCGAAATCCTTATCTTATTATGTTAAACTTTATATTTATTTTAGAACTACGCATGGAATTATTATCATTATCAATAGATATGTAGTGCTTCCCATACTTCAACCCTTGGTCCCAGCCACAACATCCCCACATTTTCACATATTCCATCCTTATCCTTACTGCATGACATTAAACAGCACATTTCCATTATAAATATGTATGGCTTGATTCAGATTATCACAGGGTATGTAGAGATTCTTGGTTCACCAATCCTTGGCCCAGCTCTAGCAATCAGTGGAAATAATATCCACCTCTATGTATGGTTGAAACATGTGTAGAGTATATCCCATTCAAGAACTATGTGTGACATGATTCAATACCTCATTACATATATAGTGGCATCAGAATTTAAAATGCTGATCCTAGTCAAAAAATAAATATAAAACCTCCACTATTTTTGCACAAATCAGAATTGCATATGACACTTCATTTAGAACTACATGTGACTTTATCATCATCCTCTTGAGATATGTAGTTATTCCCATGCTTCTTTACATGGTCCCAATAGTAAAATTTCTCCACTTTCACATCAGCCCATATATGTCCTTATTGAACGATGCTAAAATACATGGGATTCAAAGAACTATGTTCAAATTGATTACTATTAATATTGGACACATAGAGATGCTAATATTTCCATCAATGGTTCCATATGCAGTCCCCCTTTTCTTGTTTATTATAATGTCCTTACCTCATGACACTAAAATGCCTGGAAGTGCATCCTTACTACTTGACATTAAAACTACACGTAAAATATCCTTATCACAAGATAATAAACTACATAGAACACATCTTTAAAACATGAAATTAAAACTAAATGGAAGAAATATTGTCACCACAACAAGACAATAAACTGGTCATACCATCAACCACTATCATTCCTTATAGATGACCATGAGAGACTTACCCTAGTCAACAGGAGTATGAGGTGCTTCATCCAAATTTTAAAACACTCCAATCCAAATACTTTCATTAATGTCTCGAGAACCTCAGGTAATCTTCCACCATTCATAGACCTTGTAAAGGAAAATACAACTCTTGGCCATGTGTTGATACTAACATAGTGGGGCTTAGACACCCCTTACCAGAGACATCTCTTCCCAGTTTAAAGGGATTTCTAATCCTTGTGAGCCGAACTTCACCATGGTAGTGTAACGACCCTAAATTTTTGAATAAATTCTGTTTACTAAATTCATGTCTTATTTTATTTTATACTAAACAAAACTATTTCATTTAATAAAATGTGTATAATTAAAATAAGACCATTTGGTTTCAACTGTTATATGATTGTTGGTCAATATGACCGTTGGAAACTAAATGTAGCGATTATTGTCTATAAATACAATTGATCTTGATTAATTAATATAGAAAAAAGATTTGATTTCCCAATCCAGCAGTCTTGGGCTGATTGAAGCCCATCTAACGGAATTTGAAAAGGTGGTAGCACCTTTGGGATTTTCTCTAGACCAATCCCATGCTGAACATCATCGTGTGAAGCTGGAACGGAATCGCCTTCGTGAGAAGTTCAAGCTGATAGAAATCACTACTTGGGAAATTTTGGCCGAGCCGCCTCAAGATTCTATCACCCTAGAACACCTTAATCTTAGGTCCTTTGATGGTGTTATAAGGGGTTATGTAATGAGACTGTAACTTCTTTGTGTTATCCTTTGATTTAAATAAAAATTGTGATGTCTTCTTATGGTGAAGTTTGTGAATTTTCAAATGTTCGGATAAATATAGTACGCATATTATTGATGAATTTTAGAAAAAGGATATTTTAAAATATTTATGTAAACCTTAAATAGTTAATAATGTGTAATGATTTTAAAAAAATGTCTTCTACTACTGTGTTCAATATGAAATTTAGAGTCTAATAAGATCAACTTAATTTTTAGTGATTATTAAATTATGAATAGTGATTTTATGCTTATGATTTGTAATGTTACTAAATGGATTAAGTAACATCACTTAAGGAATTATTAATATAATTTAGGCACCTTGATTAAGTAATGTGATTCAATAAAATTGGTAAATAACTGCTTCAGAAATTATTGGTTAAGTATTAGTTTTTTTGGGTGAATGGCGTTTTTAATTAGAAATTAATTTATAAATATTTAGAAAATTATTTTCATAAAATGGAGTTCATTTTCTAAATCAGAGCATCGATATTTGGTTAAGGTGAATTTTTGGGATTTTTCTGAAACAGATGAATTTTATGTGAATAGTGTTTTTATTTGAAAATTAAATTAAAAATATTTAGAAAATTATTTTCATAAAATGGAGTTCATTTTTGAAATCAAATCATTTATATTATTTCAAGGTGAATTTTTTGGATTTTTTTTGAGAAAGTTGAATTTTCGGTGAATAGTGGAAATACAGTTTTTGAGTTTCGGGTGTATAATGACATCATTATGGATGTAATAATTATGAAATAATTCTGGTCGACTTATGAATATTATGATAAGGTATGAGGTGTCCCAAGTGGCCAATACTATGGGCAATCCCATGGTTTTTCCAATACCACCGATGAGGTGTCCCTTGGCAATTAATACTTTGTCCCCTCACTTCTCCAATAATTAAGAATCCTTTCCTCTTTATTTTCATTTCCAAATCCTCCTCAATGAAGTAATGGTCTCATTACCTCCCAATTAGTCCTCAAAATGTGACCTCAATCATCCCTATGTCCTGACCTTCATGCCCTCGAAGTTACTCTTCAAGGTAAGGGATCCTATCACCCTCCTCTTTTATGCCATGGCTTATTTTAGGATGTTTCTTCTAGTTTCCATCTATTTTTGTTGAGGGTATGTTCATATATGTTCTAATTACATTCCATTTCATGTCTAATTGTTGATAGAACATTTCTTCTCTCATCAATTTGTTTTCTGAATTTTTATGTGACGCCGCTAGGCTGAGGAATTTTTTGTAAAAGGAATCACGTATTCTCTTTTCTTTCATGTTTTCTTTTCATGTGGTATGTCATTAAAATTTCCATAACATGTTCTTATGTCCATTTTATTCTGTATTTATACTAAATTATATGTTATTTATGATTGTGTTATTCCTGTACCCTCTCTTTTCAATGTTCTCTAAAACCATATTATATAGTCGTTATGCTGCAGAAATGTCATCTCAAAATTTCTATCTCTTTCTCTCAAGAAATTATATTGTTCATTTATTTGAATACCCAGAACTATTTAGTTTTTATGGGTATTCATAAATACATAAAAATTATATATTCGATTCTATAATTGTAATACATATAACCCTCACTACCTTTCCACGGGTTATAAATGACATAATGATCTCATTTATATGTACTTTTTTAACGTCACAATTTTGACATGAAACCCATTTCTTTGACTTTATTTGGGTTATTTATGAAATGTTTGATTATGATCTATGTGTATCACATGAAAGTAAACACATATTAAGGGTGCACCCTAATAGGGATCCAATGCATTGGGTATAGAATTAATCTCTAGAGATGACAAGTTTTACGATACCTTGGCGAAAAACCTTGGTAATTTTTATGACACCTAGGTGATGGACCCTGGTGATATGTTCATGAATGTATAAATGAAATTTTGTATCCACATATTCAAGTTATGTTCCAAGTTATTTTATTTATGATATTCCTATTCTTCCATTGCTCATGTCTTCACATTTTTATTCAAGTTCTTATTGATATCACAATTATATTGACACCCTTGTTTACCCTTACTGGGCCTTCTGCTCACCCTTTCCTTTGATTTCTATCTCCAGGATATGATATGTAGTAACTTTATATAGGATTAATTTTTGATGAATCAATATAGGTGATTTAGAATAATGATTATGTTGTTTTTATGTATTATGATTTTGATTTCCATGACACTAGACTTTAAAGATCCTCTATTGGTAAAATGTAATGAAATGTTATGCAATAAAAAGGCAGGATGCTATAGTTGGTATCAAAGTGTTGTTTAGTTATTTATGAAAATTAGGATATGAAAAAATTAGTAAGAACCCTATTGAGAAGTTTAAATATAAGAAATATCCCTGGTATTTTGTTGAGTATTGAGTAAGTGGTTTATCAAGCAAATATATCCATGTCTGGATATGAGCAGGTAGAGGTGGCTCTGGAACAGATGTACATAGGGGTAAAACCCAAAAACAACGCTTTGAGATAGACTCGAATGGGAACTGGTACACGGCAATGGGCCTTGTGAAACTCTTTGTTACGACACTCATGGGAGATATGTTTGGTTAATCACAAGATTGTTATTAATCATTATGAAGGAATTATAGAAAAATGTAATTCTCTAAGAATGAAGTTTTAAGACATCAATTCTTTTTTAGTTAAAATATTTGTAAATTAAATAAGTTTCTCATGAAGGGTTTACTCTTTTATAAAATGACCCCATCATCTAGGAATACATTGACTTATTTCTCGAGGAGTTACCCGGACCTCCCCAGAATGAGAGGTAGAGTTCTACATTGAACTCGTACCTGGATCTCATCTGATGTCAAATACCCCCTATAGGATGGAAAATGAGGAGAAAGAGGAATTAAAGAAAAAACTCCAAGATTTTTTGGAGAATGGGATTATCCGACCAAGTGTGTCTCCTTAGGGATCACCAGGTCTCTTTGTGAAGAAGAAGGATGGATCGATACAACTATGCATTGACTATAGAAAACTGAATGGGATCACAGTGAAGAAAAAATACACTCTTCCAAGAATTGATGACTTATTTGACCAACTTTGTGGGACTCAATTCTTCTCTAAGATTTATCTTCATTATGTTTATCATCAATTGAGGGTGAAGAATGATGATATTCCAAAAATTTCCTTCCAATCAAGATATGGGCATTATGAGTTTGTTGTTATGCCCTTTGGACTGACTAATTCACCTACTATCTTTTTGAATCTAGAATAATTTGATTTTAGAAACTTATGTTTTATCAAATTGATATCCTTTGTATAGGAAAATGATTTTGTGATTAAATGATAGAGGTTATTTTGGAAGATGTTTTCTCTTTTGGAGTACTATATGCCTAAGGGAAATAAAATACTACATCATTTAAATTGAGATGGAATGGTTGAATTCGTTTTATAAATTTATGTATTTATTGTGGATATATGGTGATTTGGGTTATTTTTGGAAAATGATAATCCTAGTATAAAGAATATGTGAATAGGTTAATTACACTTTAGTACGAGACTTTAATAGTAGTCGATGTTATTTGGAGATAAATGATAAGATCTATTGGAGAAGACTATGTGATTAAATACTTCTGAGTTTTGGATTCCAATCTTAGTTTGGATTATTTTGAAGAATTTTAAGGATGATTATGTATGGAATGGTCTTTCTAGAACTTTCGGTACTTTTGTTGAATTTTGGAGATTAATAGTCATATTTCTATTTATAAAGTATTATCTGTTTTGGGGGTTATATTATCTTGTACTAACCATTTTAGTTTTAGTTAATGACTATAGAAAAGGTAAAAATATAGTTATTCTTTTGTGGATTATGTGATTCTCTAGAAGTTGATTCTTGTGCCTTTGATGAGACCAAGTCCTTTTTAATTCTCATTGTACGGAGAAAAGATTAATCATGATGGAAACTTATTAAGGGATGAAACTCTAATTGAAGGTAAATATATATCTTTATGTTTTTATTCTATATAGTAAATGAATTCCTCAAAATTGTGAAAAGGAGCATAAAACAAAAATGTTCTTGGTTTACGTTTTTTTCTGGGTAATCAAAGACCATTTAACAAATCTTAAGTTTGTAATCATCTTGTTGTTAATTTTCCCTTAATCATTTTTTCTATCACTCTCCATAAGAATATGACCCTTTTTTTTCTCTTCCATATCCTTGTTTTCCTACATGGAATCCTAGTATGGGTTAACTCGAGTGACATTTGTACTTCCATTTCATTCTTCTAAAGTAATAGTTTTACTGACTCTTTTTCGGATGTGGGACTTTCAATGAAATTTCCAATCCCAATTTTTAAAACTGAGAGGACACAATTTCTTAAGGGGGGAATAATGTAATGACCCTAAATTTCTGAATAAATTTTGTTTCCTAACTTTCTGTGTTATTTTATTTTATACTCAACAAAACTATTTCATTTAATAAAATGAGTATAATTAAAATAAGACCATTGGGTTTGAATAGTTATATGACCATTGGTCAATATGACCTTTGGAAACTAAATGTTGCGATTATTGTCTATAAAAACAAGTTATCTTGATTAATTAATATAGAAAGAAGATTTGATGGCCCCATCTAGTAGTATCGGGCCAATCGAAGCCCATATGACAGAACTTGGGAAGGAGGTAGCACCTTTGGGATTTGCTCTGGACCAAACCCAATCCGAACATCATCCTGTGAAGCTGGAATGGAATAGCCTTCACGAGAAGTTCAAGCTAATAGAAATCACTACTCGGGCAATGTTGGCCAAGCCGCCTCAAGATTCTATCACCCTAGCACACCTTACTCTTAGGTCCTATACTGGTGTTATAAGGGGTTATGTAATGAGACCATAACTGCCTTGTGTGATCCTTTGATTTAAATAAATATTGTGATGTCTTCTTATGGTGATGTTTTTGGATTTTCAAATGTCCGGATAAATATAGTATGAATATTATTGATGAATTCTAGAAAACAGATATTTTAAAATATTTATATAAACCTTAAATAATTAATAACATGTAATGATTTTCAAAAAATTTTCTTCTACAGTTGTGTTCAGTATGAAATTTAGAGTCTAATAAGATTAACATAATTATTTTGAATAGTAAATTATGAATAGTGATTTTTTCTTATTATTAGAAATGTGACCAAATGTATTATTTAACTTCACTTAAGAAAGTATTAATATAATTTAGACACCTTGATTAAGTAATGTGATTCAATAAAATAGGTAAATAACTGTTTCATAAATTATTGGTCAAGTATTAGTTTTTTTAGGTGAATACTGTTTTTATTAAAAAATTAAATTAAAAATATTTAGGAAATTATTTTCATAAAATGGAGTTCATTTTTGAAATCAGAACATTGATATTTGGTTAAGGTGAATTTTTGGGGTTTTTCTGAAACTGTTGAATTTTCAGTGAATAGTGTTTTTATTTAAAAATTAAATTTAAAAATATTAAGAAAATTATTTTAATAAAATGGAGTTCATTTTTGAAATTAGAGCATCGATATTTGGTTAAGGTAAAATTTTGGGATTTTTCTAAGAAAGTTGAATTTTCGGTGAATAGTGAAATTACAGTTTTTGAGTTTCGGGTGTTTAATGACATCATTAAGGATGTAATAATTATGGAATAATTCTAGTTGATTTATGAATAGTAAGATAAGGTATGAGGTGTCCCATGTGGCCAATAATATGGGAAAATACCATGGGAAAACCCATGGTTTTTCCAATACCACAAATGAGGTGTCCCTTGGCAATTATTGCTTTATCCCCTCACTAGTCCTATAAATACCAAGTCTTTCCCTCATTATTTTCATTTCAAAATCCTCCTCAATGATGTTATGGTATCCTTACCTCCCATGTAGTTCTCCCAAGGTTACCTTAAGCCTCCCAAGATCTCGACCTTCACGCTTTCAAAGTTACTCTTCAAGGTAAGGGATCCTATCCCCCTCCTTTTTTAAGCCATGACTTCCTTTATGTTGTGTCTCCTAGTTTCAATATCTTTTTGTTCTGGTTATGTTCATATATGTTATAATTACTGTCCATTTCATGTCTAATTGTTTATATACCCTTTCTGCTCTCATCTATTTGTTTTTTGAATTTTTATGTGACGCAGCTAGGCTGCCGAATATTTCATAAAAGGAATCATGTCTACTCTTTTTCTTTGATGTTTCCTTTTCATGTGGTATGTCATTAAAATTTCCATACCATGTTCTTATCTCTATGTTTTTATGTATTTATACTTTATTATAAGTTATTCATGAGTGGGTTACTCTTGTACCATCTCTTTTCAATGTTTTCTAAAACCAATGTATATAGCTGTTATGCTACAGAAATTTCATCTCAAAATTTCTATCTCTTTCTCTCAAGAAAATCTATTGTTTATTTATGTGAATACCCAAACCAATTTATTTTCTATGGGTGTTCATAAAAATATAAAAATGATATATATGATTCCGGAATTTACATACATATAACCCTCTCTCCCTTTCCATGGGTTATAAATGACATAATGATCTCAGTTTTATGTACTTTTTAAACGTCACGATTTTGACATGAAACCCATTTCATTGATTCTATTTGAGTTATTTATGAAATTTTTGTTTATTATATATGTGGCTCACATGAAATTAAACACATATTAAGGGTGTTCCCTGATAGCGCTCCAATGCATTGGGTATAGAATTAATCTCTTGATATAACAAGTTTTACGATACCGTGGAGAATAACCTTGGTAATTTTTATGACACCTTGGGGATGGACCTTGGTGATATGTTCCTGAATGTATAAATGAAATGTTGTAGCCAAATATTCAAGTTATGTTGCAATTTCATTTATTTATGATATTCTTATTCTTCCATTGCTCATGTCTTCACGTTTTTATTCAAGTTCTTATTGATATCACAAGTGCATTGACTCCCTTATTTACCCTTACTGGGCCTTATGCTCACACTTTCCTTTGATGTTTATCTCCAAGATATGATATGCAGTAAATGTACATATTATGAACCTTTTATGAAGCCTTACAGGTGGTTTAGAATAATTTTTATTTTGTTTTCATGTATTTTGATCCTTATTTCCAAGAAACTAGACTTTAAAGATCCTCTGTTTGTAAAAATGTAATGAAATGTTATCTAATAAAAAGATGGGATGCTATAGGAATAACCCAAAAACTCACCCTATTTGTTTCATCCCCAGTGTGATTGTTAAATTACATTTATCGTGACCCAAAAACCTCAATACACAATTTACAACATCTTCATATCCTTCTCTAAAGGATGTTGGAGTACTCTTGTCCCTGAATTTCTATATTAGGATCTTATGTATCATACCCCATATTATGTCCATGTACATCATTAACCGAAATTGCATACACATTGGTCAAAGCTATGAATTATTAAACTATATCTTAAAATTTTCAAACTTAGAATACCTTAATATTCTATGTGATAGAGGTACAACACTTTTCAGGTTAAAAACCTGTAATGGGGGGCCTGAGTAAAATTCATGTCTTCTCTCACTGAAGTATTATTCTCTAGTGTTTAGAAAAAATGTCGAATATAAAAAAAGAAAACATAAAACAAATAGGAAATATATTTTAACTCTATTAAAATCCATGATATTCTCACTAGACCCATAGTCTAAGAAATAGACCGAGTAATGGTTATTTACATCTCCTCACGAAGTGAATGTGTTCAATAGGCGATGGTGCAACTTCTAGGGTGCATGTGACATTTTTTAATATTACATTTTTCCTAAATAAAACATCATTATTATATGTTCTTGGGGTCATCAGAAACCATTCAAATCTCTTATAATGGGAAATTGATATCATTATTCGGTCATTATATTGACACAGAGGGGAACAGACACTCCAACTATAGACGTATTGGCCTTGTATAAATGGTTTTATAATCCTTATGGTCCTACCGTCACTATAATAGAACTTAACACCTCAAAATTTTCTCAACCTCATCCAGTATGATTGTACCATATCATTACTCATGTCCCAAAAAATTTGGACCATTCTTGTTGAATTATATACATTACAATTATGTTGGATTTTACACCCTTGACATTAAGTCACTATGTTTTGCATCCATTCTCAAAGAATAAGTGTGCCACTCCATTCCCAAATATTTTTTTCGCCCACACCACATGATTCTAAACCACAAGAAATAGGGATATAGATTCACATTCTAGAGCTAAGTATCTATAGGGTTCCAAGTCCCTTTTTGGATAGCTGTTATTCTACTGAAATTCATTGGTTATGTTCTTGAGTCTTAGAAAATCCTTTATAGCCTCTAGAATGGAGAAAAGATATCTCCTGGTTTGGACATGTTATTGCTAGAGAATGTATTAGACAAACAAAATAGGGACATTTTGGCCTAGTATAATAAGATTTCTAATAATAGTTATCCCTAACAATATCATGGTGGATCCGAACATATCAAAGTGTTATGGGAAATACCCTACATGTCTTCCCCATCCCATATTCATAGAATAAATATTTTGGGTTATGACTTACATCCCCCATATTCCAACTATCTAGGTAGACCAATCATACCTACTATTTCTCCCTCAACCCATATTACATCTATAAATATTCCACAACCCTTTGATAAGAGTGCAGACCCATTCATTTGGACATGCTATGAATAAATAAGGGATTTGACGCACAAACTAAAGGCATGTCCTCAATTCAAGAAAGGAACTCCAATCCTCAAGATCCCTAACAACACCATAGGGGACATCAACACTATATAATGTTTTGATTCATACATGATCTTCCTATCCCATATTCTATCTTCAAAAATCTTATATGAGATAGAAGAACTTAAACTACAGTGCATCAAAGGGTCGATCTAGAAGAACTTAAACTACAAACAATAAATTAAATGAGGAAGAATACCTTAAACTATAGCACATCAAAGGTTTGAGCTAGAAGACGTTAAACTACAACACAATAATAGTACGATATGGAACACATTTAACTATAACACATCGAAGGTCTATGCAAGAATACCTTAAAATAATACATTTAAAAGGTCTAAGATAGAATACCCCAAATAATAGTACATCAAAGGTTTGAGCTTGAAGACCTTAAACTACACGACATCAAAGGTACCTTCTAGAATATCTTAAACTACATTAAAACAAATGAAAGATCTAGAAGACATTAAACTATAAAACATCAAAGGACCATACTAGAACACAATAATACAATAGCATAATAAAGTTTTTTACTAGAAAAACTTAAACTAGAACACATCAAATGTATGATCTAGAGGACCATAAACTGAAGTATAGAAAATGTTAGAGCTATAATTCGTTAAACTAAATTGTAAAGAAAATTCTGATCTAGAAGATCCTAAACTGTAGAACTCAAAAGGTCTAAGCTAGAAGACCATAAACTATCGTAAAACATGGTCTAAACTGTAATACCTTAAACTATAGTACAACTAATGTATAATATAGAATACCCCCAAACTATATTGCATCTAATGTTTGACCTAGAATAACCTAAAATGTAGTACAATTATTTTCTTGCTTGAAAGACTATAAGACAACAAAATTAAATAGAAAAACTGCTTGTGAGGTTGAAAACTAGATAAGGTAATCCAAGGAAAAATTCACACTTCTTCTTGATGTGAACACATTTTATGTGATCTAAGAAATTTTGAGAATTTATAAGAGGGAATAGGAAACAATCATGTCTTGTAAAAACTAGTAAGATTGAGGGCTTAGAAAAATCCACATCTATCCCCACTATCTCTTCCACAATATAATTCATAGGAAAATGTTACGGAAAGAACAAAAAAAAAGATAAAACGCTTGTGGGGGCACCATATGGAATTTGGAAAAATATTAAGACACCTATAATATGATCACTATTTGATCAAAATCACCAACATCTTTAGTCCTTCTCTATTAGCCATGAAATTTTGAGGCAGCCAATAGAGGCCTCTATACGCTCCATTCGATGACAACAATAACATTCCCAGGATACCCTTCTAGCACCTCAAAGACATCACATGATCAAACTCTAATCATGAAACCTTAGAATGTAAAATAACTGAAGACACGGTGATAATTTCAGCACCCGCAAACCCTTCCACCTTTGACGTATTTTCATCTAATCTAAACTGAAATTCTCTAGATCATGTGATTCCATAAAAAAGAAATACTAGTATCACATGATCAGATAAAAATATTATACGATAAGACCTCCACCTTCTAACTAGAACATGAGAAACTCTTCCAATGAAAAAAGGAATATGCTTCAGGATGACATTGCCTATATGTACCGTGACCCCATCACGAAAATAAGTTGTAAAAAGGAAGGGAGAGAGAAATATGAAAAATAAGAAGTAGTAGAACATCAAAGAAACTCAAGGTCCAACCAGTGCCTTTAGATATCTTCTCTAGGTAATTATAAGGGCCCCGTCATGAGAAATCATCTTGAGATTGTAACTTCAAGAATTAATCACATGATCATATGAAGATCTTTTGATTTCATGGAAGAATAACACCAAACATACTCTCTAAAAAATTGATTCTCCACATGGCCTAAAACCCACTAAACCTATTTGAAAGTTCCAATGTTGGACCTCTTTGGGATCATTTGATCAAACAATGATAGAACCTCATGAGGCATGATAATGAATACCCTCCCCTGAATGCACAAGATATCTAGAATATGTCTGTAGACATGAATCAATAGAAAGGATGATGGTGAATTAATGAACATTTAGCATCATGATTCTCGAGTGACACCTTGGAAGAAAAAAATTCAACACACTATGTATCATTATCCCCTATTCATGAAAAGGATGTGCGGAGGATGTGAACCCCTTACCTGATGGAGGGTGAGTAGTCCTTGATCGAGAGTCATTTTCTGCATATATGACACAGACGGAAATTCCTAACATACATCCACATAGTCCCCTTCACGATCTCTTAGATATCATTGGAACACTATCATGCCTTGCATAGGTGAGGATTAAGAAAGAACCTCCATACCATAATGAGTTAAGAGGACATACCCAGAGTCTCATGATGACCCTATCCTAATCTCATGAAATAGATGCAATACCCATCATGAGGCCTTATGAAGGCCACGAGGTTCGAATACGATTATGTATCATGAGTACACCAGTCACCATGCAAGTATTTTTAGTGGTGTGAACACCCATGGACATACTCTCGACCATGTTTTTCACATACCATGTACCTTCATCCATGAACATAGATGCCTTAATACATAGTTTACATTCATGAAAACAAAACCCCTCATAAGACTATCTAGGTTCATGCGAATATAATAAAGAACCGAGTGTCATATGAATCCCTCATGCAGATATTTACCTGTATATATATATGACCTTGAACCACAAGAGAAATCATGGGAAATCCATTTCATGGTCATTCACCCCTCTTCATTGGAAAATAAATTGTATATATAGACTTATGGTATGATCCCATTTGATGTAAAGTTGAATAATTTGGATGACTACAAAATCCTAAACATATCCACGAGAACCTAGTGTATGAATAGATTAAGGAAACGTGATCAAAAGATCCGTCATGGGACCCACAGTGTAATTAGAAAACTTCTTACATATCAAATTGATCATGAAATAGGCCTTAGATTAGTCATATTGATCTCATAGAGGCCCCTTGACATGTCAGCATTATCAGGAAACCACCTAAAGACAAGTCATGTTTACCATGAGACAGATCCTTAACATGTCTTTATTATCACAAGACAATATCTGGACATGTTAGGATGATCTCAATAAATCTTATTGACATTTCATCATTGACATGTGTCTAACGGAAGGCAAGTTAGGACAATCATGCGGTAGGGCATGTTCATGTCCAATTTGATTAGGCACAAGACCTAAAACATTTCTTCTTTGGTCATGTGACACATCTTGGTCATTCCCACTTCACTCATGAAAATTAATATGATAAAAGTCAGTTGATCAGGCACAAGACCCCTAACACGGCTTATTTGGTTATGTAAAGCATCATGGACATGTGTGATTCACCCATGAGAAGACATACAAGGAAGGATAATTGATCAAGAAGACACCCTTGAATGTGTACACCATGTCATATTGGTACCCAAAATATTAGTAAAATGATTAATATGTGTCTAGAGGATAGTCTAGACATTTCATGTAAATCTATTAAAACTTGTCAAATTTTTTCAGCATACCCATTTGTACTCTTTCCATGTGGACATCAACTAAAAACCTTCAGCCACATTCCCCTCTTATAAGGGAAAATCCTATGATTAGATTGGGTTATGAACTCATGCAACCATACCAATGTCAATCTCTCAGATGAAACATTCATGGTTATCACTATCTCTCTATAATTCATCATAAGATAAATAATTTGTATTCCATGGGATGATTCAGTGCATAATCACCGATCACTAACATAATATAATTTGTTCCCTATGAAATATAAAACCTCAAGGGGTAATCCCTGACTAATTTCACAACCTCAGTGCATAAGCCGAAATCAATATGGCATCCATCCTAGTATAATCCTTATAAATTCTTGAGACCTCAGGGATAACAATATTTTCATCAAGTATAATGACACGCCTATTCGCATAAGTAGGTTATTGTATTATAGAAGTATGATAAATCTAATTCCTTCCCCAATTGGGATACATAGGATTCTTTCCCAATGCTCGAGCTCCAAATCATATCATCCATGATATGGGTTATCATACTCCTCCAAGGTAAACATTAATGTACAAGACCTGAATATATTTGGTAACATGTACTATGTCCCATATACCTCTATCTCTTATTTCTCACATTGAGTATTACTCACATGGGATTTAAGTCTAGTAAATATTATATCATAAGAATATTAAGAATTTACCTAATGAAGTCTGACCATTAGGATGTATGTTTGATTTCATATCAACTCCATTAAAAGGAAGATATTCCAAATAAAAAAAATCTAGGGATGTCTCATATGTCTGTGTCCCGCCTAGGGCCTCTATCATCATATCTCTCATGACATAGATGACCATTAGTAGAAATCCACATAATATGATTCATATTTTAAATTGGATACATAAGACACATTATTGAGGTCTTGTCTTGATATTCATATCCTTATTGCATGATGTTGAAATTCATGGATGAGTCTAGTTGCATGACCTTAAATAATTCCAGGTGAACTATGTGGGGTTTGATTCCTATTTTAATAGGGTAAATAAGAATCTTTAGAGTCATTCAATCCCATCTCAATGACACTAACTGACTTTATGGATGATAATTAGCTCCATAGAGTTCAATGATGTCCATAACCCAAATCATAAATAATAATTTAGATAGCATTATATAACCTATGATATGCCCACAATTGTTCCTATCTACATATATTCATAATCATGAATTGAAACAGGGTTAATGATCCACTCATCAGGGTCTAGGATGTATTTCAGGAACATAACTTTAATATATAATAGATTCCTAGATTAGGAAATAATCCCCCCAAGGGTGAGATGAGCCTGATATCTAATACTTTCGAAAAATGCGAGTCCCCATGACTTTATAGGCCTGAAAACCCAGAAGACCACTGGACTTTGAAAAGAAGATCTGTACCAAGATAAGGATGACGGAACATTTGTTAATTTTTGGGAAAGATTAATCAAATGGAAAACCTGATGTGAGTGTTTTAGTGAGTCCTTTAAACCCCCCTATAATCAAACCGTCATGAGAAACCCATTCAGCGCCATAAATCCTGATGAAACATGAGCAATGGATTTAATGGAACAAATAATATTTCATGATCATTTTATATACACACCTTATTATTCTACCACCAGTACCTTATTGAATGAACCATATAGTGATAGCAATAGATGTGGTTTCCTTATTTTCTTGAGGGAGGTTTTTTTAGGCCAGAATTGATTCAAAGGTTATATGTAAAGGTTATTCACCTTGCAAGTACATGCTTTAGTTCCATTGAATTATGATAAGGTGTCCCTCATCCATTAATACCACATATGAGGAGAAATATTTCATGATTTCCTGGAAAATTTGTATGATGTTTACCGAGGTAGATAAATAATGTTAGGTTGAGCTTCTTCCTTCAGATATTTAGCTAGAACTTTCCAAATATTAAGTTGAATCATAAATATAATCATACCAAAAGGATCAGCATGTGAAACTCACCCCTGTTGTAGCATGTAAACCTACGTTAGAAGTTGTAAAGGGTTAAGGGTTGATAACTGAGTTAGTTATTCTAGGAAAGGGTATTTCCCAAAGGAAACCCCTTATTTCTTATGTTTAGAAGAATTAATTTAGGTTCGAGGGTCCAACCCCTCAAAAAACTAGCCACACCCCCATAGAATGAGATATTGATTCATCTTCCCTAGTGTCCATATCCAAAAAGGGTACTTTTAGGTTGGATTTGGTAATGGAAGATGGTCTATAGGGTGGTGAATAAACCAAATAAAAAATTTAAATAAATATATTAATTAATTAAAATAATTATCAATGTTAATTATTGAGGTTAATTAGTAGAAGAAAAATTAAAGAATGCAAGGATGTTTTTATAGTGGTGTGGTCTGATGTGGGTCTACTCTACTAGCATTCCTCTATACTCAGCGAGAGATACATGAGCACTAAAAAAGATTTTTACGGGGTAATACTAATGTAATTATGACACAGAATTTTGTATGGGGAATCATAACCATTACAACATGACTTTAAACACTGAGTGTCACAACCTGAATAGTACTAAAATTAGATATAGGGAGTCAAAACCATTAGATTCTTACTATAGAATTAAGAATTAAAAACCTAAAAAAATGGAATAAAAATAATTCTTTTGTGAGCAAAATAATAAATAGAAAAACAGAGTTCATTTGAGAGGAGGGAAAATTTTTTTAGATTCAGAACCAGATGAATGATGATAAAAAAGGTAAGAACGAGTAGTGGTTATTGAGGATTAGATCAGATTGTCTCGTCAAGGTATTTTTCATCAAAGAATAATTAATTCATCCCTTAATAGATCATGAATGTGATGAAATAGAGTCTTATAGGATGTTGTACATCGAACAACAGATTCAAAGGTCTCATCACTTTCTCTTTGAAAAAATAGAGTATCAAGAATTTATACATGTGTCTTGCAATTTCTATCTTGACGTCTTTTTAATTCTGTAAAAGTTAAAGATATATATATATATATAGAATATATTCATTAGTTATAGTAGCTGTGAATATTTTGGATTTTCGAAATAAATTGAGTCAAGAGAGTTTAGAAATATCTCCATAAAAATATAATTGTTTCCTCTTTATTTTTTTAGAATAAATCATAAAAAGAATTTAATTTTTTTGAGAAAGTCTTCAAACAATATATCCAAAACATCATCATATATGAAAGATTTAAAACATGGGTTTAAATCCAGTCAAAACCACTTTAAATTTAGTCCAAACTATTCTAGAAAACTCGCAGACAAAATTGAATGTGAATTCAATAAAAATTGAATTTAAATAAAATTGAAACAATCAAATTTATTTGAAAAAAGGAATTAAAATAATATATTAAATTTTATCTTTTAAAATTCCAATAAAAAATTTAAAACTCTTCGATCATAATCCTTATATTTAATATGAATTTATTCAATAGAAAAAACCATTTAAAATAATCCATATATATGCAGATATTCAATTTTTCGCAAAAACACACGGAATAAACAGAATCTTGAGAAATGAACAGTAACTTAACGTAAGGGTGATGAACATTAACGTATCATAAGGATAATTAACTCGGACGTATTGCTGATGAACCATACATTTTCACTATTCATGAATAACAACGTAGTTCATGGGTGATGAATAATAACGTAATGCTGATGAACTATAATTTTCCCTATTCATGAACAGTAACATCGCTTATGGATGATGAATAGTTAAATAGGGTTGATGAACCATAATTTTCACAATTAATGAATAATAACATAGCATAAAGATGATAAGGTAATATTTTGGGGAAACTATTTGATAAAAAATTATCAAAATTTGGGAAATTAATAGGTTTAATATACTTATGTTGTTGGGGTAATAGATGGAGGATTTATTTTGAGAAATGTTAGTTAGATATTATTTATTGCCTTGTAATGGATTATAAATTAAATAAAAATGTGACCACCAATAGTTTTTTTGAACTTATATTATTTTTGACATCATGATATATACTGACTAGTGTGTGACTTCATGAAAAAGTCATCAATACATTTGATGGTTAAAATTGAGTTATTTTTTAATGGAATAGATAATAATAGAATGGTTAAATTCCTTAGAGAGTATATATGTTTTTATAGAGGTTTGTTATGTATAATATGTGATTAGGTTACATAGAGTCTAGTGTACCTGATTGTTCAAATGATCAGTGTTTTATAATAAGAGAAAAGTAACTTTGTGTTGGTAAAACAATGATGTAATTTTCATATTAGAACTTATATACAAAATGACTAATATTTTATGAATACCCTCACCGAATTTCATAGGTTATGAATAATTAAAAATATGAGGACACAATTTTTTATGGGTGATAGAGTTTAATGACCCGAGATGTTAATATTTTTTGTTCTAAAATAAAGTCAAATATGCTTGACTATTTTATCCTCACAAAACATAAAAATAAAAAATCTATTTGTTTAGAATATTTAGTCATTAATATTGGATTAGAATTAAAGAATAGGTGTAATCAAATAATGAAAAATATTAATATATATTTATATATAATAGTTATTTAAACACATTTACTTTATTCATTGTTTGGTTTACAAATTGACCTTTTCATGAACCATGTTTGATAAAAAAGGAAACTATCTTTATTTTTTTATTATTTTATTAAATTATAATATTTTATTAATTTATATGTTTTTTATTTTTTAGAAATTATGAATTAGAACAAATATTATTTTAGATTGTTTTCCCTATAAAAATATTTTGTAGTAAGATTTATAATTATACTTAAATATTAAATTTATTTATCATATATTGTTAATTTTAAATAATAATATTAATTTTTTTGTTTTATAATAATAATATTAGCTTAGGATAAATTTTTTTGACTTGAATAAAAAGAATTATTTTTTAGTGAATACTTCAAATTATTGTTTTTAAAAATACCGTTACTTTTATGATATTGTTAATATGTATGTATAAAGTTTAAATTCATGATACAAGCTTTATGAGAGAAATTTCTTTAATAATTATATAATCATTTTATAACAATTTTTTTTTAATTTATAGACCTGCATTTGAAATGTGATAATTTAAAATATATTTTTTTAAAAAATTAATTATTAAAATATTGTTATATTATTAGTTTAAAATTAAGTTTATCATGTTTATCAATTTAAAAATATTAATTTATTTTAAAATTTTCAATCATTAGGTGAAAATTAGTTAATAATTTTCGTTTTAGTTTTTATCATAATGAATATGTCACCTTTGGTATAAATGTTATACCATGATAAATGAAAAAATGTAAATAGTTAATATCTAAGAGTAAAAGACCATACAAATGACTAAAACATATGTGGCAATGTTTGGATTTGAACATCTAAAAATCCTATCAGTTTTAATATCTATTATATATCAATTTTGGAGCCACATTATTTGAGAGATAATTCACAGTATTGATAATACTTGGGTATTTACAAAAATTTAATACTTTTTCACTATTAAATGTGACAATCATATCATCCCTTGTCCTAAAAAACTAAATAAAATATATTGTCTAAAACTAACTAAAAATCATTCTGAAACACTTCTAGACACCATATAGTTGTTCTGTTCATCTAAAAAGACCCCCCAAAAGATTATCCCCCATCACAAAGGTGATAATTCATGTGTTGATGTTTAAATTTTCAAGATATCATAGTCAGACTCCCTCATAGGGTCATGCTCTCTCTCGTCATCGATGGCCTAGGGCATAACCGCGCCATCACATTCTCTCCCTAGCCCTTCCTATCTTGGGGGAGGTTGATCTTCCCACACCCTCGTCATTTTCCCGTGTTCTCTTATTCTCCCCTTTCACTGACCCAACTACCCTTCCTAATTTTCCATCAATTGATGTTTTCCCTAAGGTTCAATCATTTGAAAATCGAGTTCCATTGGTTCTTCTTTCTTCCCATGAGTTAACTAGAGCTTCAACAATGTTGGATCTATCATTGGTTGCTTGATTCGAGAATTGTCACCCCTCTTTGGATGCCTTCGACCGATTCGTATCGTTTTCTTGGATGCTGCATGATCAAGAAATTATAGGGATTTTGGATTCGAGGCACTTTATAATCTATTTTGTGAATGAGGAAGATCTTATCTCTAACTTGGATCATGATCCACTGTTTCTTCCAGGTTTCTAGTTTTCCCTCTTTCTATGGTCGTTTGAATTTCATTTGATGTGCAACACTCTTTTTTCTTCAATTTGGATATCCTTCCCGGGTCTCCCTTTACCTTTTATAAATCTGGTGGTTCTTCACTTGATTGGAAAAATGGTTGCAAGTTTTCTCTGCTCAGGCCTTCTCACTCGTGCTATGTGTCATCTTTTCTCTATGAGGTTTTTTGTTGAAGTTGATGTATCCAAGAACCCGCGGGGTGTCATATGCATCGGGTTCGAATGAGAATTGTGCTTGTTTTAGAAGGTATGCTATGAATAGTGGGTTGCTTTCTGTCTGTCTTGCAAGCGTCTCAGCCATGAACCTGGAAAATTCTAGCATGTTTTGTTTTATAATTCTAGGGTGGTCCTGCTTTCTTTAAGAGAGGATCAGCCCATACAGGAAGCCATTGAGGTCTCTGGTAATATTTCTCATGTATTGGATCATTGGAGTAGTGGGAAACTGATACTTTCATCTACCACCCAGAAGGAGGGGGGACTAAGCAACCATCCCACATATGCAGAAGCTCTGAAATCTTTTTCCAATTCTCTCCAAGAGGTCATGGCCTAGGAAATATCTTTAACGATGTTGGATCTACCAAAAAAAGATGGAGGTTACTATAGAACATGGGGCTATCTTGAGTTCAGTGAACAACCCATGTTCAGTTAAGGTCTCAGAGTGGACAGAATAGGTCCCAGGAGGGGGAAAGATGCCTCCCTCTCCAATTAATACATGTATAGCTAGATGGTCTAGTGGTTCCTAGAACTGTTTTGTGTTGCTGGGTGAAGCTGATCCTCCCGTATTGGAATATAGATCCCCAAATGAGGGGATACATGGAAAGATCCATACTTTACAAGAGAGGTCAAATGATAATGAAGAGGTAAATTAGTCTGCCTGAGAACCTTGGTCCTCGAAAGACAAGGATATGGAAATTGCAGGAGAGTACCTTCGGTCCTCTTCAAATAAATGAAAGAACACCCCGATTGATTTTGATGGGTTTATTCATCATAGTCGGAGGCTGCAGAGACGAAAGGAAAACTCAACCATACCTATTTCTCATTTTATAAGGGCTTCTATCAATGGAATGATCCTTTAAGAGATTTTGGATGTTTTTTCTAACATCTAAATGAATAAGGACGACACTGAATCAGACAACATCCATGAGATTCTCATGCATTGTAATGAAGAAATGCTGTAGGAGTATTTCCGGATCAAGGTATCAGTGGTGGATGCTCATAAAATGTTTAAAAGATCATTGCATGTTGATTTAAATGAAGAACAATCATCTTGGGTAGACAAATAAAAATGGGATTTAGATAAGTGGTTTCAACGAGGGGGAAAAATCATAGAGGATCAGGTGGTGACATGGGACATGATGGAATTTTAAATCAAGTATATCCTCAAGGAAATCCTGGATAAGGATTTCATCTCCATCTAATTGCATCTATTCTAAATAATGGACTATAACCACTTTATTTTTTTCTAGAATGGATTGACAATTTCTTATTAGGTTTAACATCTTCAGTATTTTGAAATGGTTGGTTTCCCACTTTTTACAAAAATTGATTTCAGAAACAACAATATTTTATTTGGGGAGGTATAAATTTCCTATGGCTTCTAACTCATTTATATATCATTATGGAAAATCATTCACCCAAAAATTAAATTAAACCTTTATTAATTGGTTACATCATTATCATTATTATACCATCAAATTATTATAATGATGATAAAAAACAAACTACCTTCTTACATTTTCTTTATGAAAAAAAACTATTAACCGTGCATTGTACAGACTACCCCACTATGATGTAACATGATCATTTTCATTTGGTTCATTTCAATAAAGTATATAATAGTATATTTAATATATATATATATATATATATATTTCCTATTTTAAATTAATGTAGGATAATACATGTTATTCATTTTCCACGTTCTAAGGAAAATTAAATCAGCATCCATATGCATGTCTGGCCAACTACCTCTATGGAATGTTTGATTTCTATTTTAATTTTCTTCACTAAATTTAATTGATTTAAATATTAATGGTTTTATGGGACAAATATTATTATTTTTATATTTTTAATGGTATAGAAATAAACATTCGAAATACTATTTACAATATGATACAAAAAACAACTTTAAAAAATTCAACCTAATAAAAGAGCATTCTAAGATCAAAAAGTGATTTATTTTAATTATGAAGTAAACTAATTTCTGTTATCTTATTTCTATAAAACATTAAAATTATTATATATAATAATAAAAATACAAATAAATCAATTAGCCTTATGTTATAACTATATTACAACTAAATCACTTCACTATCTTCAATTAATTACTCTATGTTCTTTTTGTTGGCTTTGTTGGAGTTAGTTCCCTAGAAGAAAATTTTTTATAACATTATTACATGGTTTCATTATTAAAGAAGTTTCGTGTCATTTTATTATTGTTCTTATTCAATAAATATTTATGAAATAATGTTATAAAAATATATTCCATGTTGAAATTTCATAGTAGTTCCCCACTATATTTTAAAACTAGAGGTACCACGATAATATTAAGGTATATATGTTATTTGGAAAGATGATATTGTCTTATAGAATATTGAAAATAAATTATATCATTGTATTGAGGCTCATGAGGCATGTATACATCGTATCATTGTGTTTTCCCATTGTAATTACCATGATAAGAGTTTATGAGAACAAAACAATCAATATAAAATTAATATTTCCACCTGTCATTGGGTTTTCCAATATGAATATGTGTGTATTGATCCATATACATTATGACATTAATTAATGGATATCATGACTCCAAAAAATTTATGTATTAATAAATACCAAGTTTAAATATGATAGTAGTGATTTTGGATTCCTTATGTTTGTTTGGAGTGAAGCATCATTAATGGATAATACAATAAGGAATTATCCCTTCTATCTCATGATAAGAGATGATATCTCGGGCCATTTAATAGTAGTATAATTTCCTGCATAAATCCATGGACATAGTTTTCTATGGGAAACTTTATTTTTAGAAATTAAATTAATGAGACACCTGGAATATAGGTTGATGACACTAGCATGCAACTTGCTTGATTATATTTATTGGGGTAAAATGATTATACTACATATAAATCATTTGTAGGAAGTTTGAAGTCATTGAAACATCAAAATCTTTGAATATACGATCCTAGGAATTTTTCTAGAATCTAACCTATGATTTTTGTAGTTCTACCTAATTACAAAGATATAGTGTCCAAGAGGGTCCCAGACTTCATGTATACATAGTCTCAGTTAAATTCATTTAACAAATTTAACAAATTAGAATATATGAGATTTATTAAATACGGTTGTTCACAAAACATTAATCATGGTTTATTATAAATAAAATGTGAGTAAAATAATTATATTAATGTATGTTAGTTTTAATGTTTAGAACATATAATATTAATTGTATTTGTCATAGACTAATGATGTTAAATTTATTTGATAAAATAGTTGTTATTTGAGGATCGATAAATGTTGATGGGGGAATGCGGACCGATCCCAATGGTTTGTTTACAAATAAAGGATAGATATTTACATTATGATGAGTTTCACATTTCAAGAAATTAATAATAATAATATTATTAATATTCATGGTATCAACTATGAATATTAAATATTATTTGGGGCATATGTTTCATTTTACAAACCTAATCCCACTATAAGAAATATCTAATTATATCTATTTACAAAATCACTTTGGTTATGAACAAGAAATAGATAGTGTTTTCACAAGACCTTGGGTGAATTATCTCTACCACCTCTCATAATCCACCAACAGATCACTATTTATTCTTCCTCATTTGATAATAATAATACTTTGATCAAGCAAGAACAGTGCAAGTGATCAGGATCTATATGCTAGCACCCAATGATTATGAGGTGATGTTTAGATGCAGTGGTGCATATTTTGACCGCATATAGATAAATTATATACTTGGATTCTATAGATTATCATTTTAATGATAATGTTAATTTAATTGATTCATTAATTTATGAATAATTATAATTTATTGTAATTTTATATCTGCTCATAAGTTATTTAGAATATTCATGTGATGATCTTGTACTTATGGTTACATCATATTAATTTAGTACAATAATCTAATTTTTTTCATTGGGAATGATTTTTTTCTTGAATTTACATTATTACAAGTGATTTAGGATTAAAATATTTGTTATTCAGGCTATATTTGGATAACTCTGAACACCATGAACCTACATGATGTATCATAGTGGTCAAAATTTTAATTTATAATTAATTATTATATGTTGAATGGTTTCATTTGTTTCCATTTTATGTTACAAATAAATATTAATTTTAATATATAAACATAAATGTATCTTCCCATTCTTAATTTTAGATTATATAAATATTAATCCATTATTTATTGAAGAAGAAGAATCATTCAATTGATACATCCTAGAAATGAAAATGATTCTTCTTGGACAAAAAACAAAGAAAACATGGTGTGTACATTTAGTATTCATATAATATTCTATTTTTTCAAGTATGGATCTCATAATAAAATTATATTGATCCAACATAATGTGATTCATAATCTAAAAAAATAGATTAACATATAGATATAGATAGGTTAGCTTAAATATGGAAAAACTAATTTTTCATGTTACGTTTTTACATGATTTGTAGCCTCTGTTTTCTCATGGTTGAGAACATGGGGTTTCCCAATCATGTCGTGTATTAGATACAAAACATATTAGGTGAAAATATGTGAAAAGTTCTTAATACATGACATTTATTCCCAATAAATGATGTCTATGATGAATATATCATAGGAAAGAATCATGGCCAGGACCATGTTGTCTGTTGTAGACACATGTAGAAGGAAAGTACACACATCCTATAATATTACTTCCTATGTAGTATAATACTGATTATGTTTCTAAAGTTTCATAGAGATAAGAACTAAATATTTAATTAACCCTATTTACTATATGTTTTATTTTTTTTCCATTCAACCGCACACACTATTTCTCAGGATTAACATTTTTTATTATATTAATTGACATGTTAAACGTTTTGCAGAACACACAAGTGTTCCTCTATGTACACTTGTGTGATACATTAATATTAAATTAAATTATTTTTATTTAAAATTATTAAATTTATTGAGTTACTAATGTTTTGATGAGGTTAAGATAAATTGAATTTATTTTTTAAATGTTTTCATTTTATCATAATTGGATAATGAATCAATGAAATTGTAAACTGGATATAGATGTTTTCTCATTAAATGTTTCATGGATGATCATGATATTATACCATCTCCTTGTATGAATTTGTTTTTATATTAATTAATTTTCATTGAATTAAAATGATATCATATGTTTTTTCTCATCTCTCTTATTATGTAATAGTATGTGTTCCCATTATTTATTTTATGTAAACAAAATTTATCCAATATAATAGAGCCAATAATTTCTGTGCAAGTAAAATATTTTGTAAGGATGGATCCCTCATGAAAGAGGTTAGATTATTTCTCAAGAAGTTGGGTAGAATACAGTTATGTTGATACATAAGATCTAAAACAGAATACTGAATCACATTCCATGTTATGGTTCAAGGTGTATTCCTTTAGGGTAAAGGGAAATTTAGTCATCCTACTATTAGTTTCCTGGTAAATTGTAATTATTTTGAATTTTGTGTTTTCACTTAAAAAATGAATTAACAAGAATAGAAGATAGAATAAAATATAATTTCATTATGAATGAATGTTTTATCATACATGGTTAATAAATTAATTAAATTCACATAATATTAACAGGTAGTGTAAAAATATAAATATATATTTTAATAATATGAAAAAATGCCTCAAACAAAAATATTTTTTCAACATAGACTTGTACTACTTATGTTATAAATGAACTCATAGTTAAATCTTATTATACAACCAATTTTTGGTTTCTTCTAATTATTGTGGAACTTTTAACATAATTGTTTTGGTTGAAATAACAATGTTCACTTCGTTGGTTGACCTCCCAAGATGGAAATGGTGTAACTAAGAGGAAAATACTATGAAACCTTTATGTGTTATTTTAGGATTGGGGGTTCCACTCAATATATCCTTGAACTACACGATAATGTAGTTTGAAATTTGCATATAGACAAAACCCTTTAGATAACTTCTCATAATGAAGTCTAGGTTATGAAAAGTTGGATATGGATCCCTCCCAATTGAAAATCTATGTGATGTGATATTTTAAACCGGATGGGTAGGGATATCATTTTTTAGAAAAAATATGGGAGAATAATTTAATTTATTTTGTTAATTTACTTTTTTTATAAAAAAGCATAGATTTTTTCTCATTACTTTTGGAAATCGATAGTGAAATGACTCTTAAAATATCACTATGATCTATATAAGAGGTGGAAAACCCTCTTCCTAGTGAAAATTAGCTGGAAAGGTATATGATATTACATGTTTTACTATGTCATGAATGGAAATTGTGCATACCGTAAACCAGACTACCTGAGTTCATTTCAAAGTGGACAATGAATAATAAGTACCTCTTTGTTCAATGTATGGGGACAGTTATATGGAAATTAAATGTTTCATTCTATTCTATATGTCTATTCAGATTCTATTGACAAATTATGATATTTATTTTAATAACATATTTTCTCACAATAGTGATCACTATCAAGAGAAGGTGTGATCACAGATATACAATATCTTCTTGGAAATGTTTTCATTAAATATTGGAGAGGTGATTATATATAGGAAGCATGTAGTAAATATGATTTTCCAATTTTGGAAACTATAAGTATTTATTTTTAAGTTCTCTAATGATCTATTAACATATATCATTATTTCATCACTACCCTAAAACATCTTGAGTTTCATTATAAATTATGATATGATCTATAATTAGAATACACTTAATGAAATTATTAAAATACATTTCCAAGCTGGCGAAGACATGGATAATGAAAACCATAATGTCCTTTTTCTAATTATGAACATGATGAACACGGAAATTGGTTTGAAGAATTATCCCAGGTCTAAGGCTCTTAATCATCATCTATCTAATATGAATAAGATCAAAAGGAATGTAAAAAAATATGATGATGTATGATTTTCATGTGGAAATTCATTCCATTGGGAGAGGAATTTTACACATACAAAGAGTGAAGGGGAATCATCTGGTATAATCATTACTATGTGTAATATAACCATATATATATATACGTAGAGAATTAGATACTACATGTGTTTCCCAAACTTGTATCCAAATAAAATTACCATGTATATTTCTAATGATTACTGGGGAAGAGGTGGAATTATTATATGATAATAAATAGAGATTGGCTGCTCTAGACAATGGAATATACCTTATCACATTTATGACATGATTTATTTTAGTTAAAAATAATTTTTATTGTGTTCCTATTATTACAAAGAAAATAATTTATGTTTCTTTTTTAGTTAAGGATGGATTATTTTCATCATTAGAAGTAAAGGTTAAAAATTTTAAAATGACATTAATGTCATTGTATGACATAATTTGATAATCATATGTATGAATTAATTAATAAAACCAAATATTTCTAATAGATAATGAAACTGATATACGTGACTCATTTTACACCTAGTTATGGTATCACTATCTTAGTCACATAATGAGAATTATTTACAAAATCTATATAAATTTTCTTACTTATAATCATTTGAGCATAATACACTATACATATTGAACTATTATTTACATTTTAAAATAACCAAAACCCCATTAGTAGTTCAAGGTTAAAGTGGCCTAGAACTTCTGACATGGTTCAAATTGATGTGTGCTGAACTTTTCTAGTAGAGGCTAGAGGTGGATTCTCATAGATTATTAACTTTACGGATGACATGGGAATGCATATATATATATTCTTAATTATGTATAACTCTAAATTCTTTTACAATTTAATATTTTTCAAGAATGTGGTTGATATTTCTCTTAGTAAGATGATAAAAAACCACAATCACATCTAGGTGGTGGATATCTAAAGAATATATTTATCCAAATTCTATTGGTGTTTGGGATTCTACCTCAAGACACTCGACCATATACAAAATAGTGGAATGATATTAGTTAATGGAGGAACCGTACAATGTTAAACACGGTAATGTTATGATGGGTCATTCATTCCTTCCATTTTCCCTTTGAGGACATGCATTATAGTTTCTAAACTACGTACCAAATAAAGTATAAAATGTATTCCCTTTGATTTATAGAGTTAAAATAAACCATTTTGTCACATTTTTCTGCATGGGGTTTTGATGAATTGTTCAAAAAAACATCAATAACCAAACTAGTACCCTAAGGTATGATGTGTGTCATTATAGGAAATATAATTTGAATAGGGTGATACGATCAATAAAACCCTTCAGACATGAAATTGGTTGTGAAATGATAGGTCATATTTATTGATAGCAAGAACATCCCCATCGAAGACAATGCAATAAAGTTTTCATCGATGTATTCAATGCTCTTTATATAATATATTTGGTATTGGAAGTTATTACACAACTCTATGTGGATGAAGTTATTCCAAAAACCTAAGTGCTACATAGGATTTCTATAGATGTGAGAGAAAATAAAGATATGATTGTTATTTATTGAAGATGGTGATGCATTATATCTTCAAATTGATGATACTATATATTATAAGGTTCTAGTAGAGAGATAATAAGATATATGGTGTCAAGAATCATTGAATTGTGATATGGATTTCAAATATAAAAACCATGTTTTGTTTTTGATCAATCCTCTAGTTGATGTAATTCATGTTGGGTGTAAATGGGTATTCAGGGGAAAAAGATACATGGAAGTTATAGTCAATACCTATAACCATTGACTTGTGGATAAAGGGTTTATTTAGTGATAGGGATTAACTATAATGAAACCCTTACTCTATTTTCCATGATTATATAAATCAGATGTTTTTTCCATAACATGTTACTAAAACAAGGAGATTCCTAAAATGGATATAAAAACTATTTTCCTTAATGATAATAATCCAATGGATGTTAACAAAAAAAATCGTTTATGAATCCATGTAATTCCAAAATGGTATGTAAGTTGTAGAGATCGATTAATGGATTAAATAAATCATCCAGATCATGGAACATTTGATTCGATGAAGATATAAAGAAATTTGGTTTCATTAGGAACAAATGTGATCCATGTGATTAAAAGTGGTTCAGTGAGAGTATAGTTTTTTATATTCTTTTTTTAAAATATTAATTATTTGAAGTTAAATACGATACTTATATGGGGATAAGGAATGGTTGAGAAAGTGCTTCTCTATTGTGGATATAGAAGAAGTAGCCTTTACTATAAGGATCAATATAATGAATGAATGATCCTAGATCTTACTCAGACGAAGTCAATAAACATAAATTGACCCGTTATTGAAGAGGTTCATTATAGAACAATCCAATAAGGGAATGGTTCTAGTGTCAGATGGTATAAATCATTATACAAAAATTATTCCTCTTCAAAAATAAGAAATTTATTTAATGAGTAAAATCCCATAGGATTAGATGAAATTATCTTTCATGGATGTCTTTTTTTGTATGAGTCTTGATATAGAAAATTATTTAAACATGGTGGGAAGATATCAAGTATGTCCAAGAATAAATCATCATACAAATATTAAGAAAATATAAAAATATCTAAGTAGAATTATAGATATATTTCTAGTTTTTAAAGAAGATAAATTGATTCCCAATAGGGTTTATACATATACATATTTTCAAATAGACTAGAATTATTTGAAGTCACATTGGATATATATATATTTTATACCATTGGAGGACCGTTGATATGGAAGAGTTCAATGTATCCAATTATCATTGATTCTATAGTATAGGTTATTTATATTTTGGATTATGATGTATCACATGAAGAATTATGGTTTAGAAATATTTTTTATGATATTTATGTGGCGCTTAGTATAAAAGATTCTCTCATAGTATACTTTGATAAAAAAAGTAGTGGATCTCCCTATTGAGCCCAGGTCACACCGAAGGAAAAATGACATACATATGAAGTTTCATTTCAAGAGGGTTTTTTTATTAATGAGGTTATGTTGGTGTGAGTAGCTTACAAATGGAGGAAAACATGGAAGACCAATTGAAAAAATGTTTATATTAGTAGAGTCTTTATTATCATGCGAGAGATAATGGACTGAAAGCGGGTTTTTCAGTTGGACTTATTATATGTGGGAGTCTTTTGGAGTTTGTTCCCAAGAAAAATCTTATTTCCTATTTAAATACATTATTTAATTAGTAATTATGTTTCTTTTACAATATGTTTATCTATATATACAAAAATTTTATGTGATTATTTAATAAGAATATATGTAGTGATGAAAATTCATATAAGTTCTCAAATATGATGGGAACCTAGAAGTTCCATTACATTATTCATGAATATATTTTATATAACCAGATTATATTGCCTTATGAGAAACATAAAATATATTTTATCAAGGGTAGGAGGCTTATAAGGCATTGAGACACCCTCTCATGGTGTGAACGCTTGGAAATCTTCATGATAAGAGGTTGTGAGAATAATCCTGATAATAGGATGTCCACATTTTCATGTGCCATTAGATTCTCCTATATGAGGATATTTGTATTGATCCTTATAATTTAAAAATATCATTTATTGATATTGAGACTCACCAAAATTGATGTACTAATGAAATATATGATGACATATGTTCATTATGATGTAGTATATGTCGGGTTCATCAAGAGTTATATGGAATTAATTGATAATGTCGGAGATAGTCTATCTGTTGTGTTCCTGGATAAAAGTTGATATCTTAGGCCCATTGATGGGAATAGAACTACCTATAAAAAACCATGTCCATGGTGTTTAATTGGATAACTCATTTATATAATTTCAAATAATGTTACATCTATTATATAGGCTGATGGCACCGACATGCAGCCTATATGATTAGAGATATCTCGCTAATGTGATTACATTACATGGAAATCCTTCATAGGTGGCTGAATGTTGTTGTAACATTAAAACATTTCTTTATAATATCGTTGGTGTGTTTCATGACACTAACCCGGGAATTTAAGCAGTCATTCCTAAAGTGACTAAGTATAAGACCTAAAGGGTAAAAAACATAGTCTATCCACAATCATTGTTAAATTAGTGTAATTAATTTAAAAAGTTATAATAAATTAGATTTATTATTTTTTCTTGATTTCTATAATTTAATAATATTTTATTCTAAATAATAATTGAGTAAAATAAACATAATGAATATGAGTTTTGATGTTTTAAAATTATATTATTTATTGAGTTTATAATATAACAATGTAATGATATTTACTTAATTAAATAGTAATTATTCAATGATCGATAAATGTGGGTGAGGGAAAGGAGACTGATTATAATGTTTGGATTAAATATAAATGATATTAATTTATATTTATAATATGCTTCATATATCAAGTGATTAATAATATAATAATTATTTTTATTAGAAATTTGTCAAAAAATGAATATTAAATATTCATAAGAGATTTTTTTTGATTTTTCAACCCTATGCCTACCAAAAATAAATATCAAATGATACCCCCATTAAAAATGACTTTCTTATTTGGGGAATATATAAATAGATATGTTCAGAATCACAAAAGTGAATTCTCCCTTCCTCTTATCTCTCAAGCCAATGATAGTTCACCAATATTTATTCCACATTCAACAATGAAACTGCTGCCATCAACCACAAACAACACAAGTGATCAGAATCAGTGGTGATAACACCTATCAATTTTAAGATGATGTTCAATGATAGTTTTTCACATGCGGGTCACTACTAGAGTAATATTACACATTGATCCAATAGTATAATGATGGGTTGATAAGGTCTTTTTAATTATATACTCAACAAATGTATAAATACAATTAGAGGCAATTATATATATACTCAAAATTAATTATATATTACATGTGATAATATTTTAAATTTCTTTTGAATATTTTAATCAAGGCAAGTAATATAATATTTTAATTGGACATCACAGTTTCATATTGTTAATAAATGATTATATCTGATTTATGAAAATAATATCATTTGAACAAACCTTTAGAGGATTAATCTATTGCACCCAGAACATAAAGGTCTAATCACATACTCAAGTAATTCTATAATTTTATATCATATATAACCATGTGAATTTAATTTTTGGTGAAATATGATATAAAAATTTATATAATGATTTTAATGGTTTGGTAATACCTATATATTAATTTCACACTTTTATTTAATAAAACAGATTTCTTTCACTAAGAATTTTTCAAACAAGCTCATTGGTGAAATCATATTTAATTATAGAAATTAGAAATAACCTAGAATAAAATTATAACATTAAATAAAATAATTATAAATCAATTAAATTACATTATATTATATGGTAATGATTAAAATTGGAAGATTAATGAAGAAAAATACAACTATTATAAAACTATTCAAAACCATAATGATTTATCACACCCTATTTTGAAAATAGTTAATAACTAACAAACATACATATATAGAATAATTGTAAATGAAGTGTATTAAAGGTTATATATGTGAATATGGTTTTGAAGTAGGTGATTAATATGGTCCTGTTTGATATATATGATGTTATATTTTGATAAACTATGTGGGAATTCAATGTAAGGGTTTCTTTGGATCATTTTCAAATCCATGATATATGTATGATATTGAACATAAAAATTACTTTTATATAGTGTATATTATTCCCTATTTACATAATTTTTAATTCATATGTCTTTTTCATAATAAAATAATATCAAATACTTTGTAGCCCTCTTATTATTAAGTTTCCATTACAATAAGTGTTTTCGGGAACATTATTATCATTCATTGAATTTTGATTGTTATTCAACAATTAATTTATAATAATTTGGGTACATTATACGTTTTGATTGTATTATGTGTTAATTTATATTTTTTTATTTACATTTATACTACATAACCACTTTCTATATGTCCACTTCTTCATCAATTTTGATAATTGTATTGGATTTGGGTATCCATCCTACGACCCGGAGGCCTTCAATTTTTTATTATAAGAGATGATAATCCCCCTTTTATGGGAATAAGGGGGGAACCCAGACTTCATGGACATAGTAAATCACACGACCCGGGGGTAAAAGAGAGAAAAAAACTAGACAACAACATGGATATGCCACAACCAACATATAATCGTGATAAAACACTCCACCTTTTTATGACAGTTCAACAAGCAAGTGTCCTGTGTCAAAGCACCGGCCTGATCCGACGACTGATGCCATACCCTCTCAAACAACCAAATCTGAAAAGCCCTGTGAAGATAAAAAACCTTCTCTGAAACCTCCATTGGGACAAATCCATGCAGTCAATTCATATGTATCACCACCAATCATGATACCATGTTACCACTATCAACGACTATCCTAGTCAAATCTCGTGGCACTCCACAAGAAACCTCACCACCGCCACCGTACATGCCAAGGAAATGCCATCGATGAAAGGATCTGGGTCGTCTTGAACTAGAAGCTCCGCTCAGGGCATATATCGCCTTCATTCAGACCATGAATGAACCCGCATATAATCCAAAGCAGGCCAAACATGATGGCAATGACATCAGTGTGAAAATGCAGAGAATAACCAGCGCTGTCAAACTAGGGAACCAAAAAAAAACCAAAATCACAACCCATCAAACCGAACCGAATCCTTAGAACCAAAACCCTACAAAAAAATAGCAGAAACAGAGAGCCTCCCCCTTGTGCGATATTAATTTATAATCTATAGATAAATCCATTTTCTATTTCTTATGACATTTCATCTTTTTCATCTGTGGAAAACAATTTTTTACTCCAATATTATTTTTCAATTAATTTTATTCCCATAATAGTGCATCATTTATATTAAAAAAATAAAATCTCTTTTAATGACTTGTTTTACACCATTTCAATGTTCATTATTAAAAAAATAATTTATTTATTATTTTGAAATCAAAAAATGTATTTATGCATGTGATCTCCCTATTCCCCTTATCCAATTTTAAAATTAAAGTTTTACTGCTTCTTTTACAATGTGGGATTTCAGAAAATTAATTTCAAATTATTCAAAAACATTTTCCATACTTTCAAAATAAAACTTTTTATCATCTAATATAGAATTAATTTGGATATTATTTATGTAATTTAATGTAATTATTAGTGATATTTGTTTTTTCTTAAATTAAATTAATACAAAATTCATTCAAATCTTCTTTTTGAATCTTTTAGGACTATACAAGTCTCCTTTTATAAAATATTATTTGAAAGGAAAATTTCATTAAAATATTTTCACATCACCAATTTGTAATATTAATGTCATTATGAAGGATTAATTTTGTAAGATTAATTTTAAAGGAAACTGGTTTTTAAATTTTTTCATTTCATATTTCAAAAAAATTCTTCATAATGTGTGTTGTAACATAAAATTTTGTAGTATTATTACACATGTTTTATAAAAAATCTTTACTGGTATCACTTCCATTTTAGTAATTATCTTTGAAGGTCTTATTTCATTGGATGTAATTTTTCCTAAACCTACCAACAAATTTTCTG
This sequence comes from Viscum album, assembly GCA_963277665.1. Lineage (NCBI taxonomy): Eukaryota > Viridiplantae > Streptophyta > Magnoliopsida > Santalales > Viscaceae > Viscum > Viscum album. Next base: position 1,856,703,658 of record OY728158.1, on the reverse strand, counting down.
ATGAAATTGTTTTTTACATAAATTGAATTTTAGGTATCCAACATGTATATTCTTCTTGTAAATTTCAGTTATTCCAACTGGAAATGCTGTGAAACCCATTTCTATTTCCCTGGGTTCATTATGATGTATTTAGTTATTTTTTTATTGTGAAAAAATATGTATGGATGATTTATGGGGGGGGGGGGTCATATATATATCCAATGAATTTCTCAAGAATTTATATCTCTAGAGACACATATTTTAACAATGAAAGTTTTTATTTTATAAAAAAAATTATTTCAATCAAATTATTTGTTCGTAATACAAGGACCAGAAAATTTATTTTTCATACATGAAGAATGTGGTTTTTTTCTTGAACATGAACTATGGACATTTTTTCACAATTTAAAATTTTCATAATTCTCATTATTATTTAAATTATATTTATTATAATATGTTTCATTGCAGTTCATCATTTCAAATCCATATGCCTAGGATTATGATATAATGGATCATGATTATTAACTCATGTTTTTAAAATAATTTGATTAATTTATTATGATATTATATTACCCATTAAATGAATTATAATCCATTTTTTTTGGTTATATGTTTTTATATATTATAATTATACCCATATTATCATCTTTTGCAGAAATAAGATAAGTGTTTCCTAACAGTTATTTTTACTCATACTGAGAATCTAAGTTGGCACATTTCTTCTTTTTCCATACTCAATGTTATGAAGATAACAAAATTATTTAATATCTATAATATCTTCATATAAGGATATTTTTTTGAAGATATTAAAGACTATTTGTGTATTGTGTAGTTTTTATCAACGTGGTTAAAATATCAATTAGTTAAACGAAAATAATTTTTAGTTAAGATTCTATCATAAAAAAATAAAAATATAAACCTAAAAGTCCTTGGGTCTATATTTTAATGAAATATATTCTTTATGTCATTTAATTTAGTTGTTTATATCTATGGGATATTATACTGTCTTCCTGACCGATTTCTCTTCATTATCTAAATTCATCATTATAAATTGTAATATTCTCCACTTATGTTATCCTTATGAGACACAAAAGTATTAATTCATATAAATAATCCAATAATCACTTAATCTATCTCCAAAATAAGTTTCCAATAAGTAATAAAGGGGACCAAATTCAATAAATATTTTCAATAAATAACATAAGTCCAATCATCCAGATATATTTTCCACAAATCTATCACTATAGTTAATTCATCCACATTGATTTTCAAAAAGACCAACACTTTAGTCTGGTATTCCACATATATTATCAATAGATCCAAAAAATACTCATAGGGTTTCAATGATCATCCCATTTGGATTTTATAGAAAATATAATGTCTTCTTCCACCAACTTAAGTAGTGAAATCCAATGTGTGGACATAATCCAAAATCATCTCCAAATTTTCTCCCCCTCAATGTGTGGGTATAAAGGAAAAAGATTCAGAAATTCATTGGGTCCACAAATTCAATTTATTCAACCATATGAGAATGATTTATTTTATCTCTTATATTAATAAAATAAGTAGGTTTCCCTATTATATTATATTCACACATTGATGATAGGGAAAAACGTAATCTCAATAATAAACTTTTTCTAAATAACATCACTCATTGGATCCATGAACATGTTGATTTTCCATTATGATATATTTTACTATTCATTATAACATCTATTTGGAATAAAAATCTCTAAAAACAAATACCCAAATCCAAACTCTACAACTACTTCATTAACTAAATTTTATCTAATGGGAGAATTTACAACATAGTATTTGGGAAATAAATAAATCCTTTTAGAATACGGATCCTTTTATCGGTGTAGGAAACAATTTCATAAATTAACCTTCAAAAATATTTCCACGAAAAAAATTGATGCCTATAATACCACATAAACTACTATTGTATTATTTTCAAACAAAAACAAATCATGTGATCACACAAAATCATCAGAAAAATCATTAGGGGATATGGAAAAAATAAAAATGCGTGGGAACATGTGATTTAAAGGATCAATTTCCACAACTTGAAGAAGTATAACTAGTGAATATGTTTAAACTTAATATCCTCTAAATCATAGTTTTTATGCTATATTAATGTTATATGATTTTATTATTCTTACAATTTTTCATCACATATGATTCATTCTTTTTTGATGTACCATATATAACAACACATCACTTTCATTTTTTTAGAGTTGTTATTATTTCCTATAATTCCTTTTAATGTCCATTTTATTTCTAATTTCATGTGACATTTATTAAATAATATAAATTTTTTGTTTCATTCTAATTCTATTCTACTTCATAGATAACCTCAAAGAATATTGTTCAATTTTTATATTATTTTTCAAAGGATAAATCATTAAGGAGTGAATAATCCACTTCATACTATACTTCCAATTTTCACACCATCTCATGTATAGTTGGGATATCATCTTTCTTATTTTAATACCATATTCCTATATTAGATACTCGATTTTATTACCATATATTTAGTAATGACATGTCATATTTTTACCTCCATCATAGTGTCTAAATTTTCTTATACTCATACTTCCTCCAATCTAGTGTTAGTATCATATAATAGATTAATTTTAGAATTTATTACCTCAATAGGAAAGTTAATCAAATTAATAGACTTATTCATCATATAATTTCATTTTGACATAAAAAATTCCTTAATAACATTAATTAGAAATTTTTTATAATACTTATTAAAAAATCTCAATTTTTATGTCGATGTATTTCTTGAAAACATAAATTGATGAAATATTCTTGTATGTATATTTTTTAGAGATACCTTTAATTCCTTTATTACACAGAAATCATTTCATGATTTCTTTTGATATTTTTCAAAATAAGTTCCACATAATCTTAACAAAATAATTCCATCCACCAATACATCATAAGTAATTCAATATATTTCCTCTAAGTATAAAATGAATCTCTTCACTCAATATTTGAAATAATTACTATCTTTCAATGTATTTTAACTATAAATACCAATAATTTTGAAATATCTAATAACGTTAGATTAAAAAAAATTTAAAACATAAAATAATATCATTATTTGATACAAATTATATGCCTATCCATGGGATGATATGAGATATTCCCTAAGTGGTTGGAGGGAAGGGGGGTGTGAATCAGAGTAGGGAAACCATTTAAAATATAAATAAAATTTCATTGTCCCCACCAACCTAATCATATATTCAAATAAAAAACATAGGGGTCACTTATGTTTATCATTTTTCTTCCATGTAAATCTAATTAATTGACCAATACTTATAATCATCATCATCATTTCATTTTTATTCACAAAGACTTACAACACAGAAAACAACATCATGGGGGTCAAAAATAATACAGACCAAGGGCATCACCCCGAATCAAATTCACCCGCTCAGGTTTCAACATAGATACATGAGAAAAACAAATAACCGATAAGTCTTCTCCCGCGAGCGTTGACATGTGATTTTCCACTTTGTTCCCCTCCCTCAAAGTGTGAGTAACGGTAATATTCCTAGCCAGAAATTATTTTCATACTTTAATAGTATAAATTATAGACCAAGGGATATTTACAATACCTTGAAGAACATCATGAAGAACCTGATAATCCGTTTCCACCTATGATAAACAAATGCCACGCTGGCTGCACAAGGATTAGCCTATAAGAACCGCTCTCGCCTCAGTTTGTAGATAATTCCAACACCATAATTCATGGTGTAAGCTAGGAGCACACTCCCAGCCGCATCTCGGACCACACCTCTCCCTCGCATCACACCCCAAAGACTGGAACCATCTGTATTAAGCTTAAATCCATCACCCAGTAGACACCACTACACCCAATAACCCTGCCTCCCTGAGACCTACTACTGGTCCATGCCTCCAGCAGCGAATAGCACCTGCAGCATCGGGACCTGCTTCCATGTACCTGCAAGAGTTGACTAATCCGCTAGAATAAACCTAGCCCTAGCGATGATGGCCCGACCTGAAGACAGAGACCCCTCAAACCGAGCGCAGTTCCTGGCCTGTCACAACACCCAGCAAACCGCGTTAAAAACCACAGCTCGTGCCACCTTGTCTCTGCCAGTAGCTTCTGACCCCTAGAACAAACTTGACACAAGGTCCTCGGTGCTCTCCACTTGTATAGACAACCCAAAACTTCCTCCAAAGAAACCCAACACCACGTGAGCCCATTCCCCCTCAGCGAAAATGTGAGGAAGGGTCTACTCACGAAACTCAACACAACAGTGACAAAGAGAAGACATACTTCTCCCGAGGCGCTTGATATTTTCTTCACACAGCCGCACCCCATTCTGAATCCTCCATGATAGAAAATTGAACATACCTTGGATCATATTGCACCAAATCCAGCCAGTCCATGCCCCTTTTGTCCCTGGGTTGCGCTTCTCCCACAGAAATCCCTCGATCTGAATTTCTCTATGGGTGCTGGTGTGAAGGCACATGGATTGTTGTCTGAGCTGATAGGAATAGAATCGAACACCTCACGATGGTCCGCATCCAAAATTTCTCTGAAAAGGGAGGGATATTGTACCGCCTCATTGAAAGTGATCATGGGTTCCGGACAACCAGGGTAACTGAGGGGGCTTCCCGACTAGTTATGCTGCAAGAAACAGATGTTCCCCTCCCCTATAATCCACCGAGATCATCAGAAAATTTCCGGGACAATGTTGCTAACCGCTACCCACAATGAAGACCCATTCCCCTGCAAAGCCCCATCACTAGCCCTGAACATTCAAGAAATAAGGCTCCCCCACAATGAACGTTCTTCAACCACCTCCCAAGCCAACCTCTCATGCATAAAATGGATCGTGTCTTTTATAAATTTCACATTAATCCCACCCTCTAGAATTGGTCGTGCCATCCTACCCCAAGAGACCCAATGCCTCTTCCCCTCCGATGCTGCATCCCAGATAAATAGAGCCAAAATATTTTCAATGTAATTTAAAACCACCTTCTGTACATTAGTCACCGAGAGCGCATGGACTGGAATGGCCACAATTACACTATTCACTAGTGATATGCGACCTCTAAATGATAAGTACCTATTTTTTCAGTTCAGAATCCGCCCTGAGATCCAACTCACCACCCATTCAAAATCCATTATCCTCATCCTCCCTACCAACACCGAATCCCCTAAATACTCAAAGGTAAACGACACCCTCTTCATACCTAACCATGTACCCATGCCAGGCACCCTTCTCCCAGTGCAAGTCTTAGCCACATAAAAATCACTCTTCTCCCTATTGATGCTTTTCCCACTCTAGTGGTTGTACTCCACAAGAATCTTGATAAAGGCATGCACAGATTTCCACCCCCTGTTACTAAAGATAATGATATCATCCGCAAACATCAGTTACGAGATAGATGCTAAGCCTGACCTCCTCCTATATGGCTGAACATCCCCATTTGAAATACCTATGTTGATCATCCTACTCAGAGTATCCTGCACGAGAATAAAAATACTCGGGGAGGGAGGGTATCCTGGACTTAGACCATGCACCAACTTGAAGAAACCATGAGTCCGTCCCATAAAAGAATCGGCCAGCCAAGCCGAACTAAAACACCTGAAAATGAGATCATCCTCCCAACTGGAAAAGCCCCACCTTTTCAAGACCCTATTAATAAATCCCCATTCAACTCTATCATATTCATTTCTCATATCCATCTTGATCACCATGTTGTTACCATGCACCTTTGTGTTAATGAATTTCAACATCTCTTGTTCCAAAGCTATAGCTCCCTGAATCGAGAGGTCCTTCACAAACCCATGCTTCTCTAAAGAGATCCATTGAGGGAGAAAGCCGGACAAATGCCTATTAATGATACTCGCTAACATTTTATAGGGGAAATTACACATACTCACCGGTTGGTAATGTAGGAGAGATTATGGATGTGGTTTTACTAGGTATATTGGTTGTGGTATAAGAATTTGTGGTGTGGTTTCACCCATTTCCACCAGTTCCACATCATCATATGAGTGGTTTCACACTAAGATTTTGTTTTATTGGTTTTTCATAAATACTTGAAACCCCTACAAACCCATTTTTCATCAACTCTATTCTATCAAAAACTAGGTGACCTGGAGTTCTCTTTTAAGGATTTGAATACTTTTTCTATGGAGATTAATCATCACATTCCGGAGTAGAATTCATTGGGATACAAGGTAAGTTCTACCTCATTATATTGAATTTGATTTAATATTTGATATTGTTTGCTCATGTTTATTCTTTACATGTTATGGTGTTTCATCTACATCATTCTAGTGTATTTTTTTTATGTTTTTTTCATGTTTTTTAAATGATTCATTGGGGGGATATAGTTTTCTTGTGAGACAGTTGATCATAGATCCTCATGTGCTTTACGTTCTAACGTAATGAACTTTGACATCTTGAGTTATATGATTCATTGTATCTATTGTAATTTACATTAAATCATAATTTTATAAGGGTTTATCCACTTGTATTATGGTTTAATTAACATAATAATTTATTGAACCATATTAAAAAAAGAATCTATATATTTTTATTGATTAAATGTCTTTATTTTCCGAAATTTTAATGGTTTACCACTTTATATTCTTGATAGTGTTATACGAACATATTATTTTTAAATGCTTTTTAAATATTTGTTTAAAAGGTTTAATATGATGAAATTGGTTCAATAATGTGAAATTTTAAATATTTAGTTTGGATTAAGAGGAAACTATCAAAATACATTTTTTAGTAATAATAAAATTCATGAAATTTTATTGAAATTAAATTGATTTTAAATGCATGTTTAAATTTTTACGTTTTAATTCCATTTGATAATTGAAACGTTTAAGGGCATGAGGATGGAAGCTTGTAAATAATACAAAGATTAAAATGGAATGTTAAATGAGAATGTTTTTCTTTAAATTTTTTCAAAACTGAAAAATGATAGTGGAATATGTATATAATATTTATGATTCTTATTGATGATTCCTTTAGTTACGTACCAATATTTATTAAACTGTAATAATTGGATTAGATTATAAACTATGTAATAAATCAAATTATTTTATAAATACTATTATTTGGGTTTGATTAGACCAATTTCATATGAAGTCAGAATGTATTTTGTTTTGTGATGTGTGATTCTATTTTCATATGAAGGCTAGATTCCATGTTTTTAGGGACTATTACCATTTTTCATTTGGAATCTTATTAATCATTATTTGTTTCTCTATATTATATCCCTATTATAAAAATGTGACATGATCCTTGGACATATAATGAGATATGAGTTGTGTGGCCTGGGTTTTTGGCAGTAGTTGACTCATGTGGAAGTGAGTTGCATGGTGATATACATTAGGGTGTTATGGAGGGTACCAATGTTAATGGAATGGGTTGAATATATACATACCAGTTGGTATGCATATTCTAGATTCTTTCATGATTGATCTGTTTAATTTTTGGATCAATGGGTTTCTAATTTATCAGAATTCTTTTTCTAATGTCCTTATGGTATTAGGATGTGTTTCAATTTACATATATTATATATATCATATAATGTTTCCTAGGGTACCTCTAATGTTTTAATGGTAATAAAATAATTGATTTTTTTAAATATAGTAATTGGTTCATTCTTGAATGAAAAAGATGTTAATCTTTAGAAACAATTGTCAAGGTTAGACTATTCCAAGAGGGCATGGACATCAAATTTATTTTTAGTGAAGAATAACCATAATAATTTTTATTAATTTTCAATTAATTAATTATAATAATGTAAACTAATAAAAATGCAATAAGTAATTTAATGTAACTTGTTAATTATTATTTTTCTAATGTGATATCTAATCCCCAGAAGTGGAAGTGAGGTTCCTATTAGATGATATATATAGTTGTGCCCAGGACTAGGTTACATCCATAATGAAGTTCCAATAAATACTATATCATGTATTATTTATCCTTTTGTACACTACCTAACCCATTTTAGTTAGGATACTAACACCTAGTGGACTCTATGAGTTTTTTTTCCTAATATCATGGAGGTCGAGGGTTAGATGGATGATTACCCCCTCTAGTTTAGTTCTCTTCTATTTGTAATATTATGTGCTGGTATTCATGGTAGGTATGTTTTCTCATATATATTAGTAGAGGTATGTAATGCATTATGGTTGTTTCATGAACATGTATATCCAAATATAGTATCCAAAAGACTATTATATATGAAATGTGTATACAATGTGATGGATTGAGGTATATTACATGGTGTGTGGGTTGTGATGGATTGAGGTATATTACCCCATCTTTAATACACTCCATAATGGCTATGGTGACTCCCAGAAACTACTCAATTAATATTTAGAAATTCAGAATTGGAAGATTAGATGAATGATGAATGATGTCAATGTTTTGATAATTATACAATGTGTTTTTGGGATGTATTTGTTTTGGATATTGATACCTCAAGATATGTGATGTTGGGATGGAGTGGAAAACCCATAGGGATGAGGTACTAGGGTGCCCTTTTTGTTCTATTTGTATTATAAATGAGCTATTATATGAGATACTTGTTGTGATATAGCCATAGAGAGTCTAATAATAATGTGTACCATTTTAAGTGATGAATTAGTTTCGATTTTCATTAACTATGCATTTTAATTCTTCCATTATATTTTTCAGGAGTGGCTATGAGTTGGATCCTACTATGTATACCAGTTTTCTCAACCTATGTATATAAAAAACCATTTTGTAGGTTGGTAAGGGTAGGTTGGATATTGGGATGTATATTACTAGATATTTGTTTTATGTAGATTTTTGGATTCATTTTCACTAATGAGTTTATCTATTTGTTCATATAGTTCCTTTTTTGTAGTATCGTTTTTTATGTAATACAAGTACGCATAGCGTCCCTTTAATATTTCTGATCCTTGGTATTTTTTTATTATCTTATATCTCTCTTATGTTTGTTTCTCATTGAGGTAAATTCCTCCCATTTGTATGTATAATATAACATAAATTATATTTTCCAACTCATGGCCTATTGTAGGTGGGATTCAGTAGTTCACCATATACATTCACTCAGTTATGTATAAGGAGGTGTAATTTTGGGGGAGGTGGTTCTGATATAGTAGTATTAATTATTTAGATTGAGGGATATATATGAAATTTTATTTAGGAACAAGTGAGACATCACGGGTAGGTATGGAAATAGTGTTATAAAAAACTAGTAAGTAATTTCAAAAATGGATACTGGATGAGACATAAGTATATAGGGACCCTTATTAAAAACATGAATGCACCATTATCACTATATAGAATACTATGTTGTGTGATACTTGTTATGAGGTATATACCTAAGAAATGATGTTGAAACATTCCTCTATGTGCATATGTTTGAAATTGGTTGACCATGGAATTATGTTAAAAAAATTAAGAAAAATATTCAATTAAATTGAAATATTATATATTCTTTGTTTTAAATTCTATTTATTATTTCATTTTATGGAATGGATGTAGTTGGACATCCTTGTCGGTTTTTAATAGAATTTTTTCTAAAGGATATTCCAGTAAATTACTAAATGGTGGAAGTAAATGATGATGATCCATAGATGAATAAACAATAAAAGTTTCCCCAACAATGTTTATATATGTACGAGGTCTTCTTTTCAGACATTTCAAAAGAATAATTTTTTAAATAAATTTGAGATATCATTATATAGAATCCACGCATGAAAGTATCACTAGGTTACATTGGTCATGATAATGATGCATGTATCTATTAGGTAGTGATGGGCTATGTTCCTCAATGAGTTTGAGGAGTCTTTGGTGTCTAGGGAGAATTTTTCAGACCAATGATGAGTTGATTTTATTTCCTTGACCAAAATGGTGGTGAATCTTAATGATACTCTTACTATTCGACATGGGATATCCAACATATGATATTTCATGATCCATTTATGGGAAATTATATACAATCTATCAAACCTATTTCTAGATGAAAAGGCATGGGTGAGGAATTTGAAGGTTGACTTTTATCAATAGATCCAGTTCTAGGATACATTGTTTATGCTTTTGAAATTCCATGATGTTCTAGAAAGAATGGATATTGGTGAGATTTTGTTGGCCAGATACTTATCATCCTGATAGGGGAGTCTTCATGATTCCTCATGTTGCAAATAATTGTACAATTTTTCCCATTTTCCTTGAAAAAATAGCTTCTAAGTATCTAAGGGTAGGATATAACCATTATCATCTTGTTTCTATAAGGGTGGTTTCTCAAAGACAATTTCCAATATATCAAATTCTTTTATTTATTATGGATGTAGGATTCATTAGTGTTGAGAGTTCAATAAATTTTTAGGTAGGTATCATGCACAAATAATTTTACTTCAAGTTACACTATTGAGTCATTTTCATTCATTCATTATGAAATAGAATTCTCCTTTTTTGGGATTAATAGGGAGGAGATGAGTAATGCTGAGAACGACCCAAAGATACTCTTTATCCTTAGTAGAGAGCATCCGTGGAGGTGGTTATAATCTGGGTTATAGAGGCTATGGATTAAGTCATGTTTAGATTCATGATCTAGAGTTTCTAGGTTTTAGAGAAGAAGACATTGTTCGAGATTCCCATTTCTTATTTTATATTTAACTTCATGCATTATTTTCTTTAGGTTCTATAAATTCTTCCATATAACCTTCCAATTTACATATGATTGGACTTAAGGTGGAGAGACATTCAGTTCCCATGTCATTGACTATTATAGTAGGAGATCTAGATTTCCATTATGATGTGGGTAGTGGATATGAGAATGTTATGGGGTATCACTAGTCTTGAGGAAACATACTATGTTTATGGATTCTGAATTATGAAATAATATTTGGTAAGGATCAGATTTATTTAGTATAGGTTTGTTTGGATTACTTTAGGAGTCAAGTTCTGTTCTATGATTCTGGTGTAAATCCAATTATTTCTATTTCCGAGTGATAACATTTTATGGGGTAGAAAGGTGTTTCATAATTATCTTCCTTATTAACTGAATATATACTATTTTAAATAGAGTATCATCCTTTTTCCATGAGTCATGAAAGAGTACCATGATGTTTTGTCTTAAACAAATTGTAGTGTTCCCCCTCAATGGGAGATCGATATAGGGACCAATCTAAAATTGTTTGTTTAACCTATCTCAAAGTATCCATAGAGGATATTTTCTTATGATTTTTGACAATTGTGAGTACACCTCGATTATATATTTCATAGAGGGTTTTTTTGTCCAACTATTTCACTATGTGGTTCCATAGTTATGCATTAGAAGAAGGTGGATGGAATTTACCATATCTTCATTGATTATTGTTTAATTAATCATTTATTTTTATTTAACTATTATGCTTCTCGATGTATTGGTGATTTATTTAATCACTTAAATGGATATAGTTTAATCTTGAAAGTGAAACTACATTCATTATATCATCAGGTGTAGTCTAAGGATGATGATTTTCTTAACACATATTTTCGATTATGTTATGGGAATTATGAGTTCATTGTGAGGTTGTTCAATATGATGAACACTGAAACCGTGTTTAGGAATTTTATAAACATAGTTTTTAGATATTTCTCATATTTATTCAGGGTTATTTTCATTGATGGAATCCTTTTATTATTTTTATATAAGGAATATCATGCAAAGAATATGTGTTCCACTTGTGGTGTTCTTCCTCATCTATTACTCTTTATGGAGTTGTCAAATTATGAGTTATCGGATCCTGAAGACTGTTTATTATCGAATTTCATGTCTTATAAGGGGGCATATATAGATCCCTAAAATATGAATTTTTTTATTATGAATCCACACATACTATTTCATAAATGAGAAGTTTCCCTGGTCTTATTAGATATTAATGGAGTTTCATAGATTATTTCTACCAATTTGTGACTCCTCTAATTGGATTGACATGAAATGTTTATCATTCTTATGGATTGATCAGTTCCATGTAGCTTCTGACTACATAATGTCCAAATTGTTCTGATATCTCTTTTATCATTTTCTATAGGAGTGATTTCATTATGATGATTTTATGATGCATTATTCCTTGGTTTGGGATGTTTTTTTTGATGAAATTAATAATAGTCTTTTGTACAATCAATGATAGTTAGGTCCCACTGAGAATAACTATGCATCCCCAAAAATTTATTTGGTATTAGTCATCTGTGTCTTGATGTTATGGTTATATTTACTCATGGATGATCATTATTTTGTCTTTATTATTCATAAGAGTATGATGTATGTATTCTCTATGTGTGATATAAATATGAGGAAGTTATGGTTGATGAAATTTTTATAGGATTATGAATTTTATATGTCATAAAAAATATGTAAGTGAAATATTGTGTCGAATGCACTGATCAAGAATTTACATAATGATTCCATGCATAAATCTAGGGTTTCATGGAGAGTAATAGAAGATATATCAATGATGCATCATTATATCAGACCTTTTTTATAAAATGTTTCTATTGTATCTAAGTATAGTGAAGTTTAATTTGGTGCATTAGGTGGAAGAGACCCATATATATGATAATGTGGTGGTGGAATAAAGAGATGGAGTTTAGTTTTGTAATGAACAAGATGGTAGGACCAAAAATGAACAACAATAGTTTTTCTCTCTTGGAATGACTTTTATTACTTTTCTAATGAATTATTTGGTTATCCATGAGTTACATTGTTTACCATTGGTATTATAACCTTGTATGAAAATTATGTACCAATCTTTTATTGGTTTGTTTTTTTCTTTTTTTTTTGAATCACTTTGTTGTAAAATTTGTGGATAGATGTTTAGTCAACTAAATGTTGAAGGTCTAGCTCCAAATTCCTATTGGTTTAATAAAAACATACATGCTCCTTAGTAGAAATTGGAGGAAATTCATATGGTTTCTATTTATTATGTATATTTATATTTTATATTTCTTGATTCAATATGGGTTATAGTATATTATAGAATAAATCAGTAGACTTTATAGTACTCCACGAGTAGTGCTTAGTGGAAGTTTTCAAGTTAATATCTCGGGGAGGTGCTGAGAATCAGAAATGTCTTGAGGATTATCATATATGAACATGATACTTGTTTTACTTGTAAGGTGTAGTGAGGTATTCAGCATAATTTTAATAAAAACTATGGATTATAAGATATTATCAATTTTAGAAGGATGGTAAGATAGAATGGGCTATCTAGACTCTTAATGAAAAGTTATGTTATGGTGTCTTAGATTTTATAGGGTCATCGATGAGGAACCTACATTTTCTGATGTGGCATACAAAAATATGTTTCACTCCACCATGGGTATGTAACCATCTAAATATTATTACATTTACCATTCAATTATCTTTTGTGAAGGAATAAGGTTATATGGTTATTATTTCGTTGTTTAAAAGTAGTTCATAACAGAATCAACATGTTGCTGGTGATTTTTGATAGGATGAATCCAGTGAATGTTTTTAATAAAAAAAATAATATTCATAGGAGGTTTCCTAGAGATTCTATCATTGGAATCATGTGTTTTTGAAGGTGACTCATTGTCATTGGAAATAATGTTCTTTCCTTGGGAGTGATGAAGGAGTTATTTCCCCAATGTATGTAAGGACTTCGGTGGTGTTGAATGAAATTGGAGATGTGGAATATCTAATAGAACTTACCCCCGATATTGATCAGGATACAATATATCCTCCTTGTATAATAAATCCTTTACCACCTTAATTATGATTCCTATATCACTTATTATAGATAGATCGATGTTAATGATGATGCAACCTTTCCAGAGTGTCATGTAGAGATCTAATAAATCCAAGAGAATGTGTTGTGTGAGCATACTGTTACTCTTTATCATTTCTTATGATGAAATTGTGGAATAGGGTAAATCACCTGGGAACATGCTTCACAATTGGGAACTATTTACACTAAGGTTTTTGTTTTTTATCTCTTCCCTTTTCTCATTACTTCTTTTGTGAATCTTGAACCACTCGGTTAATTTGATGGTTTCATTCTCTTGAGGCTTGTTTGGGCCTTTAATCTGTTTGAGAGATATCTTCTATAGAGAATGATTAATATATAATTGTTAATATTTTGTGTATTTTTACATTATTCTCACATTTTAAGATTAATAAATTCTCTTCATTTTAATGTCAAATCCCATTATTTCAAATTGGAATCACTGGTATATACAGGAAGGGTTTTGATACCTCTAAGGTACAAATGGGTACAATGAATAATGAAATTTATGAATTTTTTATTCTAAAAACATTTTTATTTTCTAGAGGGATCAGGAATCCATTGGTTCTAAATTAAATTAGATGGATACCCCCAATTCATTCATTGTTAATGTATAATGTGTATGGGGTGGTCTGAGGTGAACTAGGTCTATCGAGTTGTGGTGGAATATTTAGTATGATTCGAGGCTTTGTTAAAGGATACTTCTACAATTATATTAGAATTGGTTCTACTATTGAGGAAGAAGTATTGGAGGTTATTTTGGAATTTAAATATGGGTTTCAACACAACTAGATATGTATTTGGGTGGAATATGACACCACCACTGCTGTGCATTTAATATGGTATCGATCCCAATGTGTACCATGTCATGTTCTCCCACTTTTGATCAAATGTCTACGTTTAACAGAACAAATTGAATTGGATGTCACCCATGTGTATAACGAAGCCAATCATGTTTCTAATAATCAGTCAAAAAGGTAAATCTTTGAGGCCATCTTGAGATTTTCATTCATAACTATTTATTTTTTTGTTCTATGGTTGAGATGTAAATTCATGTTCTCTTTCATTCTCGTTTATGTAAACACATTTTTAATGCTAATCGTGGTTTATTTTAATAATTTTTTTTATGAACAGGATCTTCCCCACTCCTAAAATGTGTATATTATTAAGGATGATAATGGAATAACTACTAGTATTTACTCATTCTATTTAATGAATGGCCTCATTGATATCATATGTAAAATGACCAGTATGACTCCCACATGGTCTATAAGGATGCACCATAGTTTGACCTGTTTAATCAAATTTAATATGCGGTCCAATAACCTATCATTAATACTATTTTATTACCAACTACCAAAAGATTCATAGTTCTAAGACATCCTCATTTTTTTCAAACATTTCTATAAAACCCTAGGCTCCCTGGATATTTTATTTGAAGTATTTGAACCCTCATTTAATAGTAATTAATACTTATATTGTTGATTTCAATTCCATATGATCCACAGAGATTTCTAAATCATTTTAATGATTTTAATTTTAATTTTAATTATTTTTTCACATTTATTCTTTCCATATTATGAATGTTTATATACATCATTATAATGGATTTTTTTTCTATTTTTAGCATAGTTGGGGCATAGTGTCCTTGTAGGGATAGAACTACCTAATGGGGGAGTGGTCAGATATCTGTCTGTTGATTCCCTTCTAATGTAAATAATAATGATTTCTTGAGGTAGGGGATCCATTAATTCTACTTTTATTGATGTGAAATCCTAATTTTATCATGAAGTATCCATTTTATATGGTACTAAAATTAAAACAAATATTTATTAAACCACCTAAAATTAATTATTTGTTATTAATTAGTAGACGAAATATATTGGTTTTTACTATAATAGTGTTTTTCATCATTATTTACTAGATAGATTGATATCTACATTTTCTTTGTTTAATATGTTGTTAATCTTGATCATGTGTAGATTAAAATTTTCATTAATTTAGTTTTGGTTTTGATGCTTATATACACTGACATCTTTGTCACTAATAAATTTTAACTTATGTGAATTTCATGAAATTCAAATTCATGGAAATTTTTATTCTTGAAATATATTCAAGTCATTATTCTATAAGTATGTTTTTTAAATCCTTCAAACATATATGAATGTATTCTAGAAACATTCTCCCTCGGCCGGGTGGTAGAGGAATTTGCTGAAGCCACACCTACACTCATGTAGAACTTTTCCTAAAACTTGTACTTGTTAACATAACTAAATCAATCTAAAAGTGAATATGAAATGTTTAAAAAAGTGGAACTAATATTAATAAAAAATAACATACATGAACCTATAGACAGTACAATAGTAATCTAGTGTCAACTAGAAATTAATGGGAAAAAGACATTACAAACCAAAAACCTATCCCAACCTGAATGGAAAAAAAGAGTGTAATAAAAGAGAGATCACTGCTATGGTGTCCCAAATCTGACCACCGTACGCGGTCCACATAGCCCATATCTATGAGCACATCTTATATCACGATCAACCTGTTCACCATTTTCAACAAACACATCACATGTTCTTAAAATCCCATGACAGTGTGAGTATGTACATACCAAATAGAACTCCCTAAAATGTTTAAGGTGGAGTATAAAGAGATACTCTTAAAAATAAAGTATTAGAGAGAACAAGGTATGGTAAAAGTGAACAGAAAGAGTATAGAAGGAGTAAAACTCAACCAAACAATAGAGTTAAAGTAGACTAATCTAAACACACGGATCTAGAAACAGTAATGATATGAACTCCTTTTCGATTCTTCACTTCCTATAGCCAAATGATAGACTTTTCATACAATGAGATTCTATTAATGGAAAGCATGTGGCATACCTCGTGCATCTTTTCCACTCCTGGAAGGAGAGTAACCAAGACCCTTGGAGTGGGTAATATAGCATGATATATATCGATGCTCAATAAAATAAACCTAAATGAGTGGGTAAGGGGATCCTCATATCAATGATCAGATAAAGAAAGTTAGTAGAAAATAGTTCCATTGTAATGTCATTTGTGATGCCAAGTATCTCGTGCGACTTCCCAGGAGGCACAAGTCTAAGGGGCTCAAATCATGACACCATGATACTATTATCTTTGGGAGGAACTGAATCACCTTCATGGTTTTAGTTCGGGTCACAAGAACACATTGTGGTGGGGAATATTACCCTTTTTCTCATGATCCATTAGGTGAAGCCGATACATGCCTCTCCACTATGCTGCACAATTGAGGGTCTTCTATAGTAGTCACTAAGGAATTCCACTGCCGAGTCCTAATGGAGGGTACCAATAGAGACTATCCCTGGGGAATGCCACAAACTATTCACTGATAGAATCTGTGATCGACGAGTCATTAGGGGACACCACTGACTAGCTTGGTTAGATGGTCAAACCTAGAAGGTCAATGGGGACTACACTACCCAGCACGACCGGATAGTCAGTGTGGAATGTTGGGGAACTCCACCGCCCAGATCATACTATATTGTAACTAGTAATCATTGGGTAATACACTACCGAGTCCTAAAATAGGTCCATCCCTAAATTATTAGGGACTACACTTCCCAACGTAGCTAGAGGGTCATCCCAGATCTGCTTAGTTAATCCCATCTAATCACTAATGTCATCAGGTGTTTTCTCTATAAGTTCCAACCTGAATCATTCATGTTGTGTCACAAAAGGCGCTTCTCAGGGTACCATGACATCCTATGATAAAAAACACATAGTATAGGATACTTTTTAGACAAAATCCAAGTTCAAATGAAGGATATACGGGGGTATAAAGTGTTCTAGGAAGATTTCAAAAAGAAAATGGCATGTAAGGGTCCCATACAGTGTGTATTCCTTCTCCTCTGTTTGTCTGTGTCTCTGAATGGCACATCAGTCCCATACCATGTAGTATAACACACCATTTAGTTGGACTACATTTCATCTCCCCAATATCCGGGACTGGAGCAATTTTCACTGGCCATGTCTGTGTACTTCAGTACATGGCATGTTGGTCGACACGGGATATTGCCTGTGTGGAAAACCTGTGTAGTCCGCACATGGAATGTTTTTGGATATGTGTAACTTTACACATTTTTTCACATGTAAATAGAAGTACGTGATTTTTCAAGGGGATTACATGATTGTTTATCCTTATCTACCCCAAAACCTTAATGAAACCAATGATGGAGGCTACACATCATGTTTTTTTCGAAGGGATTCTTAAAAGGGTGAATAGATCTATCACCGGAGTATTGAAGAAATGGTGAGGCCATATCGGGGAAAATACCATTAACCACATATTTATAACCATTTCTTAGGTATAAATTGTTTTAATTAATTCAATTAATAAATTAACTAAATAAAATAAATACACCTCCATCGGGAGAGGGGTCGGGACATCCTGCACCGACTTAATTTATGTTGTTCCTAGTGAAAGTACCATCTTCCAGACCCAACCAATGTCTCATATTTCCATTATGATATCTATTTTAAGAGTTATACCAATATATTTATTTAACTGAACACAAACAATATAAAATATATTTAATATTTTTATAAAATTAATTCTGGGACACCGGGCCTCATAATTGCACATTATCTAGGCGCATTTCTCTAGAAAAATATTTTGAGATATTTCAATGTCATACAATTAAAAAATTTGGTCACTACATCATGTACTCATTTAATATTTTCATCCTTGAAAAGTAAAAAAATGACATCATCATTGGATACTGAGCATTCATCTAATTATCCTACTCTCAGGTACTTTCCTACATGTTTTCATGCTTCCAAAACACTCTAAATAGAGTGATGGATCTTCCTTTCAAGATCTTCTCTTATCGGTCCTCGATTGCCACTAGGTGCTCTATAAATTTGGCTCCATCCATTATGTCTAGCTCACCCTAGTAAATAAGGTGTGTGGGATCATTGAAATATCTCCTCAGCTATGAGAAATGTAAAATATCCTGCACTCTATCCATCTATGGGGGTCTGGGGAGGGGTTAGGAAACCACACAGACCCTCTGCATGATCTCGAATATTTTGATAAACCTCTAGAATAGCTTTCCACCCTGGACAAATCTACACATTCCAAATCATAGGGAGACCCTTGAGAAGAAGTGGTCTTCCAATTATAACTCCAAGGTCTTATGAAGATGATCTATGTCCGACTTCCTTATTCTATGGGTCATCTTCATTTGTTCTTGGATGACCCGTACTTTCCTTGTGGTCACCTGCACCAACTCTACTCCCAGAAGAGAGAACTCTATAATCTCTATTCAGGACAAGTGTGGCCTGGAGGGTCTCCTAAAAAAGTCATCAAAGCATTTTGTGCTAATGGTGGAGTGTTAGTTGTTGTTGTATGCAAACTACAACAAGGTAAGTCGATCCTCCATACTCTGGTAAAAATTCAACACATAAGCCTTCAGCGAATCCTCTAGCACCTACATAGTGCACTCAATCTTCCCAATGGTATGTGGGTGAATGGATTTACTCACCCACATCTAGGTAGTGAAATCCTCCTGGTGGACTCTCCACAATCATGATGTAAATTTTACATCATGATTTGAGACAATCGTAGTGAGTACCACATCGAGGTGGGTGATCTCTCTTACGTATAGCTGCCCTACACTCTCCACAGAACACGACTCCCTAATGGAAAGGAAGTGCATCAAATTAATGAGTTGATCTACTATCACCCAATTGAATCATGGACCTTTGCTGTGCATGGAAGCCCCATGACATAATCTATGGTTATGCCATCCCATTTCAACTCTGGAATATCATGATTATGCTATAATATTACTGGAACCTAATTCTCAGCCATCAACTTTTGAGAGGTCAGGAATCATGAGATGAACTCAGTTATGCATTATCTCATGATGGACTACAAAACCTACCACTAAATGTGCTTGTACATATTCACCAAATCGGGAAGTATAACTAAGGGAGAATTGTAGAACTCCCCCATCACCTCTTCCTGCAATGCAACTGGAACTCCTTTTCTACCTTGGAACAAGATCTTATGATTACCTCCTTCATAATATTAGTCTGGTGCATTTACTATGGATATATGATCACCCAAAACATCATAGTAAATGTATTCTTGTAGGAAATCTTTCACACGCTCAATGTTTGAAGGAGTATGTACCATTGACTAAAAAAAATACTATACCCTCTTTCTCCACCAGGGTCAGCTGCAGAGTAACCAAGTGCTCTAAATAATCCATTAATAGGAGATATATAGGCTTTATACTAAGGGAATATTCAAAATTACTACCTTTCCCTAATGTGTAGACTATGTCAAAGTCATAGATCTTCAGAGACTCCAACCAGCATCACTGCTTCAGGTTCATGTCTCTTTGCGTGAAGTCGTACCTGAGACTCTAGTGTTCTAAGTAAACCACAAAGAACTCTCTGAAAAGGTATTTCTTCCTCATCCCCAAGGAGAAGACTAATGATGTGAGATCTATATCATGAATCATAAAATTATGCTCACAGGGTCTCAATAGCCTTAACCAATATGTGATGAATGCCTATCACTTCATCAACATGAAACCAAACCCAGCTCATGAGGAATCACAATAAAGCACGAACTCAACTCCTTATTCTAGTAAACTCAAAATATGAGCACACAACATCCACTATCTCATCTCTTCAAATGCCTTCAGGAACTACTCAGACTAATAAACAACTGTCTCTTCCGACTCAAATTGGTCAAAGGGGTTGAAATCCTGGAGAAATATTCCAAAAATCTCTTTAGTACCCTAACAAGCCAATAATCCTCTATACCACTGACACATTACTGGGTGACTCCCAAGAAATAACTGCTTTGATCTTCACTGGATCCATGTATAAACCTCAATAATAAATTATATTCCACATAAAGTGAACCTCTTCTATCTTGAACTAGAATTTCGAGAGATTTCCACAAATCCTATGCTCTTTAAGTAAATCAGGGACCTTCCTCAAGTGCTCAACGTACTCCTACTCTGTCACAGAGTAGAGAAGTATGTCATTAATAAAGACAACCAGAAAATGTCCCAAGTAAGGATGAAATACCTACTATACCAAATCCACGAAAATAGTGATTTCATTTCTCATGAAAAAAGAAATCATAGTGAGCATATAGTGTCCATAGAGACACAAAAAATGAAAATTAAGAACATTAGCCTCGATGACCCACTAATGTTGATCGCCAGACCTGAGATCAATTCTGGAGAACCATATCGCACCTCACATCTGATCGGATAGGTCATCAATCCTTGGTAACAGGTACTTATTATTTATCGCGGCCTGATTCAGGTGATATTAATACAAAAAATCCATAGAGTCATATATGCCTCCTTTACAAACCAAAAATGGAGCTTCCTAGGGGACACACTGGGTCTTATGAAACCATTCTCATGAATGTCCTCAAGCTGCAACCGTAGATCCTATAGTTTGATGGGTTCCATCTGATATGCCACAAAAGATATCAATGTAGTCACTGGTTATAAATCAATGAAATATCCAACTCCCACCTTAGAGGTAGACTCAGAACATATTTGGGAAAGACATCCATATAATCCTCCCCAAATGAAGGAATAATAATTCATGAAGAGTCTTCTACACCATGGTTCGTACTCACTAAATGATGGGTAAGATGCTGCAACTTATTGTTCACATCACATGTTCATCTCTCTATGAGGTTTATATCACTGAATATGTGGAACCACATCCCATCAGTGCATAGTCATCAGAGTAATCTAATATGGTAGTCGATCTAGGCTTAGAAAATGGAAATCCAATCCATGCCAAAAATAACATCATAGGGTTTCATCATGATGACTAGTAGGTCTCACATGAACCACTCTCATTCAGGAAATAGCTTGCACTACCATCAGAGGACATATATAGAGGAAACATTACGAGTGGGAACTTCAAGGCATATCTATTGTACTAGTGTCTCCATGGGGAGATCCAGCACCCACACCAATAATTGAGAGATAAAATTATGGGTAGAACCTATGTTTACTAATACTAAGGAAAGAGTAGAGTAAACACATTTTATACCTTGGATCATCTTCTCTGCCTCAAGATTATAGAGGTATAAATCCACCATCTATCCTCGAACCCAACTACAAGCTCTCTTAGCCTAAAGTTGGACTTCTTGTGGTGTTGGTGGGATAACCTCATACTGTCTTCCCACAACTGCATCTCCTACATCTCCTCTTCCATATCCTCCTCCCTGGGTGCCATCATGACCCACCTAGGAGATCCCTAATCATGGTGATGTCTCAGTCATGGCAGTCTATCTAATGCCTTTCTGGGATGCTCAGCTTGACTAGTCGGGTAGTATTTTTCCTTTGACCATGCATATAAAAATTATAGTACCAGAACTCTATGGGATCGACTAGTTCTCTATGATACCCTTGTATGAAATGGACATGTTCCTAGGTCTATCCATGAAAGTGTCTCTAATTATAAAATCTCTGATGTCTACCTGCTGCTACATATGTCTCAGCTCTCTCACACCTACATCTAGCTCCAGCTATCTAACATACCTATGTTTGGAGTTTTATTTTAACAAGGCCTTCTCTTGCATGATGGCATAGGTTCGGATTCACATGGGCACTACGCTATCCTGAATCTCTCTGCCGAGTCCCTTCAAAAATTTCCATGCTTGAATTTTTCCATTTATAATCATATAAATAGTGTAGCACATATGGTCTGTGAACCTTTCCTCATACTCTCCCATTATGATCCCTCCATAATGAACCTCCAGAAGCTCTTGAGTGTGAATGGATTGTAAGAATCAGGGGTAATACTCCTTATGAAACAACTATTGGAAATCGACCAATGAGAGTGTTTAATCATCATGCACTTGGGTGACTATGATCCACTAGTTCCTAACTGCTCAATAGAAAAGGCTGGTTACCAAATCCACCATTTGGTCTGTTAGTGTTTGAAATGTAAGTTATGAGAACAACCAAAGCATGGGAGGTTTGATTCCCAACATTTATTTTTTCGAACATACCATGATCTATGTGATGAAAAATTCCATTATCCATAGAATAGAATCAAATAAATATGATAAAGTAGCAGAAACCCAGAACTAAGAGATAGGATCATGATATTTTTTTTAATTAATTTAATTAAATATTAAATACCTCAAAGGTTTATTACTTCATTTTTTATGTGTTCATCCATAGATATACAGGGCACTGTCATTGAGTTTTAGAGATAAAGGGTAGATCTACTCTAGAAGTGATCCACATGTGTTCCCGAATATCTAGATGTTTCCAATGGAGTCTCTGGGTGGTAGCATGAAATATTCTTACACATAAATTGTCCAAATTTGATGGCCTTTATAACCACTACCAAATAATTCTACATGATCCAGGGGAGGGGGATATCCCTTTTTAATGATAGAATTCTTGGAGAAGAAAGAACTCTTCAGGATTGTGAGGTTTTCTCCAAAATGTTGTGCACAACTGAATTGGTGTCCCCTAGATTTCCCTTACCAAATTAGATAAAAATTTAATCGTGCATTTATTTCACTTGTGTAATAATAAAATAATTTTCACAATTTCCTTTAATTATTTTATTAATCCTACCAAAACTCCCATGTCAAATAATAATAGAAATATTGTTATTTTTTAACATATACTTAACATTCATGTTAGAATTAAATATTATTTATTCAAAAAATATTCAATATTATTATTTCTCATGACACCATTAGACTCAATCTTCCAATCCCCCCCTATATTTATTAATTATTCCACCCATAATATATTCTCTATAATAACTTTTGATGGATAAAATGGAAGAAAGAATGAATGAATAGTTTTTAAACCAATGACCGAGAATAACTTTTATTCAACATGGTAAATAATAAATTATTTAACTAATATTCTAGATACACTATGTCTCTGACCCTCTTGGAATCCTTCTCAGTGGCATTAGATGGACAAGCCTAATGTCCAAGTTTAAAATATAGAAAAACGAAATGGAACACATAGATTAAGAAGTTAATGAAATAATGACATGGCACCTCATATGAATGTTAACTATTTAATAAAATCCCTTTTTCACAATATCTCTAACTGAGAAGGATGAATTATAGTGCCATCAACCTATATTCTCAATAGCTATTTCATTGAATTTCAATAATAAGAAATTATAGAACACCATGGAAATGGATTTATTTAGGCTATAACATTTATTTTAAAGGGGATGAGATATTAACTTTTGTTAGTGAACCGAAGGGATACATTATTTATTTCATTATTCTTTAATGCAATATTACTCATGATGCACCCAACATTTCCTACCTCGCCGCAAATATATTTCATCGTGGTTTTCATCAATACATAAATTTATATGACTCATAATATACATTAATAATAATATGAATGTATAAGGTTCAATACAAATGTACGTAGATATGAACATCCGATGACACTTATAAATATAGATTTCCTACTTTCATGTCACATTCTCATAATATCCTATTGGGTGTCACCAAGGGTGTACACTATGATAAGGTGCATCAAAGTCATATGAGTCTCCACCCCTAATAACCTGTATCCTTTTTCCCCCAGATGATAACTTCTGGGAATGGAACATATATATTAGAATAGTGTCATAGAACATCTAGGTTCACATAATAATAGGGAACTTCTATGACATTTTCGTGTGAAAGCTACTCTTGGGGCATTATCAAATATAATGTCATGAATAACAATAATCATGAAGTGGTAATGAATATATCAATAATAAAAAATAATGAATATAAGTTATCATAAAGTACATATAAGTTGGTTCTACAACACCAACTCCAACAGACTCCCACTTTCACTGGACCCAACTACTAATAACCTTTAGTTCTCTAGCTCTTACATGATACTCATGATTCTAATGAGATGGGACTTTATTAAATGGGTCCACCACATTCTCTTCCAGAGTTACTCTGCTCAATGAAACTTCACCCCTTTGATGAAATCCCCTCAAGAGGTGATACTTCTGGAAAATGTTCTTTGTCTGTTGATGTGACCTTTCATCTTTTGCAAGATCCACCATTGTAGTATTATCACAATAAAATGCGATAGGTTCATTACTAATAGGTACCATTTAATGCTCATGGAAAATGTTTTGAATCCAAACATCATCCTTGGAAGCATCAAAAGCTTGTATATACTTGGACTCCACTGTAGATTCAGCAACAATTGGCTTCTTTAAACACTTCTAGCTCACAAATTCACCATTGATACAGAAATAAATAGTGATTAAGAATTAAAATCATTATAATATTCCTAAAACTAATATTTACAAACCCTCTAATGATAAGCTTTTCATCTCCTCCATACCCAAAGAACACATCATTAGTTCTTCTCAGATACATAAGTATAACTTTAACAGTAGTCCAGTTATGTTCTCCTTTATCTACTTGATATCTTAATAAAATTCTCAGTGAATAAAAAATATTATGTCTAGTACATAACATGTAATACAATATTGATCATATCACCTAAGTGTATGGGATATTACTCATTCTCTCTTTCTCTTGTTGCTTCTGGGTACACATTTTCTTAGAAAGATGTAAGCCATGTAGAACTACAACCAATCCAATCATGGATGGTTAAAAAAATAAATATCATTAGTATATGGTCATTATATGTATATTTACTTATCCTAATAAGACTGTTGGATCTACCAAGAATGATCATGTTCCCTAGAATGTTGGTTGCTTTTCCTAATTATTTCATGGAGAAGCACTTGTTCAAGAAGCCTTTAACTGAATATAGGATTAGAGTATAATTTCTAATAAGTAATATGTCATCAACATATACTACTAGGATAATGACCACATTCCCAAAAAATATTTTTTAAACACACGGTTTGCAAAAAAATAAATGAAACTAAATTTTCTAAAGGATTCATCGAATCGAATGTTCCATGACCTGGATGCTTACATTAATCCATAAATGGATCTCTGAAATTTTGAATCACTTTTGGCATCAACTGGTGTCACAAATCCATATGGTTGTGTCATATAGAAATCCTTGAGATAGTTCCTATTAATGAAGGAATTTTTGAAATCCATCTTTTAAATCACATAGTCATGGTAAGATCTAATGTAAAGTATGATTCTGATAGATTTATACACGGAAACTCGCAAAAGGGGTATATATTAGTTAATTCCATGATGATTTTTAGACCATTTATCCACTAGCCTAGCATTATTGGAACAAAATTTACCTTAGATGTTCAGTTTCCCCTTGAATACTCATTTAAATCTAACAGGATTTACATCAACTATTGCATCAATGATAACCCAAATGTGGTTATGATACATAGAATCCATCTCAGAATTAATATCTTCTAGACATCTAGTTGCTTATGAGCTCTCTACTACCTATTTTAAGGAGAGAGATTCATTAATTTCCAAAAATAACGAGTCACCATCCACGGTAACTAGAAGACCCTACCTCTCTGGTTCTCTTTCCATTCTTACACTCCTATGAAGTACTTATGTTTTAGGAAGTGCTTCTTCCACGAGGACCTACAGAACTTGTTCTTATATCAACTCCTAAGTATCTTGAGCATCAAATTCATCAAATTCAATCATTCTCCCACAATAATTTTGAGGATATAATCCCTCTAAATAAATATGGCTTAGCTAGCGACAATCACTTTCAAGTCTAAGGGTTTTATAGGTGGTAACTTTTTTTCCTTGGGATACCCTATAAAGTTACACATCATTCCCCGAGGTGATATTTGTTTTCCAAAGAAATCCTTAAAAAATTCCTTACATCTCTATATATGAGTATGGGACCAAAATAGTTTATTTCAACTTCATATATCGAAGGTAATTCCGTTTCCACTTTATTTCACTCTCAGTTTAATGTGTATACTGCAATTTGTAATGCATTTCCCCAAAAGGATAACTGAAGATCTGCAGGATTCATCATCAACCTTAACATTTCCAACAAGGAATGGTTCCTCCTTTCACTAAAAACATTCTACAACAGTGTTTGTGGTTGGGTGAGTTTAGATAGAATCCTAAACTCCTATATAATGTCTATGAACTATTGGTTATGATATTCTCTACCTCGACCTGATCTAAGAATCTTTGATTTTTACCAATCTGATTCTCTACTTCAATCTTGAATTACTTGAATTTATAAAGGGACTCAGACTTATAACTAATTACATAGATATATCCATATATACTCAAGTCATTAGTAAAATTTATGAAGTTAGAATATCCACCTATAGATTATACAATAAATGGTGCAAACACATCACTGTGTACCAATCCAAGTAGCTTTTTGGTCCATTCACCCTATCCAGAAAATGTGTGTTTTTTCATTTTTTCTTGTAAAAAATAATTACATATATCAAGTGGTTTTATCTTGAAAGAGTCTAAGTAACCATATTGATAGAACTTTTTCAAAATCATCTCATTAGATAACCAAGACGGTGATTCCAAATTTGGCTGTCAAATGGGTTATGTGAACTTTATTTGTTATCAATTTCCAACACAACATATTTGTAATTGAATACATACAACCTTATATTTAAATGATCCATACCATAACACATGCTATACTTAGAAAAGATATAATAAGTATTTCTGAACATGAAAATAAACCCATATATATCTAAATATGACACTTAAATTATGCTTTTCATAATAGTAGGTATAAAATAAAAATCATGAAAAACCAAAATCATTCACATCGACAATGAAATGTGGTTGTCACTAATGGAAACGTAATCCAGCCTCACACCATTGGTAGCTCATTGATCCACCTATCCTCAAGAAACTTTCCTAAATATACTTGGTTCATTCATTTGAATACATATGTGAGAACCCAAAGCTGTATCTTATACTCTATTTTTTGAAATGGAAATAGTTCACTCGATAAAGAAAACACCTTTGGCTTTCTCGTGCATCGAGATGAAATTCCTCTTCATGTGGTCTAACATGCCACATCTATATGCAAATAATTCGAGAATTTAATTCTCTAAGATGTCCAGATGCTCAATGTAGCTGATAATCTTGACTACATGAATCCCAGATGTCACAGAATCTCCATGTTAAGTGCGAATAAAGCATTGGATATCTCATACATCTCTTTCCTTTCCTTCTATTGATAGGGATCTTGGAGGTGATACATCATGATATACACATATGTTTCCTCATGATTCTTCAAGATCTCATTGGACAAGGATGATAGAATGAATCACTAAACATTTGTAGCATCATTAAAAAATTTTCTCATATAGAGAGAGAGAGCTTCATCATTCTCCTCATTTCTAGGCACAACTGTTAGAGGTTCTTCCAGCAAAAATAGTTTCCTTTCATGGTGAAGGATGACCTGCAGGCACCTATTCCACTCATGGAAATTGCTACTAGTGAGAAGGTTTTCCTTCTGGAGTATGGATCACAATGATATGTTTGTTGTTGTTTTTTATGTGGTTTCTACAAATAAGATGAGCATAATTTTTGTACATTATTTGAAAAAAAATTGACAACTAAATAAATTTTATATTTATTATTCTCTCAATATTTTATCAAACCTCAATATCCCCCACCATTGGATTTAGAATATTCAGTTTCATAGATATTATAGTGGAAAGGATCAATATTCCATTCTCATTACCCAATCATATGATGGTCAAGAAACTCGAATTGTTTTATGTAGGAATTCCAAATTCTAAATACATTAACTCACAGTTCCTTGATCCATTTAGTGGACTCCCCAATCCTGAAATCATTAATTCTGATTTCCTCAACCTTTTCCTCTTAGTTACACAATGTCCTACTAGGGTAGTCAACCCTTGATGTGAACAAAGTCAATTTAATATAAAAACTCATGTTATAATTACGGGATAATTTAAATCATCCCAACATTGGCTAGTCAAGCACTATGAACTATGGTTCTACTTTAACTAAAATAATGGAAGGCCATACCAATGTAATATTTTATTGGAGTATTTTACCATTTATGAAAAAATTATACATTATTTAAGAATCTCGTGAATATTAAGTGGGTTATACATAAGTGATTAAACATGTATTAGATAATATTTATACGTAAGACAGTTTGTTTTTGTTCCATATTGCGTGTTTGTTAATTTATTAACTATGTGAGCATGAAAAAACATACATAATGAGTAACCAGTAAACTGAATGAAATAAAATAAAGGGTATGATCATGGGATTGATGTAATGGTTATTTTTTCTTAATGGTAGATAAACTAACCGTTGACCTAGGGGAGAAACACGTTGAACCATTTCTGGATTCTGGTTATTACATTCCACCTTTCACCCTTTGTATTTCATTGGGTAGGTTTTATCATTCCCTTTTAACTTGAACTACCTCCACTGGCATGGGAGATCCATCAATTACAAATAATTTTACTCACATGCAGGTGTGGGGTAAAAGGGGTTTTACATAAAATAATCCATGGGCACACAGACCCTACATATTAATGAGAAGATAAGTCATGTTGGAAAAAAATTATATTTAATAATAAATTAAAAATATACAAATCAAATGAAAGGTCTGATCGAGCTCATTATCATCTACATGAATACAATAAATGACACATTTAATAAAAATAGAATTCAATTCTTTAATAATTATTATTTACGATAAATCGTGCTCTAAGAGAATAATTATTATCATTAATTAATCAACCCTTTTATCATAATCCTTTCCTAAAATTATTTCATATTCTCATCCATTATATTTTTAAAACAACTAAAATTCATTTAAAATTAACCTTGTTCATAAATATACCTTGGAGGTAACCCATTGATTACCCATCCAGATATACTCAACAAGTATTATAATTTTATACACATTCTTATTTGTGAAATATATCATGAATTACTTATCACATACTTTCACGACATGTGCATCACTGATGATTACACAAATTTCAAGACATTTCTGTGAAGTGTCAGGATTTCATGCACATAGAATAATATATATAATACAACATATAAATGGTATAAAAATATAAACATTATAATGATATTCGAGTTTTAATTATATATAATTTGATAAAATTACACAGTGTGTAGATTCAATCTATATGGCGTGTACTACCTTCACTGTATATCTTATGTACACACCTATGGACCAAGCGTTTAAGGCGCATTTCATAATTATTGGAGTACACTACATGTATAGTGGGCCACAAACCATGTTGACTTTGCGTTACACGGTCACTGGTAGGATAAGCCATGTAAGGGATACAAGGCCCAACCCTAACCTGAAAGGGACTACATGTTGCGTCCAGTGGGCCACATGGAATGTTGTCCAGATGACCATGATCCAGTTTTCCTTGGTCAACACGTGGTGTAAGAATTAACTACACCATGTGTATTTAATGCACATAGGTTGAGTAATTACTGAATTAAATGCAGGATAATTATTCAAAACTACACGGTGTGTAACTTTTGTTACATGATGTGTACTATTAAGTCATTCAGGAAAAATCATTGGTAACTCCAGATGTCTTATTAAATATTACTTTAATCATAAAATTGATCAATTACATTAGAACTGCGAGAAATGATGGATATGGAAATAGATCTCATAATTCATATTAAAATAATGATTAAACATAATTGAAAAACTAAATTATGAAAGTGTAAATCACCATTGAATTTAAATTATTATCAAAAATAATTTTCCAGCTCTGATACCACTTGTAGGTTTCGGGCATAGTGGAAGGGCGGGAGGGATGGTGACCAACATTGATTTTTTCCATATTCAATGAACAATCTGGGATCTATGTGATGATGAACACTGGGATCTATAATTTTTTTTCAAATAAATAAGAAAAAGAATAGAAACCCAGAACCTAGAGAGGTCATCAACGTATATTATTTATAATTAATTTAATTAAATAATTATTACCTCCATGTTTTATTCCTTCTTCATTTAAGTGTCTACCCATTGATATGTAGTGCAAAATCATTTCATATAAGAGATCAAGGGTATATCTCCTCTTGTAGTGATAAACTTTTGTTCAATGAATCTTTAGACGTCACTGAAGGAGTCTCTGGGTACTATCATGGAATATCCTTGTGCTTGCATCATTGGCCTTTTATGGCCTTGGAGAAGAATGATCTCTATATCCATGAGAGGGTTTCTCCCAAATGTTGTGCAAAACTAAATTTGCATCACATTTCTTTACCTTGGATAATGAGTGAATATTATAACCGTTCATTTATTACACTAGGGTAATAATAAAATAATTTTCACAAGTTCCATTAATTATTTCATTAATTTTATAGAAACCCCCATGTCAAATAATAACAACAGTATTATTTTTTCCGGACAAGGGCATAACATGGATGTTATAATTAAAAATTATTTAATCAAATATCATTAAATATTATTATTACTCCCTGGAAACATAAACTCAGTCTACCAATCCTACCTAATATTTATTAATTATCCTTACCACAATATATTATCTCAAATAACTAGTGATGAAATAAATGTGATCAGTAATACATGAATAATTATTAATCCAAGTGCAAGATTAATATTTATTCAACTAGTTAAATAATAACTTTTTGAACTGGGATTCTGGAAACACATAGTGTGTGACCCTCTGGGCCTTTTTCTTAGTGGCATTAGGTGAAGTATCCTAAAGTACAATGTTATAATCTAGAAACATGCCAAGGTACCCATAAAGAAATTAGTTATGCCACAATTCCTTGTCACCTCATACAAACATTTAACATATAATATAATACCTTTATCACAAAATCTCAAACTGAACATGTTTCATGCTAGTGCCATAAAATATATGCTCGATATCTCCTTCTTTTAATTTTCATAAATAAATATTTCCCATAAAACACCATAGACATGGATTTATTTTGGAAATATCATTTCTATCAAAGGGAATGAGATATTAACTTCAATTATTTATTAGAAGGGATAAATCATTTCTCACATTATTCATTAAATCAATGTTACTTGTGACACGCCAAACATATCTTACCTCGTCATGAACATCTATTGTAATGGTTTCTGTCAATATATCAAATTATGATACTCATAATAATAATTTATATGAATCTTAATGTATATGTAACAATACACTTGTCTTATGATATGAATATCCAATGAAACTTTTAAATGTGTATTCACTAATATCGGTTCTCGTTCACATAATATCCTACTAGATATCACCAAGGATGTACACCATGAGATGGTGCCACAATGTCCTATTAGTCTCCACCACTGATAGCCTATATCATTTGTTTCCCTCAAATGATATCATCTAACCATAGAAAATATATCTATGAATAGGGTCAGAGAACATGAGGGTTCTCATCTTAACGAGGTTCTACTATTACCTATTAGGTTGAAAACTAATGTTGATACATTATCATATACAATGTAAAGAAGAAGAAAAATAAGGATGTGATAAGTAATTTATTTATATTATAAATACAGGAATTTAACTTATCAAACAATACATAAATTATTGTTCTAGGGTACCAAATCCAATACTAATAATCCTGAAAACACAGAACACGAAATCCAACCAATCCTCTACTGCCTAAGGATCCAGATCCCCATGGAACCTCAATATTCTATGACTCTAGAACTCATAGAATATGATCACTCTATACCCATTCTCTGTATTCTCTTCCAGGACTATCTGCTACTCAACGCGTGGTGGTGCTGCTACCTACCAACCGGGATGAAGGGGATTTCATGATAGACCCTGAACTGAGGCCTTATTGCTCATTAGGTATTCGTCATGAACCGAAGCTAGTATCCTGGCTAGATGTCATCACGGAGGCATCCTGAAAATTATAAAGGATTACCACATTCAGATGAGAATATATATATTAATGAAAAATGGGGATATGACATAAGAAGGGTAGTAAAATACTGAATCCTATATGATGCATGTACCATTGTCCACTACAACAAATGTCTGAGGGTTCTGAGTCAACAACAGGGTAATTAGGGCCCTGGTAAATTTCAATGTCTGCTGCCCATGCCTTCACTGGAATCCCTAGCTCAAGAGATGCTCACAAGACACTTGTACAAAGTCTCCCTAAACCCAACTAAGACCTTTTTAGGGAAATGATAAAACAAGATCCTAAGGGTCTAACCACATCCCATGCCACTTTGTCACGACCTGACCCAAGTAGGGGCTCATTAAACAACTACCCCAAGCCTTCCTCCATTGGATGGGGCGGAGACATGCGATGAAGGAAAAAACCAAACATGGGAAGGATTTTCCCTAAAAGATGCACACATGAACGAATCCAACTCAATAAAAATGTGCATATGAGAAGTAGAAAAAAGTGCAACTTCTGTATAGAAAAATAACAAAGGATGAACCTATAGACTGTATAAGAGTGTTGTAGTTTCAACTGAAAAGTAAATGGGAAAAAACATGCCTAAACCATGAAACATATCCCAACATGAAGGAACTGAAAAAGGGTAACAACTGAGAGATCCATGCTCCTATATCCCACCTCTGACCACTGTACCCCTCTCACACAGCCCGTATCCCTAAGCTATTCTGAGATGAAAATCTTCCTTTCCATAATATGAAAAAGGAACAAAATGTGTTTAAAAATATCACGAAGTGGTGAGTATAAACATACCTAGTAGAAAACCCTCAAAATGTCAAGGGGGTGAGTAAGAGATACACTGAAAAGGAAATTAGTATAGAGAAAAAGATACGGTAAAATTGAATTGAAAGAGTTAGGGAGTAAAACTCATCAAAAAAAAAAGGGTGAAACAGAATCATCAAAACACAAGGAGATAGAAAAAATGATGAGATGAAATCCTCATAGAGTCATTTCTACCTATATCCAGAGAGTATACTCATATAACTATTAGAATCTAGACACGAAAAGCACGTGACATACCACACATGTATTCGGCTCTCCTGGAAGGAGAGTAACCAAGACCCAAGGAGTGGGTACTATAATAGTATATATATTTATATATATTCTTAGTCAATGAAACCCAAATGAAGGGGAAAGGGGATCTGCATCTCACAGCATAGCCCAGGAATGTTAGAAGCCAATAGTTCCAAGGAAAAGTCATAGGCGATGCTCAATACCTCATGCGTCTGACCAGGAGGCACCAGTTAAAGGGGATCAAATAATCACCCTTTAATAATATCCTATTTGGGAGGAACTAAATCACCCACATCATTTTATGTAACGTTCCAAGAACACATATTGGTGGGGAAGGTTCCCCTCTTTCTCATGATTCCTTGGGTGAAGTCGATCCACGCCTCACCACTATGCCAGAAAGTTGATGGTCTTCTCTAGTTGTTGTCGATGAATACCCCTTCCTAGTACTACCGGTAGGTACCACTCAAGACTATCCCTGAGGAATTACATGGCCCAAGAACTATTGTAGGGTATGTTTGGTGAGTTTTTAGGGGAAGCCACTACCTAGCTTGGCTAGAGGGTCACACATGGAAGGTCATCGGGGACTACACTATCCAACACAACTAGATGGTCAGACTGGAACCTTAATGGACTCCACTGCCCATATACATCTAGAGGGTAAATCATAATCATGGGGGAATACACCACCCCATCATACTAGAGGGTAAACCTAGAATCTTTAGTGACTACACTACCTAGCCAAGCTGGATAGTGAACCCGAAACTGCTCTACTAAGATTGTCTGATCGATGCCATCATTGGGTGTCACCTCTATATGTTTCAACCTAGAAAATTCATGTCGTATATATAAATAATCTTCCAAGGGAACAATCACATTCTAGATGAAAAAAACACTCTGGATAGGCATCTCCAATGACAAAATACGAGTCCAAATGAAAGATATATGAGGGTCTATGGTTTTCTTGAAAGTGTTCAAAAATAACACATCATGTAAGGGACCCACACAACATGGGGTCCTTCTCCACTACCTGACCATCTCTCTGACCGACACATATGTCCCATCCCATGTAGTATATAATTCTCTATCGGTGGTCTACATTCCAGGTCCTTACCATCTAGGATCGATGTCATGTCCGATGGTTGTGTCTGTGTAATACGATACATGGTGTATTGGGCCAGACAAGATACTGCCCATGTTTCCAACCCTTTTAGTCAGCACATGGCATGTTCTTGACTATTTTGTCCTTCAAACAGAATTTATACACTGAAAGGGATGTACATTGTGTGTCCATGGGAGTGCACGTCGTGTCATCCCTATCTACCTCGAAACCCTAGCTCCATCATGGAGGGAGGATCCACATCATGTCTTATTCATCATACACATTGTGTAGTTTGTATTATTCTATAACCCTCAGGTTTCTTCGACTAAACATCCAAACATTGAATATGGTCCCACCGCTTCAGATCATTCTTCAAAATCATTAAAAACCCATCTGAAGTATCAGTGAATCATGGTATCTAAACACCGTTCATCGAGAATCAGCCGCTGTAGATAATGAGGGTTTCTTTTTTCATTTTTCAGGAAAGCACACCTATGATTCTCAATAATCTATCATAAAACTCTGGAATCATCATCCAAATATAATAGTGATTTGTGATCTACACATATCTCAGAGATTCATTTTTGATTTGCCGATATTCCTCCAATCCGGGCACCCAATCGAGCTTAGATCACACTAAAAATTTCGAAACAGGATCCAAAGACGATCCATAGTGAAAAAATTAAGAAATATGGGAGAAAGGAACCAAAATAAAATGTTTTAAATATAAACAGTCTAGCTTTCGTGGAAAGTGATCAAGGATTGGTCACTCGGGTTAGAGTATGAATTAAAAAAATAAAATCCTATACTTGGGCTCATGCAAGGTTTGTAATCAAGGGCGTGGATCGATGAATGAGGATCGATCCACTCAAACAATTAATAAATGGTTTAAAATAACCAAATACATGTCCCTTATAGATTGAATCAGTTTCTATTGATGAATAACATGTTCAATGAGTACTGTTGTGTTCGTTGTGCTTTGATCCTCTTATATCCATGGTTTCATCATTCTTCCACCTGATTCTCTTAATGGTGAAGAGATATCTCTCTAGAGGATTATAGAAATTCTAAAGCCAACACGAACCAAATCCCCTAAACCAAATGTTTATAACCATTTATTATGTAAAAACTTTTTTTATTAATTAAATGCTTTAATTAATTTAATTTCTTAAATGCACCGCCAACGAGTGATGGGTCGGGACGTCCCACACCAACATATTTTATTTCGTACCTAGGGAAACAATAGTGTTCCTAACCCAAACATAGTATCATATTTATAATACAAACACCCATTTAAGATTTATCTTGGTTTCATTAATTAACCGCATGCACACAACATACTATATATTTAATATCTATAGAAAATTAATTTCAAGCATTCCAAGCCTTGAAATTGCACCTCATCTCAATGCCTAGAATCAGAAAAATATTTATAAATATTTCAATGTATTATAAGTAATAACCGTGTCTCTATAGTCAACACTACATTTTTTTTCATTGCATGATGGAACCCTACATTTGACTATTCAATGACAATGTTTTAAATCTATGATATTATCTGAGATTTATACAACAGTTTTGATGGAAGAAATAATATGTACAAATCCATTTTATGTCCAAATCAAAGGCTCGTTAGTAATATATTAAGGATGGTATTCAAAAGATTAAAACCTTAATATTATTACACGAATTTATGACCCTCTTGAATGTTATTGAATTCAAATATTAACTATTTATTGTGCAATATTTGTGGAGATTGGTTTACTTGAAACTATTCAAACTGTTGTATATATAATTTTATGCTCTTTATTGGAATATATATATATATAATATAAAATATTATTGAGACTATAGATAATCAATATGTGTGTTCTTTCCTTGAGATCTACACTTTGAATATATACATGTTTTTATATAATGACTATCTACTGTTAATATTTTTATCACTACTACTGCATTTATTTGTTAGATATTCTTAAAAAATAATGCTGAAAAATTTGGTGATGATAAACATGTAATATATTCATGTTTAAACACCCATTTCGTGTTTTCTTTGATTCTGTTTCAATAAATCCTATAATAAAAGTTAAATATCTATTTTCATGCTATATTTAAGATCTATGTACAATTTTCAGTTGCTGATGAAACAATGATATTTATCATGAGCCATCATGAAAATCCAACTATGTTGATTTATTTGAGTCTATGCATCCTGTACTTAGTTCTGGTTATGTTTCAGATTCATGTAATATGTTTTGGATATTCCATTTCATGTAAAACAACCATAAGGCTTTGTAAAATCTTTTAGGGTGTCAGATACCGGCAATCAGTTGTTGTTTATAAGTTTTAGGAAAAGAGGACCTAATTGTAAAATCACCAAGCATGGGGATTTAAGTATTGGTGGAGTGGACTTGGGTATCTTTATTCCCTAAAACAATATACATCTCTTTGTTTATTTCTTTTATTTTTATCTACAACTCACTCATATTTGAGAGAAGGAATGGTTTGGTGCATAAAAAAGATGAGTGTTTTGAATATTTCAATGATTTTTATGAACATATTACACCACCCCCTCTTTTGTATCTGTCTTCATCATATAAAAGGTAGATCTCTACTATTAGGGATCTAATGGTATATATTTTTTATAAAAAACTAATTTTCCTAACTGCTATTAAAATTGGAATCAAAGGAAGTTCTCTATTGATATATTTCACTTTTTTGAAATAAATGAATTTTTCTTTCTATACCAAAAATTGATATCAATGTTTGGAATATATTAGAGTTATTTATAATTTTGGTAATTTGTTACTACACAATATCTGCATGCACTATCAGAGGAAGTTCTATAGGCTCTTTTAAAATCTTGTAGATTTTTCGTGGCACTATGATTCATGAGTTAAGGATTTATATGAAGACATCATGAAATGGATAATACTATATAAGTGTCTTCTATAATTCATGCCCCTTATTTTAATGGTAAAGTTTATGGATGCATGAATTCAAGTATGGTTATTTATTTGAACAGTCTCAAAATAAGGGTATATTTAATGGTTGTCAAGACCTATGAGATTATTGAAGATGATTTAGAATATTGTATTATTGATCAATAAATGAATTATGATATAAATTAAAAATACATGAATTATATTGTGTGTGGTTTAAGAAATAGTGAATTAAATCGAGTATCTCAATGTTTTACTGCATATGAGATGTAGAAGACTATTTCTATATCCCATGATAGAACTGAAAATATCTGAAATTAAAATTACACTTTGGATAACATAATGTTCAATACTTTTTGAATTTATGAGAATGAAACTTTTAATAAAATAAATGGATGTTTAACAGAGATTTTCAATAATGTTTCTGCTTTGGGAGAACAAATTTCACAATCAGATCAAGAATTAAAAGTACTCAATGTACTACCTCTAAAGTGGAGTGGAATATCTGAAGCTATATTCATGTATATATTAGTAAATAATTTGAAAAATATGGTGTTTATTAATACAATAATGAAGTATGAAGTCAGAAAAAAGTTTGAAGTTGAAATTAACATCAAACATGAAGATGTATCACTTAGGACTATAATGGATGTATCATCTTATTCATGTTATAGATATTTAGATAATGATTTAACAGATCTCACTAAGTTATTTTGAAATGTGGTAAAAATAAAAGAAAGTTATAGAAAAAGATATATTCTATGAATGTATGGAATCAATTCATAAAAAGGATAATTTTTATTTACTCAAAGCCCAATAGAAATTAAATTTAAAAATAAAAGAAAATAAGAAGTTATAGAATAAATGGAGGAATTATTATTTTTCACAA
This sequence comes from Viscum album, assembly GCA_963277665.1. Taxonomy (NCBI): domain Eukaryota; kingdom Viridiplantae; phylum Streptophyta; class Magnoliopsida; order Santalales; family Viscaceae; genus Viscum; species Viscum album. Next base: position 1,856,665,001 of record OY728158.1, on the reverse strand, counting down.
GTGGAATATTTTTTAATTTCAAGATATTATCATAAAATTGTAGTCTCATAGATGATGTTGATATGGTACAATCATCTGACTCAAAAAGTTGTTTTTATTAAAAACATTAACATGATGATTAAAATAAGTATTAAGGACTAAAATAAGATAAATATGAATTATTTAAAAAGGACTGTAAAAATTTGAAAGGCATACTATGTAGTGTTATTACAAAAAGAAATTTTTTGGAAACACTTTTTAGATTTAAAATCTATTTCTACTAAAATAACTTATGATATTCATAACACTAATACTAAAGAATTAATAAATGAAATTTATGATTTAAACAAGTATCTATTATCGTAATAAAAGGATAAAACTATTTAAATTAAATCCTTGGAAAAATAAAATACTGAAAAGGAAAATGGAATACAATTTATTAGTGAAAGACTAAAATTGTATAAGAAATATTCTGAACATCATTTAAATAGTAAAAACATGTCTACAATTAAATAATTTAATTGTGTTATTAATGATCATTTTTAAAATTATATATTATTTAAAAAAATTATTTTTTAAAATATGTACATTTATCAAAAAAATTATATAAATTTAATGGTATATTTTTAGTCAAAATACATTTGTTTGATTACCTAAAAATTTAATTGTTATAACAAATATACAGAAAAGATTATGGGTATGAAAAGGAAATTGTCTTTAATGTTTTGCAGGGTTACAACAGTATGCTATATCACTTATTATTTAAGTAGTCAGTTTAAGGATACATGAAAATATCTACCAAATGAGTGAACCACTCTGAAGTTGTTAATTATCAAAAAACCTTAATAATTTAAACACCGATCCAGGAAGTATTTCATTTTTATAATTACTTGATTCTGGTTCATTAAATTTTCTATACAGATAAAGTGTGATATCTCTTAAAAATTGATAATGTGTTTTTTATTCTTTGTGTTATGCATTAATTTATTTTATAACTGATTAGTTAAATGTATTTGAAACATAGTTTTTAAAACCTTTCTGAAAATATAGTACTTTATGAACAATATATATTTTCCATCGGTAATTTTATTGAAATCATTATGTTTTGTTATTTTTATTAATTTATATAACCTAAATAAAATTTCATACATAACATGTCTATTTGAGAGATAAAATATGTTAATATTGTTATATATATTTTTTACTAAAGAAAATAAAACAACATCTACATTTTGTCAGAACCAAATGATTCATCTTCTACATAAATTTTTTTATTGACCACCTCCATATTCTTCTTCTTCATCTTCAAAATATCTTATTCAAATGACTATTGATAACAAGTCACAAAAATATTAATCGGTAAACTAGTTAAAGTTTAGAAGAAAATATTTATCAAAAAAGTAAAAAAGGAAATCCTTCTAATCTATTGAAATAACATTCAGTTTCATTTGTGGAATATTCACATAAAAAGTCTTTTAAAGGAAATAAATAAGCTCAGTGTTCTGAGGAATTGAAATTCTCTTCATTTAAAATACATTAGGAAGGAATTATATTTAATTTTAAATCTTTTAATGATGAAAAAATGAAGATGTAATTTATGTTTCGTGTATCTAGAAAGTCACATGATGATCTAAAAAAATCATCAGTATCATTGTTTTTGGTTTGTTACTAAATGTACATCATAATATAGAATATAGTTTAATATAAAAAGAAATTTTTTTTTTATCAAATATATTTAAAATGAGGTTCCTCATAAGGGATGTTGTTAAAAATCTAGATCATGATATGAAGATTCTATTCTTGTTTGAAATTTGTTTTTCTTCTACTTATCAAATAACAATAAATGGTACAAATATATGTCAAGAACTGTCAAATGTTAAGGCTGTTTTATAAAAAATGATTCGATTTTTGGAATGTTTAGAGTAATAATATAAATCTTATTAACCCTTTATCTTTATTCTATTTATATAAAAATTATTTTATTATATAATATTTTTAAATATATTTTTTTCAGTGAAAATAGAAGAATAAATTTATTTATATTTTATATTCTTTATTGTTCATCACACATATGCTTGAATTTTATTTTTAATTGTCTCAAGGTTTTTAAAATTCATTTAAGAATAAAATATGTTATGATTCAAGGGTTGTTTTAAAGTAAATATCTGATTTTATAATTATGTTCTTCTTATTTTAATATTCATATCTTTTTAAATAAAGCATATATTTAGGGGGAGTTACTTTTACTACTCTTCTCTTTTTTGATTTCATAAAAATGGAGAGATGTTTATAGTTTAATTTTTTATGGAAGGCGTTTTTATGGAATGGTTTTTATTACCATGAATAAGTTTATTACCATGATTATAAATTTATAGAAATTTATTCTTTATAACATCCATATATTTGGGGATCAGTTTTTGGATAAATGAAAATTTATATAAAGGGATAATAAGTTAGGAAGTTTATACTTTTAGTATCTAGTTTATATGTTTATATCCATTTGGGGAGATGAAGTTTTTTTGAAAAAATAATATTGGGGAATTTTAAATCCTTATAATAGGGTATATGATTTCATTATTGAAAAAACCATAAAAAGAAAAAAATGAAGAAATTTATTTTGTATTTTTCTAAAATTGTTTTTAAATATTATTTATTTATGTTATTGGTTTTGTGATCATAAAAATGGAGTTAATTTTGGAGATTATGTAGATCGAAATCTTCCATTAACTTCATTTTGGTTTTTATGGTCATAATGGATCAAATGTGTGTTAATAATGAATTTCATCATAAGTGAATATCAGGAAATTAATATTATTAGAATTTTTTATTCATAAAATATATTTAAGTCATTAGTGAGTGAGGTATATTTTTTAATGTGTTTTGGATGTGTTTTAATGAATTCTAGAAAAACTATTCATACCCTACGCGTGAAATCATAATGTGAGGAAGAAATACTAGGTTTGAATCTACACGAATGTATTATATAACCTACATTTTCAGGAACGGAGTTCTCAGCAACCATATGCTTGGATGGAACCTTATGTTTTTAAAAAATGGAATGTATGGTTAATCAAATAAATATTGGGAAAGAACCATAAGCTTGAGGGAAAAACATATGGTACATCAACCATAATTTTGTAATCAACTAAATGTTTTCAACCCAATATTTTTTGTTATTTATTTACATAAAGGAACTTTATATTTTACTATTCAACAGTTGAGTTTTAAATCCACGATATTATTTTTCATTCATACAATTGTCATGATTTATTTAATTATATTTTCAAATATATTTTGCGGCAAATTCAATGGATAATTATTATTGTTTCAATGGAAGAAATTAAATATATTATAATGTTATAACTATTATAGGATGTTTTGACTATCTAGAATTTTTATTAATTCAATTATTCAGGATTTGTTATGCGATATTTATAGAGTTGGTTTGACCTAGAATTGTTCAACCTAGTATATAAATACTAATACACTCTTCATCAGAATATATGTATAAAACACAAATAAAATACTAATGATAATTTTGAGAATATTAAAGTGATTCTTCACCTTAAAAATATGCTTTAGAGACATAATTATTTTTACCTTTTATCTCACTACTGATGCTATTAGCTACCACTTCTTCTACATTTAATTTTTATATCATATAGTTCAGGAATGAAAATTCATTTGTTGAAGATACAAATTAGATAAATTGATATTAAAACATTTTTCGAGTGTTTTATTTCATTTTGTTTGAAGAAATCATATGAAAACTTTGAAGATCTATTTACTATCATGTTATATTGCTGATCTGACTACATATTTCAGTTGATGCTGCAACATTGAAGTTTTACCAATACCATCAAAAAAATTACTCTTTTGGTTCTTTAGTATTATCTTCCCATTCTCATTCGTGGTTATGTGTCATATTCTTATACTATTCATTGGATATTATACTCTTTGTAAATGAAATAGATGGCTTTTTAATTCTTTGTATGGTGTTAACTGCAAACAATCAGTAGTTTTTTAAAGGTATTATGATAAGAGATCCTAATAATAAAAGTATCAACCTCATGGATTTTAGCATTGGTGGAGGGGACTGGTGGATAATAATTCCTTAAACAACAACAATTAGCTGTTTGAATTTCTTTTATTTTTATTTGCTACTCACTGTTCATTAAGATAAGGAAAGATTCACTACATAAACTATTGGTTTGTTCTAAATCTATCTTTGTTTTTGAAGTGCACAATTCACCTACTCATGTGTCTTTGTATTCATCATAATCATTCCTATCAACAATTTCTATCAAAGGCATGTCTGTATTGGCAGGTCTCTAGTATTATATTTTCACCCTGAAAAATACTTTTTTGTAACCAATACCTAAAGGTAATTCTTTGTTAATTATGATTAATTTGATTAAATTGGTTAAAGATAATATATCTATTTATAATTTGGTTTTCTAATGAGTTAAATTTAAATATTCATGTATAATAAATATTTACAATCTATAAATTTGGGGGAATATCAAATTGATTATAAGTGAAAATTAAATTCTTTTATGTTGTCCTTCCATCAGCTAATGGAAATGGATATGGACTTGAAAATGAGAAATTGTATTATGAAAATTACCTTAAAATGTCTTGTTAAATGTGAATTTTTTTCATTAATGTTTTTCTAGAATGGAAATTCTACGGATAATATTTAAATAATTTCATATATTATAATTTTGGATCCTTTATGTTCTCCATTATTGATTCCAATAATAATTAAATATGCTAATTAAAGATGTAATAATACTAGTTTATTGATAAAGATTAATGTTTTTGGGATGTGCAAACCTATTTTATTATGAAGGAAGAATACCCTGTGTTCAGGGATGTGTAAGAATGTTTGCATGTGTAGGGTAAATTATTTGTTCTTTAAGCCTAGTTCCCCAATAAAATTATTGGTTGTTTTTCTTCCTAATAAATTTTCCTTTATTTGATCATTTTTTTTATGATGTCATGTGATCCTAGGTTGGATAATGATATATAGGAGAGGTGGACCATGATTTTGGAAGCATTTGATGAGTTTTATGTAGAGACACGTGGTGATATATATGAGGTTTTCAAGGAGGAAACCCTTCTTAATGGAACTAGTTGAAGATGAAACAACCCATTTTTATTTCTAATCTGGATTCTTACATGATTGATTTTTTCACTGGTGAGATTTATAGGTTTATAAATTTTCTATATTTCCTTTCCCCTCTACTTATGGAAGATGGTTTTTTTCATATCATGGTGGTAGATTATAATTTTTCACAGAGAACTATGAATTATGGAATGGTAAATGAATAATTAATTTTTTACACCATGGGTTTCATTCTTACTACAATGAACATGTTGTAAACTTTTTGAAACATTGGAATCTGTTGAATTATACTAGGAGGGCATGGACATCAATGGTATGGTCAATTAAATGTAACTAGAATAATGTTAATTAAAGGTTATTAAATTATTATTCTCCAATATGTTTATATAAACAATTTTTATGTTTAAAATGATCAGTTTTGAGATAATTTTGGATAAAAACAGACTGTGGGTTTTTAAAAGAATACTAGTCTTCATGGAATCTTTCACATTTTTCATTTGGTACTTATAGTTTCTTTTTAGTTGTATTAATATTTTATTCCATTTCACGTATAGACTGGGATCTATTTTATCTATATGTGTAGAATTTGATTTTTGTTATATCTTATCTCCCTCCTATGATTTATTCCCATAGAGTATAATACCTCCCATTTGTATGTATGATATAATCTATATGATTGTTCCAAACCCATGATCTATTTTTGATTAGATTCGGGAGGCTAGTATATCCCTTTTCGCATTTCTGTCCTATGAGGGGTACCTTTTTAGGGAGGGATTATTATAATCATTACATGTATTATGGACTCCACTTTTTGTGTATAGTCCATCAGTATACCAAATCCAAAAATCACATTCCTTTATCTTCCTCATTACACTCCAGTGATTTAGGAATAATCTCATAAAAATACATCATATATTGAAATACTAATGGTATAATCAACTTGCTAGAATATGGAAAACTGTAGAAAGAGATATCATCAGCTCATTAATTAATCTACACCATTTTTTAACATTTTCATAGTGTTTATACCACATAGACATCTTCTATTAAAAAACAGAATACATATGGGGATTAGTTAGCCTTTATGAAAACTTAACTATGGAATAACACTTACCCATATTCCATTTATTACGGTTTACCCAAATGTCAGATTTAACTAACCCTAACATTGTATATTAAATCATGGTTTTATATATTCTCCTTGATGTATAGATCCATTTACCTTAATATAAGTTTCAAAGATACTTACACAAGTTTTTCCTTCACCTTCATACATGTTTGTTTTCTTAATGATGACCCTTAAATAGGGTTTATGATACACATATGAATTATAAAAAAATTACAAATATTTTTTCTAACCCTTACAAAGAAAACTTTATTTGGTGATAACTATAACACAATATCACAATTTTATCATGTCCTTGAGGGAATATCCTATCTTTTGTGGTCTGTTGCAACGATATAGACAACTATTATCTTCCAAAAAGATAACTCCACCCAAGAAATTCCAATGATAGAAAATTATGTATTATGATATGGACAACATTCATATTTCAATTTAACATATTCATCCAAATACATCATAGAGTGAAACTAAATTTTTTTCAGTTTAGATACAATCTTCTATAAATATCTCTCTAACATCCACAACCTTTCATTATAAAATCAATCATACTCACCATATGTCATCTTTGTGTATATCAGAATTCAAAATTCAAAAACAAATATTAAATGAATCACTAAGCCCAACTTAATCATGTATTTTAATGAAGGAACCATAGTAGACAACTTTGATAAATATTAAATATATTTACAATAATTTCTTCATGTCTTACACACATAAAATTAAAATCAATTAAAACCCTATAAGGTTACACTATAAGTACATAAAATATTATGGGTCCTGGGTTTGACAAAAACACATTTATTGAATAAATAAAAAATATAATTCATTAACTGTTCTTTCCACAAACAAATTGAGGAATTAAAATCTATATAATATGCGAAAATTTGGGAATTTCACCTGACCTTAGATCTGGAGAATTATTTTAATATTGTATTTTTTCAATATCATTATTGTAAGGAATTATTTTTTATTTGATTGTTAATATAATTAAATTTAATTGAATTAAATAAATATAAATGTTTATATTTTTAAATTGAAACATTTGAAATATGTATCGATGCTCAAAAATGAAATTCTATTCTTAACCCTTTTGTTAAACATAGTTTATTTTGAAAAAATATTGTAGGGAATTTTATTGTGAGGGGTGAAATATTCATTTTTTTACAATATATAAATTTTCAAGTTATAAAATATTGAGTGTGGTCAACATTTTAGGGATTTATTGTGAGGGTGAAATTTAATATTTTTAATGTATTAATTAAATATTTGTTTAATTCTTTTTATAGATGAATAAACATTTGATTTCGAAATGGTAGGGCTCATGGTAAGTTTTTATTGAGAATTTCCATTAGTAGAAGAGGGAAATAAGAATCTACGAATCATTGGAAAAAAAATTAAAGCTAAATTCTACCCATGGATGTTTGATGGGATAATTAGATGGAATATCCCAGTACTCATGCCATGGAAATTCAAAAATAAAGTTCCCATGACCCCTTTAGAAACACTATGTGTTTGTTGAGTGCCATTAAACATCTTGTGTTGGTATTCTATTTTTAAAATTTAGAATAAATGCATAATTTACACTATTTTCCTAAGAATATAAATCATGGGATTCTTATAAGAATTAAACACATAGTAAGGTTATCTAGACCTTTGGTCACCCCATTTGGTTTTACTTAATCTGGTAGCTTTTGGTTTGTTTCATTACAAAAATATACAGTATCTTTCTATCCTTCTTCATAACTTGTTGATTATATTTTTTGTATTACAAATTTATTTTTCTAAAAGATTCTGTATGATTCAACTAGAGTATACTGGAATCAATTTTTATTGGTTGGGATTACATGTTTAATTCATAAAATAGGGTCATAATGGAAATTATCCTATTATAACATTCCATTTCACTGGAGAATTTATTTCTAGTGATTTTATTTCATTTTTTCAATAAATTTTGAAAACGGTTGTGGTAAATTGGGATTTCATAATTGTGGATTTTTTTAAATCATATACTCTTCTATTTTTAGATAGTGGATCACACCTTATTAGTCATGAATTTAGTGTCATAGGACCACCTGGTATGTTTTAAAAATATATTTCACTTGAGGTTTTTTGTCAATTTAGAATTAATATCCTATAAAACTAGGTGTTTATTTATTACATACATTCTTGTGCATTCAATGAATGCTGGTATAAAAATGGGAGTATTTCAGATTGATAATTGATGTAAGTGAAAATTAAAACTAGATTATAGGGATTTTTTATTTCTTTATTTTGAATATTTAAATATTATATTCATATGATTTATTATTAGTATTGATATCACGATTTTATGTAATTAAATCACTTTATAAATAATACTGAATCATATTGTACATACTATACATAAGGATAGTATAAAATTATAATAATTATTTGGTTATTATATTTTTAAATGAGTAATGATCTACCACATGATACATTTCATGGTTGTCTGAGTTTTATTTTATGTGGTTTTAAAGGTGAAAATATTTAACCTATAGAATTATGTTTTAATGGAAATGTATTTTTGGAATTAGTGCTCTATATAAATAGTTTCATTTTAAAACAATGTTTTGTAAATTATATTTCAAATAAAATAATTCATTTTATTAGAGGATTTTATATGTTAATTTTTTCTGATGCCTAATATAGGAAATGTTGACATAGGTAGACCTTTTATAGTGATGAGGAAATTTGTTTTTATTCTATAGGAATTAAAAGTGGTCTTATTTTGATAATGGATTTGGTTGGACATTCTTTATAATGGAGATAAAAAAATTTTATCAAAGAACATGTTCTATTATGATCTCCATTTATTTATAGCATCAATTTTTTTAATATATATATATATATATATATGAGGGATGATACAGGAACCATATGTCAGGCCTTCACTTCGGTAATGGGTTGGATATATGCCATTTAAATTGATAGTATATTTATTATTAGTTGACTCTAACATGGAGATTTGGATACCCTTTAAGGTGAGGTTGAGTGAAACACATTTACATTTGAGAATTTATTATATATAAATAATACTATATCTGATAGAATAAGTTACATGCATCACTAAACTGAAATGAATCACTTTATATATTGTTACAGTACATAATGAGAATAAAATGTGAAATATCATTATGAGACTTACAGAAAGTCAACCCTCAATATAAATTAAAAAAATGATAATTATTTTATTCTATAATTTTTTGTTAATATTAATTTTAAATAATAAATTGAATACATTAAATTAGGAAATTTTATTGATTATGGGATAAATAACCAATGTGATATGATAAAATCTATTTTATATTAATATGGATATTTTAATATAAATACATTATATATAAATTTTTTATTCTACCATTATAAATTAAATTGATTATTATTAAAATATTATCATGATAATATTATATATTTAAATATATAAACTATTATATTAAATCTCAAATCATTTAGTAATCGATATAAAAAATACTATGAACACTTAATGTTTTAATGGTTAATTTTTCTATAAAAGTTACTTTTATTTATATATTATATTTTAATTTAGAAGATTATTTTTTCAATTACTGAAATTGAATTTGATAAAAATATATTTGTTTATTTGTTTAACATAACAAAAATTACATAGAGTTTTATTTTATAATTATTGATAAATAGTAGGTTTTTAGGTGAGTAGGAAAATAATGATGTTCTTACATATTATATCATGTATAGGAAATTATTAAGATAAAATATTGAATTTAATGTCTTTAAACCTATTTTATTGATTGTATATATATTGTAAAATATAACTTTTATAAATATTTTGTTCAATTTATAACATCTATATTTGATAATTTTGAACCTTTGTACCATTATATTATAAGAAAAAAAATATAATAGATCATTTTATTTAAATATTAATTTACATGATTAAATATGATTTTTGATTTTTTTTAATTCAAATAACTCTACTTTTATTAATAGAATGGATCAATTATATACATGATTTTAGTGTAATCACATTTCAGTTCAAGAAATTACATTTTTATGAATTTTTTTTCATTACATATTTCATATTTATATTAAAATTATTTTTTAACGATTCATGAAATTCAATATTAGAAATTGGATTCTATAATCTGGATTATAATTTTCAAATTTTCCACTTTTGTTCAATTTTGTTTTTAGCTACAAAATTAATTTTCCATTGTAAAAGTTAGACACCTCAAACAAGTGTTATACAAGGAAAAAGGGTTAAAATATTGTTATAGGTTCCCAAATAATATATATATATATATAATATTATTAAATGTGTTTATTCTGAATGAAATGATCCAATTCTCAATGATTTTCAATTTTTCAACTAGTTTCCAAAATTGAATGCTTAATAATATTCTAGATGTTTAAATAATTATAGGAGGGATACCCCCCTAACTTATCCATGAAATTTGAGAATCATTTATTAAAAAGGCTATAAAAAATCCATCCCAAAAAATCTTTACCATGTCTTATAGGATTTATTCTTCAAAAATTAGTAACCCAACAAGTCTTAAAAAGATATCAAAGGACAATTTCTAATGAAGGCATAATCATGTAACCAATGTCTTTCACCTATTTTTGTTATTCCACATCCATAAAGTATATTAAATACAACCTAATATAAAAAAATAGGAATTATTACTATATTTAAAAGTTATTAAACAGATTGATTTACTATTTTATACCTCATTTTCCTCTAATTAAAAATTAAAACATTATTAGTGAAAATGTGTGGTCTACTGCCACAATGAAGTGGAATATATCATTTTTATCACCACCTAACAAAAATATGTATAAAGATGTATTTAATTAATATATAGTATATTTAAGAAATAAATATTTTGTTATAGATAAACTATTATATGTTTTACTTCCCTTCCATATACTAAAAAATGACAATGTTTCTTATTAGTACGAGCAGACTACCGCCTCCATAAAAATACATTTTTCATTTATCCTTTCCACCATACATGGGTGGTATAATTACTGTATTGAAAAAATAAATATAAAAAAATTAACATGATTATGGTTATAAAAATACAATTTTGGGATATAATTAAAAGTACTAATAAGGAATAATTATTTTAAAATACAAATTCCTAAAATGAGTATACTGAGACAATTTTTATGAAATAATAACATACCTTTAATATTCATTTTATTCTTAATATTCCTATTCAAAAATCTTATTTATCAATTTCATATTTTTTTAAAAACATATATATTATATGAATGTGATAATATCACTATGTAATAATATATTTTTAATCATTCGTTTGTTTTATGATATTTTTCTTTTGGTCGGTTGTACCACCCATATGAAAGATGTAATAAGGTTATGCCACACATTAATAAAAATATTAATGTTGGGGATATTTTGAAATAATAATTATTTTAATGTTATTTTAAATTATTTATGGAAGGAAAACACACTATAATGATGGAATTAATGGTAAACAGTAATTTTTTTTCTAACAGTCTAAATCAAACTTATCAAGGAATATTCACATAAAAGAAACTATTATATAAAAAATTGAAATCTTGTGTTTTTTAAATTATTTTTGGTCTATAACATGAAATATTTATATAATATGAAAACATTTTAAAATTGTTTGTTACTATTACTAAGGTTCCTAATCAATTTTGGTAATTAAAAACTAATCAAATCTAAAATGACCAACGTGAACAATACTGATTTTGAAAAAATTCTGAATAACATGATAAATGATGTAAGTGAATAATTTTATGATATTAAAAATGAAAAAGTTTAATTATTAAGTAAATAATTATAATAAGATTTATTATTATTGGTTGTATAAGTTTTATGAAATAAGTTTTGAGTCGTGGTAAGTTATTTTTATTTGAAGCTTGTTTAAACCTATTTTTCTCAAATTTTTATCTTCCATATAAATGTTCTATTTAATATTTAAATAATTTTCTTCCATACACTAAAAGGATTGTAAAAATAAATTTTCATATATCTTTTACATTATTTTCAATTATTTTAATGTAATCTTTTCATCATCATCCATATGAGCTACCACTGACTCTATATATGAAGGTATGAAATGATTTTTTAATGTTTATCACATGGTTTAATTTTACCTCCATTATGACCATTACTAATTATAATGATTCCTTTTAAATATTACTTATATTTTCATCATAATTTCCATTATCTTTATTTTTGGATTTTGCCTTTTGTTTTTCAGAGTTATCAATGAAAAATGATATTTATTCATATTTTTATGATATTTATGAAAATGTTATTATTTTAGCATTGAAAAAAATTATATTACAATTTTATGTTTTTATATGTTTATTTAATTTAATATTTCATTAATAGTATATATTATGATGGGATGAAATGGGATATAACCATCTAATTCATTCTGTAATGATTTATTCTCAAGAAAACTAATGATGGAAATAAACCGATTATAATTTGTTTTAGAAATGTGAAATATGAGTGAATAAGAGTGATACATATTATATCCCAAGATAAATTCATTTTTTTATTTAAACTAATTTTAATTTTTTTATTGAGTAATTATTTTTTCTCAATGGATTATTTTTTATTCATAATCATAAATCATTATTATTTAAAAAGGTAAAAATAACAAGGGTTTTCAAGATTTCAAAAGGACTAATGAGTTTATTTTTTAATATCAATTTCCATGATTTATATTTCACATCCCCTATTTTAAATTTTATTATAGATATTGTGGACAACTATATATATAAAAAATTAAACTTTTAAAATATAAATGATTTTTTGAACATAGAATGTGTTTCAATATGGAAATAGGAATTTAAACTTGAGAACACATATTTGTTAAATAAATATAGATTCTGTGAAAGTGTCTAATTCATTATGTACTGGATTTATTAATATTCTAAAACTCTAAACAATAAAATCATGGGAATATAATAAGGCTCAAAATCCTTATTATTATACTCATCATTTGGGTATAGTTATATATGATTTTTTAACTTTCTTATCGATGCCAGTGTGAAATGAATATTTTTTAGTATAGGTATAGGGTGTCATATCTAGTACCATATCAATGGATTTGATAATATTAGAGGTTAATATGTTGTTATATGATCGTTATGTAAAATAATTTTTAAAAAATAGAGATTGGTATGTTCGTTTCGGATCATACATTAAATTACATATATAACCTTAATGGTAAGTATGATTTGAATATTTATATCTATTTTTGGTTTAATCTAATAATTTGAAATTAATGTGACATAGTTAAGGAAATATTAGTATTTATTCAATTCATAATTTGGTCTATTATTATTTTATATACAATAAATCACTATTTACTATTTTTATAAATAGATGGAACAATACAGAACCAAATCTTATATGGGATGGAAAGACAATATGATACTTATATGAACATAAAACAAAAGGGATATGAGATATATGGGACATTATTATAGTTATTAATAAATAGCTATCTTGAGATATGATTTTCAACCTGAACCTATTCAAATTTCCTACCACAATAAATAATTTAAAATCCTATTTTTATTAAAGAATATGTGATAGATACCATGCAATAAAACAATTCAACATCTTACATGTCTAGAATTTGTGATGAACCACCAATGGACATGTCAAAATGGAATATTAAAATGTTCTATTTGATTAAAATAGGGGAATATAAAAAAACTCGTGTGTACAAATGAAATGTTCAGAAAACATAATGGTGGGGATTATAGTTATTTTAAAGTTACCTATAATTATTAGATGTTTTAAAAGTGTAATGTATATGTATTATGAAGATTTATTTCCTAATATAAAAACATGAGAAATGGATCATCAAAGGCCATATGAACAACTATTTAGAAATGTAAAACTATATTATAGTCGATGAAAAAAAAACAAAAAACAATTTTTTTTGAATTATTAAATATTTTTTATGGTTAATTTATCAAAACATGATTATCTTGATATTAATAAATCTTAATATCTGGTTCATTTTATTTTACCATGGGAATATATTATTGTTGCGTAAGATGACTAAAATGGTTAAAAAGCCATGATAGAAGTTGAATAATTGAAGTTTGTATATTTAGGATTTTGAGATTTTTTAAGTAGTGGTATTTTATTTAAGGGTTTATAATATTGAGGATGATCATAATTTAATGTTATAAATTCATATTTTTAGTACTTATATGATTTTATATAAATACAATTAATGATATTTCAGGAGTTGTTTATTTTTTTAATACATTATTGAGATTATATGAAAACATTAAGTTTAATTAGTGATTTATATGAAACATTATTTTTATAAAAATGGTATTCTATTTTTTAAAGAAAATATAAATATTTTTATATCCTTTAAGGTTAATACATTATTTAATGTTAAGGTTTTTATGATTTATTGGTATGAAGGGTCCCCAAATTTTTGAAACATTAAAAGATTATAGTGAATGGAAAGTTATTGGCTAATATGGTATTTTGTATCAGAGGGATTGATATTATTTTAAGAATATAGATATACCATACCTTTCTAATAATATGAAAAATAGTATTTAAGCATGTGAGAATTGATTTTAGGGAAATTTTGTTTAGTCTATTCTTGGAAATTTATTTTATTTTGTTATAGATTTATGTCTTGCTAGTTCATGTTATTTTGGAAAGTAAAATTTTTTAGATTATATAATTAGGATATATACTATTTATCCAACTTATTTCTATGAACCCAGTCATTATTAAAAGCATAAGTAATACATTTTTAAATTTCCTCTGTGTTTATGAAGCTATATTATTTATGGAATATCCTGTGTACATCCATATCTGTCTAATGTTACACCTTTTAATGCTTCTATTGAAAATGATACTTGTATGATAAGGTCATGAAGTCTATTTCAAATATAATATTTTTTAGTTTAATCTTATTGGATTGGGTTATTTTTTCCAAATCCATGGACTAATGGATTTGGATGACATATATAATGGAATCCATGTTTCTTCTAGTCTAATATTAGCTGTTCTTAAAGGAATACATAGGAGGTTTGTTAGTCCTGCAGAGGATCTTAAGGTAGGTTCCCATGAAAAATTCATATCTCTAATGTAGGAGTATAATTAAATTGTTTTTATGAATATTTGACCAGCATTGGAAATGATCCTTATTTATTGGGTTTTACTACCCCTATATATATTGGATTGAGATGTTGATCCATGAGCTAAAATTAATTCTAATATCTTTCCTCCTCTTGCGAAAACCCTAGTTGTTAGTAACTATTCTATATCCAAAGGGTTGATCAAACCATCAAAGACAGTTCTCCATATTCCCTGGAAAGATATCAAATAAGGGAAGTATTCTATCACTAGAATTGTTTCCCTTATATTATATTATCCACTGTTAATGGATGTCTTTTCCTATAATATCTCATTTGAGTTTTCTAATCTATTTAAAGAAACTCCCATCATGTTTACCCGATCTCAGGGAAATTGAACTATTTATAGATCCACATTCCATTCATGTCACATGATGATAACAACATCATGGACTACAAACTATCCAGTAGATAAGGTAGTGTACACTTTAGTTATTAAATGTGGAAAAGTCTGTACCTCAAGGTTCCCATGATTTACAAAAGTATAAAGTAATGGATGTAGAATTTCTACCCTATAAAATAAGAAATTAATTCTAAATAAACTTATGAAAATATCTATACATTTATGGATATTTTGGATTCCATTATTAAGGCATTATCTATTAAATAAATTTATAGAAATTTTAACAAGTCTAATTATATGCATTGTATCCTGATTAACTCTCATATTTACCCATTTTTGGAGAACTAGGATTAATTGGATTTATGTGAAACTTCATCCCAAAACATTAATCACGTGGTTAGAAATTATAACTACATGATTTCCATGATGATCCAATTTGATAAATGCATGTCCATAAAATAACAGTTATTTGGGACAATTATCAGCATTCGATTTGAGTGGCTCTTCCTAGTAAATTGGGGGATATTTTAATACCATACATGATCCATATATTAATAATTGTGGGGGAATGTATTGAAGTTATTTTATTGTAGTTTTTACCTATTAGTAATAATTATAAATTGGGATTCACAAATAATTCCATGGCATTTTATTGCTACAAGATAGGTAGTGTAAGAATTTAGAGCTGATGGGATAGGTGTTTGTGCAATATTCTGGTCATTGAATTATTTTTTTGCTCTCCTATTAACTATACTCATAGATATCACAATGATAACTACCATAAGACCCACTAAATAAATAGTTCCAAATTCCTCAGTACTGTTCTTGTCAATTTGGTGAATTAAGGTGTATGAAATCATGGGGATAGTCCAAGTTTATTGGTCATCTGTTGGAGAAGAGAATATATGGGTGAGACTCTAGAATAAGATCAAAATATGAAAATGTAAAATGATCTATTATAGTAAATATTTACCAAAAATAGTATGAATCTAAATTCTCTGGATGAATATATCAACCAAATGAACTATATCCAAAAGGGTAAATTGAATTGTAGAACTTTGGATCTCTTTACTTGAAAACATCACCAATTAGAGAACAAAATTATAGATAAAAAGATTTTAAATATAGAGAGATACTTATGTTAATCTTTATTAGATGTAGATCACCGTAAATATTACTTATATGAATGCATTAATGAGTGTAAATTTACAGGTAATCTAAATATCAGACATGAATATGGGTTCCTCTCTAGTGTTCTTAACATTACCATGCCTCTTATAAGGTGTACTACTTTTCAACCCTCATTTCCAAACCCCTTAGGTGTATTTGGGTATTATTTATTGGAATTGTTTCTATGATAATATTTTTAGGACAATCAATGACCAAATTAACCTCACGATGGAAACCATTTCAGAGAAAGATAAAATTACAGAAGATATAGAGAATATCAATTTGGAGAGTTCTATGCAACCTAACAGATTTATAATATATATGTTTCAATACATCATGTGATATTATCAATAATGAGATAATTTATGCAAATAAAGATCATTTTAATAGAGGTCTCCTCCCTAGAGTCACCACTTCCACCATCCTGGTTCTTATCCCAAAGCTATATCATCCCAATGGTTTTGGGAAAGTCCTCCCTATAAGTATTTGTAGATTTTCATACAATGTGCGGGTCACTAATTTTAATAAAATAATTATAAAACATTTTCCCTTGACATTTGAGTAATGAAATATGGTTTTATTAATGGAATATATTACCATGGATCCATATTCTTACCTAATAAAAGTATCTATGATATTGACATTAAGGACATTCATTAAAATTTAATGGTTATATTTGATATGAAAATTTAATATGAGGGAATGGAATGAGTATTTATTCTTAATGTATTACTAAGATGTGGATTATTCCAATGTAACATTTTCCTACTCTTATACTGCTTCTCTTTCTATGAGTTCACCATATTACTCATATAGAAGAGTTACATTTTTCCAAATCAGTTAGAGGCCTTCAAATAGGAGATACACTCTCTAAAATCCTTTATATTCATAATCCTGATGTGATAAGATAGAACCAGAAAAAAATTATGTCAAAAAAAAACTCTTTTAGAGGATATTGAAGTTTCGCTAGAATCTTTCACTTATTTTTTTCAGATGAAATAATCTATTTGAGTAATGGAAATAGTAACTCAATAAAAAATATCATAAAGATATTGGGAGGATGTATCATTATAAGTTTAAAATGCATAAAATTTAAAAAAATTCATGCCTAGGTCATTATTTAGTATCCATAAAGACAAATCGCCTACACTAAAGAGTGTCTCTAAATCTCTAGGATGGATTTCTCTATGGAATAACTATGAACCCACTATAAATTGGATTATTCTACATTAAACCCCTTGATAATAATTTTTAACAAGATCATGGAAGGATTATTAATTTTAATAGCTGATTACATTAATTTGGATGTAGGATCATCCACATTAAATGTTTCTACAACACTATTCAAATATATTTATTTTCAGTGCATCAGTCTGCCAAGATGGTTTTTAATATACAGGGAACTCCCACAAAATAAATTCCTTTTGGACTCCGGTTATGAGAGATGGAACCCCTAGGCTAGTACATCCATAAATTATTACCAATTCCATGAAATATTAATTTTTATAAATGTAATAAGGATAACATAGTATTAACGCCTAATAAACTAGTTTCAGAGGCTATTGTGGGGAACCCTCTATGGACCAAATTCATCAAAAGGTAATACAACAAATCTCCATAATTTTTTTGGATGTATTCTTAGTCTCATATTTTCATAAAAACCTGTACATTAATATTCAATATATTCCCACGAACTCTCATTAGATAATAGGTAGGTTAGATATATCTTTCTTGTGAAAAACTTTTCGTGATTATC
Source organism: Viscum album (assembly GCA_963277665.1). Classification (NCBI taxonomy): domain Eukaryota; kingdom Viridiplantae; phylum Streptophyta; class Magnoliopsida; order Santalales; family Viscaceae; genus Viscum; species Viscum album. The sequence goes on along the minus strand of OY728158.1, from coordinate 1,856,646,313 downwards.
ACTCTAGTTCCTTGGTTTCTAAATCCCATAATTACGTTTAAATCATCAAAGAATCCATCAATACTTTATATAAGTAGTGCGGGATGAAGATGTTGGAACCAAAGATGTTCATTACTAAAAATGGATATGTTTTGTGTTTTTTTTTCAATCATCTTCATCAATATCCAGGGGGTTTTCAAGTAAAGAGAGCTTACAGAACTGTATGAAAACAGTGTTAACGGTGGCATCATTTTTTAGTGTTTTTCCAAATATTTGGGATCAATGTTCAGAGGAAGGGATAACTACATGAAATGTTTATTTTTAAATCAACTCTTCCAAAATGTAGTAAAGTCATGTGTTTCATGAAGACTGGGTTGTGTTTTTTGTACATTTTGAGAATTTTGAATGGATATGGTGTTCTCCACAATTACGAGAAGTGAAATATTAAGAACGTGCGATGTGTTGAGGAGTATCTCAGTTACTACATCATATTTTGATGGAGCATCCCAAAGTGAGGAGTTTCTTGAAGATGTTTTTGGAAGATCCAAAAAACATTCTAGATGAGGTGAAGCATCATAAACAGCTGGGCATATAAATATAAGGCTACCCTTTTCATTATACATGAAATTATTCAAGGAAAATATGGTATCTCTCTGATTTCATGAAGCTAGGTGAGCTACGTGAATATATATTTATATAAAATATTGAACATTGAAAAAAATAATAGATTAGTATTGAATGATTCCAATTCTCTTAATTAAAGGGTATTTCATGATGATGGGGTATTCCGGATTTACATAGTGATATTTACAAAGGCAGTTTTTTCCTCAAGGTTGTTATCATCACGAATGTAGTGAGATTCACAAGGGAGCTTCATGAATGGAATTTTTGAATTTCATTTTTAGACAATACTGATTTCATATTCATCAATCCAATTCAACAGTGAAAGAAGAGTCTCCTGATAGAAAAGTACAAATAATTTAATACCAATCCAATCACGTGACCTTCATGTCAATAAATTTGGTTATACTTATCTCAAAGTAGAAAACGGTGGGGAATCGATGGTAGTTTTATAAGGGAATTAGTGTTTTATCCCTAAAGTCCTGTAAAGTAAGTGTTCCTGCGATAGAGTTAATGATTTTGAAATTTTTTATTCCAAAACTAGTTAAGATTAATTGATTTAGGTTAGACCAATAACTTGTCAACATTATATCCTTGGTCTTGCACTCAGTGGATAAGTAGGTAAAAATGACGTGTTTTACTTGTGCATGTAATTGTTTAAATTAATTTAAATTACCAAAAATAAAGTTTAAATAGGTTCCTGAAAACATGGAAATAAGATATCTCAATTTAGTAGAAATATTTGATACCCTGATTGACCCATCCCCTCTCAAGTTGTTTTGGGGTCCTTCAAGTGGTATCAAAGGGAGGATCCTAGTGTTAAATCTTCTCATCTTTGTTGTCATAGAAAATTCAATTAATGGTAGGTAAGTAAACCTATTAAGTGGAATAGAATTATATATTTTGAATATTATGGTGATATAACATCTAATTTATCATAGAATAGAAGTAATATTTTCTACTGCAAACAGGTTTTAGGTCACCCATGCAATATGACTATCTATAACTGAAACAGACAGAAAAATTCTTGATATAGATTTCAATGTTCCTTATTACAATACTGTAGCTATATCTGATAAAATATATCTGAAGGGGATGAGTTTCATCTCATCCAATTCTATGTGGGAAAAATTATAAATATTTTTTTAGGAGACAATATATTGAAGGAGGATAAACTCCATGTTTTTTACAATAGGTTTGATGATATGAACATACCTCCTCATGAAAATAAAGATGCCTTTTTCAATCAAGCAACTAAAGATGTAGGAGAAATTTGAGGGGTTAGTGATAAAATAAAATACATTTAAATTGTAATGAAAATATTTAGAACACTTTCATGTATTTACAATCCAAAAGTTTCATCCCTTGGGGAAAGTAATCATTCAATACATTTGTTGGGTGATCAACTATGTAGTTTTTTAGCATTTCAAATGAGAGAAAAACTACAGGATGGAACAAGTCATGTTATAAAGGATATTAAGTTAAATTCCAAAGAAAAAAAATGATATTTTAGAAGATTGTGTTAATGATGGAAATGAGGAAAAATAACTACTTTCTCCCATTTATAAGAAATTCAAGAAAATAAATGGGATATTTGAAGGGATGTTACCTTGGGAGTGTTTTTGTTGGAGTAGATTTAGTAACATTTCATCTTTATGTTCAAGGAATATTGATGATGAAGAAAGTGAAGTTGGAAACTCACTAAATCCATAGAAAAGGATTTCTCAAAGAAGGAAACTTCAAATATATTAATTAATTAAAAATAAAGTGTTTTCTTTGTAAATAATAAGATGATGAAAATTATTTTTTTAGAGGAAGAAACATAGTTTAAATTTATAACCCACAAACCTATGATGGTTATAGTTGAAATGTCTGATCCATAAAAAGATTAATCTAGATATAATAGGTTGATTTATGATTTTTATCTCAATATGAAACTTGAGGATTATCTTAGTGATATTGACAATCAAATAAATAGAATAAAAAAAGTGAAGATTAGTTTGGTAAGATTCATCCAAATAAATTATTTTACTAGAAGATGAAATTATTCAATTGGAATAAGTAGTAAAATCACATTTAACATATTTTGAAATATAAGAAGATATAGTAGAGAATAATCTATGAATTGTTTTATAGGAAAATTTCATTGATTATATTACATCTAGACTAGAGGAGAAGTCCAAGACTATTAAGGGTCTTGAAGAATAAGTTGACAATATTTAGAGTCAAAATGAATGTGAATCAAATTCATAAGAAACAAAAAATAAAATAAAATTTGGTAGATTTTCATATGAAAAGCTGTAGGAAAGAGATATGCGTGGTTTTGATGGATTAGAAATGGATCTCAGAGTTTAAAGATCCAAAAGCTTGCGAAATAATTGAATTGGCTGTGATACTAAACCTTTAAATTCTGCCAATAAAACTAGACAAAATAAAGGAAAGACGAAAAACATAAATATCGAAAATCCACTTGAATTCCTTACAAATAAATCCTCTAATCAAACTGAACTGAGAATTAAGAACTATCCTCAAGTCTAAAAAAGGATCAAAAGTCAAAATATTTTACTGGATATGGGGGACTAATGATGAATAGAGATGAGAAGACATTGACACTTATAAAATGTGAATTATGTGGGTATATAGTCCATACCATGTCATATTATAAAGAGGGAATGATATATTTAAATGGTATAAGATCTAAGAGGTCAATAAAGGAGATCTAATTCATATCCTACTTATAATAGAATAAATAGTTTTTATAGATATTTTTTTATTTTTATAACTATTTCCCTAAATATGTTTGTTGAGGGTAGAGGAAAAGAATGAAAAATAATTATATAACTAAAAGGAAATCGAATACTGATTAACCAGATGATGATTCTCTTATAAATAGTTTTTCTCATATTGAAGAAGAGTATGAGTATGATGCACCTATGCACAAAAAAAATAGATTTGAAAGTAAATATTTATCCTTTACTCGATATAATATTTCATTGAGGGAAAAGAATGACATAAAAAATATAATCTTCTTTAGTTTTCCTTCAATGCTAACCTGAATTGATGAACATGGATAATTTATAGTGTTTTCTCAACCCATACGATGGGAAATATGGATTTATTGAAGAATGTAATGAAAATGGTTGATGGAATAGTCACTCAAAGTAATGATAGTGCTTTGATGATAAAAGGTAGTGGGATAAGTGAACTAGAAAGTGAAAATATTAGGAAAACAATCTTTCATTTTATGGAGGGTTTTTATTAATATATCATGAGTGTGAGTAAACTCTGTGACTTAGAACATATAATAACTTTCAATTAAAAAAATTCACTATAAATGGAATGATAAGAAATTATTTCATGAAAGGTTGATGAATATATGGGAACCTATATAAGGATGATAGTAAAGAAAACAGTTTTTTATCCGACAGTTGAAGAAGAAAACAACTCTAGACATCAAATTTAAGGCCACATTAATAAAAAATAAATGGATAATATTTCTAAGCTAATGATAGTTATTGTTCTCTTCAATATTAAACATGAATGGGAAGGAAATCATGATGCTTGGATACAAGGGAAGTTGGTCTGTATTTCTTATTTCTCAACGAAGAAATGGGCATCAAGTCTTCTTAGTCTCATCCATTCAAATGTATTTGGTTCGATAAATATTGTTGGAACATATATATAATTTTAAATCAGTATTTTAATTGATGATTATTTTTAATAAGTTGTGTGATGGTTATACACATGAAAAAAATGTTCTTTATTTCATGAAAACTTATTGTTGAATGGCTCAGAATGATATTGGTCGCATGATGAAATTCCTACAGTCTGACAATGGATGGGAATAAACATCCATTGAATTTGAAAAATAAGTGGAGAAACATGGAATACAACATGTGGAGTCCATTGTGAGAACCCCAAAACAATAATGGATTTATTGGGTGTAGAAATCAACTGGTGAAAATATGGCCCAAACTATGTTGATTGAGAGTTGTATCGCTTTCAATTACTAGAGAGAGTCTTCTAAAGCTGTTGTGTATACCGAAAATCAAACAGGTCCTTATATGAGATAAAACAAGACATAATATGACTTTTTGGCATTGAATGAATCCTTATTTGAAGTATTTTTGTGTTTTTGTAAGTAAATGTTTTTCATAAACAAAGAAGGAAATAAAGGCGTGTATGGTGATGTGAAAGAGGAAGGAATATTCCATTTTTATTCAATATAGAGAAAATATTACTGATGTATCAATAATCATATTAGGGGGATTATTTAAAGCACATTTGTAAAGATCCCTCAATAGATGGATATAAATACATAATGAATCCATTAAGATGGTATGATAGTAGATGAAGAAGATATTGGACATGGAATAGAATATAATAACGAAGTGGATAAAGGCATGAAAAATGTTAATAGGTCACAAAAAATTAAGATTCATAAGAAGAATCAGAAAAAGAAATGATGGATAAAGAAAATTCATTTCATCCTTATTAGAGAAATAGAAGAGTGGAAATTGATCGATCTAATGTCATTGGGGATTATAAGACAACCACATTGACAATAAGAATAAGGAATAATGAAAAGTATAACTTCTAATGAATTTTGGAACAAAATCATTTGAATAAGCTATGAAAGTTAAATCATCGATTAAATACATTAATTAAGAACATGATCAGATTGACAAGAACAAGACATGGGATCTTATTAATAGACCCCAGAACCAAAATGTTATTAGAAAAAAATGGATATTCAAATTTTTTATGAACATGTAAATATGATTAGAAAAAGGAATGCAAAGTGTGTAAAGGCTTCAAAAATATTGAAGGAATTGACGTCGAAGAAATATTTTCTGTAGTGGAAAGAAAAAAGTCGATCATGATCTTCCTTACTATAGAAATACAAATAGGATATAAAGTCTCTCATATGGATGTTATAACATATTTCTAAAATATAATTCTTGAAGGAAAAGTTTACATTGAATAACAAGTTGGATTTGGGATTGGAAATGATGAAGCAAAGGCTTCTTGATTAACGAAGGCTCTCTATGGTCTAAATGTTAACCATGGGTATGGAATTTACATATTAATAAATATCTCAAAAAGATCAAATTTAATAGAGGAGGTTTCAACCATAATCTCTACATGAATAATTCGAAGGAAAATCAATTTATGGTGCTGGTGTATGTGGATTATATTATATTTGGTGGAAGAAGATAAGGATCAGTGGATGAATTTTCAAATCATATAAAATCAGAATTTTAAATGTCAATGATTGGTAAAATCACATACTTCATAGGGAATCAGGCGATTTAGAAGAACAATTACACATTCATTTATTAAGGAACGTATACAACATAGTTTCTGAACAAATTCAGTATGCATGACTCCAAACCCATGTCGTCTCTGGCTGCAGTTTCAAATGAAACATGGAAATCATGAGGTTGGGACTTCTACAGATACTATATGGTATAGGCATGTTAGTGGAATATTATTGGACTTGAGTAACACAAGTCCATACATCATCTTTTCAACATTTTGGGTGGATCTATTTTAAATAAATCAGATGGAAGAGAATAGGGAAACGACTAAACGAATCATGATGTATAATCAATGTACAATAAATTTTGTCTTATGCTTTGCCGCAAGAAGAGAAAACGAGTTGCCGACTATTTCTGATACTGACTAGGATAAAGATGTGGTTGATAGAAAGTCCACAAGTGGTAGAACATTATTTATTTAAAATAAATGTGACGGATGATTGATTAAAAAACATGAATTTGATTCAATTAGTATTGTTATTATAGAGTATATCTATTCTACAATGTCTTGTAACCAATAATTATAGATAAACAACAACTGATAGATATTCGTGAATAGGCGAAATCTATAATGGTGATTCTATATGATAACAAGAACTCAATTTATCTTATGAATAATAATATTCATGAATCTCATATGAAGCACTTTTAAATAAGATGTCACTTTGTCAAGGAAAAATGTTAAACAAGGTGTGAATAAAATGAATGACGTTGGAGCTGATGACCATGTGGCTGGAATTATAACCAATCCATTTCCATCACATGTTTCTGAGACACTTCATTTGAAAATTAGTGTTCAACCACCTCCCAATGCACAATGAGGTTATTTTTGTTCACCTCCCCCTATTTATGATTAACTATTCTAATTGGTTTGTAGAAGTTATATTGGTTTATATGGAAGATATGATCTGGGGGGATTTTTTTATCTCTTCACTTAAAATCAGTTTCCTTGCATTTAATTCCAAATGGGGAGATGGTGGAAAATCTATGTTACAGAGGGTGTTACCAAAATTGAAATATGAAGCCACATTAGTTCATCAAGGCATGAAATTCTTCTATGACATGATCATAGCTTGTCATGGATATATTTAAGAATTTAATGAAATGATAACCCAATTCATGCTTCCATAATTTTTTTATACACCATGATTTTATCACACAAAATTAGAGTGTTTATTGTGTTGTTTCTCATATATTAGTTTTTGATAGTGGTTGGTTATTTATTTAAATAATCTGCAAATTGATATCAAACACATAGAGGGAGATTGTTGGAACCTAGTTTGTTCTTTTATAGTGATGGTGTCCATTTTTTGTTTTTTTCAATCCTCGTTATGGAATATTAGTGAGATTTAAAGGAAAGGGATTGTTTGGTAGATGATAACAACAGTGATGAAGGCATCATCGTTTCCCAGTGTTTTCCAATTTTGGGTCTCAAAATTTTATGGAAGGGCTATCATCGCGAAAGGTTTTCTTCTCAAATACACAATTCATAAAAATGGTAAAGGATTGGTTATTGAACATATTGGGTTCATGTTCATATTGATATGGGGAATAATATATTGATATGGTGTTCTTAGTGTTTACGAAAAGCAGTAAATTGTGATTTTATGATGATTTGAAATTGTTCTCCATGACTAAGTCAAATATTTGCGGAGAATGGTGATGGGTGGAGCACCACAAATACGATTTTGGTAGATCTGAAATGTGAATTGGAGGTGGTCGAGTATCAAGAATGGCTAATACTATAAATATATGTCCAGACCTATTCATTTTACATGAAATTATTCATGGAGAATCATGAATATCTTTTATTTTATGAATGTAGGGGAGATCCATAAATCTGGATTTCTATTTCATTTTGTGAATTACAAGAATACAAGTTTAGTATTTACTAAATAAAATTATTCTATGTAATGTGTAACTTATGATGATGGGGTGTTCTATGTTGACTTCATAAATATAGTTTGTTTTGTGACGACCATTATCTTCGCATAGGTAGTGATCTTCATTATGCTGATTCATGAAATGTAGTTTGAATATCTGTTTTCAGTGAACAGTTCTTTCAAATTTCTGCAACACGGAATGAAGGTGTAATCATAGTCTCATGCTAGAAAGCTACATAGACATTAATTCCAATTCATTGAATCCTCAATCATATCGACACACTGATTTAGACTTCTCTCAATGAAGTGATCTATGTGGAGTCAATGAATTTTTTTGAGGGATGTATTGTGTTATCGCTAAAATCATGTAAATTATATGATCTTGGAAAACAATAACTGTGGATGCACATATTAATTTCAAATATAGTGAAGATTCTTGGATTTAGTTATGATCGACAATATGTCAGTGTATGCTCCTTGGACTGGCCCTTAGTGGTGAGCTAATTTTTTGTATTCATTCTACATGTGATTGTTTAAATTACTCAACATTAACAATAGATAGGTTAAACATGTTTCTACCACTATGTGAATATGATCGATCACTTCAAGATTTATTTTTTTTACCCTGATTCACACCTCCCCTCTCAAGGTGTTATGGCGCTATTCAAATGATATGAAATCCTTATAAAACATTATTTTATTTTTTTATAAAAAAGAAATATTTTTACGTCATATCCAATAGGTTTCATCAATTATAATGATTACCGTAAAATTATTCACATGCACTTGAGTTTAGGTAAATTTTATTCAAAGTCAGGGTGCAAATATCTTCCATGAAAATTAAAGGTCCTCACCTATAATTTTGGAATCCTTCCATCAATAATGATTCCAACACCTATAATATTTGACCGTCTGATTCCTATGGATCTGTGACGTGTAATGACCCCAATGATAGTATCCTATAGCTGGTTTCAACCTTAAAAAATTAATACTGAATACAAGCAATTAGATATCAAAGGTATAAATTGGTTTTTAGTCCTCGAAAACTATATATATCCTTAAATATCACATTACATTTAAAAACATAAAATACAATATATTATTTTCTTTGAGAACACCATTATTATTTATATAATTTTCCTATATAAAAATTATAATATAATTCATGGTATCCTAGGGAATGAAAAAAACAGAGAGGGGATTTCTAATATGCTTAGTAAGGTAATTCACAGAGAAGAATCTAAATAAGGCATTGACAATATGTAATAAATAAATAATTGTAAAATAATTCCATATGAATAAGCACATGATATTAAAAATTATCAATGGTTTGAAAAAATATTCATATAATAACATGGAATTCAATAAATGATATCATAATGATGGAATGTATATGTTATAAATCTTAAACATATTGTGGATGCCTTACGCGAATACATCTATATAAAATGGTAAGGCCTCAACCAAAAACCCAATATGTTTTGTCTTATCAGTCCTACACATGAATCAAGGGGATATGTAATATTGTTCACAACCCATCAAATAATATATTTGATTCATTAATCAACTAAATAATGAATAAAACATAAGAAAGACACCATAAAATCCAATTACTACCCATATTGGATGAAGAAGAATAATGAATAAAAATAATTTCCCCTATCAAACTGACATTAAAGAATATTGGTAAATATGATGGATTTTATCATTAGAGTATATCATCAATAGAGAACAATATTCATCAAATGATTCTGACATAGATAAAAATAAATTAATAGATCCCTGGAATGTTTTTTGAAGAAAAACCCCTAATCACTCATAAATCAATTATTTAAAATTATAGAATTTCCCAAAAAAAACAACAGAATTTATTTATTTTAAATGAAACTATAATACTTTTAAAATATATTCAATGAATCGTGTGGTCATGATGGGATGATATTCAGTTCATGTCATATATGATTCAAAAATATTTCATTCACATTTTCGATAAAATTATGAAAAGTACATCTTTTAAAAAAAAATAATATTAATTTTAAAATAATTTTCAATGAATAAAAAGGGGGAAAATTAATATATTAATCAAATGAGAATAAGAAAAATTTTCTTTAAAATATATTAAATAAAATATGTATGTGGACAAAAAATATTCCCAACCGCGTAGAAAACCATTGTTTGTTTTAATTAAAATTCATTATTTCAATATCACAAATTCTTAAAGAGAGAAAAATTAAAGGAAAATAACTAGTTTTTATAAATTAATGACTTGATGATAAATTATATTGGTTTTTAGAGTGAAATATCAATAATTATATCATCAGATACATAAATGAATACATTCCCAAATAATAATGAGATTATGAAATAAATGCTTAACTCAGGTCCATCTTTCGTATTATGCATTCAAAAATCCTAAATAATAAATATATATTTATTATATAGATATATATATATATTATAAAACTACAAAAATATATATCAAACCATATATGATTTACTAATAACCTTTTATCACGCGTATTTTATAATTTCTTATTAAAATCACTGTTCTAAGTGATAACTTCTTTGTTTTCATATATGATCTGGTTTTGTAGTTATGGTGCATGTACATTGATCATTGTTCCATAATATCTATTATTAAAAAATTATATAAATATCGTATATATTCAGTATATATATATATATACATCATTGATTAAGTGTAGATATCGAAAAATGAATTACACCGTTCATGGGGATGGTAGGCCATATCTAGGTATGAACATTGTTATCACTTTTCATCAAACGGAACAAATTAATAGTAAATAAAAAATTAAATTTTTGGAATCTTCATTATATCAAATATACCATATATATTTATTAATTATAATATTTTTACCATCCATGTAATGAAAAAAGAAGGATGAATAACGTCACTTCATAGAGGTAGAAGACCACCTATACACTTGAGCATTGTTATCATTTTTCATTTGATAAAAAAGCGTGTGGATAATAGTGGTTTCATAATATTAAAAAATTGAATATATTTTTGTAACACCCTAAATTTTCATAGTACGTTATTTATTCAATGTAATTTAATAACTTTTTCTACGTGCAACACCGAGTTCAAGCGCACCACGACTTACCAAACCAGACGTTCAAAAGTGTTTATCAATAGTATTAACTGAATTTGGAATTATATATATTCCATATATTTTTAATAATAATATTTTTTTTTTGCAGACATAATATAAGATCAAATTCATTTTTTCAGATAAAGGAAGTATTTTTTAGAAAATGGAATTTTACCACCTTTTAATGGGGAACCCTTTTTTAAATCCAATATTTGATAGTTTTATATATTTAATTTGAAAAAATAAACATATTTTTTAGAATTTGGACATAGAAATATTGTTTTGATGAATTTTTTATGTTTTTCTGATAACATTGATATTTGGGTAAATATTGAAAAATACTAAAATTTAATTGAAAAAATATTTTTTAATCAATATAATTTATACTTTTCAGTTATATATTTGAATGGTTTAGTAGTATAATTAGATTATATTTTTATCATTTATTACAATATAGGTCATTATAAGTAATTTAACATTTATATTTGACATAAACACATGTCAATTTTTGATAGTTTTTACTTTTTAAGGACCCAGTTTTTGGTTTGGTCAATGGGAATTAATTTTAAATTAATAAATGAAACTTTTAGGTTTTTAATTTGGTAAAACAGACTTTATTTTAGAATTTAGAATAACAAAATTATCTCTGGTATAATTTTTGGTATTTTTCTGAAAACATACAAATTTTGATGAATAGTGAATAACAATGAGTTATTATTTAAAACCGACTTTTTATTTAAATAATAATTTATTTTATTTAAATTTATTTCATGTTCAAATAGATATATAATACCTATATAAGTTCAATGTAATTCATTGGAGTCATTTTATAATAAAATTGGATGTATAAAATTTTATTGAACTTTTTAACGTTTTTTCACCCATCTTCTAAGAGAATTTTCAAATTTTCATAAAACATAATTTTCCTACTTCAGTGAGTTGGATTTCAATAATATTAGAGACACATTTAATATCAGTAAGTAAAATTTGGTTCAATAAGATGAAAATAATTTCTGGTGAATAGAAATGTTTGACTTTTATTTACCACCATTAAAAGTAAATAGGGTAATTAAAGGTTAAAATGATATTATAATTACCCTAACACAAGTATTAATTCTATTGTATAAGTTTAATTCGACCCAAAACAGCATTATAAATAAAATATGTTCCTTTAGGCCCACTTGTATTATATTAATTCATTTATTATTATTTTATTTAAAAAAAGTTAAATGTGTTAAATTCAATGTTTATTAACTAAAAAATTTTTAATATAGGGTTATACATAAGATATATTCGACTATAAATATTCATTAGAAATATAAATAAATTTACTTGGAAAATTTATTTTATTTATAATTTTTAGAAGTTAAATAATTAAAATTATTCATGACACGAAGATGATACAGTAATTACCTTCCTATAGAAATATTAAAATAATTGTTATTATAAATATTAAAATAAATATAATTTAAGGTTTTGATTCCATACCCAAATTTTATAGGTGAATATGACATGTTAGGGTTGATTAAATGTATTTGGTTTGATGTAATCAATAAGATATGACTTCCAAAAAAACAAAATACCAAATAGTGTAAAAATTAACATAAATTAATTTTTTAAAAAATAGTATATTATTGGTTGATATTAAATTCCCAAAAATATATGGTTTGGAAAAACTAATTAATTATATATTTCATTAATGAACCACTTGAGGTTCTATTGGACGTTTAGAGTGCATTTATTAACCATATAGTGTAAGAATACAAGAAGACCCGATAAAAGTTAAAAAATTTAACTAAGATTTAAATCTACAAGATGAGGAGAAAATTGTAACATAAACTTGTCTAAGACCTATTGTCTGATAAGTTTTAGACCCATATCCACCTAAGGATTGAATTGAATAATTTTGGAGCCATTATAAACTAAATATGACTGTATAATAAATTAATATTTTAATCTTTTCATAAAATACCCCTCACCCCTCTTATAAAAGGGAACTTCCCCATTCTCCCCAAATCAAATCACAAAAGCCATTTGGCTCAGCCATTACCTACCCAAATATCCTCCCAATTTTCCAAAAATCAACTAAGAGTTCTTACTTTTATCATAAAACCATCCTAAGGATCCCTTTTGATCAACTCAAAAGGAAACACCCGAAGAGGAGGTAATAATTTCACCGCCCTGTTTCATGTTCTTTTTTTCTTCCACTTCCTATTTATTTGTGGTTTCAATACCAAAATAATAACTCTAGTAACTTATACATACTATGATTTTATTATAAATATGGTACTACCATATTCGTTATTCTATCCATCCTATAAATTACAAAGTCACCATACGTACGTACGTACGACTTACCGTCTCCACGTCGTCACGTAGTCTATTATTTAAACACTTAATTATGTAGATAGATATAATAGTGAATATAACTAATGTAAATAACAAATATAACATTTTAGTAATTTTTATATATTATTTAACATCCAATTACAAGTGATTTCACCATCAATATAATGATATTTTCGCTCATGCGTATGTACAGATTACCGTCTCCATGAACGCGATAAGATTTATTCCCCATCATAATCATTCAAGAATAGTTTTCATTTTATGATTAAAAATAATTTTCAAGAACATAATATCATTCTTGATATTAATCAAATAAATCCTATATCTAACTACATGACTTATGTAAAAAAATCTATAAAGTAAAATGAATTAGTTGACACCCAAAACGATAACAGTACTAAAATATTATTAACAAAACAATATTATAAGATCATATATGATATCATATTTATGTATGTGGTTCTTATATAATATAATAAAAATTACTTAACTATTATACAGGATGTTAACGTACCCTCAAACCAAGTAAAAGTACAAGGTAACGATTAATTCCTCAATCTCATTATTATCCGAGATTGTTTATGAGTATGTATTTACTAGGAAATATTTGTCATCAATGTCCATATTTCATAAAAATGATTTTAAAAGGAATCAGTTATGGTTTTATGGAAGAGTATATTTAACTATACAATCTTTTTAAATGTTCTAAAAATTTATTTTTCTAATTCATTTTAATTAATGTCCTTGTTTCCAAAATAATTTTAATGATTTATTTATATGGACATCATTGTTTTAAATTTTTAATTACTTTCAAATTTTCAAAGTGGTATGGGACACATTGATTTCAAAATTTCTTTAAATGTATTCCTTTCTAATTTATGTTAATTTTAAATGATTTTAAAAAAGGAAGATATATTTCTCCCAAATAGTTTTTATTTCATCTATGTCAACATCCTTTTATGGATTTTACACTAGTCTGAAGTTGATTTATTATGATAAAAATCTTACATTTTTTATTGAAGGGTATTTGATATGTTTGACCATGGATGTGTAATTTTTATACCTTTCGTGGTTTATATATAATGTATTGACATTTAATATACTAGTTTTAATATTAATTTTTGTGTTTTGTTTAAACCTTTTCATATAAAGAATGCATTAGACTTAGTAAGTGGCAGGTGGATCCGGATATAAATTAGCAATTCATCGTGAGGTCTAATGAGAAAAACTTATGTCTTAGTACAAGGCCTTGACAAAATCCTATTTTTAGTCTGGGCACAAGGAATTGACTATGTGGTTATGAAGTCTTGAATTATGAATTACATCATTATGAAATTGACTATTGATATTACATGTGATTATTCGACAAATAGAATATCCATGTGAATAACTAAATGGAATTAAATGATTTATCTTTTCCATATTATGATGAAATTTAAGTTTAAATGGATTTTTTTTATTCTTATACATTTCCATAAATGTTTATGCGTATTTATAAATGTTTCTCCTTTATTGTTATATTTACTGAGTATCTGAACTCACCCCTTTCTTATGTTTTATTTTTCCAGGATTCCAAGAAGTGTATTATGATGGTAATGTAGGGTAAAAAGAGGGGATTAATGGAATTATAAATGGATCATTTATGTATTGTTTCATTTTATAATGTGTAATGTAAAGTTCATGTATGTAATATATTTTCCAAGGCTGTTAAACAGATCGGTCTTTTAGGAATTTATTCCTTGTAATCATGCCAATGTATTAAAATAATACACCGACTCTGGGCTTTGGGGGTTAGGGAATTATAGTTGTTATTAGAGGAAGTTTAGAAAAAACATTGGAAATAAATTTAGATAAACTTTGATTATATAACATTATCATATGATAGACTTTGAGGATTAGTATAGAAGAACCTTCTTGAATTTTGGTATTGTGTAGATTCTGTGTATTTTCCAAGAAGTACATCCATGTCTGGAAATGACCAGGTAGAGGTGGCTCTAGAATAAATGTACCTAGGAGTGAATAATCTGACAAAGAGCTTCAGGCTATACCTGGGGGATCCGGGTACATGAAAATGGGCCTTGCTGCACACTTGGTTATGAAACTCCTGGGGGATATGCTTAAGATAAATCACATTTTCATTACAAGACATTTTTAAAGATTTACGAGTAAATAAATCCGCAAAGAAAATATTTTATGATTATAGATTATATGAATAATCTAATCAATTTACGTTTTATAATTTACGTTTTTGGAACTATGCATTGTGATTCACAAACCAACCTAGTGTATTCCATTGTCTAGAAATGGTGCCTAGTAGAAGGAATGAGAATTACAGTAATACGCATGATTGAAAGATTAAGAAGGATCATATATTTCATGGTATGAAGAAACCATTTAGAAATGGAATAGTCTCCCATATATCCGCATCATATGAAGAAATAGTATCATGTGTTAATAAGATAAGTAAAGATTATCTAAGTAATATGGCTTTGAAGGGAAGCAAGAGAAGAAAAGGATGGAAGAGACAAAGATGTATAAAGGGAATATGGGAAAGTAGGATTTTCCCATATGTGATAACTGTGGAAAACATAACCGTGGTGAATTCATGAAGGGAATGGGAGTTTGTTATAAGTGGGGAGAAAAATGGAACCATGAACGAGATTGAAAGGGTAAGAAAACGGTTTCAAATGTACAATGATTCATCTTCAATGAGTTGGGACGCTATACGAATCAATGTCCTAATCATCATAATATTTCCCAATTTCTTCTTTGGGAAAATAATTAAGTTATGATAATACAAATGATGAAGAGTAATGATTAGATTTATTATGTTTTTATTAAAATATTGTGTCATTTTAGTTTTGAATTAATGATGTACATGTTATAAGAATTACAGAGTATATAAGTATTGTACTACAGTACTATTTCATTAAGGACTTGAGATTGTGTGGAACAAAGAAAAGTGACTCAATAATATGTTAATTTTTTTTATAAATATATGGTTTTGAGAACGATAAACCATAATACGGTTTTGATACTGTGGTAGTTATTTTTGAATAATATATTATTGATTTGGATAAATTATATGGATATTCTTGACTACCTTAAAACTGCTTAATGATTTTTATATTCCATCATTGTTGGAGTTTACAACATTTTTTGATATAAGGATTATATTCAGTATTCTATAATGAATAAGGGATAATTAATGTAATCAATAAGGTTTTATGGTAATTAATGGTACTTTAGTGTTTTAAAAAATTACATTATGAATGTGTTAACATGTTACTACATGGAAAAAAGGATCTTCATTATGTTTACCTTCCTAAAAAATTTTGGACTTTGAGTTTGGACATAAGTATATTGGATAATTCTAAAGTTTGGAATCAATTATGTTTGATATTGGATACTATTTTTATGGTTAAATCATTTCATGAGATTATTTTTGGATTTTCATAAAAAGGACTACCCAGAGGTTGAGTGACAAACTGTCGCGTCCGGTAAGGCTGTGATACTTTAACCCTCAACTAAAGGGCAACAAGGGTGGATTATTTACCATTGTTACATGTGATGTACTCATTTTTATAATGTAGTTTTTTAAATAGTATGACAACTAAAATATAAATTCATTATTTTTGAAACCCTATACGATTATGATAAATATAATATTTTTGAGTTCTATTATATTTTTGAGTGAAAGATGAGTTTGTGGTAGGAATTAGTTGAAGGATGAAACTCTACTTGTCAAGTATATTATTTCTTCTTATTCTATGAAAAAATTAATTCTTAATCATTAGGGAAGGGATTTTAAAACAAAAAATAGTTTATCCTAATACCTTCTGTTTTGTTGAACCGACGATAATTTAAATTATCATAGATTGATGGCTTTAAGGACAATAATTTTACACTTGTTTATGATTGATGACCTCAATCACTGCCTATAATATTTATGTTTCCCTCTAATTATGTGTCTCTAATTTCCACCAATGTTCTCCAAATTGATATCATAATTTGGTGGTGACTTTTTCATTTCCATATCCCTCTTATTAAGACAAAACTTTTTAACCCATTATCTGATGTGGGTTTTCCACAATGGTATTTTTCCATTTTGAACATTTTATTTTCGAAGAATAATTTCAAATTACAAGGATGCGATTAATGTAAGGAGGGGAGAATGTAATACCACAAGATTTCATAGTACATTATTTCTTCAATGTAATTCAATAACTTGCGCTCCACGCAACACCGAGTTCGAACGCACCATAACTTACCAAACTAGCTGTTCAAAAGCGGTTATGAATTGTACTAACTGAATTTTTAATTTTATATATTCCTTATTATTTTAACATCCATATTATGTTTTTCTTAGACATAATATAAGAACAAATTCAATTTTTTCATATAAAGGAAGTATTTTTTAGAAAATGCAATTTTACCGCCTTTTAATGGAGAATTATTTTTAAATTAAATATTAGACCCTTTTATATATATAATTTGACAAAAAAACTTCTTCTTCAGAACCTGGATATAAAACATTAGTTTTGATAAATATTTGGTGTTTTTTTATAACATTCATATTTGGGTGAATAGTGAAATATACTAAATTGTAATTGAAAACTATAATTTTAATAAAAATAATTTATAGTGTTAAATTATACATTTGAATGGTTTGTAATTTTAATTAGATTATATTTTAATCATTTAATACAATTGAAGTCATTATAAGAAATTTCACATTTTAATTGGACATAAACACCTGACAATCTTTTGTTAGTTTTTACTTTTCGAAAACCCACTTTTTGATTTTGACAATGGAAATTTATTTTAAATGAATAAATGAAACTTTTATGTTTTGAATTTAGAAAAATATAAATTATTTTGGAATTCAGAATATCAAAATTTGATCAGGGATTATTTTTGGTATTTTTCAGAAAACATTCAATTTTTGATGAACAGTGAAAACCACTGTGTTAATATTTAAAACCGACTTTTTATTTAAATAATTATTTATTTTATTTAAATTTATTTTAAGTAAAAATAGATATATAATACCTATATAAGTTCAATTTAATTCATTGGAGATATTTTATAATAAAATTATATGTATAAAATTTTAATGAAATTTTTAATTTTTTTATCCACCTTCTAGGATCATTTGAAAATTTCCATAAAACATAATTTCATAGCTTCTATGAGATGAATTTAAAAAATTATAGAGACATGGTTAATATAATTAATTAATATGTGGCTTTATAAGATGAAAATAATTTTTTTCTAAATAGTAACTTTTGACTTTTGTTTACCACAATTAAAAGTAAATAAGGTAATTAAAGGTAAGAATGATATTATAATTAATCTAACACATGTCCTAATTATATTGGATAAGTTTAATTAGAATAAGAAACCTTAGAAATAAAATTTGATCCTTTAGATTCACTTTGATTAGATTTGGACATTTATTACTATTTTATTTAAAGAAGAGTTAAAAGTATTAAATTGAAAGTTTATTAACAAAACCATTCTTAATATAGAGATATACATAAGAAAAATTAGACTATAAATATTCATTAGAAAGATAAAAAGATTTCCTACACAATTTTATTTTATTTATAATTTTTAAACATTAAATAATATAAATTATTTATGACACAATAATCATACAGTAATTACCTTTTAACAAAATATTATAATAATTGATATTATAAATATTAAAATAAATAGAATTGGAATTTTTTGATGCCATACAATACTTTTATAGGTTCATATCACATTATAGGGTGGATTAAATGTATTTTTTCGAATTAATGATGTTTTTATGACTTTCACAAAAACAAAATACCAAATAGTATCAAAATAGACATAAATTAATTTTTAAAACAAGAACTATATTATTGGTGGATATAATATTTGTAAAAATATATGTATATCCAAAGGTATTAAATATTATTATATATGTCATTAATTAACCATTTTAGGTTCTCTTGGAAGTTTATACTATGTTTATTAACCATATAGTGTAAGAAAAAAAGAGACGACAAAAATTAAACTATTTAACTAAGAGTTAAATCTAAAAGATAAAATTAAAATGGTAACCTAAACATTTCTAAAACCTATTGGTTGAGATAACATAGACCCATAACCACCTACGACTCGATATAAATTCATTTTGAGATATTATAAAACGAATATGATGGTATAATAAATTAATATTTTAATCTTTTTCTCAAGTGACCCTCACACCTCTTATTAAAGTGTACATCCCATTCTCTCAAAATCACACCTCAAAATCCATTTTACTTGGCCAAAACCAGAAACATATCCACCAAATTTCCCTAAAATAAACTTATAGTCTTTAATGTGATCATAAATCCAACATAAGGATCCATTTTTATCAACTCAAAAGGAAACACTCGAAGAAGAGGTAATAATTTCACCACCCTATTTCAAGTTCTTTTCTTCTTCAACATCGCCTTTATTTTTTGTTTCCATAACAAAATAATAACTCCATTAACTTCTACATACAATTATTTTATAATAAATATGGCATAACCATATTCATTATTCTATACATCCTATAAATTATGAAGTCACCATTTGTGTGTACGTATGACTTACTGTCTCCACATCGTGGTGTAGTTTGTTATTCAAACACGTCATTATTTGGATGGGTATAATAATGAGTATAACTGATGTAAATAATAAATATAACATGTTAATGATTTATTATACATGATATACCAATATATTACATGGGATTTCACCATCAATATAATGATATTTTCTCTCGTGAGTACATATAAATTACCATCTCCACGAACACGATGAGATTCATTCCCCATCATAATCATTCATGAATAATATTCATTTTTTGATTAAAATATTGTTTAAGAACATAATTTAATTCTATATATGAATCAAATACATAATATCTATAACAAACATGACTTACATAAAAAAACATATAATGTAAAATGAATCAGTTAACACACAAATAATATGATACTACTATAATATTATTAACAAATAAATATTAGAAGATCATATATGATATAATATTTATGTATGTGGTTATTTATTAATTTAATAATAATGATTTAACTATTAAATAAGAGGTTAACGTACCCTCAACCAAGGAAAAGTACAAGGTAAGGGTTAATTCCTCAATCTCATCATTATCTGAGATTATTTATGAGTAAGTATTTACTGGGACATATTTGTCATCAATGTACATATTTCATTAAAATGTTTTCAAAAGGATTATTTTAAGGTTTTATGGAAGGGAATATTTTACAATATTATCATTTTAAATGTTTTAAATATTTATTTTTCTAATTATTTTTAATTAATTTCCGTGTTTTTAAAATGATTTTAAGGATTAATTTATATAGACATAATGGTTTTAAAATATTAATTCCTTTAAAAGTTTCAAAGTGGTGTGGGACACTTTGATTCAAAAATGTATTTAAATTACTTCTTTTCAAAACTATGTAACTTTTAATTTATTTCAATAAAATTAATGATATATTTCTCTCAAATATTTTGATTTCATCTATGTCAACATCCATTGATATATTTTACACTTTTTTGAAGTTGATTTGTTATGATAAAAATCGTAAATATTGTATTGAATGTTTTGTAATACGTTGGAATGTGGATGTGTCATTTTTATACCTTTCATGGTTTATGGATAAAGTATTGACATTTCGTATTCTTGTTTTAATACAAATGTTTGTGTTATGTTTAAACATTTTCATATGAGGAAGGCATTGGACTTAGTATGTGATAGGTGGAGCCCACTATAGCTCCTCGATGCATCAAAAGGATTCACTAGACAAATTGGTGTATTTTAACAATGCCTTGACAAAATATTATTTTTAGTCTTGGCGCAAGGCCTTGAATATATGGTTATGAAGTCTTACATTATGCATTCCATCATTATAAAATTTTCTATAGATATTAAATTTGATTATTCGACTTGTAGACTATCCATGTGAATAATTAAATGGTATTATTTGATTTACCTTTTCCATATTATGATGATGTTTAAGTTTAAAAGTATTGTGTTTTAGTCTTATACATTTCCATAAATGTTTATGCATATTTATAAAAGTTTCCCCTATATTGTTATCCTTACTGAGAAACTAATCACACCCCTTTCTTATGTTTTATTTTCCCGGGATTTAAATAAGTGTATTATGATTAATAAGAAGGTTTATGATAGGTGATTAATGGTGTTCAAAAAGGATCATTTATGTTATGTTTCATTTTCTAATGTGTAATTAACATTCATGTATGTAATCTATTTTCTAAGACTTATAAATTGATCAGTCTTTCGAGAATTGTTTTCTTGTAATCATGCCAATGTATTAAAATAATGCACCGAATTTAGGCTTCTAGGGTTGGGGCAGTAAAATTTTGGATAAGGATGTTGTTATTTAATTAAATATAACATTTAAATATAGGAGGTAAAACATAACGTAAAAATAGAAATTGATCGGTTAAGGTGATTACCTCTTCTTTGAATGAACTCCTTTAGATATATTCTTAAAGACATTAGGGTTGTTATACTGTAAGGAAAAACTACTTCAAAAACGTGATAAGGATTTTTTGGTGTATTTTGGTAGAATTTTTAGAGATATATTTGGGGACCATGTTTTATGGATTTTTTTGGGAGAAAAAAGAAGATTATACTGAAGGTATTTCATTTTTTTGTAAAAGAAGAAATCAAATAAAATCACTTTTTAAGAGCTAGAAATTGGACTCACCATCAAAATTATATGATCATAACTAATATTTTTATGAAATTACATCAATTTTAGAAAAGGTTTTCTTGATTAAATGTTTTATTAGTCCCAAATTAAGTCTATAATAAAGGAATATATTAATGGGGAAGTGTATCGAAGTATGCCTAGGTATAATGGAAATATGATGATGGTTTTCTATATTATGGTTCTTTTAAATAATATATTTTCTGAAAATCACATGATGTAAGACTTATAAATAAAAGGTGGGGTATGGTGTAACTAGTAATTTTTTAGGTTCGGTTGTAGATAAAGATGGTGTTGGTAAGATGGGAAGTTATACTACTTCCCAATGTATTGCAAATAATTCAATGATAATATAAAAAAAATTATGAAAGTCATTATGACATCACAATTACAAGAAGATGATTGTAGAAGAAGATTTTTTTTCAAAAATATCTAGTCTCAGTTCATCAGGGTGAGATCACAGAATATAAATTTGTTTAAAGGTTGGGATGGTTTATTAAAACATGTAAATATTATGATGATTGTTTTCAGTCATACCCATAATACACATGAAAAAAATTCCATATCAAGAAGCTGATGTATATCATAATCAGAAAGGAAATAAGTTTTTTTTCTTGAATCTGTTGGAATTTATTCACCGGAGGTTGTGTTCCACCAATCATCATAGAAATAGTGATATTTATTATCAGATACAGTCATGGTTGCAAGAGGGAGTCTATATATCAATTGAACTAGTTGGGAGTTATAAATACCGATGAAAAAAAGAATTGGATGTTTTTTAGATCACACAAAATGGAAATGGAGATCAATAACAAAGGTCGTCGATCATTTTCATCCAGATGATTTATATTGTTGATTTTAAATTGGATCGAGGATATCGGACTATAGTTGAAACCGATTATCAGAGTAAATAATATACTGATTATTAGATGAAGACATACACTGATGAAACAAATTGACTTAGTATCATTGATTAGATTAAATGGACAACTTCTTAATGAAGCTACAAAAGTGATAGTCAAAGGAGGAATTAAATTAGCTTTATGATTGTTTAGAGCTATTATTGAAGTTTTTTCCATGAATTCATTGATAACATTATATATTTTGACTATATTTTTATAAAATAGTGTCTATTATTATTTTTAAATAGTCAGTACATAGAATCATAATGAGCATCATTATTACATGTGATCATCATAATGATAATTCATCTATTTTACTTTGTGTTTTCAATTTTGGTGGAATAACATATTGATGAATCTAATGTTTTACATCACAATGAGGAAATAATATTTAAAATCACAATTGGACTGAGGAATGTATATAATATTTAATGTGAGTTTAAATTGCAACAAGATTTGAGAAGGTTTGAGAAGAAACTGGATGAGTTGGAAAGCACAGAAGAAGTCAAATATAATTATGAAATGTAAAAAAACTTATTTTTTAGGAAATTGTTTCTAGCAGGAAAATATTTTAGATTCCCAACAAACTAAACAATGGAACACATATAAAAGGAGGAAGTAATTTTTACTTTATGACATGATGTACTATTGAAGATAAAAGGTGGGGTACTGAGAATTTATAGAGAAAATGAGTTTTTGGATTGACAATTCATGAGAAATTGTTCAAAAAATAAGAATAAAATGAGTAGATAGAATATTATAATCAGTGATTCCATCTCTAATTGAGAATTAAGACTAGGATTTATGAATGCAGATAGAAGTAGTTTAGAATTTTTAAGCATTAGTAAGGTATATTTATTTTATTGGATAGAGAAATTGGGTTAAAGAAATAAACTGGGAATCATACTGAGTATCATTATGATGTCTAGGCACGTTCTTATGTTATATTATGTAAAAATGCACTGAATTTTATTTAAATATCATATTTTCTAAATTTGGATAGGAAAAAAAGTAACTTGTTTTGAATCATTTGGTGAATGTTTCTAAAATTTTTACAAAATTTTCATTACATCATTTCATGCTACCTGAAGAAAATTGATTGTTTTGTTGAACATAGTGTAACAAAAGTGTAAGGTTATAACCTAATTTTTTTGTCCACAAAATTATTTTTTCTTTTGTCTTGTTAGGTCATATTAATTTGTTTCAAGAATTTAAATGGAAGTAATTACGCTTGTTGATAAGTGAACCTAGTAAATTATTTTGTTCATATGGATGTGTTATTATTATTTTTAGCAGGGTCATAACTCTATAACTGGAGGTGAAGGTTTTATGAAAAATTATACTTACAAAAAATTGATTTCACTGATTCACCCCTCTCACTCATCGTGATACATTAATGTTGAATGGGAAAAATTAATTGGTGTTAGTGAAAATGGTTCCCTTCATTTACTATATGATTAATTTTGGAAATATATTTTGTGATGGAAAATCTCAAATGTGTGAAAAATAATGGGATTCTAAACATTGATGGTAAGAACTATCAAATTTAGAAAGATATAATGTTTCCTTATCTTATGTATATTGATTATGATGTTCTAAAAACTAAAACATATATATATAATACTATTTATGATAAATTTATTTTCACATCTGCTGAAAAGAATAATCATGGGAATGTTGGATGAGCTAAGAATGCTCTACTCTCATCCATTTTTTAAAGTGAGTTTTTAAGAGTGGAGGGTGTTTCCATTGAAAAAGTAATCGAGATAAGAATAAAAATATTTATAAAGGATATAAAAACGTGAATAATGGAAAGTTAAAAATTTGTATGCTAAATTATGAATATGTCAAGAAGGGTTAATATGAATATGTTGGTGACTGCTTAATGAGGATGATTTATATTTTCATTGCATTCATATTTCTTTGTGAAAATTTAGAAGGTTCTAATTTTTTTGAAAAGATTTCCATTATTATCCAATATTTATTGATTCTAATGTTTCTTAATTGGAAGATAGAAATCTGGAAACATTATATATGGATGATTTTCATAGAACATTCATTATGTATCAAATGATAAGGGAGAGATTTATGAAATAAAAAAAATGATAGAAAATTTATTTCAAGACTTTCAAGAAAGAAAAGTTGGAGATGGTTCTTGATTTAGAAGAAGGTGGATATTCTGATTTTGAAAATTAGGTATGTAAAAATATTGATCAATTTTTATCCTTGTTTAATAAAAATTTGAAAATAGGTATATGTAAAAACAAGGAGAACCCTACCATTATATTTCTTGAATGTGGAGTCATAGAAAACTTTGTGGCTAATTTTCCTCGATAAAATAAATAATATATTACTAATGAATATTTAATAAGATTGAGAAGATAATGGAAGAAACATGGTGAAAAGGCTAAATATTATTCCAAATGAAAAGGTACAAAATTATTCAAATCCAAAAGAACATGTTTCTAATATAATGATAATGAAGATGAAGATAACGATGTTAAATATGAGAAGTCTATTGAGAAGGATAGAGAAGATACTATCACTGAACTAGTGAATAATGAAGTGTTAGGATGTATCATTTGTAAAGAAGAATTAAATAAATTATAATTTAATCTGAATGAATAATTGAATGCATTCCTGAGTAATGATCGGGAGGATTAAGAGAGAAATCATGAAAATAAAAAAGGAAAACTCTTTAACAAATAATCAATTTTTTCCTTGATGATAAATTCAAACATATAGAAGTAATTGATGATTTGAATAAATCTCTCTAGAAATAAATGATTCATAAAGAAAATATGAAATAAATTTTAATGGAAAAATTAAAAGAGTTAGAACATGTATAGAAAAAACAATCTAAAGATGAACATAGGGTTACAAGTATTAATAACTGGATTTATGAATGTTGTAAAATCTCTAGAATATGTTTTCTATGGAAGGATCAATATTAACATTAAAAGATTCAAATGAAAGACGAAATTTTTTTTGAGAAAATTAATTTCAAGAATGATAAGTATGTGGAAAATCCCAACATAATGGAGAAGTAAAAAGTTACAAAAAAATAGTCAAATGTAGTATTTTTCATGTGATTAGAATCATGATGAAAATAACAATGATCTGAAAAAGGAGATTCTTGTTGATAATAGAATTTTCTGTGGTAAAACCTGTCTTGATAATAATGATAAGAATTTTTATAACAAATAGCCTCACAACACTGGAAAATATGGAAGCTTTAGAAGAAAATATTCTTTCTGTGGATAATACTAGTATTTTCATGTATTCGTACACATGTAAGATATGGGATAGTTTAATCAATAATATATAAAATATTCCAAAAATTACATTAGACATATTTTGAGGGTGTGTCAATCCTCTCAATTGATGAAGTTCGAGAAGTGTGTTGTAAGGGACTCTGATATGGTTGTGTAGCTTCTGGGTGATGTGGAAGTGTGCAATGGGTCATGATGAACTTTTTCTTCATGATCGATGGTCAATCATAGATTTACCCAATGATAAAAATTATGATCTACAAAATATAATCAATGAAAATAGATAATAGATAGAATGCTATAACTTTATATATGATCACCAGATATTATTAATAATTAAATTAAACAATCAAATAATCAAATTTGAGGAATTTTTCCTCTATTGATAGAATTGTCAATATATCAATGTTATCTAGTAACTTCATTGTAGGAACCAAGAGTATATTCCCTCCAGCATCAATCCACATGTGTGCCAATAAATCATAGAATTGTGTCATGGGAATATTTGGGTGCTATCATATAAGATCCTATAACTTGTTTCATTAACCGTTGACCACCATGAGAATCACTTAAAAAGTGTTCTCATTGATCTCTCTTGACATGGGGGTGAATGATGGAGGAATAACTCTCTCCATTTCTCAGAGTGTTCTTGGATAAGTGATCTCTCTAGGGATTGAGATGATTCTCCAAATCCATTGGGATCAACCCAAAATATGAATTTGCTCATATAGAAAATAATATTATTCGTTTTATATACTACAAGGAATAAAATATAATAATTCTACAAGTGATGTTTATTTTTAATTTATCCCTATAAAACCCCATCTCAATTAATAAAAATAATTTTATTATCTATCATCAGGTTCTTAATATACAAATTAAATTAAATATTATTTAACCAAACAATATTCAATATTTATTATATCTCACTAGACCATTAAAATTGACCCACCATTCTGCCACTATATTTATCTAGCCTTCAATAATGATTATTTATATATTTAATAAATATCACTTCATTATTAGATAATACATAAAAAAAATTATATTTTCTAAATATGTAATAAATTATTTTTAAATATTCAATCGACATTATATTCTCTTGAATAAAATGCGATTGAATATACGCGATGAAGATGAAAATAATCATTATTAAACGACATGCAAGAATAATATTCATTCGACTTATTGAATAATAAATAAATAAATTTTATGAAACTATGATTCTATATACACTTGCTCTATGGCCCTCTTAGCCCCTTCTATAGTGTCATTATGTGTAGTATCCTAAATTCCAATGTGAGAATCTTGAAACATGTGAAGGAACCCATAGAGAAAAAACATAATGTTTCAAAGACATAATATGTCATACAGTTCCTTAATGTGTAATATAATCCCTTTATCATGATATCTCTAATCAAGAAAGCCTCAAGATAGTTCCATCAACCTATATTCTTGTTGTCTCTTTCTTTGACTTCCCAGATATTTACCTTTCCTATAGAACACCATAACCATTGATTTATTTGGGATATATCATTTCATTCAAATTGAATGCAATGTCAACATATGTTATATAATATATGTGAAAAATTATTTCTCACAATAATCATTAATGCGACATTACTCATGACTCACTCAATATATCTTAACTCACCATGAAAATATATCATCATGGTTTTCATCAATACATAGATGTAAATGACTCATAATACTCTTTAATAATGATATTAATGTCTAGGATTGATATAGACATCCACATATATGAATATCCCCTGACACAAATAACTGTGGATTTCCTACTGGCAGGTCTTATTCTGATAATATCCTAGATTAGATATTACCAAGGGCATACACCATGAGAAGATTCCTCAAAGACCTATGATTATCCTCAAATGATATCATAAACAATATTTTACCAAAAAATGATATCATATAGATATAGAACATGTATTTAAGAATAGTTTCATAGATAATTTGGTTTATAATCATAGAGAATAACTACTATGTCCATTTAATGAAATAGCTATTGTTGGGACATTATCACCTACTATGTTACATAGAAGAATAATCATGATGTGATAAGAAGTTTATTAATATTAAAAAATATGAATATATGTTATTATATTGTTAAGAAAAGTGGGTTATTGGGAACCAACTCCAACAAACTCCAACTTTCACTAGATCCAACTTCTAACAACCTTCAGTCCATTAGCTCTTACGTGACACTAATGCTTCTTCTAATATAGGACTTTTGTCCATTGGTCCCTCAAGTTCTCTTCTTGGTGTACTCATATTACTACAACATCACCCATGTAATAAAAATTCACTAATAAGAGATACTTTCATATTATATTCTTTGTCTATTTGTGTGACCTTGGTTCTTTTCCAAGATCTATCACTACAGTAATTTTAAAATTGAATGTGATAGAGTATTTTCTTCTAGGTACAACATCAAGATCCTATACAATGTTTTGAATCCAAATAGCCTCATTTTTAGAATCATAAGCCACTAAATATTAGGTATTTTCTAGAGTATCATAAAAAAATATCTACATTAAACCCTTCTAGTTCATAGATCTTCCATTGATACAGAAGAACATATCCTAACTGCAACATCAAATCATTCTAATATATCTGAAAACTAAAGTCAGTGTAACCCCTAATAAATAGATCCTTGTATCCTCTATATAGTAGGAATATATCCTTAGAGCTTCTCAGATAGATAAGGATAACGTTAATATCACATGAATTTTGTTTTCATGTATCAGCATGATATATAGCTATGATGCTCAATGGTTAGGCAAAATTATGTCTAGTACATAACATAGAATAAATGATTGATCCTATTGCAATATTTTTTGAGATATTACTCATTATCTCTTTCTACTATTGTGTTTGAGGGAACATTTTCTTAAATTTATGTTAACCATGTATCATTGGAACTGATTCCCTCTTGGATTGTTCCATACTAAATCAGTTTAGTAACTCAACAACATTTGTACAATGACATTTTCCAAGCATCCTCTTGGATATATCACGAATGATATTGATCCCTAGAATATATAGTGTTTAAGTTATGTCCTTCATATAGAATTTTTTTTAAATAGTCTTTAATCGACCATAACACTTGAATTCCATTTCCAATAAGTAATAAGTATTCAAAATATACAACTACGATAATGACTACATTTCCACTAAACCACTTATAATCAAAAGTCTCACACTCATTCATCATGAATCCAAATTATTTTACAGCTTCATAAAAATGAATAATCCCTAACTAGGATGATTGACTCAATCCATAAATATATCTCTGCAACTTGAAAAATAACTTTTTATCACTTGGAGTTACAAACCCTTAAATTTGTGTCATATAGAAATTTTCATGAAGTTTCCCATTAAAAAGGGAAGTTTTGACATCCATAATCCAAATCTCATAGTCATGTTATGTTTTTATAGAAACTAAAATTCTGAAGGATTTAAACATGGTAAAGGGTTAAAAGGATTCATTATGGTAAATTAATTTATGTGTTTTACCCTTTATCCGGTAGCATTTCTGTATAGGTACTTACTTCACCTTCTATGTCCAATTTCCTCTTTAATACCCATTTTCATCCAATGCGGTTTACATAATTGGAACATCATCCAAAACCTAAACATGGTTTTGATAAATGGAATCCATTTCATAATTCATGGATTTTTTCCATATAGAGGCTTTTGATCTCTCTTCTACCATTTTATATAAAAGAGTTTCATCATTATTAACCAATAATGAGTAACCATCTTCGGTGACTAGAAAACCATATCCCTATATTACTCTTACCTCTCTTATTCTTCTACCTAGAACTTTTGTTTTAGGAAATAAATCATCCAATGTGAAATATAGGACTTATTCTAATACCAACTCTTATGTATCTTGAGTATCAACTTCAACGAATTCAATAGTTCTCCCATTATCATTTATTAGGATGTTATCTCTCTCAATGTAGATAGATTTTATGGAAAAAAGCATTTTTCTTCTGAGGGGGTGTATTGATAGTTTCCCTTTATTTCCATGGGATACCCTATAAAGATAAACTTTGTGCCCTAGGGTGCTAGTTTTTTTTCCATATAAGGACTTAAAAATTCCTCGCAACCCCATACATGTACTAAAAACATAATGGGTTTCTTAACATAATATAACTCAAATGTAATTCCATTTTCCACCTTAATTGGTAAACATAATAATTTATATTCCATAGTTTGTAATTCATATCACCAAAAATATAATGGCAGATTTTCATGTCTCATTATCGATATTGAAATTTATAATGAGGTACAATCCCTCATTTCACTAACATAATTACACTGCTTTATAAGGTGGACTGATTTGATATTGAATCCCAAAATACCACATAATGTAATTGAAATCATTGTTTTGATATTCAACACCTTGATCCGATCAAAGATTCTTATCAACTTTACATGTTGATTCGATACTTCATTCATGGATTCTCTGATTTACTCAAAGGACTCATAATTGTACCTAATAAAGTAAACATAACCATATATACTCAAGTAATTAATAAATTTTATAATGTAAGAATACCTGCATATATCATATACTGAAATGTTTCCCTAGAAATCTGTGTATACCAATCCTAGAAGCTCTGTGGCCCATTCAACCTACCCACCAAATAGTGGTCTATTTAATTTTCCATGTAAATAGTTATGACATAATTCAAATGGTTATAACTTAGATGAATCAAAATATCCTTTTTGACAAATATTTTTCAAATTATTATCATTTACATGGTCAATATGGGGATTCCATAGATGTGTGTTTTTTGATTCACGATAACCTGATTATTTATAAATTTCCAACGCTTGGTTTTCATAATTTAATACATAAATATGATTATTTAAATGAACCATAAAATATCATTTGTTTCTCTTCAAAAAGTGAAAAAATATTTATTTCAAAACATGATAATAAACAAATTTTTATCTTAGAATAGTAGAAAAATTATGTTCTTCGTCACCTTTAGTACACAATAACAATCTTTTGAAACCAAAATAATTAATTTTGGGAATGAAATGTGGTGGTCACCAATGGATAGAGCATAAAACCTCTCTCTATTATTATCCCTCATATCCAAATCTCATCTATAAATATTTCTCAATCTTGTACTATAATCCTATTAAAAACATATTGATATAAAATATTATTTCATCAACAAAAAATATATAAAAGAGAGAATTGATGAGGGTGTATTTTCCAACATTAGAAAAAGTGGCTAACTTTTTCAAAAATCCATTACAGAAGGATCGTTTTTAAAAACTGATTTTAACATGGGTTTCCAACCTCTTTCTCATCGTGGTTGATGTGGGTTTTTCTCGAATCTCATCTATTGTTTGTATAGTGTTGTATAGGGGATAATTGTTTCATAAATCTATCCATTGATATATTTTAGACATTTTATTTAATCATGTATGTTGGGGGATCTATGTGTGTGAATTTATTTAATCGTGTAAATGCGTGAATAATTTTATAAGATCATTGGAGTGGTTATATGATTCTACTATTGACAAGAATTTTGAATAAATAAATAAATATCTGATGAAATGTTGATGATTTTTCAAGAGTCACTACTTTTAGATAGAATAGTTTTTCTATTAATGATTATTGTTTCCTATAATGAGTTATGTCATCAATTATTATAATTTTTTATATATAATCCATTTCATATGGTTACAAATTATAGTGATTCATTAATCTTGGTTGACAAAAAAATTCAAAGGGGATGTTTTGCAGTCCATATTTACTAGAATATGTTAATGGAAGAGGAATGAAGTTTATGAGGCCGGTGTTATATATTTTTTAAAACTGGTAAGGATATCAAGTCACATTTTATGAGCTCAAAATCAGACTAAACATCATAATTAGATGATCGAGCTAAAAATTATTATGAATTTCCATCAGTTTACAGAGATGTTTTCTGGAAGAAAAGATTAATCAGACTCACCTAAAGTCTAAAATAAATGGAAGATCATAATGAGTAAGTTTATTTGAGTCATCATGGACATGATGGAAATATGAAGATTCTTTTCTATTTTATAGTTATCTTATATCTTTAGTTTTATTAAAACATTTTATGGAGCACATATGAAAAAAAGGGGGAGATCCGTTTCTACCAATTATTTTGAGGTTAGTTTAGAGAAAAATAATATGTTGTAAGCATGTGATGTTACAAAAATTACAAATGTAATTCATACAATGATGTATCCATCTTAAATGTTCTAAAAGTTGTGAGTAATGCATGATTTCAAGAAGTAGTTTGTGGAAGAATAATTTTATCAAATATTTCTGGTCTTAGTTCATTTCTGTGAGATCACAAGATGAATATTTGATTAAATGTTGGAACAGTTTATCACTATAAGCGATGAAAATGATGCTAATTTATAGTTTGACTAATAAAACACAAGAAAAAAATAATCTAAGAAAGAAACTAATATGTATCATAATACTAAAATAATATACATTGTCAAAGTCATAATTGTTGGAACCAATTCATCGAATGCATTATGCCACAGATCATCGATGTAATCATAGAATAGATAATCAGATACATTGATGGGTTCAAGACGCAACTAGTGGAAGAATTGTTTTTTTTTTTTTTTGAGTTTTAGAAAACAATGAAAAGGAAAATACGGTGATGATTTTGGGACTGATGAAAAATTGAATCAGAGATAAATCAACAATGTAGCTGACCATTTTAATTTGGTTGAATTACCTAGGTGATTTTCAATTGGGTGAATTATATCTTAATGTAGTTTAAACCAATTATCAGAGTGGAGTAGTGACTGATTGTAAGATGTAGACTAACACTGATAACATCTTTAGACTCAAGGTTGTCAGATTGTAGAAAAAGAGAACTGATTAAAGTAGCTGCAAATTGTTTTCATCAGGGGACTGGAATTATCCTGAAGAAGTATGAATTATGATCCTAATGTTCTTATGAGGAATCATTGATAAAAATAGATGTTGTGACTATATTTGGAAGAATCATTTCAATGTTTATTTGTTAGAAGGCTTGTATGGTGCATCAGAGTGACAAGATTTCATAATAGTTATCATCAAAATGAGAAGATAAATATTTTCCTTTTTGTTTTCAATTGGTGGGGGAAAAGTGATGAAGAAAATTATATTGAACAACATTATGAGGAAATATGAATGATAGTTTGAATTGGACTAAGGGATGTTTATAATTTTTGAAGTGAGATAAATTTGTGAGAAAATTCAAAAAGGATCTAGAAAAAACAAGAGGAATTTAGAAGAACTGAAGAATTCAATGATGTATCAAAAATTTAACTAAAATTTTGGTTTTAGATAATATTTTTGAGTGGGAAAACATTTCATATTCCTACCTAATACACATTTGGAGCACCTATAAAAGGAGGAAGTACTTTGCACATTCTGACATGATGTATTGTTGAAAAGAGAAGGAATATAACTAAATATTTATATAGAGAATGAGTTTTTGGATTGATAATTAATGAGAATTTTTTCTATAAAGGAGAAGAAAAGGAGGAGAGATAATATGTAATCAAAGATTTTGGATCAGACTGAGAAATCTGATTGAGATTTACTGAGTTAGACAAGAGTATTTCATAACTGATTAACTGGTATTATGGTAGATTTATATTATCAGACTGAGCAATCAGACTGGGGAATTGGATTCGGGATAATACTGGGTATCACTATGAAGTCCATGGATTTTCATATATTATTTTTGGTAGTAGAGTGAATATTTTTTGAAAGATATTATTTGTGAAATTTAAAAGGGGACTACAGTAACTTGTTTTGAATAATATGGTGAATGTTTTTTATATTGTTAAAATGTTTTTATTACATTATTTCATTGTACATGAATAATATGCACCGCTTTATTGAATATAGTGATACACAAGTGTAAGAGTATATGATAATTTTTTTATCCACAAAAAAAGATTTTATTATAGTGTATTGTGTGGTATTAGATTATTTTCCAAACCACAAAAAAAAACATAACTACTATTGTGGAGTAGCGAACCTTTTAAATTATTTTGTTTATATGGATGTTTGGATGTTTTATTTTCAACAACGTGATAACTATATAACAAGAGTTGGAGGATGTTTCAAAAGAAATAAAACATAATATAAAAAGAAATCACTATTTACCCACCTCCCTCTATCAGTGATACCATTATATTTACTAGGGAATCCTTATATATTTCTCAATGTGGTGTGAAAAAATAATTAATTGGTTCCCTGTTATATGAAATGGAAATAATCTAGTTGGAATTAAAAATTTAAATCCTAATATAACTCAATAATTCCAAAAAAATATTCTTCCGAATAGATTTAGATTCAATGAAAAAGTTGATAAATTAAAAATATAGTAAAATTATGAAATTTATATAGGTGTTGGTTTCTATTAGACACTATTATTTTAGATTAACCCATTGGTTATAAAATTATTATATTATCTATGGTAAAGACTGTTTTCACATTCTTTGATTATAATTTTAATTATATGGTAAAAATTGTTTCAAAAATGACCAATGAATGAAATTTTCAACAATATATTATCCCCCTTGTATCATTTTATTATTTTGTGGATCTTGAAAGAATTTAATATATTCTATAAAATATAATTACTGCGATTCTTGATTATATTCATTTAATTTTACATTAAATACTTCATGGAAAATAGAAAATTAGAATATGAACCTTTCACACATAAAAAATATGTTATATTTATCAAAAAAGTTATGTTAAAAAAATACGTCTTCCAAATTGTATTATATTATGAATTTTTACAATCATTCATTTTAGTTTCATATTAACTGAATAAATTTAATGTCGGTTTTGTGTAATTGTTTAAGGTAATTATTCAATAACTAAAAATAAAAAAGTAATTACCATGATTAGAAATTTTAATTATATTTTAAATGAACATTTAGAATTAAACATAACCTTTATTTATTTTTATGGAAGATTATTATTGATATTAAATTCAGTTGTGTGATATTTTGTTTTTATTGTTTTCTAAATATAATATATAGGTCATAAACAAATAAAAAAGGAATCATGTGGCCATATATTCATGCCCTATATGGAAATATCTAAAATGAACTCATAAAATAGTTTACATAAAAGTGATACATAAATTTTAAAGGCACATCCCACAGTGTTAAAATTATTTTACCCCTTTTACCCTGACCGAGGTGACAAAATTTTTCCAATGTTATTATTCATAATGAAAAAAATAAATGTGACCATTTAACCAAATTTCAACCTCTTAATTGAACTTTTAGAATCTATTTTCCAAGATTGAAATTCTATATTTTGAAGAAATTTATGTTAATATACTAAGAAAATCAGGTTGAATGCTTTTTAAAAATAAATAAAAAAATTTCATGCATAAAACTGTAGTTATTTTAACCTCATGTTTAGTAAAATAATTAGAAGAGTGTTAAAAAAATGGATTGAATGTAAAAAATATCACAACTAGAAATAGAATCATTTGTAATTGATCATTTACGATGAGAGACCTTCCAGTTACAAATAGTTTCTTGGGGTTTAAAAGAAACCATTTTGTGACGGGCTCATCATAAATACTTATTTTTGATGGAATTAAGTTCTCATTGAAAAAAGGTTAATAAAGTTAAAAAATAAAAAAATATTAATAATAAAAATAAAATAAAATAATTCAATAATTTAATAATATAAAATAATAAAAATAACTGTAATAAAAAAATAAGAACTAATAAATTATTTAAAAATATAATTAAAAGTATCTAATATTATAAAATAAAAAATTATGAAATAAAAAATTATAAAATAATGAAAAACTAAATATAAATAAATATTTTAAAAACAATATAAAATTAATAATATATTAATAAAAATAATAATAAACATGAAATCAAACAAAACAAAACAAAATAAAATAAAATAAAATAAAAACAAATAAATACATTAATAAATTATAAATAAATAAATAATAAAAATAATAAAAATAATCAATTATTAAAAAATTTATAATAAAATAACAAAATAATAAAAAACATATTATTCAAAACAATAAAAAACAAGCACTATATAGAAATATAAATCTATGGATTAATAAAAATGTTACAAATTTTTTCCAAACAAACGTCGAACCGAAAAAGTATATAAATCAATGAGGGGAAGGATCATCAGGAAGAGATAGTGGAGGGAAATCCATTACAAAACCACGTGTCAGATATTGAGTGTACTTCATCATTTGTTTCTGCTGTTACTGCCATTATCGATACGTCTCGTCCTCCTCATGGTTTTTCTGTCGATGGAGATCTTCATGCTCCCTACGTATGGCATTTATATACTGACCCCGAGCTCACAAATTATCCTCATACTATGTAGTAGATGATGATGACTCTTTATGAGCTCATGTTGAGCTTTATAACATCATTGCAGCAGTACCATAATAACTCTCAAGGGGAAATCTAGAGTTGATACCAATAGCGTGGCCTTTCTTGAAGGTATACTAAGTCTTCTACATCCCTACTACATGATGAAATCCTAATGCACTGGAATAATGATCCGTGGTCTCAGCCTAACTCCCAACTTGTGTATGAGAAATCAATTCCTCATAAGACAGATTCAATTACAATTTAAAATTAAAATAGTTAAAATATTTTTTGTAGATAATTTTTA
The DNA here is from genome assembly GCA_963277665.1 of Viscum album. Taxonomy (NCBI): domain Eukaryota; kingdom Viridiplantae; phylum Streptophyta; class Magnoliopsida; order Santalales; family Viscaceae; genus Viscum; species Viscum album. The sequence continues at coordinate 1,856,609,382 of OY728158.1, read as the reverse complement.
ATACAAAAAAAGACATTATAATAACCACAATATTATGCTGGTGATCACCACCAAAATCTTCAGTGATAGGATTGATGTACATTGTCTAATAATTGTCGAACTCCATTATATAAGATTATTCTTCTTCCTATATGTGTGTATGATAGCCACTTTACATTTAAAGACAAATATATTATTTAAAAATGTACTTACCAAATGATGTCAATGTGTACTGAATGTATGACTACCAACTCAATGCATCACCTCCTCTCTCTCCCCATGATATATTGACCAAATTATGATCACATTGGAGAAGTATATCTCATACAATATAATCATTATCCATACCAAACCTAAGATAAGATGTAATTTGTTCAGTAGGCATAATAATATTGCTCAAAATTTGTGACTCCTACTTTTCACATTACTTTCCTTCATATATTGTGCAAAAATTGACGTTAACGATCATGAATACAACCCTCATATTCTCTCTAGTTATACCCACACTTGATATCATTTATGGGATACCATAAAATATATAAATAATTAATAATACCAAGTTATTAATTAATGAAAATATTAAAATAATTATTATTTATATAGTTATCTACAATGATGGAACATGTAGTACTAAACATCAATAAGAATCTAATCCCCTGTAATCCATGATTCGTAAAAAAATATGTAATATACCACTTCCTTATGAAACTATTATATGTGAAAAGTAGTGAAAAAAGGGAACAAATAATCAAAAAATTATTATGTAAATAAATGAATTAAAATTAATGAAAACTAAATAAAATACAAAACCAAACATACCTCCACATGCATGGATCTAAATAAAGATGTGGACATCACTTAAGGATAGGGTAATGAATCATTAATCTCGCAAGACTATGACCCCACCGAATCATCCCTTAACCGCCAACAGTATGAGTGTGAAGTGATGTTCCATTAAACTATTCATTAGGTAGTAAAATTTCATCCAACTCACGAATTATACCTGATCGATTTTCATTGTCCATACAAAGTAAGAAAATCATATTATCAACCAATAACTAAAAACAAATTTATATATGGATATATATTATCTATTATTATAACCATTATTTAATTGTGTCAATATTCATCCTCATCTTCGTATATGATGTAGTAAGTAGCATTATATACCTGCTCAGTATCATCAGATCCCAAGGGAGTTTCATCATCATCAACTATTACTATTTCTATTCTACTTATTACATCAATAATACAGTCACATCCAACAACCCACAACTATGGGTTGTCACCATCAATATTCATGTCACTTCATCGAAAATATGGATTTGGAGTTTTATCTTGAAATATATAAATTCCTAACACTTCACTAGAACCACATTCACATTGGATAAATTTACTTTCACGGCATTTTATTTTTATTACTCTCCACCAATCACTCAACTCTAATAAAGTAGCACAATAATTTCCATAATGTATTTAATGTTCCTTATGAACCAATAAAATGGTTCTTTAACTATAGTATGGATTTAATATTTAATATCAATGATTATGTAGCGTGGATAAAAACACAATCCTATGTTAGAATCCAACCAATGACATTTAAACATCATTATGTAATTCTATCACTAAAAAAATAATTCAATTTTGTCATCAAATGTATTGTGAAAGTCATGTTAAATTTCTCTATGATGAGATCCTTTCACAAAAACACCACTATTAATTGTTTTTCTGATTCCCCATATTCACGTGTGTGAAATAAAAAACCATTCAACACATATGCATTACAAGATTTAGTCATTTTGGATGGCATGTTACCCAATACACACAATTGATTATAAATTTTCTAAACATGTTAAGAGACCTCAAAATATGAAAATAACTATTAATATAACTTGTAATAAATTGATTTTATATGTTAAACCATAAACAATTTACTTTACCAAATTTTGAAACCTGTAGAAAAAAATTATACATTTTTCAACATAAGTTCTTGTCATTTGTGGAACCAATTTCATTATATGATTATCATATAACATAAAAATAAAATAATATTAGTTTACTAAAACAAAAATAGAATAAATGATATGAGATGTCATAGTATAAATGGTTTCAATTCATCACAGTTGAGCAGAATATATGTATGATCACTATAATGTTCTTCATCAGAAATACATTGCTCATGAACTATACCCAAGACAAGTTCAGGCTGATAAAAAAAATATAATTGATTTCTCATTTTATCATCACAATTTCCCTCATTACGGACCATGCATTAATGTTTTGAGGGATATTCAGATAGAAAATAATGAGAACTGAAGAAAATAATTTCCTCTGTTAAATAAGATTATTCAATTGATCTGTCAACTAATGTAATGTTATGTACCTTTATCTTTGAATTCCACATGCATCTCTCAGATGGTAATATCCATTGGAACTGTATTGATCCTCTGTAATTTTCATAATGTGAAAAATGAAATATAAAATGTTACATTTAATAAATAAATTTTGGAGGTAATTTTTTTTTCTAATTTACATAAAATAAAAACAAAATCATCTTATAGTATAATTAGTGAATCATATTCTATTTTCCCCACACAAAGTTCTTGTAAAAAATTTCATACTTATTCTTGTGCATCACAAATCATATAATTAAACAAACCTCTAAATCGAATTGGTAGAAGTACTTCCATTATAATATAAAAATAACGACTTTCTGATCTAGTAATATGACTATTTATGACATATGTAGCCAAATTGGAAATATTTCCATCCAAAAGCCTGAAATTTTCAATCCATTTACAAAATAATAAATTATTTTCTTTTGGATACTTTATATTCCAAATTTCGTATCATTAACTTCTATGATATGAAATTTTCTAATAGTTCAAGTTCTGGTTGCCTATAAATTTGGGAATGATGTAATCTTTCCATTACATTATCATTGATCATATCAGGTGTGTCGAAAACTATATAAAATATAATATTAAAACTATTCTTCTCGATATACATGACATCAAACATGTGGGGGACCAAAAAATCAGACCAATATAGATTATCATAAAAATTGATTCTTTTTATCCAATTATGTTCTTTCCCAAAGCCATATATTTTCAATTGGTTAATAGTTTCTACAAAGGTAATGTGAGGTAATGAAGAGAAAATTTGTTTTAACTCAATAGATATGATCATTGGTGTAGGTCCATCTCTTTTAATTGTACCTTTTCTAAAATAAATTTTTCTCCTCAAAAAAGGACGATCGATTGGAATAAATTGGGGATGATAGTCTGAAAAAAAATTCCCTTCAATTGATAATAATAAATGCTTTATTGTATCTCATAAAGTAAAGACATGATTCTGGATAGTTTGTACTCCATCCAGATAACATGCCATATGCTGGGATGTCATTAATTTCCAACATCAATGAAATATTCATTATAAAATATTGTTTCACAACAACATTATATGTACTAACACAAAAAGAGAAATAACCTTTACCAATGGTTTGGAACCATTGGTATATGACCCTAAACTGTTGTTATAGCCTATAACAATATTTTTTAGAACCGTTGGCTGGTTTGGCATTGGGATTATTCTGTACCAACAATTCATGGAAAACCTTTGGAATAGACCTATACCAACAGTTTGAAAAACCATTGATATAGGTAATTCAAAAAAATAAACCTTGCTTGGTTTTGATCTGAACAACTCCCGTTTATAATCCAATGACTTAACAACTAACCTAACATGACTTTTGTGAACATAATTTCATAAATATATATATATATATATATATAGATTCATAAGTATTTAAAATTTTTATTTATTTAATGTTATTTAACAAATGATTCCGTTAATGAATGTTTGTACCTATACTAATGGTTTTAAGAACCGTTGGAATTTGTGCATTTATTTTTTAATTTATACTAATGGTTTTTTCCAAACCGTTGGAATAGGTAAACCCAATACCAATTGTATGGACAAAGCCATTGGTATAGAGTCACTATAGGGAAAACCTGTTGGTATAGGTCCATAGAAGTGTCATATACCAACAGTTTTGGCTAAACCGTTTCTATATTTCCAAATTAGTGACCTATACCAATAGTTTGGAAAAAAACGTTGGTATATGTCTATATTAGTGAACTATTCCAACAGTTTTGGCCAAACCATTGGTATAGGTCCAAATTGGTGACCATTAATAAAGGTTTGTCCAAAACTATTGGTATGGGTCCTATTTCTACTAGTGTAACACCATTACTCAACTATAAATTTAACTCATCAATAAATGTATTCAAATAAACTCAATATTATTTATTAGTTTTCGAAGAATTAAAAAGTTAAAAAATATATATGGATCCTTAATCAATATCTGAGGAGGATTAATGTATGGATTTTTATATATGGGCCAATAAGAATATTGACTACCATAAAAACTAAATGTATAGAAACCGTCACTAAAAATACCCAATTTCACTTTTTTTTTCTCTTCTGAAGAAACAAAATCTATGTAATGGATCAAAAATATTCCATGAATCACCATTTAAATAATTATTTAGATTTTACTGGTTGAAATACTGGTTTTGTTCTATGACATCAACGACGTAGTGCTCAAAGACATAAATTAAAGCTCAAATCTGGATGTAAGAGAGAAATACCACAACTATTTTACAAGAATAAATACATAATTCCCTAGTTGTACAACTTTGTACCTTGATTGTTCACATATTGAAAAAATATCAAATGATTCGTTTTCAGCATATTATAATATGTGATCATTTTAACAAGCATGAATGTTTTAATAACCAAGACCCAAATTAAAAACTAGCCTCTTCCTCATATAGAACATCGTAGGCAACACATGTTTTCAGGTAATAGTTCTTTAACCAAAGAGGATATCTGATCAGAGTAGTTATTTGATTTACTATTATCTTATTTAATAGATATAAATTTTTTCAAACAATTTTTTTTCTTATCTTGCATCTAGTATATAAGTAATCTTTAGTGTATTTTAAAAAAACATTAAATTTTGACAATTCCAACTCAGAAGATAAATCAATATCAAACTGACATTTAGATTGTGGAAAAGGTGGGCTACCCACATCATGTACTAAATTCCTAAATTTTCATGGATCTAGAACCAAATTATTAGTATATTATTCAAACCATCATTCACCATGTTTATACCAAAAAATGTAATCTTTGTTAAACAAAAAATGTAATAGATGATCCCTATTATTGTCAAATTTTTTGAAGATCCTCAGATCACATTTCTTACATGGACAATTAATCTTATTCTCTAAAAACATTATGGGTTTTATGAGTCAAATGATAATAAAGTTTCATCATACTAAATATATATGTGATTTATCTAAGAAAGATTTGGATTCTTGCTTTTATTTATCCAATTACGATCATGTAATATAGATGGTTATGGAAATTAAAATTCCATATATCTCCAAAAAAATTATAAAATAAATCATTTCTTTAGGATTAATTTAATATAAGAAAAAAAGAAATCCATAAAAGTGCAGAAATTAAAAAATTATAATTGTCTTGTAAATATTATCAATATTATCAATTTTCCTCTTTTTTACTAATTATAGTAGATTTTTACTAATTACTATTATTATTAATTAATTATATTTATTTATTGTTCATTTATACCAATTATTACTTATTAGACCTATTTATTACTAATTAAAACAAATTAATACTAATTACCATTAATTATAGCAAATTAATACTAATTTAGAATAATTACCACTAATTATTAACAGTTATTAATAAGTATCAGTAATCATTTCCAATTATTACTAATTATTACTAATTATTACTAATCAAAAATAATTATAACTAATTTTTAGTAATCATCAGTAATTATCACTAATTATTTCTAATTATTACGAATTATTACGAATTATGAGTAATTATTTCTAATTATGACTAATTAGCACTAATGATCACTAATTATTACCAATTGTCAATAATTATTTCAAATTAACACTAATTAAAACTAATTATAATTAATTATTACTAATTACTAGTAGTAATTATTAATTATTACAAATTATTACAAATTATAACTAATTACCAGAAATTATGGAAAATTATCACTACTAATTACTATATAATACTAATAACGAGTAATTATTACTAATTATAACTAATTTTTAATACATATCAATAAAACTCAATTATTTTTACTAATTATTCCTAATTATTACTAATTATTACTAATTATTACTACTTATTACTAATTATTAAAAATTATAACTAACTACTAATAATTATTACTAATTATTACTAATTAATTCTAATTAATGATAATTATTAAAAATTAACACTATTTAATTCTAATTATATTTAATTTTATCAAATATTTTCTAATTGATGTTAATTATCACTAATAACCACTAATTATTATATACCATTACTAATTATCATGAATTAATACAAATTATTACTATTTATTAATAATTATCTCTAATTATGAAAATTATCCCAAATTATCACAAATTATCAATAATTATAAATAATCATCACTAATTGTGACTAATTATCACTTTATATCACAAAATATCAATAATTATATCTAATTATCACTAAATATCAATAATAATCACAAATTATCATTAATTATCACTAATAATCATTAATCGTTACTAATCATTACTAATCACTACTAATCACTACTTATCATTAATAATCAAAACTAATCCTTACAAAGTGTAACTAATTATTACTAGTAACCTCTAAATTTTACTAATAATCCAAAATTATTAATAATTATTAGTAATTACCAATACTTATCACTAATTGTTACTAATTATCACAAATTATAAGTAATTATAATCAATTGTCACTAATTGTTATTAATTATCATTAATTATCATTAATTATCAATAATTATCAGTAATTATCCCTAATTTTCTGTAATTATCATTAATTATGACTAATTAATACTAATTATTACTAATTAATGCTAATTAATACAAATTACCCTTAATTATTACTAATTATGTCTAAGTATTATGAATTAATTCTAATTTTTAGCAATTACTACAAATTCTACTAATTATCACTAATTATTACTAAATAGAACTAATTATTACTAATTAACACTAATTGTTTCCAATTATTACTTACTTTTACTAATTATCACTAATTATCACTAATTATCTGTAAATATTAATAGTTAGTATTAATTATTATTAATTTTCGCTAATTATTACTAATTAAAGCTAATTAAAATTAATTGACAATAATTTTTACTAATTATTTCTAATTGATGCTAATTAACACTAATTACCACTAATTGTTACTAATTATCACCAACTATTACTAATTATGACTAATATTTAGATATTTTCACTAATTATCACTAAATATGTCTAACTATAACTAATTATCATTAATTATGACTAATTATGACTAATCATCAATAATTGACATGAATTATCATGAATTATCATGAATTATCATGAATTATAACTTATTATCACTAATTATCTCTAATTATCAACAATTATCACGAATTATTAATAATTATTACTAATTAATGAAAATTATCACTAATTAATGCTTATTAATACTAATTATCCTTAATGTTTACTAATTACTATTAATATTTACTAGCAACTTTTAATTTTAACTAATTACAACAAATCTTTACTAATGACCACTCATTTGATTACTAATTACTTGTAATTATTACTAATTAATATTAATTATAAATAATTACTGCTAATTATCACTTTTTATTAATAATTTTTATTATTTTAATAAACTTTTTTAATAATTACTAATAATTATTACTAATAACTATTGATTTTTACTAATTACCTCTAATTTTTAATAATTCTATCTATTTGTATCTCTTTTTTATTATTTAAGGAAATTTAACACTATTTTATGCAATTTGTTTTATTAATTACTATTAATTATTAATAGTTAGAGCTAATTTTTAATAATTAGTATTAATTTCTACTAATTTCGGGTAATTAATTCTAATTACTGATAATTGTAACTAATTACCGCTAATTATTAATAATTACTACTAATTAACACAAATTATTACTAAATTTTCTTAATTTATAACGTTTTTTACTAATTAATTATAATTTTTATAAAATATTTGGATTTGTCGCTAAATTTTACTAATTACCTCTTTATTTATTCATTAGAATTAATTATTTCTAATTACCGATAGTAATGGAAATTAACAATTGAATAAAACTAATTACTATAAAATAAATCTATTTATATTTTATTTATAATCATTACTACTAAGTAAAATAAATAAAACTAATTAAAAATAACTAATTTTAAATATAAATATTTACTTATAATAATAAATAATTACCTATACTTATAAATATCTACATTTAATTGAGTCTAATTACATCTAAGAAATACTACTAAAATCTAATAAAATATATAGTAAAAAAATTAAATCATGACATAAATACCTCACATATAAATCTTTTGTTCACTGCAAACATCAAAATTTCCTTCCATTAAAAAATTTATACTTCTGCATGAAGAAGGGGGAAAAATGAAGGTACAAGAGGTGAATTGTTAATAAAGAGAAACAATTGGGGGGAGGGTACGTTTAGGTTAGATTAGCAACAACATGATTATTTAATATGGGAACCCCGTCGCAAATAGTTCCCAAAATAAATGATTTAGAAGGAGGCTAAAAAACTAATTATGACAAGACCGATTGTAAATATTAACCTTCTGACAATGTATTTGGGATGAGACCCATCATAAATAGTTCACTATTAAAAAACTAATTGCGACTCATCGCGTCGTAAATACTTTTCTGCCAATAGAGTATTTGCAACACGAGAATGATCCTATCAGAATTACCATTACATGACTAAGTGTATTTGCGACAAGACATGGTCCCCATCGCAATTTCCCATTCAGTCATTTTGGAGGGAAGGCGCACCAATAGTATTTGTGACAGGTTTTTTTACCCCCAACAAATACAATTTTATTTAATATTATTTATGAATGGATTAGAATCTTATGGAATGTAGTTATTTCCCTAGGACTCTTTGCGATGGGGCCCAGGCCCGTCGCAAAAGTTCATTTTTGTGTAGTGTATATATTTCAATCAAATCATTCATGTATAACGAAAATTTTAATTTATTAATATATAAAAACACATATCATGCATAAATATTGTTCATCGGAAATATATACCCTTTAATTTAAAAAGATTTTTATTTTCATTTAACAAAATTGATAACCAATCAAATAATTATATAAGTGTTTCCAACAAACATTTTTCATAATTTGTTAGTCCTATTCATACCCACAACAAAAAAATGATATATCTGTCAAATTAGCTAATACTATTTTAAAGGTATTTGATTCTTTGTTAAAATTGGTGGTGGGTATAAATCACAATATCAAATAAATGAAATGAATCATTAGAAACATACTATAAAATCTCATGGTATTACATAAAAACTATAATAAAATGATTTTTAACCTAAAAAACATTTCACTCAAATAAAAATAATTGAATATACAACTACCTAATCACTTCCATGATATCCCACATAACTTCCTCAAATTTATGGTTTCTCTATAAAACATATACCAGGTGAGTGGCCTCGTTCTGTAGAACTTTCTGTCTTTGATCTAGAAAAATCAAAAGTTGTTCCTCCTAAGAGAAATATTTTTCTAGTGGCATGAAGACTATGTTCAGTACATGTGAACGATCATGCATATACTTCCTCAAGAGAAATACATATAACACATCATGTATTTTAGAGAGACTTTGTGGATGCATCAATCGATAAGTCATGATCCTGATACTGTCATGAATCGAAAAGGGGGAAATATACAAAAAGATCAAATTTCTCTTTATTTAAAATTTTCTTTCCTTATTCCATGTAAGAATACATTCCCATCAGCTTTATACACAATATCTGTTCGAAAATTTTCTGTATCACTATTTCGTTGAACCCAAGATAAAATTATGTTCAATTAAATGGATCTCCCCTTCCATATTATTTCCTTAGCTAGATCAAGTCCCAAAAAACTTCATTCTCCAAAAAAATTCTATAACACTAGAGTTCTATTATTCATTACATAGAGGAATTGTTAAAGATACATCTAAATACTCATGAAATAACTATTATTGTATGAAAATTCAATAAGAGGAAGGTGTTGATCCAAACCAAATTTTTAATCCATAGTGAAATATATCAACATGTTCTTGAATGTTTAAATGGTCCACTCAAACTGACTATCTTCCAAAGGCTGATTATTATTGCTGAAACACAACTATATATCCAATATTTGTTGAATACTTTTTTAGAACATCAATATAAACATTTGATATTGATCTAATACAATATTATGTTTTACTCCATTAAACATTATCAATGACCCAATTTATATACTAGAAATTCTATTAAAAATAGAAACCTTCTCTAATAAAAATAAATATTTTTAATTCAAAAGGTGGTAGAACAAAACCCAAATTGCATTATGAAATTATGACATTTTGTGCAGTCTGACGAAAAAATCCACAGTTTTGTTTTTCTCATTTCTATTCTATTATGGTTATTTTTTCACATCCACTTATACATTAGTGTCTCAACCATAACATACTTATATACAAAGAACATACATACATTCTCTACATGACCCATTTTCATATCATCACCCTTTAAATACTCTTTCGTATATCTGTTAATCTTCACACTTCTAGGATGTATAATGATCGATGAACCATGAGTTATATCAATAGCTCCTCATTCAAGTATGGTAATTTGGGACTCGTACTCTGTTCCTGAATCTTATTATTCTAGCATCATCATTTTTGATCTCATGAATATTCCCCGCCTTCTTATATATTTCCACATCTTAAATTAGAGAATTCTTTTTCCTCTCTTAGATTGATGATTGAACATTCATATGAGAAATATAATATTTTTTTCTATTTTCACTTGATTTTAATATCCATATTTGGTAAATCCATAAATTATGGGTCTCTTTGTATCCATTACATGGACAAGCTAGCATGATCTTTCTAACTCATAATAGAAAACCCATTTTCTATCTTCCCATAGCCGTGATGCAATGATAAATCATAATATTTGGTGAACTCTAACCATCTTATTCAGATAATATTAAAATATATTTATATATGTTTATAATTTAATCATTTATGATCTACATATATATCCCACCTTTCCTGATACAAATAATGCCTCCATATCTTCAATTAAAAAATTTATCACTACAAACTCTAAATATGTTTTTTAAAAATTTTCTAATGAATTTTTAATTAGGGATAAGATTATTTTATCACATTTTAATTTTTCATTATTATTCATCTCAATACATAATTTTTTTCATCTATATAGATACAAACTCGTCTCTACATATAGGTACTGTAAGCACATACAAAAATAAATAACTTCTCTATAATTATTTAAAAGTATTTTTACAATCATTATTCATTAATATCATAACCATATTTCGATTCAACAAGGTGGGTGAGTAATATTAGCATTAAAAATATCTCAAAAAACACTTGTAGTTTATTTAAAATATATAGAAATTACATATCAGGGATACTGTGTTTGTTCTAGGACAATCTTCAATAACATCTATCTGTGAAGGATCTATCGATATACACTAACAAGAGATTATAGGGCCCAAGAAAAAATCCTTCTAAATCCAACATTAAAAATGCATCACATTAGAATATAACTACACCTTCCCCAAAGTCTTCTCCACAATTATCAAATGTTTTTAATTTTGTTCTTTTTTCTTTAAAAATATAAGAATATCATCTATAAAGTTTACCAAAAACTACTCAAGGTCATCTATAGAGAATCTATTTACAAAATCTATGGAGGAATAATGATCATTTGTATGTAAAACAATGGAATTAATATAAATTCATTATGATCATACCTTGTTAGAAATGATGTATTGGTTATATCCTCTTTCTTGATGCTTATCTGATGATATCTAGATCAAATATCAATCTTGAAAATATATTTAAATCCTCATTATTTCTTAAAAATATCATTAACTTAGGATATAGGATACATTTTCTTAATAGTGATCATTTTATATTAATGATAGTTAATTCATTTAAACATTGAAAAAATTTTCCTCATAGAAAAAAGAATAGGTACACCTCATAGAGAAGCACTAGGATGAATGAATCTCGTATCTGAAATCACATGGAGTTTCTTATTTAATTAATTCATTTCAATTGATTTGGTTTTATATATAGTATTATAAATAGGAGTGGAACAATGTACAAGTTCTATTGAAAAATATAATTAATGATTCAGGTGGCGATAGTGAATGTAATTTGTAAATAAATCAGAATATTCCTAAAAAATAATCACATATTTAATGTTGATTTTTTACCCAAACATTTGAGATAAATATAGAGCACAAATAAGTATAACCCCCAAATGATGGAAGAAATTTCCAGTGGTTATTTAGGTTCTTCCTCCCACTGATCAATGATTGAATGTTTATCCAAAATATAAAATCTAACATCCCTTGCTTAATAATTAATATGAGGTCTATAATAATAGATCCAATCTATACTAAAATTTATATCAAATATAACTAGAGAAATAATAAAAAATATATAGAAATAATATTCACACAAAATTCTATCAGATAAAAGTTATAAACTTGAGATGTGGTCATCGTACAATTAAAGGTCATCACCACTAACTCATTGTGAAATCATTGATGAGGTGTTGTGATACCCGTATAAAATTATTCATAATTATAAGAGTGATAATAACTTTATTCAAATAAGCTATTTTCAAACTCGGAGTGGAATATAATTGCACCTTTATCCACATCAATATGAACTTCCATATTAGTTTTAGAAATACAACATGATTTCTTTACAACTAATGAATGGTACATTGATAGTTTCTACCATAACACTTCATTCATGAGTATGATGATTGTTTTCCCTTTACATTATGAAAACTAATTTTCCTTTTAGTCATGTACCATCTTTTTTCCTTCCACATGTATAAAATGTTTGAAAATTCCACATTATCTTCTTCTCCATATCCATTTATTTCTATTCCATCCTTTCTTTTTCTTACCTTCCTTTGAATCCATAATAATTGGAGACTTCATCCTCTCTCTTCATAGCACAAAATATATTAACTTCAAAAGATGATTGCTTCAGAGACTAGTTTACCTTGATGTATTGGATTAGGCCCCTCAAAGAAATAGACAATCATTATAATTATATTATATATGCAGTAAAAAATATTCCTTACTGGCCTTCTAAAGGAAGCTATATACTACAAGACATTTCTCATTCCTTTTTTTATATACTTTTGAATTGTCTCTCCATATCCACTAATAATTCATGATGATTTTATTCATGAAATATAACTTAAAATAAACAAAATACATCATCTTTATTTCCACCCCCTAATTGGGGTTTAAATCAATGACAAACATCTAACCACATACCCCATCATATGATAAGAATCCTTGACAACCTTCTCTACTTAATTAATTCCCAATGAATAAAATATTATTTCTTAAAGATCTTATCCATTTCTTATCTATAAATTTATTTTTTGTTACATTGAAGGATTTATTTTTATCATGTTAAAAGGCATAAAATTTTTCCATCACATTTCTAATCAATATGTATCTATATACATGAAAGGTTTTTAGTTTTAATGTGAGAAAATTCCCCCGATATAGTTCAAAAAATTCAATTCCAACTCCAACACAAGCTCTATATTCATTGTCTTTCCCATGAGGTAAATCAGTATATGGATTATGTGAATCTATATTGTTTCCATTTCATCTACTAGGAAAACTTTCTAATTAATGTAATGAACAATATTAAATCATAACATGATGAATGATGTAAGAGATATACTCGGCCTTAATGAAAATGGAAATATTATCAAAAGATTTTTTTTTTCAAATATCTTATAATTGGTTTTAATGAAAATGGAAATTAACCCATGCATATCCGTAAGGAGTGTCAAACCCATTATGTGGTAGGTTAAAATCACCATGCTCTACAATGATGTAAGAGATATACTCGGCCTTATATACATCCTTAAAAAACCATATACACTTTTATTATCTTGAAAAGTATTTATTTCTAGGAAACCCACATGACCTCTACCTTACAAAAAACATTTTAATGTTATCCTATACTTAGACTTATCCAAAAATTCAGTCATAAGGTTATTTTTTCTAATATATGATTTTTTAAATATAGCCCACAAGATTTATATTAAAAATATATTGATACAAACATTAATGAATCCTAATATAGTATCCCATATCCAATATTTACTTTCTTACAATGTTATTCGATATAAGAGATGAAATCCTTTAGAATCTATTTTTTTAGTCTTGGAAAATAAGATAAAAATAAAATCTTCACATTACATTTGAGAACATAAAATACACCACAATAGTTTCCTTGAAAAAAATTACTCCATGTAGTATATCTCATCATAGAAATCATAATATATATCTTAATATATTGGTGAAAGAAAACATAAAGATGAGGTGATATTATCAATAAGATAATTCATACATTGGAAGATAAATAATGCTTAAATAATATATAAATAAAAAATTATTGAAATATAATTACATAAAAATAATCACAAGAGCTTGAAACTTATCCATGGATATCATTAATATTCAAATAAATAGATGGAAATCAATAAATAATTTATTAACAATGGAAATAATAATTTAAACCATATTAAACATACCATCATGTCATCATGCTAAGACATATTCCTAAATTGGAAAGGCCTCATAAAAATACATAATTGTTTTTGTGCCATGAAACCTACCAAGGCATTAATGAGAAATCTACTTATGATCTAAACCCATTACATAATAAGATAATTTTATTCATTTTATAAATAACGAATTCACCCTAATAAATATTCAATAAAAATCAATAATATTATTTATTGGATGAACTTGGATACAGAATTGAAAATCCTTCCCTTATGAAATTGATCATACACAATCCAGAGAAATATGGTTGATGATATCATTAGATTTTATATTTAATATATTATAATATACATCAACTGATTTTGAAAATGATAATAATACATTAAAATATCATTGGAATATTTCTTAAAGAAAACACCCACTTCACATTGAAATAACATATTTAAAATCTAAAAATTTCCCAATTTTTTTGGAAAATATTTTATTTATTGGAAACAATTAGAAACCTATAAATGGATAGACCAGGAACATTGATATCATGATGGTAAAAAATTCAATTCAAGAGTTATATACAAAAATAATGATTCTTTTTACATATTTGAAAAATTACCTGAAGTACCTAATCCGGATAATGAAAAAAAGGTTACAATGATTTATTTTTTTCAAAAAAATAAAGTAGGGAAGCAATGTATTTATTAAATAATTGGATAATCATTAAAAAAATTGAAAAAAAATCAATGTCATGTATTGTTAGGGATGAAAATGATTCCTGATCGATTTTCCATGAAAATCAGTATAATTTTTAAAAAATTATATTGGTTAATTGGGTTCCTAAAGAAAATAAAATGAATAGAATACATATAATTTTAATAAATACCCATAGAATACGAAGATATATTTTATTTAGCGTATATTGATCAAATAATTCCCCCAGTGAATACTAAAATGTAAACAATCATGAATAATTGTGAGATTACGAAATAAACCCTTAGCTCTGGTCTTCCATCATTCATATGTGTTGAAAACATTTATTTATTATATATACATGTATATTAGACATATATTATAGGACTATAATTTAATATATCATACCATATATGGTTTACTTACAAACTTTTTATCTCTCGTTTATTAATAATTATTTATTTTCTATCACTTCACCCGATGATAACAGCTTCATTTTTTATCAATGTTCCAATTTGGTTGACTTCGAACTTATAACATCTTCATGGTTAAATAATATATAAAATTTTCATACTTTTATGAACATAAGTTTTATTATATTTATATGTATATTTAATAATCTGTAGAAGGTACAAGTAGAAAATCTAATTTCTTTATTCATGGAAAGGACTGGCCATAAGTATACATGAACTTTGTTTTCATTTTTCACAGAATGGAACCAAAGAAAGGGATACAAAATTAAAAATTTATGAATCAATATTATCATATATATAATTTATATTTATTAAATCTCCCCATATTACCATCAATGTGATGTTTATTTAAACAAATAATCACATCACTATGTGGAGGTGGTTCTCCACTTGTAAAAATGAGAAAGGTTGTTATATTTCAGTTGTGGAAAAAGGGAAGATACTAGTTGTTTAGTAATTAAAAAAATTAATATAATAAGGATACTAAATTTATTATCTTATTTTAAATTCTATATATAAATAGGAGGCTAAAGAACAAGTAAAAAAGGTTATTGGTTAATGAGATTACTTATTATTTGAATAATCTCATTTAGGACTAATCATAAGGACACTAGGATTGACTTTTGTGGACAGTAGACCCTCTAGAAAGTGGATAAGGATTTTTGGGATGTATTTTATAGGGGTTAATCATAATTGGTTTCTTAAATTGGATTGAAGAAAAGAGAGTAGGTATTTCTGTTTATACTGACGGGAAATGAAACATAAGGAATTACTATATTGATTAAAATATAACTAAGAAATTATCCAGAGAAATTATTCAAATTATGTATAGATATTATGATAAAGATGTGACTATTGAAAGATATATTTTTGTGTTAATTTAAAAATTATTTTTTAACCCCTTGGTTATCTAATATCAATATTAATTGTTGAAAATAATTTTTTATTATGAAATGGTTATATTTTTTCTAATAAGGAGACAATTTACTAATAAATCACCAAGGGATGTCAAATTTACCATATCATTCCCACTTTTACTATTTAATGATTTTTATTATTTTTAATAATTTAATAAAATATTATATTCACAAAATATCATTAATCTCAATTTTCACAGTATTCTTTTAATTTGATTTCAAATATATCAAGACAAATAAGATATTTAAATATAAACCATCCATATATCCCTAATAAGATATATTTATCTAAAAAAATTATAGAAAAAAATAATTCTTCCATGTTGTATTATTTTTAAAATTTTTAAATTCATTGATGTTATATTTCTATTAATTGAAGAAATGTTATATCAGTGTCATGTGTAATTCCCCCAACCCTAGATTGCAGGAATTTGTGGGTTATTTATTACACGGAAAACATATTAAATGATATTGCATTATATGAACCAAGGATTCGTATTCCACAAGTTTATTGATACATTACATTTCAATTTTATAACATCAACGAAAAAATATTTTTCCTAAAGTACAATCCTTGTTCAGTCATATTAGTCCCCTTCATTACTTGTAGAAATGTGGAAAAAATTTAAATTTGGTGATATAAAAATATCATTAATAAGGAACCAAATAAAAATTTATAAAAATTTATAAATATGTATAAGGAAGCATCTTAAAAAAAAGTAAAGCCATAAAAAGGAATAAATGTAACGACCCAAAAAATCATCAATGGAAACTCCCTTATTATAATTTTTCAAATAGTATAAATCAAATAAAATAACACAGAGAACACAATTACAATTTTATAATTGAATAATTTAATAAAAAAGAATTATTTCTAGAAATCAAGGAACTTGTACCGATGTAATAGTAACATGAATGTCTGAATAGTAATGTGACTATAAGGAATAGTAATTCGGCCAAATGAATAGTAACATAATCTATGAAATTATAAATGAAATTTATGCATATTATGAAAGACAATATGATATAATTTTATTATAGTATAAGTAAATAATTGTTGAAAACAATTATGAATTAAGATTTAGTATTTTTTTAAAACCTAAATGATTATTTATCATTTTATAGATAATATATTTATTTTAATGATACATTATTGTCATAAAATTTATTTATGAGGTAATATTTTTTCATATGATTATAAGATAATTTTATGACAGCTTAATTATTTTTTCAATGTTTTATAAAATCAGTTATAATATTAAATTTGTTATTTTCCAAGAAGTAGGTCTTTTTAATTAAAAAAAATTTATAATATTTAGAAACCTATTTTCATGGAATAGAGTCAATTTTTAAATTATAAAGGTATAAAAATGGAATGGGAAATTGTTTAAGGATTTTTCTGATATACTTGAATTATTGGTGAATAGTAAAATACGATATTATCGATAAAAACTAAATACATGAATTGTTGAGATATTTTTTATGTAGAAATGATGTAGGCACCATAATATCCAAACATGTTTGTCCTTTTACATTATTTAGTCATGTTAATCATTACTATTCATAATCATGTGCCAAAATAATAAACTATTGAATAATTAAATGAGAAAAAACTCTTATCCTCCACTATAAATAACAACCTTTACAACCTCTTCTCCTCACACCTTAAATGATTTGAGTCATGTAAAAATTAGGTTCAAACCTCTTAAAAATTCCCATTCCCATTTCGTGATCAAAGACATGAATGTTGTAATTGACTAAAATGGTGTGTTCCCCAAAGAATTACCTTGTTTCTCTCCTAATAGGGTGGGTTAGCTCTCAATTGATATTATTCCTGGATCTATTACTATATCAATTTAACCATCTAGAATAGTCACCATTGAGTTGGTGGAACTGAAGAAGTGGTTACAAGAGAATCTCGACCAGAGCTTTACATGACTCAGTGGATCACCATGGTGTCCACCCATCCTCCTCTTCCAGAATAAGGAAGGATCGGTGTGCCTCTACATTTATTATAATGAGATCAAGAAAATCATGATAAAGAGTTTCCCCTTCCTCTTCTAGTTGGATTGTTTGATAAACTACACGGGGAAAAATATTTCTCTATAGTGGATCTTTGATAAGGATATCTCCAATTAATATTTTAGAAAAAAGATATTACTATGTCTACATTTCTAAAAATTTATGGAAATTATGATTTCATGGTGATTCTCTTCAGACTAAATTATTTTCCTGTAATATTCATGGATTTAATAAATAGTGCCCTTATATATTATCTCAAAAAATTTGTGGTAGTTTTTATTGATGATATTATGATATAATCCAAGAGCAATGATAAACATGAGAAGCATTTGAAAACTACGATAATGAATTTTCTAAGGGATAAAATTTATGCATAGAATAATAAATTTGAATTCATGATGGTGTTAATACCATTATTGTAGAATTTATCACCATTAAAGAAGTATTTTTGGACCCTTTAAAGAAAAAGTCAATCGAAGAGTGGCCTCAGACAACAAATTTATTGTAGACTTATTGTTTCATTGGTTTATGTGGGTATTACCAGAGATTTTTTAAAAATTTATATTTATTTTCAAACCCACTAACCAAGATAACTCTGATGGGAGAAAAGTTTGTTTGGACCAGTGAATGTGAATACTACTTCAAAGAGCTGATGTAGAGTCTAGTCACTACATAGACACTCACACTACCAACAAGTGGGGAACTATTTTTAGTATACAGTTATGTTTTAATGAATGGATTTGGATGTGTAATTATGAATACTGAAACATTTGTAGCATATGCCTCAAGGAAGTTGAAAATTCATGAACAAAACTATCACACACCTAATCTAGAGTTAGCAGTTGTAATCCTTCCATTGAAAATCTGGCATAATTATATATATGGGGAGAATATTGAAATATATATTGATCAAAATAGCATCAATTATATATTCACATAGAATGAGAATAATATACGCAAGAGAATGTGGTTATACCTTATTAAGGATAATTATTTCTTAATCCAGTACTATCCCAGTAAACAAAATAAAGTTCAAGATGATCTATGTAGAAAAGAACCTGAAACATTATCAATGAGGATAATTTAGAAGAATACAATATTCATAGACATGAAAATGATGGAAATGTGAATCATTATAGAATAAAAATCATCAAAAATATCTCAAATGATTTCCCAACCACCCCTAATGGGTAAAATAACAGATTCAGAATGCAATTAATGTGAAATTTAGAGGAATGAGGAGGTTATTAGAAAGGGGAAATACCTAGAGTGTAAAGGTGATGAGGATAGAATTTCACTATTTGTGTCATGATTATGTCTAACATCCAATCCAGATATAATGAAAGGGCTTATAAATTATGAAAATTTCTCAACCACCTCAATTCAAGTAAGGAGAATAAAGATGTATTAGGATCTATGGGATAACTATTTGTGGGACAATATGAAATATAGGATCACTGAATGTAAGTCAATTTTCATTGTGTATTATCAGTTGAAGGATAAAAGAAATATGTCTACAGGGATGATGCGACCATTACCCATACCATCATTAAAATTAGAGAACATCGCCATAGAAGTTTCCACAAGACATCCAAAGAAAAATACATAAAACAATGATATATGGGTTCTTGTGGATCATTTACAAAGATATATCACTTTATAAAAATTTTATAGGTCTAATATTTGAAAAAAAAATTCACATATATACATTAGATAAGTGGTATTGTATCATGGAGTACCACTACTGATTGTATCAGATCAAGATTTGAGAATCACCTTGATGTTCTGGAAAAGTCTCCAATATGAACTAATCATGACTTTAGCTTCATTACATCTTATCATTCTAATAATGATGGACAATTCAGACATTAGAAGAAATTTTTGAGAGCTTGTTATATGGACATAAAAGGTTTATGGGACCCAAATCTTACACTAGATGAGTTCTCTTACAACAAAAGATTCCACCCTAGCATCCAAATGGATCTATATTTAGCCCTTTATGTTAAAAGATTCAGAAAACTAGAATGATTATATGAATTTGGTGAACATAATCATCTAGGACCTCGAATGGTCAATGAAATGGTGGAAAAGGTGAAATTTTTTCGGATGAACATCAAGGCACCCCAAATTCGGGAACAGAGTTGTGCAGATAATCATCGATGAGACTTTGAGAATATGATTTGATACATGGTAATACTCCACATATCTACATGGAATAGGATCCTGAGATTTTGGAAGAAAGGAAAGTGAAGTCCTAGGAACATTGGCCCCATAGATATTCTTGATCGAGTTGGATTTATGGCTTTTTGAATGGCATGCCAACCTACCATGTATCAAACACATGATTTATTCCATGTATCCCTCTTGAAGAAGTAAATACCGGATCCCCCACATGTACTGAATACACATGAATTATAGTTGGAAAATTGTCTCTCTTATGAGGGGAAGGCAGTGAAGATCATGGACTATATAAATAATTCTATACAAAACAATAAAACTCACCTGGTCAATGTACTATGGATGAACATAATTATGATGATGAAAAATGGGAACCAAGGGAGTGATGAAAGGGAATTCCTGTCACTTTTTTCATAATATGAAGTGAAATGATATTTTGAGGGTAAAATTTCATAGAAGGAGAATAATGTGATGACACAAAATTTTATCAATGGAAAATAATTTCTTATAATTATATCAAATAATATAAATCACACAAAATCCTATAGAAAACACCAAATAACCTTTGTAAATGAAGAATGAACGAAATAAGATGTATTTCTATAATTTATGAAACCTATACCATTGGAATAATAACATGACATTTTTAATATTAAATTGATAATTAAGAATTGTAATTAATACAATAGAATAACAACCTCATTTATTAATTTAAAAATAAAATATAGGAATCTTATCAATGAAAATAATATATAATTACACCAGAGTGTACGTAAATAAATTATTTGAATGTTATTAATTAAGTGGTGGTATTTTTATAAAACATAAATGATTGTTTATAATATTATAATTAATTTAATTAATAAAATAGCAGTTATTTTGAATGATTATATTCAAAAATTAATTTCTTTATCTTATTATTATAATATAATTTTAGGTGACCATAATTAATTTTTCAATGTGTTATAAAATCAGGTATAATATTAAAATCATTATTTTACAAGTAAATGATGATTAAATTAAAAATTAAAATTTTCATATTAAGTAAAATTACTTTTCTAAAATGGAGTTAATTTTTTAATTTCTCACTCAAAAAAACCACC
This sequence comes from Viscum album, assembly GCA_963277665.1. Lineage (NCBI taxonomy): Eukaryota > Viridiplantae > Streptophyta > Magnoliopsida > Santalales > Viscaceae > Viscum > Viscum album. The sequence continues at coordinate 1,856,587,275 of OY728158.1, read as the reverse complement.
GTGATTGTTTGTAATTTTTATGAAATACTTGAATTTTTTGTGAAAAATAAATACGCTAATTTTCGCTAAAAGCTAAATAAATGAATTATTTATTAATTGTTGATGTAAAACTATTTTAAGAATGATAATATATTAAAAAATTATCATTTTGCTTTAATAATTCATAGTAATAAAAACTATTCATATCCTTGTTCCAAAATAGAAATATAATGAACAAAATAATGAGAAAACACCCCTCTCATCAACTATAAATATCACCCCTCACCACCTCTCCTCCTTAAACCTTAAAAGATTATAAACTTGTAAATTTTCTTTACAAACCTCTTCCTAGACCCCTTTTCCACATCCACGATGTTATGGTCTCAGCAAAAGGTCAAACCTAGGTGCCTTACAGAGGTTCACAAATATGATATTTTAAGAGGTAAAACACACTTTATATCCTTTGTAATTTCTATTAATTTCTTTTAATTTTCTTATAATATACTAACCAAATGTTTCCAAATTTTCAGGATAACTCCATTATATTTAATATAATTTAATTTTTTCAGGTTAATATAAAATCCATTATTAAAATCCTCTCCCCCTATATTCTTCTGAAATTGATATTATCACTTTTGATGTGTCAATTTACCAACATCATTGATGATGAATTTTTGTTATCCTTAACGCCTGAAGGGTTTTCATAAAACCATTATAATGACATTAATTGATTTTCAAATTTATTTTACAATACACCTTATATTATATAATTAACATATATACATAATATTAACCGTGAGAACAAAATGAGTTCATTGTGATCGAAAACCATTAAAATTAATTTAAACAATTATAAACAAAATTTTATCTAATGATTCACCGTCATATCTAGGAAAAAATATATAAGACCAATTAAACTTGTTTTTTCATTAATTACTTATAATTTCAATTACGGTTAATTATACCAATTCTACTTGAACTTCCATACACGTATACATGTAAATCCATCATGAGAACCAACAAAAAGAAAATGCCATAATGATGAAATTAATCTTTATATCTCTTAAAAAATACCTTATATGAACTTCATAAAACCATAATTAATCGAATGAATTTATAAAAAGTTATTTTAATGTTAATTAAACATTTAATGTGATTATCCAAGATATTAATGTGATAAAATATTTTAGACATAATGTAAAGGGATAATCATTCCCATTTTTTGCTTCCATTGATTTCTTCCTATTTTGTACCAAAATTTAGTGGAGATGTTCATTTCATACTCTTATAATATATATTAATTGTTCTTAAATTTTTTATTCTTGGATATACATGTGTCTAATATGGTTTTATGACAAATAAAACTATTTTCCAAAATAAATCTACTTTCCTAAATCACACCTTTTACTTTACTTGAATTTTTTTCTTCTTCACTAAATATTAATGATTCATATTCCAAGAATGTTATTCCATTTTTATTTTCAAAATTTTATTCATGAATTTATGTTTTATGAAATTAAAACCATTTATTTCCATAGGTTATATTATTTAGATGATTGATATATGTCTTATGTGGCATGCATGATTATGTAAATGTTAGGATTTGAGAAGTATTCCAGAAATTATATAGCGCATGAATATGTTTTGATGTGATAGGTGCTCTCAAAATTATATTTTTCCCTAATGAATTAGAAAATTTAGTGATTCTCAAGATATAAAGTGAAATATATGTGAACATGATGCTATATATGTTCAAATATATGTGTTGTGTTTGACCACCAAGTCATAATGTTTCATTTTTATCCAATTCCACATTCCATACCATTATCTAATGATTCATCTCATTATTATGATACATTGATTATTTTATGATGCTGATTATTATTCTCACACCATGTTATATTCATTAATTTTATAATCTATCTTCTTATTAGGATTTTATCTCCCCCATTTATTTAATGTATATCCTTATCCGACTTATTATTCTAATGAGAACACAAGGGTCACTGAGATTCTAGAGAATAATGAATTAAATAAATGTTATTATTTTAATTTTTAAAATTTATTTATATTCCTATGTTTCATAGGAAATTAAGCCTTTGGAGCCCTTTTGTATAAGTATTTTGTATTTCTTATCATTAAAATGACATAGTAGTCATTTAAGGAAAAGTGGGGTCCCTATAATAAATGTGTGTAATCCATGGAATAAAGTGTAATTCAAAGTCACATGGACAAAAAACACGAAATATGGAATTTCATAATGTTTAATATAATAATTACATCATTGTAACCGTTTTCTAAGACATTGTTCAAAAAGGGTGAGGGTGATCCCAATAACCAATATTAGTTATCCCATTAGGCATGGTGGTGCAATGAGGGGATATATAATGTTTTCCCTTACCCATAAAATTAAATTAAAATGAATTACATCACATACAAGAATAATTTATGTAATACGAGGAATACATTATAGGTTGAACAACATAGAAATACTTTGAACACTTCAGTAATGTAACTTATCATATATGATCTTACCGTATTGAAACAATATTATATATTGGACATAAATTGGTTTCACTAATAAATGAATTAAAAAGAATGTATAAGTGATTTATTTTAGCGCATATAAGAAATAATCCCGGAATCACATTTTTTAACAAGTACCCATAATAAGTGATTTATATGAAATTATATCTAACAGGTATGTGTCATGATTAATGATTTTCAATGTGATTAGAAAATCATATTTAAAATAAAAGGAGTACAATGAAAAAAATAAATTACTAACCATCATATAATTTCAAATTTTTTTATTAAATTTATAACAATTAACTTTACAATGTCCCTTGGGATCAATATACTTGGTGCGCAGTAAAGGCCCATTAACTGTGTAGTTGGATGATGATCCTGATATTCCCGACCAACTCTTTTTAGGGATTATTACCCATAGATGAATCTAATATAAAAAACATGAAACGTATTATTATCTAAAAATATATGTATATGGTTTTCAAATCAAATAAAATTCTCCAAACTAAAGTTAATAATTTTTATGGCTATGAGGAGCTTTAGGCATGGTAACGACTTATGAATTGTGTATATTGAAAATGCAAGAAATTATCACATGAGTGAGATATCTTATGAATTGATCATAAAATGATATTAATTAAATAAAGGTAATATATATAGGTGATTAAAAGGGCTATGTAAATGGTAATTTAAATAGTAATTGTAATGAGGGAGGGAATCAAAACATAATAATTTATAGTAACAACATATACAAAGGATTTTAATGTAAGGGTTGTGGGTAATGTAATATTGATAATATATAAGAGGAGAAATAATAATAGGGATACCTAAAAATAAATCATATAAACTGAATTCTTAAAACAAATTAAAAATAATGAACATCAAATAGGAAATGAAGAGAACGAAATTGGAATAGTTTCCTCTCATGGCCTTCCTAGATTGGAACCCTACTATCAATCCAAACAAACTCCACAAGAATGAATATAGAGAAAGGGGAGAGATGCATTGAGTTAACAATGATGATGGTACAATGAATTTGTTTTTTGTATTAATGAGAGTAGGGGTTTTTATTTATATGTATGGTTAGTGGATGTTCTTGGAATAATTTATTTATTATAATATAATTCGACATTCCTTTTGGGATCCACTATAACCATTTCACCCCACTACAACACTTGAAACCAAAATATAGTGTTTTGTTTCAAAAAACGTGAAATATAACTTATTTGGAAGAAATTAATCCTTATTAAAAATAATATGATCTCATATATATCATATTTAAAGGATAATATTGTATTCCACCATTTTTCCTATATTTTTCAATTTGAGTATGAAATTAAAAAATATGTCCACATCTATAATTTGGAAATATTGATTCCAATAACTCGATACTTTTTATCAAAATAGTTCTCTAATTACCTACATTTTAACTTTAATATAATGGAGATATATATATATAAAATAAACAAAACAAGCAAACATCCATTAAATTTGTTAAATAATTAACATTATAATAGAATAAAACCCAAGATATGTATCATCAAATCACACCAATATAGTCCATAAGTGTATGTTGTGAAAATTTGGTATATTCATCTAGTGGTTCAACTAACATTGATTGAGTTTTGATATCCACTAACTTTAAAATAAAGTGTTAGATTATCTCCAACTAAATTTGTAGGACTTATTCTTCAGAGTGATCAGGGGAAAACTCTAGCGATTATACCTATTTCCATGATCATGTAAGTAAACCACATAAGTTATTATCATAGTGTTCGTATACATATTTGTTCCCATATTTGTTAATTAAAATTAAATATTACCCTTAATATAGTCTAAACATAACTATTTATTTTTAATCTCCAATCCACCAACGGACATAATGAAAATTGTTAATATAGAAGAATATTCATCATTCGAAATGGTCATATTGAAAAAAAATCATAACTACAAGAGGACATAATGTAAAATGGTTTTCTTCATCCTTATATGTATGTGTTGACAACTAAATCTATCCATGTCAATCCCTATGTTCTTACACTATGTTAATTTAAATGGATTTTTTTCATCCCAATAATTTTGTATCTTAAAAAAATTTTGATCTTTCTCGAGTATAATCAACTGGAGTACAGGATTTTAGTGTTTCCACACATTAATATATACATTATGTTAGATATTCTATATATTCTATTTTTTTTGCTATATCAATATGTGGTGTACTATTATAATGATATACTAAGGAGTGTATTGTAAAACAACCTTATAGAAACAATTTTATCTACCATTATATAATATAAGGTATTACATTCTCTGCCCATTAATGTAGGTTCATTCTCAAAATTTTAAATCAAACTTTAACTGTTTGTATATAAGATGTTCTCATATAATAATTTAGCTCCCATGTTTCGTCTTTAAAACAATGACTCCTCCAAAGAACATTCACCAATCAGGTAGTTTTATATCTTAAAACTTGTTCTCTTGTATCATGAATTTTAAATGACACTTCCTCATATAAAAATGATAGCTCAAACTGAACCTGTTCATCATTCAGAAAATGGTTATGTTATATAATATACTTCCTTAAAAGTTATATATGGAATACAAAATGTACAATGGATGGGTTTTTTGCATGGGAAAATAAAATACCACTTCTTTTATACTCTATAATATTTCAAAAGAACCAATATATCATAGAATAAACTTCCATATATTTCTAAATCTCATAACAACTATCAATTGAGAAATCTTCAATATGATGTAGTCTCCCACATGGTATTAAATATCCTTAATATGATTGTAAAAACCCCTTTTTATTAACATTGGGAATCCTCAATATTTTTTGTGATGGGTATTTCCTTTTATGTTGTTTTTTAACATGTTCTAGACCCTAAAGATTCCCTTCCCTAACTTTATCACATCACATTAGAGTTTGACATCTCATACAACGGTTCATATAGGGCCATCATAATACTAGGTTGGTAACTATTATTTTATGAATTCTCCACAATAGGTAAATATTAATACCAAATTCATAGGAAGAAGTGAGAGAGATAGAGAAAGACCTTATCATGTCATCCAATGTCTGTATAGTCCATCCAGAATGCCCATATTTTTTAGGGTGGTATTTTATACTGTGATTATGCTATATATTTAAATCCTTTTGGAAGCTCCAATAATATTTTAATGTTAACCATTTTCCATAATCAATGATTATCGGTTGGGTTTCTCCATTATGTCTCAATATATCATTTATATATAGTCATTCCTAATTACCTAAATAAAAATATTCATTAAATATAATAAAATGTGATATATTTCTGTGATGATTAACAATGAACCATATTATTTTATTCCTCTTAGATTTACTGGGATGATTAGTGATGAAATACCTATTAATATTATGCCACCTCCCTTAAGAAATAGGTCGTGTCTATATTACTCCATTGGGAAGTTGTCTTTTTGGATTCACTTAATGGGATATTAAGAATATTATGGTTCTATATAAAATTTTAATCTTCACATTTCCAACAAAAGTTTCTATCATATATCCCTATACATTTGTGTAGTACGAGAATGAATAGATACATTTGAGTTGTGATCCTGATCTGACATATCCTTCTTCAACTCTTATACAAATAGAACACATAACCTCCTAACAAAACATAAAACTGTACCATAATTAATGATGAACTCTTATAATATCCCATTCATCATATCATTCATTTTCTATTTTAGGGAATTATCACAATGTTTAGATTTCTTAGTCCTCTCTAATAATGATTTCTGGGTGACTACATGTAATGATTATGTTTATTCACCTTCCATTATAAAACTCATGTCTATCCATACCAGGTCATTTCGAATTGGATCATTATTTACACTCAAAATGGATATGGTGCCATTTTATTCTCTACTCCAAGAATGGAAATATTTTTTTTCATTCTACAGATGACAGTGAAAAAAAATTAATCATACTTAAGAAGTTTTAACAATCTTAATTTCCTCAATTTATGATAATTATATGTAATTATATGTTTTAAACTATCATGGTATTGGTCTATTTTCAATCCCCTACTATTAAAGTAATGCCACTATATATTTAGATCGAATATTATTTCATCCAGTTATAATTCATGAGTCAGATAGTTATTATCATGTGGCTTCCACTAACTTAATATATAGGACACATATATATTATTTTTCATTATAAAACATCCATGGACTTTCCTTGATTCATTAATGTAGATAAAAATCCTTATTTTCCATATAGAAGATCCAAAATATATCCATTCCCCAATATATTATTAAACTATTCAAATCATTCATAACATTCTTTTTTCCATGTCAAATTATCATCCTTATATTTTAACATGGTTAATTTATTGGAAAATTGAACAATGTTTTCAAAAAATTACTCATAGAGTCCAGTTACCAAGTAAAACATCATATTTCTGTTATGTTTGTTTACCTTAGTCATTCTCTAAATGAATTTTTATTTTAAGGGTCTAGTGATATACCATCATTGGACATAATTTGACCATGTAATGAAAATTTGGTAAATAAAAATTCACATTTACTAAATTTCTCATATAACTATTTTTTTCAATCAATAAATTAAAAAAATTCATAAATGACCATTTTTATGCTTATAACTATTATGTATTATAGTAATTTAATCAATAAATACCACTATGTACTTATCAAGTTAATATTTTAATAATATTATCAATATTTTCATAAAAAATAATGGATCATTTGATAATCCAAAAGGATATACTGTGAACTCATAATAACCGTACATTGTAATAAATTCCATTTTTGGAAAATCCTTTTTCTTCACATTTATCTAGTGGTAGCTAGAATGAAGATAAATATTTAAAGACAATTGGGTACCTTGAATTTTATCAAAGTGTTTATCAATATTATTTAATGAATACTTTTTATTTATAGTATTTATATTGATTTTACTATAATAAATGTAAAATATCATGGTCCCGACCTTCTTATTCATAAAAAATTATGTTCACTCTATAGTTACCACTTCAATGAGAAATCCATTTATTACATAAGTCTTGTATTTCCTTTATCGATTCATCTAAATCCAGTGGTTCCATCCTATATGGTTGAATATATATTTTCATCAGATAAGAGATTATATTAATAGAAAATTAAAATTCTCTATATAGGATTAATCCAGTTAATTAATATGTAAAAACTTCATTTTCATCTTAGAAATAATTTACCTCCTCTATTTTATGAAATCCCTTTCCCACCGTATATTAATTTTCATCCATATCTTCCATAATAAAATCATTTTTTTGATCTATTGGGGTCATTCATGATAGTATTCATGTAATAATATCTCTCTCAGAAAAATATGAAATTTCCTACTTTCATTAAAATTATAACATCATTGTCACTGAAATAATTTATTTATTTATAATTGGATAGAGGATATATCGTCGTGATTAAAAGAAATTCCACCATAGTTATGAGTATTATATTTTCATTGAGAAAACACCAATGCTACCTATTTCTAACTACCTTGTGTAATTTAATTGAAATCAATTCACCACTTGGTCTAGTAACTGATAATGTTTTCTTTATTGAAGTAGGGTGTGCTTATTTTTTAAAAAAAATAAAAAGGATATAAAGAAATTAGTATATTTTTAGTCAAAGAAATTTATTCTGTATCATTGTAGGAATGATAATTTTATCAGCTACCAAATCTTTTGGATCATTGATTTCAGCTATTATTATGGAAAATGCATGACCTTGATCTATATTCTATAGCTATGAATTATTAATTTGGATCTTAGTGAAGTAATTAGAGTTTATCCCTATCTACATGTAGTTCAAAAATATTAAATTTAATGTTACCCACATTAATTATCACTAATGAGATTGATTTCCATTATCACTACATTTATAGAAACTTTGACGAATTTTATTCTAGCCCCAATTTGATTAATCAAATAGTTATATCATTTTAGAACAAATAACCTTCTCTCAATTTCTATTTTTCATTTCCTTTATTTATTGAGCTCAACAATCCTCTTCTTCTCCTACATCCCTTTGAAGGTAAGAAATTTAGTGATGTCCATCTCATTCTTGATAGAACATGTTTATATATATTCATATTAAGAGAAATTTTGAGACAATAAGGATATATAGAGAATACAATAAAAACCATAATAAAGTGATCAAGCTTCCTTAAATTAAATTAGCCTCATACTTATCCACTACATAATGACCCTACTTTTCCATACATGACTATTTTATCATTTTAATAATAAAAACATAAAATAGTTAAACTACCATGATCAAAAGGTTTTGGGTATTTGGGAAATTAGGACCATACATAACTTATAAATATTAAAACATAAATATTAATTTAATTTCTTCTTCTATGGATTCTCGGTGGCCTTCTGGTACTACTTAGAACAAGTATTCAACTGAAGATATACATCAAAGAATGTGGTGAGATAAAATCTCAGTAAACATATATATAAGAACATGACTCAATATAACATGGGTTGAGAATAATAAAAATAATAAAACATAATAATATGATCATAATCATGATTCTAATCATTATACCAATCTATGTAATGTGGAAATGCATAATAATAAAACATCGTGTTTTAGTGGTAAAATACCACACATAATTATGAAAAATGAAAGCATAATGTTTTTGTATAGTTCAAATTATCTCATGAGATTTTCCACATTACCTAATTTATTTGAGAAAATATAATTCTAGGTGCACAATTAACATTATAACATTTTTTGGTTCAGTATAATTCATGGCACAATCATCACATCATATCATTTACATTATCATGTATGCCACATTGAATGTATATCAATCATTGACATGAAATAAACCATGGAAAGAAATATGAATCATTTCAAAGACAATAAAATATAGAATAAACATTGGGGTTCCAAAATTAAATATATAATAACATAATTTTAATAATAATCATCAATCTTGAGTGAAGAAGAAACAATTTCAGGTGAAGTAAAAGATTTATTTTTTGAAAGAAGAGTTATTTTGGAAAAATATTTTCATTTTTCATAAAACCATATTAGAAACTTTTATATCTATGAAAAGAGAATATAACAAAAAGTAAATGAAATTAAGGCCACATTAATGGAACATACACACTGAAAATGGGGTGAAATAGGGAAAACCCAATGAAAAATAGGTGTGTTCAAGAATTATCTTACCTTATGTCTGAAAGATCCAATCTCTTTAAAATCCTGGATGATAAAATTAAATATATTAATTAACAATTATAGAATTTTTTATAAAATAATTTTATTTATTATAGTTTTATTATGTTAATTTATGGGATTTTATATGAGTTATATAGTTTAATTTCATCATTTGGGAGTGTTTGTTTTCTTGGTTTTCAAGATCGGTTCACTTGAATATTAGTATGGATGTTCATATAGAATTGGTATAAGATCTAGAATAGGAAATATATATTATTAATGAAAATATATAAGTGTAATTGGTATTATATATTATTTTATTCTCATATATGATGATGAATCATTAGATGATATGTTATTGATAATTCTTTAGATTACATTGAGCTTTTTTTTATCACAATGATGTCATTTTGTACTATTATTTAATATTATGAATTTCAGTTATTTTAATGACATAAAAAGAGTTATAAAATATATTTTAAAATAATTTTCAACCATTTTAATGGTTTTATGAACAAAATTTAATGTGTTAGAGGAAAATGAAAATGCATCATCCATCATGTCTGTAACGCCCCGACCCCAGTTACCCAGAGTCGGTGCATTATTTTAATACATTGGCATGATTACAAGGAATCATGTCCCGAAGGACTGATTGGTTTAGCAGTCTTGGAAAAATAGATCACATACATGAATGTTACATTTTCACTTTATGACGTACAAAACAACATAAATAATCTTTATGAATGCCATTACTCCCTTAGCTTAACCCTGCATATCAATCACATTACACTTCATGGAATCCTGGGAAAAATAAAACATAGAACATGGTGAGCTCAAATTATCAGTAAGGGTGAGAAATACAGAAGAAACGTTCAAAAATAAGCATAAACATTTAAGGGAATGTATAAAACTAAAACAAAAGCCTTTTAAACTTGAACTTCAGCATAATATGACATAAATAAAATTAAATAATTCCATTTACTTATTAACATGGATATTCTACTAATCGAATAATCACATGAAATATCACTAACCACTTTAATAATGACGAAATGCATGATGCCGAACTTTAATTATTGTGTCGAGGCCTCGTGCCAAGACCTAAGGGATAACTGTAACCGGAACCCAACTCGGAGAGCCTCTGTAACTGGACTCCATCCCGGAGTGCCTTTAATAACCGGACACCAACCCGGAGTGCCTCTAATAACCGGACACCAACCCGGAGTGCCTCTAATAACCGGACACCAACACGGAGGGCTTACTTTTAACAGTCCCCAACCCGGAAGATACTATTCCAACACATTCATCTTAAGAAGAAGATGAAATATAACATAAACATTCGTATTAAAAATAACATACAAAATGTCAAAACATGAATCATAAACCATTAATGGAATAAAAATAACTCATCCATAGTAAAAAATATCACAAAACCTTAAATACAATATGGATGATTTGTATCATAATAAATCAACTTGAAAGAAGTTTAAAATTTACCAAATTATGTTGACATAGATGAAATGAATACTATCTTAGAGAAATATCTCTTTTTTTGAAATCATTTAAAAGTCACATAATTATAGAGAAAACCTTTATTTTGAAAATATCTTTATAAGCTTGTGAAGGAAGCTTTAAATGTGTAATAATGGCTGAGAATAACCACACCCACCATATAAGTTAAAAAAAGACATTCTTACCTTAATTTTGTCAAAAGGTTAAAAAGGACCTTGTTTAGAAATCGACGGAAAGATTACTTTATAAACCTCTTATAAAAATTCAAACAAGGTTATAAATGTCTTTAACCCATATTCTTTTAAATAGTAAAAAAAATTGATATACATTTTTAAGAAACATGGATGTGGATGATAAAGAGATCCCCGTAGATTATTATGTATATACAACCTCGGATATTGAAGAGATCGCGAAATAAACCCTTACCAATTTGGTAACTTACAAAACGTACAACCCATGAAAGAGGTACCCTACAACGAATATGTAAATACACATAAATTAAGGTGTATTACACAAAGAATATAATTATGGGCAGTACATGCACCACACAAAAGGTAATGGTGGCAATATGGCATGAATCTCATTGGAATAAGGAGTGAGATGAAAACCCCTTACCTTGCACTTTCCTTTAGTCGAGGGTACGTTTAACATTCTGTACGAAGATCGTAGTATGTTATTAAATTATAACAGAACCATATTAATATTTATGATATCATAAATGATTCATTTATGACTTTATATTACCCATTTAATAATAATTTCCATGTTAAGTTAACATTTCGGGTAATAATCACTTTCTTTATCGTACGTGTTTTAACATATCACTCTTGGTTGTATCACTTAGATCCTGATTTAAATACTTCCAGAATATAAAAAATGATAAATATATAATATATATTTAGAATATAAATATGTATAATAGACATATATATGAAATGGAAAACACCGTTTATGGAGACGGTAGTCCGTACGTACGCATAGATGTTGTTTCTGTTTTCATATAGTATTGAACGAAAGTAAGTGAATAAGATATATGTAAGTACACAAATCCTTTTATATATATATATATCTAGTATCATTATTATGTCATATATTACATACTTATTAGTAATATATATTTTTATAATCATCGATGAATGGTGAACTTGGAAATGAATCTCACCGCGTTGTGGAGACGGTAATCCGTACGTACGCACGAGCGAAAATATCATTCTTTTGAAATTAAAATAATATATAATTGGATGGTATATCATATATACAGAATAATTATAATGTTATATTTATTATTTACATGAATTACAAATCATTATTATATCCATCCAAATAATAATATATTGAATAACAATTACACCACGACGTGGAGACGGTAAGCTGTACGTACGCACGTATGGTGACATGTCATTCAAAGGATGGATAGAATACTGAATATGGTTGTACCAGATTTATAATAATATTACAGTATATATTAGATACTGGATTAATTATTTTAGAATGGTAATAACAAATAAATAAGAAGTGGAAGAAGAAAGGAACTTGAAAAAGGGTGGTGAAATCATTACCTCTTCTTCTGGTTCTTCCTTTTGATTTGATCAAAAGGGATCATTAGGATGGATTTATGACTAAATGAAGGCCTCTAGGATGAAGTGAGGGAAGTTTAGAGAGTATTTGGGAAGGTTTTGGTCGAAACAAAAGGCTTTGATGGTGTGAATTAATGAGAAGGGTGAGTGTCCTTTTATAAGAGGGGTGAGGGGCACCTTTGTAAAAGCTAGAAATATTATTTTATAATAAATTCATATTCAGTTTATAATGGCTCAAAAGTGTATTATTTAACGTTTAAGGTGGGGCTGGGTCGCAAACTACTAAACCAATAGAATTTAGACGGGTTTGGGTCATTATATTAACCTTATCTTTTAGTTTTAACACTTAGTTAATTAGTTTGACACTTACCATGTAACTTTGTATTTTTATATTATATAGTTAATAAACTTACAATATACATCCAAGAGACCCCCCAAGTGGTCCATTAATGATACAAATATCATGATATAAGTCTCTTGGCCGAACCTTATATTTTTAGGAATTTAATATCAATTAATAATATAATATTTGTTTTAAAAACTCTTTTATGTCAATTTTGACACTATTCAATAATTGACTTTTGTAAAAATGATAAAAGAATGATTACTTCGAACAAAGTTAATTAAATCAATCCTATTATGTCATATTATCCTATAAAATTAGTGTAATTCATTAAAAGTCTCAAATTATATTTATTTGGGTATTTATAATATCAATTATTTTAATTGTTCGCTATTATGGTAATTACTGTATCATCATTGAGTCATAAATAAATTAAATTATTTAATGTCTAAAAATTATAAATAAAATACCATTATGTAGAAAATCTTTTTATATTTCTAATTAATATTAATAGTAGAAAGTCCAACATATAAAACCTTGTGTAAAAAATGTTTTTCTAAAAGATATATGCTTATGTCATTTTTGTATTTATTTTAACTTAATTAATATAAAGTGTCATTATCACTTACAAGTGGCTCCATGGGGTCCACAAATCGACCCAAATATGCCTATGGTCGGACATGTATTAACCAATAAGGTTAGAACACGTTTTAGGGTAATTAAGTATTATTATAATATTATTTCTAACCCTTATTTACCAGATTTACCCTTTAACCATGGTAAATAAAATATTTACCGAAGTAATTATTCAAAATGTCTAAAAATAAAAGTTACCTTTTTACACAATTTGAACATCCTGATTCCAAATATGGAATCCTTTTTTCCAAATTCAAAACACGGAAGTGGCAGAAATTAATTTAACAATAATCATCGTTTTCAAAACAAAAAGCGTGTTTTTAAGATATAATAACTATCAAAAGATTGATACTTGTTTATGTCCGGTTTAATTGTGAAATTATGTCCAATGAAAAACATTGTATTAAATGGTAAAAAAATATTCTAAATATACTTTAAAACGACTCAAAATCATAATTTATCACTAATAATTATTTTGATTAAAAAAATTGTTTTTAATTAAAATTTAGTAATTTTCACTATTCGTCAAAATATTAAAGTTATCTGAAAAGTACCAAAATTTCACCTTAGGCTAAATTTGATACTCCGAATCCAAAAATGAAGTCCATTTTGAGAGATAAAATTTCAAAAAAATTAAAAATTTGGAATTACTATTCATAACAACTACTTTGATTGGTCGTGGTGTGTATTAGAACTCGAAGTTGCGTACAAGACACGCTACTGTATTATTCAAAGAGAAGTGTATCTTAGAAGATCGGGGTGTTACATTCTCCCCTCCTTCAAAAAATGGCATCCTCGCAATTTGATATTGTTCTTTGAAAATAAAGGTTGAAAATAGAAAATATCATTGTGGAAAAAACCCACATCGGAAATTTGGTTAATAAAAATTTAATCTTAACAAGATGAAAAGAGAAATGAAAGGGTCACCACAAAATTATGATCTCGATTAGGAGGACATTGGTGGAAATTATAGACATATAACTGGAGGAAAACGTAAATATTTATAGGTAGTGATTGAGGTCATCAATCACAAACAAGTTTAAAATTGAGGACCATAACTTCATCAATCTATGATGATTTAAAATACCATCGGTTCAACAAAACATAAGGTATTAGGAGAACACATTTTTGACGTTTCAAAATATCTTAGTTGAAATCCTACATCTAAAAATTTTATTAATGAGGCCTCTATTTAATATAAAGATTGGAAAGTATGAAGATTACCGAAAATAACACATACTAGGGTTCCATGTAAGAAAATATGGATATGGAAGATAAATATAACCATAAATTATCTGATGGAGAGTGGTGGAGAACATGGCTATGAAAAGGCCAACAATCCCAAACCCATTAATTAGTGATGATCTAAGGTACCATCTAGGACAAAATGTTTGTTATCAGTTCCTTTTCTTAATGTTGAGGAATTTATTTATGAGATTGTCTAAGATCAAAAAGAGATATACTTACTTTATGATTAGAGTTTTATCCATTAATAAATTTCTACCACAAACTCATCTTTCACCCCAAAACATAATACAACTAAAAAATACTCTATTTATCCTAATCGTATAGGGTTCCAAATATAATGAATTTATATTTCACATATCAGACCCTTTATGTAAAGAAACTACATTATACCATCTAGGAACTTTATGTATCAAAATGGTAGGAGATAAATCCCAATTGAACTATGGTTGTGGGTTCGATTCCCGCATCTTTTTCTGACACGATGGGTCGTCAGGCGGTCTGTGTGTTGTCCTTTTATAAAAATCCAAAAAACTAACCTTTCAAACTTAATCCATTCCAACCATTAGACTTATCAAAAATAATATTATCCAAACTCACAGTCCAAAATTTACAAGGAAGTTAAACATAATGAGGATCCTTTTTTCCAGGTAATAACATGTGAATACCTTCCTCATATATTCTTTTAAAACACCACAACATCCCGAAATACCAAAATCAACCATCTCTTATTCCAAAATCACTACCTCAATATTAGGACCATATTAAGGTTTATCTTTCCTTCAACCATGTAATTTCCAAAAAACATTTAACTCGTTGTAGAGTCACATTTCTTAGTACCATAAAATCTCAAATACTTAATTAAATAGTATTGTAGTACAATCATTATTTATTTCCATAACATAATTGATACAACACTTAAATGAAATAATTATAAAATAACAACAGAATAACACTATTCATTCCTCTTCATCTGTGGTAGTATCATAACTTGATTATTGTCCAATAGCATCATTTGCGGCATAATCTGATGACTGGGACATTGGTTCGTGTAGCATCCAAACTCCTTGAAAATGAAGCATTGTACATTTGAAACCATTTTCTTACCCTTGCAGTCACTTACTTTGTGCCTTTTTCCTCCACACTTATAACAAACTCCCATTCCTTTCAGGAAAGTTCCAGGGTGTTTCTTCCCACAGTTATCACATATGGAAAAATTATTCTTTTTCCTCTTCCCTTTATCCATCTTTCTCTCTTCCATACTTTTCTTCTCTTGTTTCCCTTCAAAGCCATAGGACTCCGATAATTCTTTACTCATCTTATAAACACATGATACTATTTCTTCATATGATGATAATACGTGGGAAACAATTTCACTTCTAAATTCTGGCTTAGGACCACGAAAGATATGCTCCTTCTTACTCTTTGGATCATACATAATATGGGAGTTCACATTCCTTCTAATGGACGCCATTTCTATACAATAGCATAAACTAGTTCAGTTTAGGAATTGCAATGAATAATTACAAAACTTGTGAAATACCTAACACAAATTGAACAGTTTGTGGATATAATCCATAATCATAAAAAAGTTTTCTTTGAGTAAGTATATACTCATAATCCCTTCATAATGGTTAGTAAAGAAAATGAGAATTATCTTAATCATATCCCCCGGGAGTGTCGTAACCAAGAGTGCAGCAAGGCCCGTTGTCGTGCACCGATTCCCATTCGAGTCTATCTCAAAGCGGCGTTTTCGGGGTTTACCCCTAGGTACATCTGTGCTAGAGATGCCTCTACCTTCTCGTATCCAAACAGGGATGTATTGCTCGGAAAACTCACAAAATCTATACAATACCAAAATTCTAGGAAGTTCTTCTATACTAATCCTCAAAGTCTATCTTAGGGCTATGTGCTCTAATTAGAGTTTTTCTAAATCTAGTTTCCAAGGTTATTGCTAAACTTCCACTGATACCAACTATAACGCCCCGACCCCAGTTACCTAGATTCGATGCATTATTTTAATACATTGGCATGATTACAAGGAATCAAGTCCCGAAGGACCGATCAGTTTAGTAGTCTGGGGAAAATAGATCACATACATGAATGTTACATTTTCACTTTATGACGTACAAAACAACATAAATAATCTTTATGAATTCCATTATTCCCTTGGCTTAACCCTGCATATCAATCACATTACACTTCTTGGAATCATGGGAAAAATAAAACATAGAAAGGGGTGAGCTCAAATGCTCATTAAGGGTAAGTAATACAGCGGAAACTTTCAAAAATAAGCATAAACATTTAAGGCAATGTATAAAACTAAAACAAAAGCCTTTTAAACTTGAAATTCAGCATAATATGGCATAAATAAAATGAAATAATTCCATTTACTTATTCACATGGATATTCTACTAATCGAATAATCACAAGCAATATCACTAACCACTTTAATAATGATGGAATACATGATGCCGAACTTTAATTTCTGTGTCGAGGCCTCGTCCCAAGACCTAAGGGATAACTGTAACTGGAACCCAACCCGGAGAGCCTCTATAATCGGACTCCATCCCGGAGTTCCTCTAATAACCGGACACCAACCCGGAGTGCCTCAAATAACCGGACACTAACCCGGAGTGCCTCTAATAACCGGACACCTACCCGGAGGGCTTACTTTTACTGGTCCCCAACCCGAAACATACTAGTCCAACACATTCATCTTAAGAAGAGGATGAAATATAACATAAACATTCATGTTAAAACTAATATACAAAATGTCAAAACTTTAATCATATACCATTAATGGCATAAAAATAACTCATCTATAGTAAAAAATATCACAAAACCTTAAATACAATATGGATGATTTGTATCATAATTAATCAACTTGAAACAAGTTTAACATTTATCAAAGGATGTTGACATAGATGAAATAAATACTATTTGAGAGAAATATATCTTTTTTGAAATCATTTAAAAGTCGCATAATTATAGAGAAATCCTTTATTTTTAAAATTTCTTTATAAGCTTGTGAAGGAAGCTTCAAAGGTGTAATAACGGTGGAGAATAACCACACCCACTGTATAAGTTAAAAAAAGACATTCTTACCTTAATTTTGTCAAAATGTTAAAAAGGACCTTGTTTGGAAATCGACGGAAAGATTCCTTTATAAACCTCTTATAAAAAGTCAAACAAGGTTATAAATTTCTTTAACCCATATTCTTGTAAATAGTAGAAATCTATTGAAATACATTTTTAAGAAACATGGATGTGGATGATAAAGAGATCCCATTAGATTATTACGTATATACAACCTCGGATAATGAAGATATTGCGAAATAAACCCTTACTAATTTGGTAACTTTTGAAACGTACAACCCATGAAAGAGGTATCATACAATGAATATGTAAATACACATAAATTAAAGTGTATTACACAAATAATATAATTATGGGAAGTACATACACCACACAAAAGGTAATGGTGGCAATATGGCATGAATCTCATGGGAATAAGGAGTGAGATGAAAACCACTTACCTTGCACTTTCCTTTAGTCGAGGGTACGTTTAACCTCCTGTACGAAGATCATAGTATGTTATTAAATTATACCAGAACCATATTAATATTTATGATTTCATAAATGATTCATTTATGACTTTATATTACCCATTTAATAATAATTTTCATGTTAAGTTAAAATTTCGGGTAATAATCACTTTCTTTATTGTACGTGTTTTAACGTTTCACTCTTGGTTGTATCACTTAGATCATGATTTAAATAATTCCAGAATATAAAACATGAAAAATATATCATATATATTTAGAATATAAATATGTATCATATACATATATATGAAATGGAAAACACCATTTATGGAGACAGTAGTCTGTACGTACGCATAAACGCTGTTTCTGTTTTCATATAGTATTGAACGAAAGTAAGTGAATAAGATATATTTAGGTACATAAATACTTATATATATATATATCTAGTAGAATTATTATGTCATATATTACATACTTATTAGTAATATATATTTTTATAATCGTCGATGAATGGAGAACTTGGAAAATGAATATCATCGTATTGTGGAGACGGTAATCCGTACGTACGCACGAGCGAAAATATCATTCTTTTGATATTAAAATAATATATAATTGGATGGTATATCATATACACAGAATCATTATCATGTTATATTTATTATTTACATGAATTACAATTCATTATTATATCCATCCTAATAATAATATATTGAATAACAATTACACCACGACGTGGAGACAGTAAGCCGTATGTACACACATATGGTGACATGTCATTCAAAGTATGGATAGAATACTGAATATGGTTTTACCATATTTATAATAATATTACAGTATATAGAAGACACTGGATTCATTATTTTAGAATGGTAATAAAAAATAAAGAAGAAGTGGAAGAGGAAAGGAACTTGAAAAAGGGTGGTGAAATCATTACCTCTTTTTCGGGTTCTTCCTTTTGATTTGATCAAAAGGGCTCCTTAGGATGGATTTCTGACTAAAGTAATGCCTCTAGTATGAAGTTAGGGAAGTTGAAAGAGTATTTGGGCAGGGTTTGGCCGAACCAAAAGGCTTCTAAGGTGTTAGTTAATGATATGGGTGAGTGTTCTTTTATAAGAGGGATGAGGGGCACCTTTTGAAAAGCTGGAAATATTATTTTATAATAAATTCATATTCGGTTTATAATGGCTCAAAAGTAGATTATTTAAAGGTTAAGGTGGTTATGGGTCGAAAAATACTCAACAAATTTAATTTATACAGGTTTGGGTCATTATATTAACCTTATTATTTAGTTTTAACACTTAGTTAATTAGTTTGACACTTACCATGTCACTTTATATTTTTATATTATATAGTTAATAAACTTACAATATACATCCAAGCGACCCCCAAGTGGTCCATAAATGATACCAATATCATGATATAAGTCTCTTGGACGAACCATTGATTTTTAGGAATTTAATATCAATTAATAATATAATATTTGTTTTAAAAACTCTATTATGTCAATTTTGACACTATTCAATAATTGACTTTTGTAAAAATGATAACAGAATGATTACTTCGAAAAAAGTTAATTACATCAATAATAATATGTCATAGGATCCTAGAGAAGTAGTTTAATTCATTAAAAGTCTCAAATTATATTTATTTTGTTATTTATGATATCAATTATTTTAATTTTTCACTACTATGGTAATTATTGCATCATCATTGTGTCATAAATAAATTAAATTATTTAATGTCTACAAATTATAAATAAAATACAATTATGTAGGAAAGAGTTTTATATTTCTAATGAATATTCATAGTTGAAAATCCAACATATAAAACCCTATGTAAAAATTGTTTTTCTAAAATATATATGCTTATGTCATTTTTGTATTTATTTTAACTTAATTAATATAAAGTGTCATTATCACTTAAAAGTGGCTCCATTGGGTCCACAAATCGACCCAAAGATTCCCATGGTTGGACATGTATCATCCAATAATGTTAGGACACATTTTAGGGTAATTTAGTATTGTTATAATATTATTTTTTAACCCTTATTTTCCAGATTTACCATTTAACCATGGTAAATAAAATATTTACCGAAGTAATTATTCAAAATGTTTAAAAATAAAAGTTACATATTTACACAATTTGAAAATCCTGATTCCAAATATGGAATCCATTATTTCAAATTCAAAACATATAAGTGGCTGAAATTATTTTAAAATTAATTCCTGTTGTCAAAACAAAAAGCGTGTTTTTAAGATATAATAACTATCAAAAGATTGATTCTTGTTTTTGTCGGATTTAATTGTGAAATTATGTCCAATGAAAAACATTGTGTTAAATGGTAAAAATATATTCTAAATATACTTTAAAATGACTAAAATTCATAATTTATCACTAATAATTATTTTGATTAAAAATTTTGTTTTTAATTAAAATTTAGTAATTTTCACTATTCATCAAAATATTAAAGTTATCCGAAAAGTACCAAAATTTCTCCTTCACCTAAATTTGATACCCCAAATCCAAAAATGAAGTCCATTTTGAGAGATAACATTTTTAAACTTTTAAAAAGTAGGTATTACTATTTATAACGGCTAGTTTGATTGGTTGTGGTGTGTGTTAGAACTCGAAGTTGCGTACAACACACGCTACTGTATTATTCAAAGAGAAGTGTACCGTGGAAGCTCGGGGTGTTACAATGTCGGTAAATTGACACATCACAGTTGATGATTTCATTTTTAGAATAAAAGGGAGAGAGGGAGAAGATTAATGATTTAAATTCCAATAACATGATCAAATTATAGTATATAAATCATTATAAATTTATAATTCACACACACACACACACACTAATAATAAATATATATATATTATGTGAGGATAGGATAAGAAAAAGATAATGAGATTAAATGAAATTGAAAGGGATTGAAAGAGGGTTTTACATCGGGGATTATCCTCTTTGAGATCCTTCTTATGGAACCCAGGTTTGGTATTTTCTAGAGTCTAAAGCCCCATATACTTGTAGAAGGTGCTAAAAATTTGGTTTGTTTAGACTTTGTAAAATGCTAAAATATTGGAATCAGTTAGGAGAAGAGGTGGTTAGGGGTTTTATTTATAGTGGAGGAGATATGTGGTTTATCAATATTTTAATCACTAATTTATTATTTTTCCAGAAGACAATGAATAGTTTTGAATACCATGAATTAATATAGTTAATGGAGAATTAGTTTTCAATAATATGGTTTTTACATCACCCTTATATAAAAAATGACTCCAAAAATCATGAATTTATCTTTTATAAAAAATTATCATATTTTACTATTCACCAAGATTTCAATTATTTCATAAAAACCTCATGAATTAACCATACGAAATTTTCAATATATATAATTCAAAAATGAACACCAGTTTTTAGAATATTTTTTTAAAATATGATAAATTTAATATTTAATTAAAATAATATTTTATTTTAAGATAATGATTGAACAATTATAATTGACTTTATAACAGTTTCAGAAAATAATTAACATCTCATTAAATTATATTATAATCAAAATAATAATATTTTTATTTAGGAATCTGTTTTATGAAAATAATTTTTTTTAAAGATTTATATTAATTATAAATTTATAAATAATCATTAATGTTTTATAAAAATACCAAAAATTATTTAATAAATTTAATAAATATTATTTACTTATACTATGATATAATTATATAATATTATAAATTATACGATTCCTCAATTTTATTTATATTTTCATATATGAGGTTACTATTCCATTTGAAAAATTACTATTCCTAATGGTCACCTTACTATTTTAAAGTTCAAGTTACTGTTCCATCAGTATAGGTTCCTTAATTTATAATCATACACCTTAATTCATTAATTCTTCATATAATTATTTTATTTTGTCTTATTTGTTATTTTATGTTTTTAAACTATATTAGATAATTATAAGAAAGTTTCCATTGATACAATTTTGTGTTATTACATTCTTCCCCCTTATGAAACTTTTCCCTCAAAATTTCATTTTGCATACTATGGTGAGAAAATCAGGGTAATTCTCTTTCATCACTCCCTCTAGTTCCCATGTTGATTATTCATACTTATGCTTTTTTATATAGTAATTTAATAAGGTGAATAGTCTATTTTCTAGGAATTTAAATCTACAGTCCCTGATCTTTACTGGCCTCTCCTCATAATAGAGATCTTTTTCTACATGTACCACATCAAGATTCACTAAAAGTGTGGGATCTAGTATGTACTCTCTTAAGAGGGATAAATGGAATACATAATGTATTTTAGACAAGGTTGGTGGATATGCTAGTCGATAGGCCCTATAGTATAAATAATCACATCATTGTTGATGCTTTGATGTTGGTTTGTAAAAAACCGATGAAAATTGCATTTGGAGGAAATTGTTTGCCTCAGTTCTAACATATACTGATGCCAAAAGAATATTTAATTAATATATGGCATCGGGTTTTTATAACAAAAAATGACACAATAAATAAAAAAACTAACATCATCAATTTTTACAAAAAAAAAAGATTCCATTAATTAGTTCTTTTCTGTCGATTTTTAGTAAAAATTGAAAAAAAAACATTTTAAATGAAACCTGATAATGTGAAACCTTAATGTTTTGGATCTATGGAACAATTTTTTTAAAATTACAATGACCATGACAGTTACATGATGATACTTAATGACCATTTTTGTTGATTTTATTCTATTTTTATCATCAATTAACGATCTTTGGTATTAATGCTTCACCATCTATAATTTTTTTCATCATCCACCAAAGTAATTCTATTTAGAAACCATTTTCTTGTCGGCCATCAAATGTGGTTTTATTTTATTTATTTTTTCCTTGTTTATTGATCATTTAAAAAAAACATTTCTATTAGATCATGCGGTTTCTATTCTTTCAATTATTTTGAGGGAAAAAATAAGAATATGGTTACACTTTCCTTATTAAACATCGTATTTTTTATGTGTTTTTAAATGTTAAAGTTAAATTATTTATAATTTGGTTATATTTTTGATTTATGGTTTCAATTATTTTTATGTATTTTATTTTTATTTATAATTTTTTTGTTAAATCTTTTATATTTTGATAAAATTTTTATTCAATGAAATTATATAATTTTATTTATGATATAATTCATGAAAAATAAAATATGGTGTAATATTTGATCAATATAATGTACATCATATGTAGTGGCTCAATATTTATCACTTGTAAAATTAATACAATCTCCAATACCTTCTGCCACACTTTACACTGAACTAATCTAACATCTATTTAAAATAAAATTATTCATGTTGGATGATTGAAAATAATGAAATTATATTATCAATAAACCAGAAGAATATAATATTAAAATAAAAATTTCCTATAAGGTTCATTACTTTTTATGTCCATTGGATCAACATGACACACATAATAAAAAATAAATACCTTTAGAATATTATTTTTTATTTTATTCCTAATTATCATAAATGATTTCAACCTGATTACCAATAATTTTTATTGAATGTGTTTATATTTAAATTTAATATATATATATATATTTTAATGTTTATATGTTTTAATACATTCACTAATTATATTTTCATATCATGTATTGAATGGATTATAATTGGAAAAATATATGATGAACCACAATTGGATATAAAAAAGGAGTGGATAATTTATTGGTATTTTCTAAATAAAATCATCAAAACATAGATTTTATTTTCTTTACATGTGTGTAGTGATTGCATATGAGAATGATACAACTAGATAAATCAATTATCGTCTCATTTTCTTTTTTTTTACCCATAATTATTCACTTTAGATCTTACATGGTTAAAGAATTTATAGCTCAACATCTAATATTGATTAAAATATTCATAATGAGACATAGTATCATATTAGAGAATTAATTCATGATTGGGGGTTTGAATCAATTGAAAAAAAAACATAACTCTTGAATAATTATATGGACATTATAAGAAACCATTTTCTCCCAGGATGCATAAAATGTACAATGTTATAAGATGTTTTGAGATTATTTAACATGAATGTAAGAAATGGGTGAAGTCATAAAAGTTTCTCTAACTTACATGTTATTTTAAAAGGGAAACTTCCAAAAGTAAATGGTCTTCTAGAATCCAATTATTAGGAGTGGAAAATAATATACCCAATAGTTTTGGGTACAAAACGATACATTATTTCCAAAATTATTATGTGTTGTATAAAAAGTAATATGAATATTTATCAAACTATCTTATTTGTGGGAAATCACTCTATAAGTTGGATGAAAATGTCAAATCATATTCATTATTAGGTAATGGTATGAAACCTATTGTAAAATAAATTTTGTATACTTTCTAATAATTTTATCCAATTATTATTTCTTATAATTGAGATAATTCAACTCTAACTCATTCTTAGGTACCAGAATCAAAGCTCATTCTAAATTAATTTGGTATCTTCCAATAATAACTCATTTGAAGTTTCTATTATAAAATTCAATTGATGAAAAATGCTTAAGTTGGCATTCAGATGATTACATATCTAATAGTGACATACATCAACCTACTAACTAACCATAGTGGAAGAGATGTCATATGCAATTTCCTGATTTTGGAAGTGAAGTTGGAAATCTCAGAATCCGATTGTCTAGTAATGGAATGAATCCATTCTGGATCCGAAGTAGCCAACATAGATCATGAAAAATTTTCTTGGTAATTTATAACATCTCACCATATATATGTATGAAGAAACAAAATTTTAGGATTATATTCATTAGAATCCTACTGTTTGTTGATGTTTTAATTCTCACAAATCATGAAAATCATGTAAGTCATGCTGATTATGTTATTCATTTTCAAATTATGTTTGATTTTTTTGGTCGTCTTATGATTCCATGATTACTAGTTCAAATTCAGAATCCTAAAAATTATAATTAATCCTATTATATTATGTTTTATTATACCACTAAAATAGATGAAACTATTCGATGAATATTACCTCTTAAGACTATTTATATATATTTGGATATGTTTGAGAAACCAAAAGTCTGCCACTTGTTCTATATTTTGGAAAAGTACCACACACCATGACCTAAGAGAATGACCAGACACTGTGACCTAGATACAGTGACATGATACCCTGACCAGACCCGAAGACCTAGATATCGTGACTTGATACCGTGACCAGCCTTCGTAACACTAATACCATGACCCATACACCAA
The DNA here is from genome assembly GCA_963277665.1 of Viscum album. Lineage (NCBI taxonomy): Eukaryota > Viridiplantae > Streptophyta > Magnoliopsida > Santalales > Viscaceae > Viscum > Viscum album. Next base: position 1,856,561,439 of record OY728158.1, on the reverse strand, counting down.
AATGATGAAACTGTGACCCTGAAATTGTAATTTTAACACTATGAATCATGCACCATTCAATTTTTTAACAAAGTAATACACACCTCTACTAGAGACATAGGGATCCAAACACCACATATGTACTACCGATTTATGATTTTCAACATTGTTGTGGAACCGTGACTATCTCGTCACTCAATGGAAAACGATAAGACACTTTTTCCCTGTGACACTGTTTCCAAGTGACACTGTTTCAAGAGAAACGGTGACACCGTTCTTTAGTATTCTTTTTTCGTTTTCAATTAAATTTATAACTGTTATTTTTATGTTATTAAGTAGAACTGACATCATTAATGTTTCTTTGAAGACATATCACTTGAAAGAAAGAGGTATGATGTTCAGAATACTTGCATCTTGTTAGTTCCAAAATGTGCACCCTCAATTAAAAAAAATAAGCCCGATTGCTGAGAAATATTGAGAGATTTGTGATCATTTTAGAAAAATAAAACTCATGCATGCAATATACTATTTATGAACACATGAAGCACTCATGATCCTAGAAGGATAAACTACCGTAGATCAGATAAAAAATGTCTATAAAGTACCAACTAGAAGAAAATGAGCTACATATCTCACATCTTCAAATTGGAAACCACAACTCCAGACTTGTGATAATATGTTTTTCCCAAGAGGACTCGATACATGCATCTACTTCATCCTATAACTCTAGATATTTATATAATAACACTCAGATCACTTCTAACTCTTTCTCATCATCTTTGCTCTATTGGGTACTATTTTAAGCTTTCAAGCAGTGTGTGGGTCTATATTAAAATCAGACAATGTCTCTTATATTATACTAAAGGATACAAGATATCCTTCTTCCCATATCTTCCTACATATGTTTACTCCCATAGATAAGTGTATAAGGGTTCCTTGTGTGACCTGGTAGTTTATACCCACAAAGTACAATGGAAGAGGGCGTGTTATCTGGACAGTCTTATGTACTATTGTTTTACACTAATCTAGGGTGTCGATCAATCTCTTATCTATATATACTGCTTGGTGGCAAGTGATCAACAAGTGGAGTGGATTATGTCTCATCTTGAGACTGAACCACTTGTTTTATCCATTTTGTCTTTTAATTGAGTTTTTAACTATTTTACTTTATATTTTAGAAAATTAGATTTTTCTTTGATAGTTATTATAGGATAGAATCTATAACTGTTTATCCTTATTAGAATAGCTTCAACAGATGTATCAATAACTCATATTGATATTAATAGGAATTGATCAATCTTCTTAAAAATTATTTGTACACTAAAACTATTATAACCTTATTACCTTGATTAACTGGCTTGTATTCATTTTTATCAGGAAATATTTTTATGTGAACATTTTAAAAGAAGTTTTTATAGATACTCAATTCACCCCACTCTTGTGTACTCTACTCTGACCAACATTTGGTATATGTGGAGCTATCCATGTCATGGATCTTTCTTTTTTTAAATATTTTAACTCTGATTTTAGTTGTACATTAAAGATATGTAAATTTACATTAGTTGTAAATTTCATTCCCTTTAAAAGTATTTCATTACTATGGATAATATACTATAAGGTGATGTTACCAACAGACCTCCATACATTAATGGAACTAATTATACCCAATATTAGATTAAAAATAAAATTTATTTAGAATGTATGGGTTTTGATATTTGTACTTCATGTGTAGATGAGTATAAGATTCATGCTACTTCTAGAACAAATTGGGATGACCCCACTAAGACTTCATATAATAACAATTTAAAAACCATAAATGCCTTATATTTCTCTTTAGGATATGAAAAATTTAACAGAAAATCTGTATGTAAAAATTCCCTTGAAAATTGGGTTACTTTGTCTATTTCACATGAGGGAACCACTAATATGAATGAAATGAGACTCAATTCATATAATATTAACTATGGTAACTATATAATGAATCCTAATGAGCCTATTTCTGATATCTAACTCAGGTTTAAGGAAATTTTCAACACAATGATCTCTCTTGGAATTAATGTCACTGCCAAAGAAAAAATCATGAGGATTCTCATATGCCTTATTGATATATCAAGAGGAACTTCTCTCTCTATTAGAGAGTAATGTGACATAAGAAAATTTCCTATCAAAGAAAAAATTTAGAAACTAATAATGTATGAAGAAGAGTTGAAAGTCAATAGGGATGATGAAGATAAACCCAAAAGAAACTTTGTTGCTTTTAAGACTTCTACATCCAAACACAAGGAAAAAGAGAAACTACAGGTCTCTGTAGAAAGTTACAGCAGTGAAAAATCTTTATCTGATACTGATGAGGAGATGGATCAATTATTCATAAGGTTTAATAAATTTTACAAATGTAATAAATTCTTCAGAAATCCTAACATTAAAAGAATATATGATAAAAAATTGATGTTGGAAGAATTATTTAAAAAGAAATGACATGTTTGATGAGATAGTATGTTATAAATGTAAGAGAAAGGTATATTTAATGGATAATTGTCCCAAGATCAAGTATAAAAGTAATTATGAGAAAAAAGATAGAATGTATAAAAAGGAAATGGAAGAAACATGGAGTTCCTATAATTATAGTTCAAGTGACTCAAAGTATTCACATGATGGACAGGCTAATAGTGCCAATATGTGTTTCATGAAAAACACATATAAGGTAACCATCTAATCTCATGTAAAAAATTCCTATTATTATGGATATGAAAGTGATTATGAAAATATAACTAAAGAGAAATATTTGAGTGTTTCAATATTCTTGAAGATACATTTAATGAACAAAAAGATAAATATAAGTCTTTTAAAAAAACAGTATTCTCTTACCTCAACTGTTATATCTTAAAATGATGTATAATGAGGGAAAAATAGTAAATCACTCAAAGAAAACATTTAATTAAATTTCTCTAAGGAAAAATTGAAGAAGGACCTTGATAGGTTTACTAATGGTAAATATAAAATGGTACAAATGATAGGTAAAAAAATATCCCCTAAATACACTACTTGTATTGGATATCAACCTGGTGAAAGATGTTTTGGAAAACCCAATTTCTATTTTAAATCTATAACATATAGCTTTATTCCTAGTTCTGAAAAAAATTCTTCCAGTTCAGACTATGATATATCTTCTACTGTCTCGGGATTTTCTAGACCAAATAATGTTTATTTCTCAATTATTTTACATACTGCGTATAGGAAATCTATGGGGAAGATATGGGTTCTTAAATCACTATTTACTAATATTATTGGACCCAAAAAAATATGGGTTCCAAAGTCTTTTTTTTTGACTATTTTGTAGGAAATTTTTTTAAAGAGATCCTATAAAAGAGTATGGTACTTTGATAGTGGTTGTTCAAGAAACATGTCAAAATACCATTCATTATTTAAGAACCTAATAATGATTAATGGTGGAAAAGTCACTTTTGGTGACATTTCTAAAGGAAAAATCAGTGTCCTAGGCCAAATCGGTAACTCTAACTCAGTGTTAATTTCAATATTACTTTTTTTTTACTTACTAAAATATAATCTTCTTAGTATTTCAAAACTATGTAATGATGGATTTCATGTTAAATTTGAAAATGATGCTTGTAATATTTTTAATTCTAAAAATAAATTAGTATTTTATGAATTAAGAAATGAAATTTATATTTTGTTAACAAATATTCTTTACTATCCCAAAATACTTCATGTTTATGTGTATTTCAAAAATATTCTTGGATCTAGAAAAGAATACTAGGATAGTGCAATATTCACACCCTTAAAAATCTAACTAGAAAAGGATTAGTCAATGATCTACCCAAACTAGAGTTTCCAAATGATAAATTGTGTAATCCTTATCAAATGGGAAAGAAACACAAAATTTCCTTCAAACCAATGAAAGAAGTTTCAACTTCTCAACCTCCGGAGTTTGTTCACATGGATTTGTTTGGACCTATAGGGTTTCTAGTTTAAATGGTAATAAATATGTTTATGTTCTTGTAGATGACTTTTCTAGTTATACGTGGACCTTATTCTTATCTCAAAAAAGTGAATCCTGCTCTCACTTCAACATTTATACTAAAACTATAGAAAATAGTAGTGGAAATAGAATCAAATCTCTATGAATTGGCAATGGTTGTGACATTGAAAATCAATAGTTTGAATCCTTTTTCTCACAAAATGGCCATGATCATAATTTCTATACCCTTAGAACACCTCAACAAAATGGAGTTGTAGAAATAAATAAATAGAAACATTCAAAAAATTTCTAGAACCATGGTTAGTGAATATAACATACATATTTTATTTATGGGATGAAGCTATAAATACTACATGCTATATTATTAATAAATTGTTGATTAAACTTATTCTTAAATGAACTCCATATGAGTTTTGTAACCATAGAAATCCCAACTTGAATGACTTAAATGTCTTTGGTTGCAATATCTATATATTTAATACCAAGGAGAATCTTGGAAACATTTCATCAAAGAGTGATGAAGGAGTCTTTATAGGAAATTCAATCTCCATTAAAAACTATTGATTTTTTAACAAAAGAACTAAATGTGTGAAGGGATATATCCCCATATTATTTGATGAGACAAATCCACATAAACTTAAGACATTTCTAGAGAATATTGAGGATGATATGTCATATCAAGATATCTATGCTAAATCCTCTAACCATCCAGTAAAGGAATCTATGAAAACTTCTAGTTCTATAAATACTCTAGAATCTAGCCATAATGAACCAGAAATAATTAATGACCCTAAAATAACTATCCCTAATTTTCTTAGACCGACTATAACCCTTAAATACCATCCCTTAGATGTTGTGGTTGTATATCTAGGCAAAGGAACACAAACTAGAGCTTCTTTGAGAAATCAGGTTGAAACATGTTTTCTTATCACAACATGTTCCTAAGTACATCAATAATTCTATCGATGATAAATTTGGGTTGATAGATATGCAAGAAGATCTTAATCTTTTTAAAAGGAACAAAGTTTGGAAACATGTTCACAGACCCAAATACATCTTTACCATAGTCACTATGTGGGTGTTTAAAAATAATGTAGATGAAGCTCGTAACATAGTTGGAAACAATTATAGATTTGTTGCAAAAGGATATTGTTAAGAAGATGGAATTGACTATGAGGTGACCTTTGCACTAGTATCTTGACGGGAAGCCATTAGAATCTTTTTTTCATCTGAAGCGCATATTAATTTGAAACTATATCAAATGGATGTCAAGAGTGCCTTCCTTAAGGGGTATATAGCTGTAGATTTTTTTGAACAACCCCCTGATTTCATAAATTCTCACTTTCCAAATCATGTTTTGTAATTATCAAAATCTTTGTATGTTTTAAATCAAGATCCAAGATCTTGGTATGATATATTAAGTACTTTTTTATTTCCAATGGTTTTATGAACGGTGTAGCTGATCCTACTCATTTTATAAAATGAATTTCCAATAATGTTTTAGTAGCTAAAATTTATGTAGATGATATTATTTTTTTATCTTAAAAATATTATTTATGTATTTAGTTTTCTAAAATTATGAAAAATGAAATTGAAATAAGTTTAATGGGTGAAATAAAATTCTTTCTTGGATTTAAAATATTTGAAAACAAAGTGGTATTATTTTTTAATCAAAAAAACTATACTGAAGATCTTCTAAAACATTTTTCCATGGAAAGCACTAAAAGTAGTGATACTCTAATGAGGACTAATTGTACTTTGGATCTTGATAAAGATTAAAAATCTATTCATCAAACTACATATAGAGGAATGATTGGAATCTTACTCTACATAACTATTAGCTGGCCTCATATTATGTTTGGTGTATATATGAGTTCTCTCTTTCATGAAAACCCTGTTTAATCTAATATTAATGTTGTTGAAAGAATTATCAAATACCTCAAACATGCACCTAATCTAGGGTTGTTCTATCCTAGAAGAAAATCATTTGAGTTAGTTAGCTATTCTGATGCTGATTTTGGTTGTTGTAATTTAGATTGAAAATGAACCTCTGGAACATGTCACATTTTAGGCAAGTCTCTAATGACATGGTGTAGTAAGAAACAATAATCTGTTTCATTATCTATAATTGAAGCATAATACATAGCTATTGGTAGTTCATTTGAACAAATATTTTAGATGAAACACACATTACTAGTCTATGGATATCAATTCAGGCATGTACCTAAAAATTGTGACAGAAAAGTGCTATTAACATTTCAATGAATCAAGTTTCACACTCCAAGACAAAACATATTGATGAAAGACATCAAATTTTGAGAGACCATTATCTAAAATGTGATATCACTTTGGAATTCAATGGAACAAAATGTCTGCTTTATGATATATTCAACAAACAATTAAATTTCGAAAGGGTAGATTAAATCATACATGAATTAGGGATGATGAGTATTAAGTGAAAGAAATATAGTTTGGACTTACTGTTTCACATCATACAATTTCATTCTTTAGAGTTTCACATGTTACTATCATGGAATTACTTTCTCACTTTCATGGTTTCAAAATATTACTTGTTGGAATTTATTGTCTCATCTTCATGGTCTTAGAGTTATTGTCTCTCGATTTCTTTTTTTTCACCTACTGTCTCAATGTTATGGTCACACCATTTGTTGTCACACTATAATTATGAAACTGTAATGATAGATTCTTGTATCATAGTGAAGACCTATATATATTTTCCCCATATCGTTGTATACAATATTTCAGTTTACCACTCTTTTTTTTACGACGTTTGGACTTCCTAAATGATAAAAAATGGTTTTTCACTTTACTATTCATTGAATCTTTCCTCTCTCAAAACCTATGCCCTTTCCTTCCAAGTATCATGCTCTCCTTCAACACCACATCCTTATAGAACCTCTTGTTTTATTCCATGAATTAAGTTACCCTCTTTATCAACTCTGGATAAATGAAGGTATCCCAAAAAGGAAAGAGATGTACCATGAAATTCACCATAAGGACCGCTAAACCCTTGTCTTGTAAATAGAGTAGTGATTCATAAAAAGAAAGTACTTACGAAGTGGATACTATCAAGTACGTCACTTATCTTGAATGTTCTTACTAGTCAAGGATACTTGTACTGGTTTACTATGAAAAAATGACCCATTTATCCAAAACATGTTTCTCAGCTTATTTAGTATTTCTTGTATTCTTTCGATAATAGTAATGATAGTGTTGTAAGAAGCTAGTTTAACGGTCTAATGTGTAACATTTAGTTGATTATATGGGATAGCTACCTAGGGATACCTCATGAAGTAATATCTAAGGATCGTCAGTAATAACCTCCTCCTAACAGTGATATTTTAACCTTGGAAGAAGATTTGTGAAACCTAACAGGATGTAGGAAGAAAATAGAAGAAATTGCCGATGAGTTGGATGGTGAGACAAGGCTCATTTTTAAGTTTATTCAAAATGTTATTAGTCTAAGAAAAGTTTAATTTTATACTCTTAAGTATCAAGATGTATTCTTGATACATATTATGAAGAATGGGTATAATACTAATTTGTGTAAGTATATTTTACATCACACGTGTGAATTGATCATGACTAATTCAAAGTCTACCTCCTTATTCTATTCAAGATTGATCTCTTAAATGCTATATGCTAAAGGAATATTTTCCCAGAATTAAGAATTCATTGAAGAATATGAGTTTTGTACTTCAAATTATATAATCATAAGAATTAAGATAAGCTGCAATCATTGGAAAACTCCTTCGGTGGAGGAAAATGATAGGCTTTATAATGAATTCAATACCATTAAAAAACCTTCTAGACCGTATGAAAAGGGTGACCTTGGCTTAAAACCTTATTAGTTGGTGGGATACTCAAGATAAGAAGTAGAGGATGTAGAAGATGCACCTACGAACAGAAATCTCTTATAATAAGTGGACAATGGCCTACCTGGACAAAATGTTGATGAACCACTAGCCGGTGAACAAATATTTGATGAATGCATTTTTTATAAAACAAGGACCTGCTGATTTTTTGGAAGATCCTAATTTTCTTGAGGAACATCTAAAAGAATTCATTCTTGAGAAAGGTCCTGCAGTTGTAGAAATGTCTAGAGAACAAGATGATCCTGAATTGATCCTTTCAGCTGAAGAATGAATGGACCAAGCCTTTCGGCATGTTATACTAGAGATGGGTGATATTGACAATGATTCAATCCTGGAAATAGAGAAATAGACTGGGACTCTCAATCTTAGAGATGATGAAAAAATTGATAAAGAGAAAAACCTCATTATGGAAAGTACTCAAAAACAAATCTCTTTTGAGAAATGCCATATAGAAAATGTTTATAAATTCCCCAACTACTTAGATGTCTTAGATTATCAAGTGGATTCAATGAAAAGAATTGATCATACAAACCCTTTTAAATTGAAATATTATTTTATACTATATGTAATACCTACTAATGAACCTGATGCTATTGAGGTATCTGGCCCCAAGAGTGCTCAAGATACCCTATGCTCTGTATGATATGAGGATTTAAATGTGTTTGAAGAAACCGTGATGGCTAGATTTGAGAATCTTTTGAAATATAAAAATCATTCTATAACTTCTATAAGTGAACATGATTATAGTTTTATTTTGAAGAAGCTTATTTAGAAAACTCTACCTCATATGTTACATTAAATTCCAGAAGAAATAATAGAAAATCAGCAGCTAAGAGAGAATATAAAATCATTAAGGTATTTGGTTGAGGAATTGAAGATAGTTTTTGAAACTATTGAACCCCATGTTGATCAATTTAGCATAGAAGACACTGACATGATAGGTAGAATGTTTTTAGCACTAATTAGACCAAATCTGGTTTCTATTGTTGAAAAAATAGTAGACAATAATGACAAGCTAGTGGAAGAAATATTAAAATTATCATTCTCAATTGATGACTTGCCTAGTATTTTCAAGGAATCTATTGAAAACTTTGTCAAGTGCCTTATTGAACCATATGCAACCATTTCATCTCCTTCCTCCTCAGCTAAGCCTACAACATCATCTCAGTTTTCAGAAAGTTCAATTCAAATAATGTTTATTTGTGAATGACCAAAATCATTGAAAAGTACTTATATTTAGTAAAGCCTCTCTAAAATTGTTCAAAATAGTGAGCATTAACATGACATGGTTCACCTATATTCAAAGGGAGATTTTATTTCTTATGATGAGATTAAAAAGAAAGTGTGTTGCTACTACAAACAGATTTATCCAAAGCATGAATTAACAAGTCATTTCATGTACATTGTGGAAAAATTGGAAAATGCCTCTTGTGACTCAAGCATATAAGGATCAAGTGTAGAAAATGAACTAGTAAAGGCCTACCTTGGGAAACATTTAGGATAATAAATATGACTTCGAAAAAGAAATGAAAAATCGTGGTGAGATCCACACTGATATCATCAATCTACTAAATCCATATCTCCATGTCAAAATTAGTGCCATTTTGGATCCTGCAGCTACTACCTTGAAGCCTGGTTCAATAACTTCTTCATCGTCTCCTTTTTCTACTTCTACCATTTCTATCCCTTAGGCTCTGACCCTGATTCAGACTGTTTTTCTTTAACAATATATGCCTCAGTCGCGCACCAAACACACTCTTTCCCCTTCTATTTTTTAAGGTGTTCCTATTCCTTCTCTCACCATTGGATCCCTCTCAGATACCACCTCCACTTCTTCTCCTATGGATCCTCCTGATGACTCTGCCAAGGGAAAATAGAAGTCTACTTCCTCTAAAGAGAAGTGAAGAATGTCTACATGATGGGAATGTTCTCTATTTTTTTCTTTTGTCTTAAATATGTACTTGATTTTCTCTTACTTTTCCATGGAATGTTAATTTTTTACATTTTGACATTATCTTTACATGTATTCTCTTCTTATTTTGCGCTTCTTATTTTCATTTTGAAAATCCCAAAAGGGGGACAAATATGGAAAACGTTATTCATTTTAAGATAGTTCAAACATGCCATGATTTTTTATCATAAAAAAGGTGGATATTGTTGGAATCCTCCTGCTCGATCATGTTTTAATTCTCAGAAATCATGAAAATCATGAAACTCATGGAAATTATGCTAATCTTGTTTAAACCATGTTTGAATTTTTTTGGTCTTCTTATGATTCCATGAATTTTGGTTCGAATTTATAATCTCATTATTTATGAATAATCATGTTCTATTATGTTTTATTATACCACTAATTGAGTTTAAACCTTTCTGTGAATATTATTACTTAAGACTGTTTATAAATATTTTCTTATGTACAAGAAACCATAAGTCTAACACCGGTTTAGGATTTAGACAATGTACACCACACCGTGAATAGATACCATGACCATACACCGTGACCTAATACAGTAACCAGACACAGTGACTTAGATATCGTGACCAGATATCGTGATCAGACACTGTGACACTGATACCATTACCCAGACACCAGAATTTTGATATTATGGCCCTGACATAATAATGATAACACTGTGACTCAATAACCATTCAATGTTTTATCAAAAGACTAGACACTGCTATAAGATACACCATGATCCTAACACCACATATGTCCTACCGGTTCAATATTTCAACATAGTTGGGAAACCGTGACAGTCTCATCACTCAAAGGAAAAGGAGATGACGCAGTTTCCATTTGACAATGTTTCCAAGTGATGCCATTTTAAGAAACACTATGACACCGTTCATTAAACTTCTTTTATCATTTTCAATTTCATTTCAAACTGTCATATTCAATATATTAAATTGTACTAACAATATTAATGTTTCATTGTAGGAATGGCACCAGACAATACGAAGTATGAGGTGCAGAATACATGAATCATGTCTGTTCCAACGTAATGGCCCAGACCCTCATGGTCCATGCCTTTTCAAAATTCCGGATCCTAAGGGTGGCCTCTCGGTGGTAGGAGGTCATTTCGGTGTCTCACCGATCAGTGTGAAACGATCGGTGTGTCGCCGACTGGGGCAAACGATCAGTGTGAAACGATCATTATGACACGATCAATGTGACATGATCGGCGTGTCACCAATCGGTGCTACCGATCGGTTTGTGACCGATCTGTGTGACCGATCGGTGTGTGACAGATCCGTATGACCGATCGGTGTGTGACCAATTGGTGTGACATGATACATGTGTCATCGATCGGTGCAACAGATCGGTGGGACACGATTGGTGTGTCACTGATCGGTGTGTGACTGATTAGTGTGACATGATCAGTGGGACATGATCGGTGTGATAGGATCAGTGTGACATGACCGGTGCGACACGATTGGTGTGACACGACTGGTGTGACACGATCTGTGTGACCTGATCGGCGATTCACCGATTGGTGCAACAGATCGGTGTGACGGATCGGTGTGAGACTAATCAGTGTGACCCATCGGTGTGAAACCCATCGGTGTGACACGATCGGTGTGTCACCGATCGGTGCGACTGATCGGTGTGACACGATCGGTCTGACATGATCGGTGCGACAGGAACGGCCTGTCACTGATCGGTGCGACCGATTGATGGGACACGATCGGTGTGTCACCGATCAGTGCGACCGATCGGTGTGAAACGATTGGTGTGTCGTAGATCAGTGCGACACGATCGGTGTGTCACTGATCGGTGTGATATCATCAGTGTTACACAGCCTTGTCGAGTTTTTCTTCGACAGTTTTTCCGGTAACGCTAATTTTAAACATTTTTAACCTTTTGGAAGTGGTTCAAGGCCGTTTTAGCCCCATAATCAATGTTTAAATTCCTATGAGTGGGGAAACCATCAACGGACCCAGCTGTGTGTCCATGTAACGTTCCCCTCTATTTATATAAAATCCTTTAAAGTCATATCTTTTACCACCAATTCCTGATAAGAGTTATTAAATAATAATAAATATCGCCGTGTGTAACCAACCATCGGCGTGGTGAAACCACGATCCTCCTTTAATATGACCGAAGATCTTGATATCCAGTAATGCATGGGCTCATATTTATATCGCACTAGCTTTACTCCTTTTCTTCTTCTTGGCCAGATTTTCTCTTCCCTTGGAGCGTTTTGAGTTCCCTTCCCGAGGCAAGTGGTGCATATGTGCTAGAGCCCTTACTTCTCATCCTTAGAGTCCCAGACGCTCCTCCCCAGCAAGTTGTGCATCCCCTATACTTGGCGTGTTGAGAGATACATCGATATTTGATCATCCACGTATGGTTTTTCCTTCATCTCTCTTACTGTGTATCATGTGGGGTTGGTATGCTATTGTTTCTTTGGGGATGGAGGAAACCAATCTTTAAATAAAGATAATAAATGGACTTTTAAAGAAAGGAGGGGTGTGCGATCAGTGTTTCTGTTGTGTTTTTTATTCTTAATTATATATTGTGAATTGTACGGGCTCATGCCCACTGAAAATCATGGCCATTGGTGGGTTTTCCTTGTGCACTAATGAACTTCTTTGCTTCCAGATATTTACACGATTAAATGACTGTAACATGGAAACTGGTTAATCACCTAAACTCGGTCAGTTAAATGGATGCCCAGTGAGCATCAATGCTTGTGTGGTCTCCACGGTTAACCAACAGAAATAAGAACTTAATGAATGATGTGCTTGAATCTGGAATTTTCCCTACTCTAGTTTGGTAGTAGGTGTGTTGTTCTGCTAGATGTTTATGGGGTGATGTGGATGGAGATGGGATCCTCTGTTGTGGTATGGTTGTTTGTTGTGAATCTGAATCTGTGTCGGGTTGTATCTCTATGCTTGTTCAGGTTCGAGTACTTTGAGAGATCTCACAGATCCCTTTGTTGTTGTGACGTCACAAGAGAACTGGGTGTGAATGCTTAAATTACTGCTTGGTTGTTTCTCTTTATCTAGCTTGTGGTTATGCATGTTAGTTGACCAGTAGTGCAGAATTTAATTAAATGGAATCACTTGAACATGAAAACAAGAATGGGATAAATGGGTATTTTTTTTCAGTATGAGTAGTGACACGGTTGTGGGTTAGGTGCTTCTTGTGAATGAATAGTAACGAGGGTGTTTGTGCTCGGGTTTGTTTTGGAACCCCTAGGATGGGATGAGTGGTTTTTACCAACACATATAATTGTAGTTCTTATGTTTCTTATTCATGCCCCACCAAAGTTGATAACTTAGTGCCGAACAACCCCATTTTTTGGGGGAGGGTGTTTTTCCCAACACTCCTATGAGTGGATGGTTGTTAGCTCCATTTCTGCTCCCTTTCCCAAACAACCCAAGACTCTTCAGGCAGGATGTAACTGCCTAAGGTCCATTATATTGGAAGATTCTTCGAGCATGGTAGTTATGGTGGTTTCCCAGGTTTGTGCGGGTAGGTTGTTTCCCAAGAGTCTTCGGGATGAGGCCCAAGAGTCCTCGGGCATGGCAGTAGGTGTTCTGACCCATGTGTTTGCGGGCGTGGTTACGTGTGGTTGTTGTGGCCCAGGTGTTTGCGGGTGGGATGTGTGGTAGTGATGGCCCAGTTGTGTGTGGGTGGGGTGTGGAAGTGGGACTGTAGTGATAAGGGCGTGAGAGGTTCGATGAATGGGATTTTTTCAATAACCAGTGGGAAAGTGGCACGGGGTACCCAAATATCGATGTGCTATTACTATACATTACTTGACTTGCGCTATTTTGGGAGTATGCCTTGGTGATTCTTGGGTGGATAGTTTCTTTGTTAGGTGATTTCGTTATTTATTTTCTCACAGGGCATTAGAATACCTCCCCACTTGTGCACGTGAGTATTTGGTTTTCCCTACTGAGTATACTTATTTGCTCACCCTACATATATAGAACTTTTTTCAGGTTTTGAGGAGGACTTCAGGGATCGTGCTGGATCGTACTAGTTTGAAAGTAGGTAGAGTTGTTTTTTCTATTTTTATTCTCTTTTGTACTTTCATTTTGGGGTTTTCTTGTACCTTGTAACATTTAATTTTTGAACATGCATATGGGAATTGTTTGTTTTGGCTTTACTTGTACTTCCACTTTTGGTGTGTTAGGGATTTACTATCTTATCTCCTGATCCTATTAAATAAAAAGGGTAATACCTACAATATTGTGTGTGATTCTCTAACCTTGGTGCTAGTGGCCACTCTGAGACCTATTGAAGGTGGCTCTCGAGGGGTCACTATCTCTCCTTCAACTTGAAGAAGGAAGGGTCTGGCAACGTGTTATCAATTCTCTCATATTTGTGAAGGCGGATTGTGATAGAATGGTATCAGAGTCAGGTTGAGAGATAGGATGGATTATGAGGTTGGGAATAGTGAGGATTGCTTGGGATGGTATGGAAACTATGTTGGGTGATCTTGGTGCATGAAATAGGCCTGGAAAGACCGGCTAGGGAATGGAATTTTAGGGCCCCCTGTGATCCAATGCAAGGACTCTAGGCCTACCGAACGACCAAGTAAGGCTACATCGATATTAGGGTAGAGACCCTAGGGAAGGTACATACATCATAATGACTTGTGTTCATGTGTTTCATGGGTATTTTGGGGATTTAAAATGAATAATAAGTCTAAAAAAAATTCAAAGAAATCCTCTACATTACTCGGCTTAGGCATTCCTTGTTTACCTTACAGCTATGGAACCCGGACGGCGACCATGAGTAGTTCGGGCTATCAAGGCCCAAAAGGATGACTTGGATGATCGAAAGAGGGATGATCGAGAGGAGGAGGATGATCAGTGGCAGAAGACGCTTCGTTCCTTTTAGCGGCAGGCCCTTGGGAAGTACGAGGGTAGCATCTCAGACATGGAGACAGAGAGCTGGCTAGAGGAACTGGTTATAGCTTTTAGCTTGATCCGAGCTCCGACGGAATACTGGGTTCCTTTGGCTGTAATCCAGATGCGGGGAGCTGTACATCAGTGGTGGATGCTTTATCTTGGGGATAAGATGGAGGCTTAGGTTACGTGGGCTGATTTCGAGAAGGAGTTCCAGGCGGAATTCCTCTCTTCCATGATGAAGGCTGTGAAGAGGCAGGAGCTACTCTCCCTCCAATAGGGGATCATGTTAGTGAGAGAGTTGGGGATCAAGTTCAAAGTTCTCCCCCACTTTGCACCAGACGTCTTTCCAGATGAGGAGTCTCAGGCAAGACATTTGGAAGAGGCCCTTTGGCCATCTCTTCAGTATTATATTACTCCTTTCACCTTGCCAACATACTTGTAGGTCTAGAAGAAGGATGATGTGGTGAAGAGGATGCACACGCTGGGAGGTGTATCGTGAGAGGGAATCCAGTTGGGAACTTTGAAAGGGAAGGCCGTCAGCAGCATGCCTCCACCACCAAGGCCCTCTAGGTTTCGACCTGTAGAAAGAAGGCATCGGCAGTACCAGTTCTGATCTCCTGGTCCTCTCTCTTTCCTTTCGGGCTTAGGACCGAGATTCTTCATCTGTGGAAGTAATGAGCACCTTCCGAATCAGTGACTGGACAGAGTGAAGTATAGTGGGGGTGGGCAGTTTCAATGCCCACCTCACTAGAAGAAGTTTCCATCTAGGCCCTTTCATCAGTATCCGCAGTAGGGGAAGCAAGCTCCCGCCCCTCCAAGAGGAGATGTGGCGGGAGGAGGCCGACCCCAATGTGCCCCTCAAGTACCTCGACCAGGACATGGTTGGGGAGGTGGCCGATAGCCGAGAGGCAGAGGAGCTAGGCATGTGTAGTTTCACACCACACAGGCAGCAGTTCCAGCAGGTCCAGAAGTCTTTTGAGGTATGATCAACATATTTTGTACTCTTGATTATGCCTTGTTCGATACAGGAGCTTTGCACTCCTTGGTTACACCCAGTCTGTCCCATGCTCAGGCTTTAGATGCTGAGAGACTTCCAATGCCCATGGTGCTGAGCACGCCAGTCAGAGGTCAGATCGGCTTTTTTTATGTTTTCCAAGGGTGTAGACTGATGATAGGGCCACATCAGTCTGTCATGGATCTTCTACTATTGAAGATACAACCATACGATATCATCCTAAGCATTGAATGGCTATTCTATGTATGTGTCGTCATTGACTGCTTCCGAGGAAGGATCGTGTTTTCAGATTTGGGCAGCCGACATGTAACTTTCATCAGTAAGAGGGGTTTCCAGAAAACCAGCAGGCGAGAGGAGCCCCTCTTTTCCATGTTTGCTGAACTATCAGTGGAGTCGGTGGATGCAGAAATGGTAGAAGTCCCAGGGTTCGTCAGGGAATTTATGGACATCTACCCTGAAGAAGTGGAGACTCTACCCCCTTGAAGTGATGTTGAGTTTGGGATAGATTTTCAACTTGGTGCCTGTCTGATTTCAATGGCTCCCTACCGGATGGTGCCTTCTGAGTTGTGGTATTTGAGGATTCAGATTGATGATCAGATAAAGAAGGTTTTTGTTAGACCAAGTGCATCACCATGGGCTGCTCCTATCTTGTTTTTAAGCAAGGAAGATGGTGGTCTGAGGCTATGCATAGACTATATGAGACTAAATCAGGTGATGGTTAATAATCGCTACCCTCTCCCAATGTTATACGATCTCTTTGACCAACTGAGGGGATCAGGTTGGTTCTCTAAGATCGATATGCGTACTGGATATCACTAGTTGAGGATGAAAGAGGACGACATCTCAAAGACTGCCTTCCGGTGTTGGTATGGACACATTGAGTTTGTAGTCATGTTATTCAGTGTTACGAATGCACTATCTGTGTTTATGGGACTCATGAACTCCATCTTCCAGGAATATCTAGATCGGTTCATAGTCATGTTTATTGACGAAATCCTGATCTACTCAAGGTCATAGGAGGATCATGTTGAGCACCTGAGAATGGTTTTAGAGGCCCTCCGACAACACAAAATCTATGGTAAATTGTCTAAGTGCAAGTTCTGGTAGCGAGAAGTGCACTTACTTGGTCACGTGGTGTCTGAGTAGGGAATAGTGGTGGACCCATCAAAGGTCAAGAAGGTTGCTTCTTGGGAAGAACCTATGAGCATGATAAAAGTTCATAGTTTTCTTGGTCTGGAAGGTTACTACCGGAGGTTCGTTCCTAACTACTCTCGAGTTGCAGCACCATTGACAACCTTGACCAAGAAGGAGTAGTCATTTATGTAGAGTGGGTAGTGCAAGGCATCCTTTAGCTATCTGAAGGGGAATTGGGTTAGTTCCCTAGTGTTGAGGTTTCCAAAAGAAGGGGTAGCATATGAGGTGTTCTGTAATGCTTCAGGAGAAGTCCTCTGGTGTGTGTTGATTCAAATAAAAGGGGTAATCTCTTGTGGGTCTAGACCGTTACGTCCCCATGAGCGTAACAATGCCACCCATGATCTGGAGCTTGCGGTGGTCGTGTTCGCCCTATGTTTGTGGTGGCATTACCTCATTGGGGAGTGCTTCGTTGTCTTCACAGATCACAAAAGCTTGAAGTATATCTTCTCCTAGTGAGACCTAAACTTTTGGTAGCAAAGGAGGATGAAGTTCTTTCAAGACTAAAACTTCGAGATTTCCTAAACCTTAGTAAAAGGGAATGTGGTGGCTAATACCTTGATCTGGAAGTCGTAGAAGGATGTAGTTCGAGAGTCATCAGATGCTTGGAAGGCGATGGAGGAGTTGGCTGCCCTTCACCTGGATGTAAGGGAGGATGGTGGTAGAGGTTGTTTGTTTCAGCTGACACTGTAATCCTCTCTCATACGGAAGGTGGAGGAGTCTCGGTGGGGAGACATAGAGAGTGAAGTAATGTATGACTGGGTTAACCATGTCGATGCTTCAGAAGGGTGGATGGGGGATGATCAGAATCAGATAATTTTATGAGGGAAGTTGTTTGTTCCAGAGAATATGCGTGAGTGGTTTCTTGGTGAGTTCCACAAATCACCACTAGAGGTGCACCCGGAAGTTTCTTAGATGTAACAGGTTATGAGGAGTCAGTTTTGGTGGCTCGGGGTAAAACAGGCGGTGGAATAGATCGTGTCCAGGTGCCTATTGTGTCAGCTGGTGAAGGCTGAACACCATGTTCCAAGCAGTCTGTTACAGATTTTAGATGTCCCCGAGTGGAATTGGGATGACATCTCGATGGATTTGATCATAGGAAAACCCAATTTTCAAGGAGGGTGTGATGTTATCTGGGTAGTTGTGGACCGGTTGCGAAATCGGATCACTTTCTGGCGATCAAGGAGTTGGGTGCAGTGGATTCCTTAGCACAGAGATACGTGGATGAGGTGGTGCAGTTCAATGGAGTTTCGAGGTCCATAGTCTCAGATAGGGATGTACGGTTTACCTCATGAGTCTATAGAGGATTCAGCATGCATTGGCACCCAACTACATCTTAACACTGCTTTCCACCCCTAGATAGATGGACAGACAGAGCGCACCATCCAGACAATGGAGGATATGCTACAGGCATGTATTCTGAACTCTGTGGGATCATGGGTGCGACACTTGCCTTTGGTAGTGTTTGCCAACAATAATATATATCACTCTACCATTGGCACGAATCCGTTTGAAGCTTTGTACAGAAGGCCATGTCGCTCACCCATGTGTTGGACCGTGGTTGGGGAAGTAGGTGTTATTGGCCCGGAAGTGGTGCAGAGCACGACAGAGAAGGTTCAGCTTATACATGAGAGGTTATAGGTGGCCCGAGACCGAAAAAAGTCATACGTCGAAAATAAGGGGAGACACTTGGACTTCAAGGTTGGGGACCACGTATTCCTGAAGGTCTCTCCTCATCATGGGCAAAAGAGGTTCGCTAGGGGGAGTAAGATTTCTTCTAGGTTCATCGGACCGTTCGATGTACTGCGGCGGGTCGACGAAGTCGCTTATCAGCTAGCGCTACCACCGCCGCTACTGAGAATGCATGTAGTTTTCCATGTGTCACAACTCTGATGGTATCTACATGAAGATTCACACATCCTCGACTGGGGAAAGCTGGATATGAAGGCCTAAGTGACGTTTGTGGAAATACCTGTGAGAATCGAGGATTGGGAGGAGAAGGTGCTCTGTGGACAGAAAATTCCTTTGGTTCGTGTGTTATGGAGTCATGGTGGGCTCAAGGAGAGTACCTGGGAATGGGAGGCACAGATGCAAACCCAATAACCAAAGCTTTTTTGAGTTATTTTCTGTTTCATTTTGTACTTATTTGTGATGCAATTCTGACCTTGTTAGTTTATGAGATGTTTTGTTTCCCTAACATGTGAATGTTATGAAAAGTCCTGATATTTGGGGAAGGGAGTACTTGATCCATAATCAAGACGCATTAAGGTGGATGCGATTAAACCTGTGCGGGTGAGACAGTGCCACCCAAAGAGGATTGTATCATGACATGAAGGAAGGAACTCTCGAAACTGTGTGTTGGGACAATATGGACATTGAGTTCAGCGTGGCTGTTTGGGGTGGTTTTTCCCTGAGAGGTATCATTTGAGGGGAGGGGGAGGTTTCAGACCCCTCTATTCTCTTCAGGTCTAGCTTTGATTCTCGAGGATGAGAATAGTTCTAGATGTATATAATGTAATGGACTAGACCCTCATGGTCCATCAATTTTCCAACATCCGAATCATATGGGTGGCGTCTCAGTGGTAGGAAGTCATTTTGGTGTCTCACCGATCGATGTGACACGATTGGTATGACACAATCAGTGTGACACAATCGGCATTTTACCGATCGGTGTGACACAATCAGTGTGTCACCGATCGGTGTAACCAATCGGTGGGACACGGTTGGTGTGTGACTAATCGGTGTGACACGATTGGTGTGACACGATCTTCATGTCACCGATCGGTGTGCGACTGATCGGTGTGACACGATCGGTGTGTCACCAATCGGTGTGACCGATCGGTGGGACACGATCGGTGGGTCACTGATCGGTGCGACCGATCGGTTGAGCAATAGATCGGTGTGACATGATCGATGTGACACAATCAGTGTTTCACTGATTGGTGTGACTGATCGGTGTGTGACTGATCGTTGTGACATGATTGGTGTGTCACCGATCGTTGCGACCGATTAGTGTGACAGGATCGGTGTGGCACAGATCGGTTCGACTGATCGGTGTGCGACCGATCGGTCAGACACGATTGGTGGGTCAACGATCAGTGCAACACGATCAGTGCGTCATGGATCAGTGAGACATGATCGGTGTGGCACCGATCAGTGCGCTCGATCGCTGTCGCACCGATCAGTGGGACACAGTCGTTGTGTCGCCGATTGGTGCACCACAATCGGTGTGTCACCGATCGGTGCGACATGATCAGTGTCACATAGCATTGTCGAGTTTTTCTTCTACAGTTTTTTTTTGTAATGCTACTTTTAATCCTTTTAAACCTTTTGGAACTGGTTTAAGGCCGTTTTTGGCCCCATAATCATTGTTTAAATACCTAAGTGTGGGGTGACCCTCAAAGGACCCAACTGTGTGTCCGGGTAACGTTCCCCTCTGTTTATATAAAATCCTTTAAAGTCACAGTTGTTACCACCAATTCCTAATAAGAGTAATTAAATAACAATAAATCCCTTCGTCTGTAATCACCCAACTGCGTGGTGAAACCATGATCCACATTTAAAACCGCCGAAGATCTTGATATCCAGTAATTCCTGGGATCATCTTTATATCTCACTAGCATTCCTCCTTTTCTTCTTCTTGGCCGGGTTCACTCTTCCCTTCGAGTGTTTGGAGTTCCCTTCATGAGTAAAGTGGTTTGGTTTTGCTGGAGCCCTTACTACTCATCCTTGGAGTCCCAGACGCTCCTCCCCTGCAAGTTTCACATCCCCTATTCTTGGTGTGTCGAGAGAAACATTGATCTTTGATCATCCATGTAGGGTTTTTCCTTCGTCTCTCTTACTGTGTATCATGCGGGGTCAGTGTTCTATTGTGTCTATAGGGATGGATGAAACCAAACTTTAAATGAACATAATAAATGGAATTTTAAAAAATGAGGGGGGCTGCGTTCTGTGTTTCTGTTATATTTTTTATTCTTAATTATGTGTCATGAATTGTACTGGCTCATGACCACTAAAAATCATTGATGTTGGTGGTTTTTCCTTGTACACTCATGAACCTATGTGCTTTTGGATATTTATATGATTAAATGAATGTAACATGGAAACGGGTTAATATCATAAACTCGGTTGGTTAAATGGATACTCATTCAACATAAATCCTTGTATGGTCCCCCCGGTTAACCAGTAGAAATAAGAACCTAATGAATGATGTGCTTGAATATGGAAGTTTCACAACTCTATTTTTGGTAGTAATTGTGTTTTTCTGCTAGATGATTATGGGCTGATGGGGATGGGGATGTGATCCTCTGTTGTGGTATGGTTATTGGTTGGGAATCTGATGTCGTGTGGGGTTGTATCTCGAGGCTTGGTTTGGTTCCGGTACTTTGAGGGATCTCACTGATCCCTTTGTTGTTATGAATTCACAAGGGAACCGAGTGTGAATGCTTAAATTGCTGTTTGGATATTTCTCTTTCTCTAGCTTGTGGTTATGCATGTTAGTTGCCCAATAGTGCAAAATTTACTAAAATGGAATCACCTGAACATGAAAACAAGAATAGGCTCAATGGGGAATTGTTTTTCGGTATGAGTTGTGACATGGTTGTGGGTTCCGTGCTTCTTGTGAATGAATAGTAACGAGGGTGTTTATGCTCGGGTTCGTTTTGGAACCCCTAGGTTGGGATGAGTACTTGTTAACTATACAAATAATTGTAATTCTTATATTTCTTATTTTTACCCCACCTAAGTTGAGCAATTAGTGCTGAACACCCCCATTTCACGGGGGAGGGTGTTTTCCCAACACTCCTATGAGTGGCTGGTTATTATCTCTTTTTCTGATCCCTTTCCCAAATAGACCAAGACTCTTCGGGTAGGCTATAATGGCCTGAGGTCCATTATAGCCCAAGATTCTTCAGGAAGGGTAGTTTTTGTGGTTACCCAGGTGTGTGCAGTCAAGTTGTTTCCCAAGAGTCAGCAGGATGAGGCCCAAGAGTCCTCGGGCGTGGCGTTAGTTGTTCAGGCCCAGATGTTTGTGGGTGTGGTTACGTGTGGTTGTTGTGGCCTAGGTGTTTGCGGGCGGGATGTGTGGTAGTGATGGCCCAGGTTTTGGTGGGTGGGGTGTGGCAGTGCGACTGCAGTGAGAATGGAGGGAGAGGTTCGATGTATAGGATGTTTTCAATAATCAGTGGGAAAGTGGTGCGGGGTACCAAAATATCGATGTGGTATTAATATACATTAATTGACATGCACTATTTGGGGAATGTCCCTTGGTGAGGCTTGGGTGGATAGTTTCCTTGTTAAGAGCTTTGGTTATCTCTTTTCTCATAGGGCATTAGAATGCCTCTCCACTTGTGCATGAGAGTCTTTGGTTTTCCATACTGAGTATACTTGTATGCTCACCCTACGTATATAAAATTGTTTTCAGGTTTCCAGGAGGACTTTAGGGATCGTGCATGATCGTACTAGTTGGGATGTTGGGAAATTTGTTGTTGCTGTTTTTATTCTCTTTGGTACTTTCAATTCGTGGTTTTCTTGTACCTTGTAGCATTTCTATTTAGAACATGCATATGGGAATGGTTTGTTTTAGATTTACCTGTACTTCCACTTTTGGTGTTGTTGGGATTTATTATCTTATCTCATGATCTAATTAAATAAAAAGGGCAATGCCTTCCATCTTGTGTGTGATTCTATACCATTGGTGCTAGTCGCCACTCCGAGACCTATTGAAGGCTAGTATATGGGGTCATTATCTCTCCTTAAACTTGAAAAAGTAAGGGTCTGGGAACCTACTATCACTTCTCTCATCTTGGTGAAGGCGGGTCATGACATCCATCTTTTTCTCCCTCAATTAAAAATAAGATAATCCTGGATGCTGAAAAATATAGAGAGATGTGGGATCATTTTAGAAAAAGCAAACTCATGCATGAAACATACTACTGAAGAGAAAATGAACCACTCTCGATCCCTGAAGGATGAACTACTACAGATCAGTTCCGAAAATATCGTTGTAGTACTAACTAGAAGAACATAAGATACAAAGATAAAATCATCAAATTGGAAACCAGGGAACCAGAATTGCAATACTATGTTTTTCAAAAGAGGACTCAACACTTGAATCTTCTTCATCCAACAAGTCTAGTGCTGCAGAGAATAACACTCAGAGCACTTATAACTCTTTATAATCATTTTTTCTCTATTGTGTACTATTTTTAGCTTTTGAGTAGCGTATCTGTGTCTGAATTAAAAACACACATTATATCTTGAAGTATACAAGATATTCTTCCTCCCACATCCTCTTATATATGTTTACTCCCATGTATAAGTGTGGAAGAGGTCCTTATGTGACATAGTAGTTTATACCCTCGTAGAATAGTGGAAGAGGTCGTGTGACCTGGACTATCCTATGTACTGTTGTTTTACCCCGACCCAGGGTGTGGATCAATATCATAAAAATATAGACTATGTGGTTACAGGTGATCACCAAGTGGAGTGGATTAAGTCTCAACTAGAGACTAAACGAATTGTTTTATCTACTGTGTATTTTAATTTAGTTTTTCTCTATTTTACTTTATATTTCGGAAAACTAAACTTTACCTTGATAGTTAGTCATGGATAGAATATATAACTATTTTCCCTATTAGAGTTGCTTCAAAAGATGTATCAATAATTCAAAATGATATTAATGAGAATTAATCATTCTTAGGAAAAGTTATTTTAATAGTAAAACTATTATAACAATTTTACCTTGATTAACTATCATGTATTCATTTTTATTGGGGAATCTTTTTATGTGAACTTTTTAATAGAAATTTTGATATATACCCAATTCACCATCTCTTGAGTACTCTAATATGACCCAAACTCTTGATGATTTCTAGAAAAAAAAAGAGCTATGAAATGATACTGATTTTTTTATTTCATCATGGGTTGATGATTTGAAACTATTATAGGGGAATTATGTTAATGATTTCCATGCATTCAAGAATTAGTATTTTATTTATCGTTTATGGAAAATATTTTATATAAATGAATTTATAGTATATGGAAAAATATTTAGATATAGTGTTAAGGGACACCAAGATAGTTCAATTTGTGAATAATAGACCTTTTATTATTTACCATATAATGGAAGAAATATAGTGTTCATGGGAATTCGAATATTTTTAAAAATTGATCAGCCTTGTCATAGATTGAGAAAAAAAATTTAACATGCTAGAGGAATAAAATATTTCACCATGAACACTTTTCATTGAAGAATATTATGATAGGGTTAAAAATATTAATTTTAAATTTATAAAGAAATGTTGTTATGGTCTTAAAAAACATCTGGAAGAAACATTCAATCTTTTTCGAACAACATTGTTGAATATTTTTGAAGATAAAACATAAGGTTGATGTTATGAATGTTGCGAAAAACATATATAACCATTCAATTGAATAATTAATAGACATAAAAGGAATGAAAAAAAATGTATTTTATTCCATTCTAGTCTTGATATAAATAAGAGTACATTTAGAGTTATCCCCCACTATGAAATAATGTAGAACATATTTACCATTGGCTTGTCACACATTAATAATGGTTGAGAAGATTAATTTCAATGTGTGTCTTCATGGTATTAAATGACCCAATGTTTATTCATTAAATATGTTGATTTTTGTATCATTGGTTGATTTTAAATTAATAGTTATGAAATATCGTGAATTTAATTTATTGATGCAACAACTTCTACCATTCACACTGAGTGGTATATTGCTAAAAACTATCTGAAAGAATATCATTTGGTTATGTAATTTTTTGAATTCCATTTGTTGAAAAGGAGTTGATCCAAATTTTTTATATGTGTTAGAGAATAAAGCTTATCTTATACTTTTCAACTAGAAATGTTTTCCCACCTTTATTTTTTGATATAATGGTTCATCTCGTGATTCATTTGGTGTGTGATATAAGAATATATTGTCCTTTTTTATTTATGATGGATGTATCCTTTGGAAATATATATGATATTTAAGGATGGATAATTTAAAAATGCTTATCGACTAGAGGCCTATATTATTAAAACATTATATCAGAAGAGGGGATTGAGTTATGTGATTATTATTTATATGAAATGGAGAAAATTGGGGTCCTTATATCTCAACATATGATACTTGATAGTTAGGGTAGAGAGATTCAAGTATTAAAGGTAAATTTCAGTCCACGTGATGATGTGATACATGAACATTTATACATTTTGAAAACAATATATAAGGTTAAATAATATATATAATCATATATTGAATAATTAAAGTGAGAATATCTTAAAAGAAATAAAATTTGGATAATTATTAAGCATAACAAGACATTTGTTTCATGGTTTAATTATAATGTCATCATAGATATATATGCATGAAAAATATTGCAATGGTCGAGAGGGGGAACATTTCTTAATTTAATCAAAGGGTCTAGTTTTATTTTTAATTAACACATTTTACACAAAAAATATGGATGAGAAGAGTACTATTCGAAATAGTGGTGTAATGGTCATTGCTGAATAACTAATTTTTTTAGTATAAAAGATAAAAACCCAATTTTTGAATAAATGACATGTTTTGGAGTTCTTGAAGACATATGATAAATTCATTATATGACATTTCTATTCACTATGATTAAGTGAAATTGCGTTTCAAGTAATAGTGGTGTGAAACTATATTAATATGGTATTAAACAGGTTGATTAGAAAAAAAATTAATAGCAATGATGAAAATTTATCATGGACACACATGAAAAGAATGTAATTTATGACGTTGATCCATCTAATGATTAGTAGTTCATCATTTTTCAAGGGAAAAGAATGTATTAGGATAATGAGGATGATAACGATGTTATTAATTTATATGAGGCTTCTTCTTCTATTACAAGATATCTAGATAACAATGACTATAAAGTAGATATAGTACATGCTATATGAAATGATCATGTTGAAGGGATATTGGAAAAAACCTAATTACTATCCTAATTAATATGGTAATTAACTACATTATATTTATTTTCGAAATTTACATGTGCAATAACAGAAATTTTTTAATAAATATTGGATATTTAATTCTATACATTTTATTATTTATAATATTTCAGTGTTAAATTTTAATATTCTATAGATATGATTAAACATTATGTCATTGCAATACCTGATGCAAATTATTATATTTTGGTTAAATTTATTCTAATGAAAAAAAGGTTCCAAAAAATAAAAATAAAATTTATAAATGTTTCTATCATTCAATAATAAATGATTATATTTAATAGTTTACCTTATATATTAATTTTATTAAAAGTAATGTCATTTTTTCGTAACTTACACGTGTGTACCACATTTATATTTACATATTTTGGTTTTCCTATTTATTATTATTTACTTTTATAATATTATATAGGTACAAAGTAATTTCATTACATTTTCCTAATTCCATGATGGATACAAATATAGAGATAGAGGAACATATAGTGAGGTATTTGCCTTTTTTAATATTATTAAATATCTAATAATATAAATATTTTTTGACAAAAACATTTCATTTACAAAAAATATATTATATGAATACTAAGAGAGTTTTGTGGTGGATTCTTTTGCTTTATCTATTATGAAATCCAGTTCTTGAATTTGTAAACATAACATTGCCCGTTTACCAAAACTATCACTTACATAGAGAGATTAGCGATTGTATGTTAGTTTTAATGAAAATAATAATGCTTATGGCCCAAATGAAACATAGATTATCAGTTATATCTCTATGTAGAGTCATTTAAGGACAATTATTTTATATATTGATTGGAATTCCATCAACAAGATGTTGATAAATAAGCATTGTGAGGTCGTAATGGTAAAATATTTCAAGTGATTTATTTTATCTCATTTTTTAAATGATATATTTAAAATGACTAATATAAATTTTTTTCAATTACAAATGACACTCAACTATGAAGAAATAAAGTAAATTATCAAAAGATGTAATTATTTAGCTATAGTTCAATGGAGAGATTTCAAAACAATGTTGAAAAAAAATTCAATGAAACAAAATGGAATCCCTTGACTCAAGTATGAGTTTTTAGATGAAGATACATTGATGCAATTTTTTTAAAGACGAAATAATGAATCCTTTCTTGTATGAAAATTATATTATGTTGTAAAATTTATTATATATGTACTAAATCACATATTATTTTTTATTTTATATAATAGGCCTCCAGTAATTCCCAACTTGATACCCATTTTTAGAATGTATACCCTCAAACATTATCATGAGGAGGGTATCATTTATTTAAGGAAAAATGATTAAGGAAAAGTTTTAATCATTATAAGCATAGTCTACTAGTTGTTTTGAGTAGGTAATGTTCGGTTATCCACATCTCCCCACCAATTATAAGAATGGAAAATAGAGAATAGAAAAAAAAAATCAAATGTATCCTATTGAGAAAGATGAGGAAGTAGAAAAAATAATAAGTAAATATTTTTTTTATTTACCATGAATTTTTATATTTTATAAATTAACGATACTAATATACCATTTTCCATTTTTATTTCAAGATGAACATCAGGAGTAGTCTTCACATGGAACTTTTACCCCTAAGGATATGATGTATATCATATCCACTACATTAGGAAATCAAAAATACCTAGGGCTCATAAAGGGATATGATTTTGGTGTTATCATTCAGAATGTTTTTTCGTCAGAAAAATAAGTAATCAAGATATCCAAAAATTTAATCCTTAAAATATGATTTTAAAGATATGAAAGCGTCCACATGTTATCAAATTTAATAAACTATACCTGATGTGTTAAAACAGTTGATGAGACAACCATTGTCTATACTTCCTTCCAAGAATGTCAGGCATCTTTTGTTGGTTGTGCAACTTCTATTTCCCTCCCATCCTTCCCAACCTG
The DNA here is from genome assembly GCA_963277665.1 of Viscum album. Lineage (NCBI taxonomy): Eukaryota > Viridiplantae > Streptophyta > Magnoliopsida > Santalales > Viscaceae > Viscum > Viscum album. The sequence goes on along the minus strand of OY728158.1, from coordinate 1,856,533,568 downwards.
CCTACACAGATCCTCCACTTCCTCACTGAGAACCAACCCTATAATGTTAGTTTTATGCTCAAGATCCTCATGTACATATTGTAGCATTCAATGTCATGCATTTTTTGGGGGATTATGCACAGCACCATCCTATGTAGATGGGTCTATTTAGAGTATAAATACATTATATTATTAATCCTACTGGTTAAAAAACATTTCATATTGATGAGGTTAATAGAGTTGGGGATTGTATGGGAAATTTTTTTACTTTTTCCATCTAATCTGATTTCTTATCTTTACCAGAAGGTATTAATTATTTTATTAGTAGTTAAATATGATTGAATGTTTCTTGTAATTGTTTCTAATATTTAACATATATAAGATTATCTACAATCAACTGTAATGGCACAAAGTAGAGAAATGGTTTAAGAATAAACCATTGTAGATACTTTTGATATTTTGGATAGAATATAAAGATTATTTCAATATTCTTCTTACTTTGATAATATATATGTGTTTTGGATGACGTATGATATATGGGGAAGAGAATATCAATTTAGAATATTTAGAAAATATATTATGGATCTAATTGATTATAAAGAGCTCAACATGCCTCTTTGCACTTGATTCACATATAAGTAAATTAAAGATTTAGTTTTTATTTCCTTAATTAAAGATTGTTTAAATTTAATAATAATTTAAATTTTTTAATTTGATATCTACACACGATTCATGTTAAAAATTATGACACATAATTTTATTTTTTATTGATCCAAAATTCAATTGAACGACAATGAAATATTTGAAAACTTTTTATAGGGATACATATATATGTGAGAGATTAATGGAGAGAGAGATTGGGTGTTGGTTTTTTCCATTTCATGATGGGTATGAACATATAAATAATTATGAACCAATTTTCATCATAGTTTCATTAATTATATTTTTTTAATTTTGGGTGGAATTGGATGATTGGTATATTTTTCTCGAGTTAAAGAACATTATATTGGGTTTTCTCTTTGTTAAGCGATGTTTGTAAAAACATTATGAACTTGTTAGATTAGTTTTTTTAACACCAAAATATTCCATGTTATGTTTATTTTAAACAAATTCAATAGCTTTTGTTATACTCCACAACAAGATAAGATTGCGCTACACACAACACTATTATAGCTTGTGCAACAGGAAACACCGAGTTCGAGCACACCATGGCCTATCAAACTAGCTGTTTAAAAAGTGGTTATGAATAGTATTAAACACATTTTTTATTATTTATATATAAAATATAATTTTAACATTCATCGTATGTGTTTCTTAGACATAATATAAGGAAAAATTCAATTTTCTAGATAAAAGATGTATTTTTCAAACAAATGTAGTTTTTTCCATTTAATGGAGAACCATTTTTAAATATAATATTTGACTATTTTATATATTAAATATGAAAAGATGAATTTCCTATTTTTAAGGGGGATATAAAAATTTTGTTTGGATAGATAATTTGTATTTTTCTGATAAAATCCATATTTTAATGAGTAATGAGAAATACTGCATTTTCATTCAAAACCGACTTTTCATCTAGTTTATAAATATCATTATATTGTCTATATAATTCGGTTTAAAGTGTTATTGAATTATTTTATTATCATCTAATCCAATTTTTTTCATTGTAAATAATTTCACATTGAAATAGGACATAAACACATGTCAATATTTCGATAGTTTTTACTTTTTAAAAACATGCTTTCTAGTTTTGACAATGGGAATTAATTTTAAATTTATATTGGAAAATTATGTGATTTTAATTTGAAAAAATGATTCCATATTTGGAATAATAATTAAAATTTGAAAAAAATATGTATGATATATTTTTGGGCATTATGAATATTAAATTCAGAAATTATTGTTATTTACCATGGTTAAATGATAAATCGGGTAAATAAAGGTAAACAAATAAGATTATAACATTATAAAACTTCTTGAACACATTTAATAATCCTATTTTATGATATATGGATGACCATTAGATTCCTTAGGTTGATTTTATGACCCCATAGTGCCACTTGGGAGTGATAATAACATTTTATGATGATTAATTTAAGGAAAATGGAAATATAACATAAACATGTATCTCCAAACTAAAAAAATATTATTTTGGTTTATATAAATGATATTTTAGAATATATATTGTCATTAGAAATAAAAAAACATTTCCTATATCACGATATTTTATTTATAATTTTTACACATTAAATAAATAATTTTATTTAGGAGACAATGATGATGTAGTGATTTACTTATTAACAAATGATTGAAATAAATGATATTATAATTAATAAGATAAAATATACTTTATAAATTTCATTCATACATGATTTTTTTGGATAAAATTTACATTTTAGGGGTGATTTAATACTTTTTTCGAAATAATCTTGTTGTTACAACTTTAACAAAAATCCATTACTATGTAGTGCCCAAATTTACATAAATGCAATTTAAAAAAATGATAATTTATTAAATGACATAACATTCTTAAAACAATAATATTAACTCAAATTATTTATATAGAGTTAGAAATGAAATTAATGATCCACTTGAGTTTCTCTTGTCCTATTATAGTAACTATATTAAACATATAGTATACAAGTACAAGAATACATGGTTAGAGTTAACTTATTTAAATAAGGGTTCAAGATAAAAGATAAGGTTACATATGTAATCTAAACTTGAATAAAACCTATTTGATAAAAGGATTTTAAAACATACCCATATTATACACTAATTAAATCACTTTTGAGATATTAAAAATTCGAAATTATGTTATAATATATTAATATTTCAATACATTCCAAAAATGTCCTTCACCTCTCCTACAAAAAGGACACTTCTCCTTCTCTTTTACTCAAACCTCCAATGTCCTTCTTCATGGAAAAAAACCTACCCAAAACTCCTAACAAAATCCATTAATTAATCCTATAGTCCAGATATAGGGGCTAAAAAAAACTTGAGGGGTATTTTGTTTGAAATCAAATGAAGACACCTTAAGAAGAGGAAATCGTATTATCCCTTCTTTAAAAGTTATTTTTTTCTTCTACTTCTTCTTCTTAAGATGTTACAAAACTAAAATAATAACTCCAAATTATAATATATTCTGAGATATTGATATTATTATGTGACAACATTATTCCTCCTTTTCCCATCATTTGAAAAACAATATCACCATGCATGCGTATGCACGACCTACCGTCTCCATGCCTTTATGTAAACTATTTTTCCTCTATTATTTATTTCGATGGGTATAATGATGAATATAAATGAATTAACTAATAAATATAACATGATATTATTTCTAAAAAATTAATATTCCATCCAATTAAATATCATTTATCCATTATGAAAATGATATTTTCGCTCGTGTGTACGTACGACTTACCATCTCCACGACATGATGAGACTCATATTCCACATTCACCATCCAATAATGATTATAAAAAATATATATTGTGAATATTTATGAATTATATGACATAATAATACTACTTTAAATATATATATATATATATATGTACATATATTTCATTCACTTACTTCATTTAATATGATAAGAAAACACAATCGGTGATCAAGCGTACATATGACCTACTGTCTCCACAAGTAGTGTATTCCATTTCATATATATATATATATATATATATATAGATTATGAATATATATGATATTTAAATCATATTATACATTCTTTAGGTATGTAACTCATGATCTAAGTAATATGATCTAGAATAACAAGTCAAAACACCTATGAGAAGATCATTATATATATATATAATGGATAATTTCACAATATCATTATTATTCGAGGTTATTAATGCATAAGTATCTACTAGAAGATCATTATTATACAAGTACATTTCACTATTTGTTTTCATTAAATGTTTTTGTTGTTATCTTATGGATGTTTGGAGTAATTTATAACAATTTTTTACATTTTATAAAATGTTTTGAAAGGAATATTTTGGTAGTTTTCCAAACGAGGTACGTTATGACCTTTTCAAAAAATTAGGGAAAGATGTTTTTTAACTTATACAACACAAGCAGATATTTTCGGCCATTATGTAATCTTACCATTTTTATGATTTCCTTATAATGTTACAATTTTATTTTAAAAATAAATGTTTTATTATAAAATTTCACTTATTTTAAATGATTTAAGGTAAAAATGGATATTTCCCTCAAAGAGTTTTAATAAATTATTTTCATCTCTCTAAAAATCCTTTATGGAATTTTATGCTTGTTTGAGGTTGATTTATTATGATACAATCATCCATATATTATTTGTGGTTTTTGTTTTTTTACTGTGGATATTCTATTTTTATACCATTTATGTTTTATGTTAAATGTATTATCATTTTGTATGCTATTTTTAAATATGTATGTTTATGTTATGTTTCATAATTTTCATATAAGGAATGCATTGGACTCATTCAGTGATGGGTGGGAACCGTTATAGCCTCTCGATCCATCGGTAGGTCTCATGAGACAATCTAGTGTATTAGAATAAGGCCTGGACATAATATTTGTGTATGGTCTTGGCATAAGGCCTTAACGTAGTGGTTATGATGTCTGGCATTATCCATTCTCTCATTATGAGATTATTTATTGATTATACATGTGATTATTCAAATAATAGAATTTCTATGTGAATGTTTAAATGTAATTTTTTTTATGCATTCCATATTATGAAGAATATAATGCTTTAAAATTATGGTTATTTAGTTTTCTACCTGTCCTTAAACATTTATTCTTATTTTTGATAGTATCCAATATATTATTTATACTTAACGAGAATTTGAGATCACTCATTTCTTATGTTTTATTTTCCTAGGATTCCAAGATGTGTTTAATGATTGATATTTAGGGTTACGCTAGGGTAATATTGGTGTTATAAAAGGATTATCTATGATGTGTTTTATGTTAGAAATTTAAATGTAATTTTAATGTATGTAATCTATTTTCCAAGAATTCTAAACTTATTGGCCCTTCGAGATTTGATTCTCTATAATCTTGATAAATTATTAAAATAAAGCACAAAATTCGGTCTTCTGGTGTTTGGGAATTAGGGTTGGTATCAACGGATGTTTTGAAACAACTATGGAAATAGATTTAGAAAACATAGATCTGGGATCGTAACCCTAAGATTTAATTGGACGATAATTATATAAGAACCCCCAAGAATTTTTCTAATGATAATGGATAACCTGGGATTAAACCTAATTTGTTATAGATTGAAAGTACCTTCCCTGGATTATGTGGTTTTCTTCAACAATACGTGTTTCTGACCCTGTTCTTTGGGATCTTCGTTATGGGAGGAAACCTGAAAGAATTGGATTAATATTGAGTTTGATAAAAAATCTTATGTTTTGAGATAACAATTGGGTATTTATTGGAGATAAATATATTATTATTATTCCAAATCAGTTATCATAATATATTATTAACAATTACATCTTTTATGACTTTCTTGACACATTTCATAAGCTGAAGATGCATATTTATAATTGTTAAAATTTTAAGAATCATAGATGAAAGGAGATACGACTTACTACATGTCAAGAGGAAGGTAAGAAGAACCATGAGGACTAAATCAAATAGAGGTGAAGATGTTATATCGGTGGGAAAAATGGTCATAGTGGAACTAATTAGTATGAAGTTCAATGTCACCTATCTGGAAATCAAGGGAATTACCCAACTTCATTTACAGATATAATAAGCTAATTCGAAACCAAGGAAGGACATATACCCTGAAAATCTATCAATTGTAAGGATTTATGTATTTATGTATTTGGATCCAAAAATTTGGAATAGTGAATTATAAAGAGTATTCAGTTTATTTTTTTAGCTAAAGATTTTCATGAATATGTTGGATGGTTATAATGGATCAGAAATTTTATTTAAGGGTATGATTATATTTGGAGAATATATGATTAAGGTAAAGATAACCCTTAATATGTTCATTATGTTATGATAATTTTGTTTGGATAAAGATATGTTGGGTTTAAATTAGTAAATTTCATGATGCTAGGTTCTTGAGAGGGTTATGATATCATAAATGAAGTATATAACTTTATGAGACTTAAGGAATAATCAACTATGTTTTGGAACAAGGAAACATGCATGTTTTTAATAAGGGTATCAGATGATTCAGGTTGTTACCATCACTCATGAGAATACACGATTAAGGTGTTCACATGTTTGGATTGTGACAACCTAGAACTACACTATGATATATGGGAGATAAATTCTAAGAAAATTTGTTTCACCACTTTTAAAAGTTGTATATTTTCAGTTTTTGGATGTATTGTATGGTTATCCATTTATGGATAGTATAATTTATACTTAGGTTGATGTTTTTCAGATTAATGTATTTTCATGCTATAGGGGGACATATTCATATGTGGTAACATGTGATAACGTTTTTTTGTTGAGATAAATGGATTGACCTATCATTCTATATATGGATCGCTTGATCTTCCAACACTTCACCATAGAAAATTCAACTTTATTTCGATGAATAAGAGATAATGTAGAAATCGTTCAATGCATAACCAATGATGATAATGTACTGAAATCAAGTAATATTTACTCTCATGTTCCTCAATGTTAGGGAAAGGATCTTGAAAACCAAAGAAATTTCCCTAGTACATTTTTTTATCAATCAAATGGCCCTTCAGTTCATCACATATTTATACCTTTATGGTTGTTAACCTTTTCTTAACCATGTTATCTATCTCTCTCCATTATGACATGATCGTTAGTTTTTTCTTCCATATCCATATTTTCATAAAAGAAATACTAGTATATCTTATCTTAGGTAACCATCTTACTTTTCTTTATATATTTTAATGTGGATGTTTTATCGACCAATTTTCCATTATGGGATTGCAAAAGAGGGATTTTGAAAAATCAAACCATAGTTACGTAACCCAAATTTGAAATATATAAGGATGCAATTTATTGAAGGGATAATGTAAAAACCCTAGATTACATGGAATATTTATCTTAAAAAAATTCAATAGATTTTTCTATATGGTACACCATGATAATCTTGTGCTACACACAACACCATCCTAGCTTGTGCTATACAGAACATCGAGTTTGGGAACACCACAACCTATCAAACTGGACATTTAAAAAAAAGTTATGAATATTATTAATAAAATTTAAAATTATATATATATACCATATAATATTAACATTAATAATATTTATTTATTATACATAATATAAGGACAAATCCAATTTTTCATATAGAAGATGCATTTTTCAAAAAATTCAGTTCTTCGCCCTTTTATTGGAGAACCAATTTAAATCCAATATTTGACACTTTTATATTTTTAATTTGAAAAAAATGAAATTATTATTTATAATTGGTGAATAAAAATTTATTTTGGAATATTGTTTTTTATTTGCCTAAGAAAATCCATATTTTAATGAATAGTGGTAAATATTGCATTTTAATTCAAAATTGAATTTTCATCTAATTTATCTATATAGACAGATTTTATGTTAGTTGGTTTTAAGGATTAATTGGATTATCTTTTTATCATTCAATCCAATTTTTTCATTGTATGTAATTTCACATTGAAATTAGACAAAACACATGTCAATATTTTGATAGTTTTTACTTCTTAAAACCCACGTTCTGCTTTTGGTAATGGGGATTAATTTTAAATTAATTTCTACTAATTATATTGTTTGAATTTGGAAAAATGGATTCCATATTTGGAATCATAAATCTCACATCTTTCATATAAGTTCATTTTATTTTTGGACATTATGAACAGTAACTTCAGTAATTATTTGTATTTACCATGGTTAAAAGGTAAATAAGGTAAATAAGGGTAAAAAATAATATTAAAACAATATAAAACAACCTTAACACATGTACTAATAATATTTCATGATATATAGCCGACCAAAACCATCCTTAGGTCGATTTTATGACCCAATGTAGCCACTTGGGGGTGATAATGACCTTTTATAATGTTTAATTTATCGAAATGAGAAGTATAACATAAACATGTATCTCATAACTAATTAAATATTAATTTGGTTTATATAAATTATATATTAGACTATAAATATTAATTATAAATATAAAATTATTAATAAATTCATTTTATTTTTTTATAATTTTGAGACATTAAATAAATAGATTTTTTTTGACACAATGATGATGAAATGATCACCTTCTTTCTCTTCCATTGCTCAGTTCTCTAGAAAGGATCCACTCACAGTTTATAGACCTGTAAGTCCCTTCATTATCACTAATTAATAAATCCTCTTTTGTATTTGGATGCTCTGTTTAAGTCCAACTTTCACTCTTAGATGAATCTCACTTTTCACCGAAGGTATCGGGTAATCTTCCAGATTTCACACAACCCTGAATCTCTGCCATGAATCAACCTTACCTAGCACCCTTATGTAATCTAGAGCGCAAGTATTGGAATGCATATCAAAACTGGTGCACAAGGCCACCTCAACCACTTGCACGACATGAGATTCGGCAACTCCAAAATTTTGGGACTTAGATCCTTTTACGCCGAAACCAATTTTGGCGCACAACCAAAAACATTCGCGCTTCTTCAAAACTGGCGCAGAAGTTTCACCAAACCACTTGTGTGACACCCCATTATTCAACTCAAAACTTGGGTGACTCACTTCCTTCCTCGCCCAAACCACCTTAGGTGCGCAACTATCACTTGGAGCGCAACTTCTACTTGCGCGACCACATAACACTTGTGCGACTACCACACCTGCATGATGGGAGCTCTAATTTTCTGTAAGTGTTGAACTCATACAGAATGAGGATGGGGAGACCAGAATTTTTAGGCATTTGGACACCCTACATGACGATGCACTAGTCTCCCCTTGGTGCACAAGTTTCGACGCGCAAGTCTCTACTACGCAAGCCACTTGCGCGACCAACCCAAAAACATGGGCACCCCATATCCCTTTTTCACATTTTGATGCTCTGATCTTCAAAAACATAGGGCACGCAAGTTTCCTCTCCATCAAGTCCACAACGCGCATGTCCCATTTCCAAAAACACTTTTCTTCTTTTGTCGATTTTCCGGCCCAAAAATTTGGCAAACACTTGAAAACGGCGCCACCTTGTATCTTCTCTTTTTGTACCACCTCTAGATCATCCATTATTTTTTCAATGTTCTTGAATCAAACATTGATTGATATCCACACCTCTTGAACTCAACATGACACCATGAAATCCCCTTTGTAAATAAATATATATGTCATGGTTTTCATTGTCAATAAACAAAACAGAGAGTCCCACTTTTTCAACAAACACAATCACCTAAAAAATGCTTCAATAATGCATTGAGGGATTTTTTCCCAATAATATTTATAATTAATTTAAATCCATTTACAACTATTTCTATACAATTACATAAAAAATCATTTAGACCAAAGGAAGACTCTCTTAATTCATCTGATACTTCATTCATTGGTATAATTAAAACCCTAAAGACACCAAAATTGAATACTAATCAAATACATGTGATTCTGTTATGATAAGAAAAAAATAAATGAATTACATTAAACATTAAACAAAAATAAAACTATTTCATATCCAATAGATCTTTCCGCCTAATAGATAGAGAACAATGTATATTTTTTATAATATATAATTGTTCTCTATATATATGAAAAAATTTAAATGTAAGATGATGTAAAGAAATACAACAATACAAAATTAAATATATATTCATATAGTAAAATTATATAATAATAAATCACACCACAGTGGAATAATATTGTACGATGAGCCATTTCCCCCTCTTCCCTACTTAAAGTACACAATGAGTATGATCTATATACCCTTTTTTTAGGTAGTGAAGGAAATGCAGGATTAATGGGATCATATTGCTCATCTGTAGTTATCATCAGTTGATTAGACCACATAGTGAACTTAGTCATGTATGATGAAAATAAGTTCAAGTATTCTTGTGTTTAATAGCCTTTTCATAGTAGAGACTTCAGGATGATATTTATTTATCAAATAACAATTGAATTTAAACATTATTATTTCTAGAGGATAAATCCACAAAACTAAAACAAGACCACCGAAAAGAACATATGTTGGCAGATGCATAGTCATATTTAACATAAATGTGACAAATTATGGTGAAAATATTCTCTCAAAGTTGAAAGTAATATTATGTTCATCTATCTGCAATTTAGAAAAAAACACATATTCTTAGTATTTTGGCATTAAGGTATCGATATAAATTACATAAAATAAAAAAAGAAAATATAAAATTATGTGAAGGTAAATATAAAATGGGAATGAGAATCAACTTATTTGATAGGACATGGTAATCTTCAGTTTTATGATATTTTAGTTTCATATATTCTCTAACAACACTTTTCAAAATATTACTTGAATAACCATATGAAACCTTCAATCTTTTCAAGACCTAAATAAATTGATTCTCCTCCACATTTGTCATAAAATAAGAGGGAATGTGGAAATTACACTTAATTTGAAAAATTAACTCAGGATAAAGTCTTTCTTTTATAATCGAATCCATCAAATCACGATATGACCGAAAATCATGTTTTTTTCCTCTTACATTTAAAATAGTAGTAATTAACATCTCATAAATATTTTTCTTATTATTAATTACATCAAAAAAATTCTTTAATAATTTTAATAACAAATAAAGCAACTCAAAGAATATTATTTTCTTTCTCAAATTAATATTGTAGTTTTAATTAATATAATATCTCATTATGATATCTGATTAACGTTTTCCATGAAAATAATCCAAATCATCATGTTTTTTAAAAATATAATTCCTAGAAATTTGTTTTTGTATTTTATCTGTCTCTATAGAATTAACGAAGTGTTTATGATTATTCCTGTATCGATGATCTATCTGTAGATATAATCAATTCCCTATGAAGATGAATGTTCATTGAAACATTAATCATCATGAATGTTTTTTCATACAAATTTTTCAGGATAATTTCCCTTTAGTGCTCCAAAAAAATATCATTCTATAAGAATAGAAATCCTTTATTTTCCAAAATAATGATGCATGAATCATAATGTACACCTTCTTAAATTCATCGTACTCTTGTAAAACCACATTAAAAATATCCTTTAACTCATATATTAATGGATGAAAGTATATATCAATAAAATTTCTAGGATCACTGGTCCTAGATATCAATATACTCATTATCGTAAATGGATTCTTCATACACATCCATTAAATAATGTTATAAATTTGAGTGAAAAAAAACCAAGTACCATGTGTAGTATGAATTTAGAGAAATAGGTTAAAAAAATAATAAGATAATCCCAATATATCATTTCCTGGGTCAGCTAAAAATTCATGATGTAACCTATCAAATTTCATCAATGCCAACCTGCCTGCATTATTCACTATTTAATCATTATAATTATTTATTTTATATTCATTTATTCTCATAGTATTTTCCATTTTTTATAAAATAAAATGTTTATTAGGCCTTGGAATTAAAGGTATGTGAAACCTCGCTTTGTATGGAATTCAAGATTGACTTCCATCATTATTATTCTTCCACCATGATGTGCCACACTATTATCACTGAATCAACTATGTATTTCCATCCAAAATCGAAGACAATATTTTGAGAGAGAATGAGTCTTAATAGATGAAAATAAAAAAAATTAAACCAGCTTTGTTTCCATGTAATCATTTTCTTGAATAAAATCATCATTAGAAAGTATATTTATAATAAATATAAGGATATAAAAAACTACAATATTACCAAATCTGTAAGTTGTTTTCCCATGATATAATCTCTTTAAAAACTCAGGTTTCCCCTATTTTTACACATTCTTGATATACTGTAGTATTCCCAAAGTCTATTAGCTTCCTAACACTCTCAACCTCATCATCTTGAATAATAGACAGAGACTATGTTCCGGTATTAATTTTCTCTTACACTGGCCTATAAGAGGTGCTGGAATCAGGAACAAAAGCAAACACATCTGAAATTAGATTTTTCATACCTACATATTCCACTAAATGTAGTCATTATCTAGTTTATCATTTTCACCATTGTTATACCACATTAGATAATTTTCTTGAAAACCATTTTTAGTGATATGGAAACTCACTTCCTCCCAATATAACCATGGTCTTCTAGAACAATCAAAAAATGGGCATTAAATCAACCCTCCATCTAAATAATTAGTGAATGAAAAGTAAAAAATATCATCATAACCACATTTGAAACTCATCAGTTATCTAATAAACATTGTACATCCAGTATCTATAAATTATGAGGGATACAAAAATACATTGAATAACTAATATAGAAAATTACTTAACATGATATGTATAGATTAGAAATTTAATAAGTAATCATCACTAACATGTTCATTAAAATTCATAAAACGTATCTTACAATTATGGTTTATGGAATTTAAAAAGTATTTTAAATTATAAAAATAATAATTAATATACACACATAAGTTCCAATAGTAATTATTTATTATAGTAAATATAGTTTATATGAAATATAAGATAATAATAATCAATTCCAAAAAGTGTTTGGATGTACTCACAATGAGTTGTGATGTTTTTTATTAATTCAAAAAGGATTTATTGAAATTTGTACATTTTTTAAAATATAAACCATGTCATATACCGAGGTGCACTGAAGGATGACATTCCGTTGTTGTTTTTTTAACAATGGAGTATAACACCGAGTCATGGTGAAAATTGGAATGATATTGGATACCATTGAATCAATTTTTCTAATTTAATTATCTTATGTCCTATAATTGTCAACACATAAATATTTAATGTGTTTAATAAAATAGAAATCTAAAATATTTTTTTTGGTTTAATCAATGAAGTGTTATTCAATGTGTTAGGATGTTATGTAACATTTGAAACATTATTAATTCTAACAGGCATATAAATTTTATGTATGTGTTCTATAAAAAGGATGATAATATTTTTCATTTGATATTTTCAAAATATTTTTTGTATGACTTGAATAATTTTTAAAATATTCTATTTTCTCATCGAGTCTTTTTCGATAATATTTTGAAGAGATATTAAATAGAATATATGATAAAGTTATGGTTATCCTTTTCATGAAATTAATTGATTTTAAAAAAATCAAGAAAGAATTAATATTGTTGTTATTGAATATATAGAATTTGGGAAGTTATACTAGAAAAATCAAATAATTAATCTTAATGACAATTGATTAAAAATATATCAGGAAGTGAAAATAGTAATGCAAGAGTCCCATAAGATAGTTTTCAGAAGTCATATTATTTTAAAAAATTTTGATGTTATGGATATATAATCAAAATATACAGTGAAATATTTCATTAATACTAGTTTAAAAATAATTTCTAAATGATGAGATATCAGATCTTAGAGAGAGGAGATTGTAAAATAATAATATGTTTTGAATATGGATGTTTGAACTCCATATTCTGATGTTTGAAAGATAATCTACGTCTATATATTTTTCTAAAGTTATAATGGGATATATGAATTTTGAAATACACAATACATATAATAGAAACAACATTATATGTGTGAGATACTTCTTGCTTTAACAATGAAAATAAGGACACATCTCAATAATAAAATTCTATCTATTTTGGTGTATAAGTTTAATTAGAATTGGTTCATCAAATTCAACAATACATGGAAGGAATATAGAATATATATTTTTGGGATGAATTCCTTGTATTCATAAGGTTCAACCTGACCAAAAATTGAGGGTAATTTGACCCCATATCTTTGAAATAAAATAATGGAATAAATTCATACTAATTATCAATAAAGAATATATGAATAATTATACAAACAATGGAGGGTAAAGTTTACTAGAAAGAGAACATAAATGTCAGTGTACAAATTTCAAAATATCCACTGTCATATTTTTTTTTATAATGAAAAATAGAAATTTTGTAAGGTTCATTATACAAATTTTATAACATTCAGTTGGAAACTTCATAAGGGTTATTCCATTTTCATCAAAATATTATACAATTCATCAGGTCCCATCATTAATGCCATTCCTTATTCTATTTGTAATCATGTATTAGCCTGAGAGAAAATTATACAACAATTTTCTTGATATCTATCCAATTTTAGATAAATTAAATTATGATCATGGAAATATCATGTTGAAATTAGAGTAAGAATAAAAAATATATTATTCACATCATCTATGTATGTATATACGGACCTCAATCAATATAAATTGAAATATAATGCTTTGTAATTTTTATATGAGAAGAAAACTACCATATTTTTTAAGCCTCATCAAATGAAATTATTTAAAAAACCAACCACCCATTTATTAGCTCTGTATTGTACATCATGGTCCCATGGTACACCCAAGTGGTGAATGTAGGTGTCTTGAAATTTTCTCCATCCTTTAGATTCAACAGATCATGATTTCCCAATTAAAAAAAATTCCAAGAATCTGTCATATATTCTATATCAAAAGAAAAAACTGTGAAGATCATGAATAAATAAATTTTCATGGTTTACCCATAATGGTTTATGTAAAAAGATCACATATTAATGATATTTTGATATTATATTTAACCAATTATTTAGCAGTATGTGATTAAAAGAATTATAAATCTCTCTACTCATCCAAGGTACATGACCTCTTCCACTCTTCGGTACATAACATTTAATAAGGTAAAAAATTATAGTTTGTGCAAAGAAAAATCAAAAAAAATAACAACCAGAAAATTCAACACCAAAATACAATGTTGTTACAATTATTGATCTAATCTTCACATATAGATAGATAATCAAAATGTCAATCGATTTATATTCCAATCCTTGTATTCAATGAAACTCTAGTTTATCACAATTAAAATCTCAATAATATATATTCAATGGAATTTCATGATGATACTCCATTATAAAATTTTCTAGAAATATATCTCTCTACCTTTATTGTGTGATACATGCCTAATTTTCATTGTATCCATAAAATATACTTCGTGAATTTTAAAATTAAAATTCTAAATTATAAAAAATATTACATCCAATTCTACATTCTTTAATTGGATCATCTTCAATAAAATATCCACCATTCAATATAAATATGTAGTTATATGTTACCCAAATATCCATGAATCCATCATGAACATATCAAAACATCAATTCTGTTTTAATTCTCTAGATATGATAAATAATGGAATCAACTTTTCTATCAAAGTGGGACAAGTTAGTTTCTCCATTAACATACTCAAACTACAATATGGGTAGTACTATGGATTAATTATTTGTGGAACATACCTGAATCTAGGACTAACCATCATGATGATTCCAAACTTATATCCCAAAAAAGATTCCATGGTTGAGTTTTGTGGAATGTGTACTCTAATATAATTATATAGTTTCACTAGTCTCAGTGAAACATAAATTCCTAGGAATAAGAATTATATTTTAACAATCCCTGAAAATAATCTGGTAATCCATCATATCATGGGAAAATATAACATGGTAAATATTACACAACCATTACTCGTGGATATCTCCAAAAAATCATGATAAGTGTCATGTTTTTCTCTTATCGTGTAATTTCAAAATATAAATTGGAAATGGGTTGAAAGTTATGATCAGGGGAGAATAAACTTATTAAAAAAATCAATGTGAGTCCTCTATGTTCACTAAGTGAATTACACTTATGAAATTAAAATTTATCCTTAAAAATACTTCTTCATTGTATATATATATTTTTTGAATGAACTATCCTTTTCCTTAAAATTTAAAGATCAAATATCAATTCATCATCACCAATACAAACATTCAAAAAAATCTCATTGATAACAAATATGATTTTACAAACCATGGTTGAAACAATATCCCTTTTTTTATTTTATTTCCATTTCCGGAATATTGAATCATTATCCCCTTAAATCATAGGATTCATGTTGTTTCTACAAAAAAATTTCAGAAGTTTCCCCTACCAATTCCCAAAAACATTGAAACGGGTTTTCAACATCAAATACAAATATTGAGGTTATCACTATTCCATATATATTCAATGATAATTCAACTAGTTCTTGACACCAGTTTGATTCATATCTCATTATAGGAAATATGGGAAATAATTTTGTTCTATAATTATTTCCAGTAAATAATAAACCAATTAAACATCTATACTTATTCCATTTATATGTAGATAAATTCTCCCCCAATATTTATATATCCATTAAAGAAAAGTTTATATTAAAATTAACATCCAAATATAAATAACATATCATGTCAAGAGTGTTAGAAAGTACATATATTTAGTTTTGAAAAATTGTTCAATATCCTAATGATATCTACAGTTTCTCAAATACTCGAACATTCAATGGAAAGATAAGTACATATACCACCAAATATTGAATCCCAAATAATTAAAATGTCATAATTTTATTCTCATACCACTATTTTTATCAAATGATAATATATTTATATGTGTTTTTTGAGATATCATAAATCTCATTATTTTATAAATAATCTTCACATTTTTTTAAATTCATTATCATTTGTTGTGGAACTACTTCAAAAATCTAACCATGGTCCTGAAGCATAGAATAAAGTAATCATTCAATTTCCAAAAAAAATCACAAAAAAATAACATTTCAGTTAAATACATAAATAAATTAAGTGTCATAGTATGAGGTGTTATCATATAAGGTGGAGGATTTCCCCAAGAGATAGTTTTCCATGTCTGAGGCGCACATGAGTAGGAGGTGGGTGGTAGTCTCTGAGAAGCGTCTGCAGGGTGGCTACATTGAGTGGAAGTGTTGGGGGGAGGATGATCAATGAGAGGAGACCTCATGAGGTTAATGAATACCTGCATTATAGGCTTTCTAGTGGAGGAGGAAGAGGTTCAAAGGCTTCCATGAAATCAAATCAACCAGGAAGTTGGGTGGTGAAGATGATTTGCTGCGCTGAGGAGAAGGGCCACAGAGAGAGAGCTCAGAAGGGTTGGGAGGAGGGTAACCTAGAGAGAGTTGTGTTGGGGGAGGAGGAGGATCCCAATGTATTATCAAAAAATATATATATTTCCAGTATTTATGTTAAATCATGACTATAAATCATTATATTTACATAGTTATCATTGAATAATATCTATAAATCTGTAAATTTCCACAAACCTATAAAATAATGGCTATAGTTCTATGGATATAAATCAATTTTCTAGTAGTTAGAATGAGAAATCTAGGTAATAATGGCCATGAAAATTTGAACTCCACCTCCCAAGTATTTGGGAATGTCATTCAGAAAATCACTTTATTGTCCCTCACATGGGTTTTTGTCAAGGTTTCTAAGGGTTCCCCCTATTTTCTAAAATAGAACATGGCTAACCAAACATAAGAAAACAAGTAATGAATAAATGTTTTATTTCATTATGAAACTAACTTTAATGGAATGTATAGTGTGATCTTTATGTTTATCATTTCTCGAAAACAAATATTCTTTAGTTCTTACTTATATTTAGTCTCATACGTAGGGTTTACACTATGCTTTTCTAATCATAATTCCAAAATTAACTAAATATTTCTTTGATAGCATCTATGGAAATAATAACTTTTCTTACATGACTTTTATATCATTTTAAAGATAAATAACAAAATAGAGTTACCCAAATACGATACGAAGGTTCAGTTTCATGGGAAAATTTGGACCACACATAAAATTGACATATTAAAACATAATTTGTTTATAATTCAAAATTATTTAGATTCACAGTATCCCTCACATTCTCCATAGAAATAGTAGTCACAAATGTATATACATCAGAGAGAAGAGTGATATAAAATCCCAGTAAGAGGTATGATAAGAACCAGAGTTAGTATAAATTTGGCTAAGAATAATTACAATCATCATAACATAATTATAGGATCATAATCATGAGAGGAATAATTATATAAAGTCATGGAAGGTGTCAATGAAATTAAATGAAACATCATGTCTTAGTGGTCAAATACCACACATAGTTGTGACCAATGATGGCATCATGTTCATGCATATTTCACATTATCACATGAGATTCCTAAAAATACCCAATTCATTAGAGAACTATATAATTACATATACACCCATCAAATATTAACATTTTCATGTGCTATATAATTCTAGGCACACCCTTTAAATCATTACATTAACATGATCATACATGCCACATACAACTTATTTAAATATAGGAAATAAAATAAACCATGGAAATAAATTGGTTTAATTTCATAAAGAATACATTAATGGATAAACATTGGGTTTCTCAAATGAAATATGGAATAACATAAATGGTATAAGAATCATTAATCTTGAGTGAAGAAGAAAAAACATCATGATAACTAATTGTTTTATTTTTGGAATGAAGAGTTATTGTGAAAAAATCGGTACATTTGTCATAAAACCAAAGTGGAATTATGTATATCATAGAAAATAAAAAAAATAAAGATAAATTAATGATACTTAACTAAAAATAAATGACCATAATTTCTGAAAATGGTTTGAAAGAGGCAAACCCAATTAAAGATATTTGGGTTCGAGAATCCTCTTACATAATGTCTGAATGCACTCTTATTTTTATTATCATGTATAATCAAAATCAATTTATACATTAAAAATTCAAGAATATTTTATAAAATACTTTTATTCATTATAGTTTTATTAATTTCATTTATGTTCTTTATGATGAGTTATAGAGAATAATTTCATCACTCAAAAGTGTCGGTTTTTTTTTTGGGTTTTAGGTTGTTTCACTTGAATATGATTATGTATGTTTATGTGTAATGAGTATAATTAAACAGAATTGAAATTATATGTTGTTAATAAAAATGATTGTTTGTAATTGGTCTTATATATTATTTTATATCAATATATTAGGATGCATTATTATATAACATGACATTGATAGTTATTTAGATTAAGTTTTCTTATTTTCAGTCACAAAAAACTCATTTTGTTCATTTATTTAAGATTATATATATAAATTAGTTCCAAAAAAGGATTATAAAATTATTTTTAAAATATGTTTCTATGATTATAATGGTTTTATGGACAACATTTAAGGAACTAATGTAAAATTAGTATGTATCGTCCATGATGTTGGTAAATTGACACATTACATGCAATGATTTAATTTTTAGAATACAAGAGATAGAGGTAGGTGTTTAATGATGGATATTCCATTATTATGAGATCATTTAATTAGATAAATGATACTTTAGTTATCATTAAAATTTCGATATGGGTGGTCAGGAGGGGAGAATAAAAGAAAAATAATTCAAAATATATTAAATGGGATAAAAGAGGGGTTTTCCGCTATAATATCCCTCTTTGAGAACCTTCTTATTGAACCTAGGTTTAGAATTTTTTTGACACCAGAAACTCTGAGACATGGAGGAGAGGCTTGGGAACTGGTTTGTGAATAATTTTTACAAGCCTCAAATCTTGTAAGGTGTGGGGATAATATCTCGCAAGGGGTGGTATTTTTAGAGTATGAGAGGGGTGTTTTCTCATTATTGTATTCATATTTTTATTATTTGTTTCACAACACTATTAATTGTCTTAATTAACATGACTTAATACAGTAAAATGATACTTATTTTCCAAGATTATTGTACTTACTTTGGCCTTAAATCAATAATGACTCAAAAAATCATGAATTTATCTTTTATCAAGAATTATCATATTTTTCTATTCCCAAAATATTCAAATATTTCCAAAAAAAATAAAATAAAATCACCCTAACCAATTATCAATGAATGGAATTAAAAAATGAACAACATTGTAAGAAAATATTTTACCTAAATATGAGAAATTTAATTATTAATTTTAATCCTTATTTACATGGAAAACACTGATTTTAAAATTGTAACCAATTTTATTACACGTTGAAAAAGTAATTATGGTCTCAAAAAATTATCCTGTAATCATAATAAAACAAAATTAATATTTTTAAAAATATTTTAGGGAAATCAATTTTATTTAATTTTTTATTAATGATAAAATTATAAATAATCATTTAGATGTTATTAAAATACCAACACATAATTAATAATTGTTAAAAATGTTTTTTTCTTATAGTACGATATAATTATATCATATTTTTATTTATAAGAAGCAGATATTTTATTTATACATTTAAATATGATTTTACTATTCTTTTGGCCAAATTATTATTCATAATGGTCACATTACTATTCCAAAGGTCAAGTCAACATTTCATCAGTATTGGTTACTTAATTTCTAAAAATACATTATATTTAATTAATTTTTATTTAAAATGTTTTTATTTTGTTTTCCATGATATTTTATTTGATATATATTATATGGAATAATTATAAGAAGTGAGTTTAGAATGATAAAATTTTGGTTTGTTACAAATTGTATCTTCATCTAGTTGACATTTTTTATGGAATTAAATTTCCAACTCCACACATCACTCTAAATGTAAATTATTTTTCCATTAAAAATACCTAGGAAAACAATCCATTTCATTAGCATAATATCATATCCTTCATTGTCAATTATAAATAAGGACCACCATTGGATAGAATTGCCTAATTTATGATACAAAATCATAATGATATTCTCCCTCTAAGATCACCCAAATTTCTAAATTATTTTATCTAGAATCTTAATCAATAATTTCACATCCATATATTTAGTGGTTCCAAAAAAATGTGGAGGTTGTCTCCACAAAAAATGATACAATGAGGTTTAACTATATGGAGGAAAAACTATTTTCTCTATATGGGAATGTTTATTTTTGATAACATAAGATAAATGTACAAGAATATTCATAATTTTCATTGTAGAAATATTAACACAATTATCATAATAATTATGGTTTCCATCGCACAATGTATGGTTGTTTTCTTTGTTTCCTATTCTTTTAGTAGGTTCCATTATCTAACAATAATTTTATAAATTAATTAGTAAAATTCTAAGATGTATCATATAATATAAAATGAAAAAAAACCCAAGAATGATATCTGTATTTTAAATATTCGTAAAATCTATATTATCTGCCCACATTTATATATAGAGATATTATAATGATTCTAGTAAACGGTACTCTCATTTAAACTAAAATACCACAAAACTAGTTTCCTATAGTTGATGTGTTATTTATAACATGAAAAACAGTGTTGAAGAAATTAAATTCCAAGGATATTGTTTTAGTATTCCTCAAGATACTATATATATCACATTATAATTTTATAAAATAAATGTGAAAATCATTAATACATAATGATATCCTTCTAAAAACATAGTACTACACTTCATTATCAGGGGAAATGGGGGAAATGTAATGGTTTTGTTCAAAAATACTCAGTAAGGGAATAACATACAATGAAAGATAGAAGGTGATAAATATGAAAAAAGAAACATCCTATGTATAATTGAATCCATAAAAACACATATATTTGATACATGGAATAATTTGTAATACAAGATCACGTGGATAAAAAAGTATCCTTAAAAGAATCATTTCATAATTATAGAGATCAAAATCACATCATAGAGGCCATATTCTAAGAAATAATACACAATTCATAAAGACACTCACATTACCCAATAATAGATGTCCCAAAAGTAATAAAAGTTAAATGAGGGGATATGTAATTTTGGGCCCCTTAAATCACATAAATTTATAATGCATTCCATCACATACCAATGGAATATAGTTTTCAAATCGGTTAATTTTCATGGATCAATTACTTTGAGATACATGGTGCATTATCCCAATGGAACATATCATAAATTGTCATCTCATATAGAACAACAGATTATACATTCCATAAATCTATTCCACTAGTGAATTAAATAAAAATAATGTCCATATAAATTCCTTCACCATAATAAGGAATAAATCTTGATTCAGAGTTTTCAAAATACACCCCTTAAAAATGCTTAATATGAAATTATAACTAACGTGTACTTGTCATGATTAAGTGTGTTCAATTTGTTTTGGGAATAATAATAGAAATGGTAGGATACCGGGGAAAAAAATTCATACACCACCATATAAACGATATGATTTTATTTATAATACAATCAATAATTACCCATTGTATAAACCCTTGGAGTGTCAGTGCAGGTTTACTGTAAGGGACCATTAAACATGCACTAGGATATTGACAAGGATATGCTTAACCCACTAAATTTAAGGTAATTACCCAAATATTAATATGAGCGAAAAGGATATCCACTTGTATTATGTAGATAGTTATGTATTTTAATGGAAAATCACACACTTTTCACTAATCATTTTTATAGGATGTTTAAGGTTACAAGGTTTTTTAGGCATAACAATAACTAATGAATTGGTTATAATGTGAGTGAAACGAATTCTAATATGGATGAGATATATTAATAATGGAACCCAAAATTACATCATCATAATAATGGGATAATAACTTGTTGATTAAAATGAGTATGAAAAAAGAAATTTAAATGAGAATTGTTAAAGAGGGTGATAATCAAGCCTTACTCTAGCATAGTACAACATGAAAAAGGATATAATGTATGGGTTATGGGTATTGTATATTTTCTAATAGATAAAAGAGGATAGAAAACAATGATATATATCATTGAAGAATATAAATTTCAAGTTAAAATATATATTAAAAAAACAAATTGAAATATGAAATAAAGAGATAATAATTAGAACCCATACCTCTATTGAGCTTACTTTATTAGAACCAAACCAAATATAAAATCAAACCCATGAATAATAAAGATAGATATTAGTTTGGGACTACATGAGAGATTAAATAAGAATAAAATGTGAAATTATTATCTAAGAATTAGTGGAGGGGTGGGTATTTATAGGTCCATTTAGTGTAATTTCACAGAGAAGTTTATTAGTTATTTTATTATTCAACACTCATTTTCTACTAAACTATAACAATTATGATCCACTACCACTATTAACTTCCCGATAGAGTATTTATTAAAAAAATAGTGAAATAGAACTTTATTGGATTAAATAGGCAATCCTTCTATAAAATATATGTCATATATATCTTATTTACAATATTTTACCAAATTCCACCATTTTTACCATATTTTACTATCTGGATCAATAATTTAAGATTTTCACCCTAGGATAATTTATAAATCCTGATTCCAAATATGAAATTATTTTATTAACAAAATTATATTATTATTTATTTTTTCCTTTTATTATAGGATGATTCATACATAAAAATTGAATTATAAATTTAAACATCCTTTTAATTTCATAATGAATTTACATTATTGATGTGCATAGATCAGTGTGAATCTCTAAGAGTGAGAGGGGTGAATCAGTGATCCCTTTAAATATTTTTATTAATTAATTATTTTAAATTAAACCTCTATGGCTAGTTAAAGCCTCAATGGATTCTTCTTATGTCTCTCAGACTTAGCTCAAACAATGTTATAAATGCAAAGGCACTAAACCCAATGATTTACAAGGTTCAGTTCAAAGAACTACTCCATGTTGGGTTTTTTATTCTCCCCAACACAGATTCTCATCTATAATATTATTATCAATTACAATCATTATTACTAATTCCCACTGTATCTATCCTAATCCCCATAGGAGATTTGTTACACTGCTTCCCACAGTGTTACCAGAGTCCCACTATCTTTCTTCAAATTCCCACTAAAGACTTCTTCTCCTCTCTAAATATCACATGGTTCTTCTAGATCTAGAGCCACATGAGAAGCTTGCTTCTTAGTTCTCTCTTGATTCATTGTAGACTGATATTATGTTCATCCCACGCCGTATTATTGAACAACTCTAAGTTGTGTATCTCTTCATTAATCTTCAATAGCCTTTGATATGATCTGTTGGACTTGCTCAATAATTTAGATCACTTTTCTGAATAGTTTCCTTAGTGAAACAATGCTTGGGAAATTAATTCTTCTTATAATAAAAACCCTTGAACACTTATTTTTGTAGAAAGTTTCTACACAACCTATTCAATAATGAAATAATAATTCAGCACAATATCATATTTGTATTCCTTATTCTATTTTAAAATATTGTCAACTCAGATATAAGACATTCTTTAACTCAGTACGGCTCGATTCTAAATGCACATTGTCTTCATTGATGGATTTCAGGGTATTCAATAACTCTTGTTTTGGGTATCTCAATTATTTTCACTTGTGCATGAGATTATTCTTGTTTTCATTCATATATAATATGTAGCTTCTATTATAAAAAAACTCAAAGATTACAGGTCTCAATAGTTTAGCATTATTGTGTTTGTCTCAGGAACTGTTAACTTGGTTCTTCTTCCAATATGAACACATTATATTTCTTGTTCTTTTACTTCATTGCACACACAAACTTGTTCATTTTACTTTGGGTTTAATGTGGGTTATGCATGTGCTTTTTATGAATTTGAACCATTCCAATTCTCTCTTTCTTCTTCTTTCACACACAACTCGAATGAGTATATGAATGGTGAGTGTGTGAGATTTTATCCTCAAGAGGGTAGTGTATATGTGAACATTCCTTCCCTCTTACTTATTCATGTGTGTACCAAAAGTGGTTCATCCTTGATTGAATCATGCACATGGGTGCATGTGCTCAACAGAATAATGTACATGCTTCACCATTTTATAAAAACACCTGAACCCTCGAGTTTCTTCAAATCAAGCACACATGTACATCCCAACATGTACTGCCCTTAACTTCTAATCATTCATCATCAAAACTCCATCCCCGGTCGTCTTCTTCATGATAACAAAAGAGAAAGGTTTTTCATCTTCATTACTATTTCGTGAGTTTCTCAATCACACAAACAAACCATATAGGCTTTGTTCATATGGATGTGTCACACAAATAAGGGAGGGTAAAACCACTATCCCTTTTTGGTTTCATGAACTAGATTCTTCATGAGGCTTGATGAGGGTTCATTTAAACCAATCATATTTCTGTGGGTTTCCTTCGCACAAAAGGATTGGTTTTTTTCACGAGATATCTTTGAGAGTACGTAGCACCTATCGAAGGTCTGTGAAGCCTTTCTACTTGTAGCAGAGCTGAGTGGAACATATTTATATGTTGCTCTAGTTCTCTAAAAACAATATCTTTAATCAATGTTTTCAACAACTCAAAACCTCACTTGGGGGACCTATGTTAATTTGTGAGGACCACCGTATCACACCACGTTCAAATCCCATAAGAAATTACATGATATTAGGACATTGAATTCCCATGATCTTTGGCTTCAAAATAATCAAACTTTGGTTATAAGATAAGCCTATAATCTTGGGATATTATTTTCGAATGTGGACTCATTATTTGTGGAATGAACCTCACGTACATGCATCTATGAATGCATGAAAATCATATCCCCGACTGTCAAGTGCAGCCTCGGAAACTTCGTTTTCTTCATCCATTTCATGTTCTTCATTTCATTCCCATGAAAGAAAATGTAATTGTATGCTTGTGTTTGTAGTATCTAGAAAATCATCATGCATAGAGGGTAGATCGTCAATGATGGCCGGAGATCAATCACATATGATTGTCTTCATCTACGGTGAATTATATCATCCGAGAGATCAAAGGTTGAAGATGATGTGGCCTAAAACAATCAGACGACTCGGGTTGAAACGTGAAATGTGTGAGATGATTAATGGTGTAGACTAGATAATTAACTTTGATCTAAAATGTGCATCCAAGATTGTGTGTGTGATAAAATGGACTGTCGCGATTGTGTCTGTGTTTTAAAAATCATATCCCACATCGAAACACATATGCAATTTTCGTTCGGTATAACTATCAAATCACAACATCATGTGCTTATAATTATCCTCCTCCCTCCAAAGTACCACCCAATACTGTGTTCACCCAACAGGTGCACTCTATACCCCATCTGTGCATGCTTCGACACTTTGGTGTGCTCTTCTCCCACTCTACCTATAGATGACCCCTTCTACCACGTACGAGATAGCCTTTTTTGGCTTCCCTGAGCCTCGATTTAACCTTTGTGGTCCCGTATGAGGATCAGATTGAGTCTTGGTTGGATATCTCATGGGCTGGGAAATTTCTTAAATAAAACCTCATTAAATTATTCTTTTAAGTTAGATAAGCATGGCAACCCTATTAATTCATGCATGGTCACTTCTTCAAATTCTATTCCAATTAACCTTCCCTTCAATTTTTCTATTCTTCATTTCTTTTTTGGAACATGAATACCAAAACCTATTACTCATTGTCCTTTATCTAACCGTGGATGGTACTCTTCTTCCACTCCTCATAAATTAAAACTAAATGCATGGAATCGTTGTATTAAAAAATGTCTGTTCCTTAACACATGTCTTGGGTTTTTATGATCATCCTAATCAATTAAATGATTTTTTTCTCCAACATCATCCAATTAGATGCTATTAGATGGACCTTCTAAGGTCATCATGCAATCAATATTTCATGGGCTTCTTTCAATGTTGTAACAAAGTACTATCTAGTGACACATGTCAGGGAAATTAATATCAGTTTAATCAATCATTTGAATTATGAAAATACGGATAATTTACAAAGTGTGGAATACAATAATATGATTTCATAATAATTCTCAAGGATTCATTATCATTATAACAACTTCATTAGATTGATACCAATGAGATATTCCCACATCATTGATCATAATTTTCAACCAAAAACTATTTATAGTACTTGTAAACTAATAAAATTAATAATTGATGATTTATTTTCCCTGAGTCAACAACATCATATTAAGCATCACAACTTCAATCATCATCACAACTTCAATTATGACCATTCTATACACATATTAACATATTATTGACAAAAAATACAACACTAAGCGCAAAAATATCCCCTTTTATATTTGGTTTTCAATATCACCTAAGCACACATTATAGGGGTCAATATGTGGGCCAATATTTTCTCCTCCTTTTTGGAAGCCAAATGCAATGATTTAGTGGGGTTTGTTAAAAAACAAGTTCTCCTCCCTTTAATTAATATCTTCTTGAATATTTCTGAGAGAGGGATGATGTCAAATGGTTCAAATAAAAAAGAGACATTTTTTAATCAAATATAAGTCTACTTGGTCTAACCCAATGTATAAAACAAGAGATATATGAGCAATATATTCAATTCTGTCAAAAAATAACCATTTATGTGAAATCTTGCTCAGAATGTATCAATTCAGGACAAAGGGGTTGAAAATCATCAGATTTATCAATGATATTATAAATCCATCACATACATAAATATACATATTAAAATGTTCAAGTGGAAAGATAAATATCCCCATATAATCTCACCATTCCATCAAAAAATCACTACGCCTTAATTTTTAAGATAAATAATATTAAGAATATGGGATGAATGTGTGATTTGAATACCAAATGTTTAAAATTCTTGACATGATATTACTTCAAAGATTAATCATGAAATAATCCTAGATACCATCTCCATCATATTTTATGCCTCTAAAGGGTTGGAATAACTTTGATTTACCCTTGTTGGAAAATATCATCAGATAATATTCATGATATTCATGTTGTTAATCATCCACTATGAGACACTACATGTATTTATCAAATCATGAATAATGATTCTAACATGTTATTCTCCAAATTGTTCATAAAATTATCTTCTTGAGATTGACCTTCACCTTATATTCCATACATTGTAATCACACATATAAAAAAATATCAGGGAATAATATAGAACACATGTGAGCTTCTTAATACAAGAACCTAGGTCAAGGATTTCCTCTCAATCCTAGAACTCCTTCCCTTGAAGATCTAATGTGTCTGGTTCTTTTCATACTATTTTATCCACTTCATTTAACATTTTTGTCATTCATTGTTATCATGGACCCTTTAATTCCCTTCACCTTAAACTTGAGTGGATTTCTTGTCCCTACTTCTGCAAATAGTGAAATAACTTCCACTGGTGCATGTTTTTCAGTTTTCAACAAATCAGCTTGACCTTGTAAAATAGTTACACATTTTTTTCATGATGTGTATTTTTCTCTCAACTTCCACAAAAAAATATTTATGACACTCTGGTTGTCATGTGATGAAAACATCTCATGAAATTCAACTTTTTTTCATGTGAAAAGACTTATTTCCCCTTTGCATTTTCTTTATCAAGTAATTCATCTTCATCTCTTTGTAGTTCTCTTGAAATTTTAAATTGATTAGGGAATATAAAAAAACACTCCACCTAAATATAATCCGGTTTGGAGCATCCATATGGTTTCTTCAAAGCTTTCACCTTACCTTTATTAGGATCCTTATCAAAATTGTCTTCAGGAATGTCTTCTATCAATACTGACTTCTCCAGGATTGATCCTCTTTTTACTTTTATCTTGCTTACATTTATTTTCCGGTCTTGGATGTAGTGGTCCATGGTATGAACATTCATTCCATAGTATAACCATCTTTTATTGGTAGTGGTTTTTGATCCACCAACCTTTAACTTCTTGGATTTAGAATCCATGGAATTCTCACCATTCCTCCTTGAAATCTACTTGAGAGAATTTCTTTTTAGACCATTATTCTACTTACATCCCAGGGATGATTCTTTTTTCATAGCTAGCTTATGTGATCTTTTTTCATTATAAGCATTGGATACAAGTTGAGATGGAAATGTTCCAACCTTGTGACCACATCCATTATATACATCAAAGATATTATTAATCATTCCAAATATGTTTGTAGTATACATATACTTATGGATCATTGGATGTAGCATCTTCTTATCTGGACTTTTCTCCCTTGAGATGGGATTCCATTGTGATTTTTCATTTTTAGGATTCTACCAACTATATGATGAGAAATACCCAAACTTGTTGCAGAACCAACATTGACCCACAAAACTTGATTTCTTAATCTCTTATGGATAAGGATGATATGAATTTTTTCTTGAATTGATGTTCTCTATGTGGGGAAACATATTCCATCTTCTTCTTTCTATCCACCCTAGCGATGGTGGTTGGTTTATCATCACCTTTATTTATCCATGTTTTTTAGAATGTTTCTTCCTACCTGTACAGGTAGTGGAAAACATTTAGAAGAATTAGTTCAGGATGGTACAGATGGTACCTATTTCATAGAAGATGTTTTCCATTGGATTAAAGTATGATCTATTAATTCTTTTGGAATCATAGTCCCAAATTAATGATTTAGTGGTAACATCTATTTTTTTAGTTGTTTGGGATGTTCTGTCTTGGGGTGATCAGTGATTCTTGAATATCACCACCAACTATAGACACATCCTGTTGAGGGTGTTCTTATCATACTCAATTGATCTCATTATACAATAGAAATTTATTTTCAACCTATTTATTTGTTAATTATGGACATTTCATAATTCTTTCAATGAAATATGAAGCTCCATTTCTTTGTTAGATTTTTATTCTAGTTGAGAATTTTTTGCAACAATAAAATCTTTGGGAAATTTTTCAAATGAATAAAATGATTCTACAATCACCATATCCAAAAATTATTTCTCATAAATACTTCCCTATAATATTTCAGTGACATAATCTTATCTGTCATTATAATGATAAATTTCTTATTTAATTTCCATCACATGTTTTGTGAGAGTGTTTGAAATACCAACTCTTTTAGCCAATCCCTCTTCCATGAAATCAGCTTCTTTATCCAGGGGTAATTTTTCATCTTTATGGACATTGATTCTTGTATAAATATGTCATTAAAATTCTCTAGGGATATTCCTTATATGTTATTTTAATATACAATGATGATCATTATCATACATTGAAAATGATTTATTAGAAGAATCATAATAAAAAGAATTATCACATGATGTACCTTCTAGATTATCTTCAGTAGAAATAGTCTCCCCATTTGCAGTATGTTTATTCTTCATCTTCCTGTCATGTTTCTCGTTTATACTTTTATGATTCATTAAAGATAACTCCATTTTAGTTTTCTCACTCATTTCCTAAAATCTTTACTTTATAAAGACTCTCTTGGATCTTTTAGAGGTGACCTTCTCTTTGATACCAATTGAATTTCCCAGATCAATGGGAATCAATGAGAGGGGGAGGGGGTGAATCAGTGATCCCTTTAAATCATTTTAATAAATGATTATTTTCAACTAAACCACAATGGATGGTTAAATCCACGATCCATTGATATTGTGTCACTCAACCTTACATCGAATGATGCTATAATTGTAAAGGTATTGAACAAAAGGATTTACAAGGTTCAGTTCAAAGACCTAATCCTTGTTGTTTTGGTTATTCTCCCCAACAAACATTCTATACTATAATCATAGTACCATTTACAATGGTCGATACAGAGTTAAAATATATCTTTCCTGAGTCCCCAAATAGTTTCATTATACTGCTTCCAATAATGTTACTAGAGTCCCACTAGCCTACTTCAGAGTCCCACTGAAGGCTTCTTCACCTACCTCAATCTGATAGGGTTCTTCTATCTCTCAAGACACACGAGCATATTACTTCTTAGTTATCTATTGATTCTTTGTGGATTGATGTTATTATCTCCTCACATATGATTTATGAATCCAAATTTCATTTGTATCTCTTCAAGAATCTTCAACAGCCTTTGGTAAGGTCTTTTGTCCTTGCTCAATAATTCTGAACACTTTTCGTATTAGTTGCCTCTGTGAAACGATTCTTGGGAATTTCATTCTTCTTCTGATGAAGACTCAGCCTCACTTATGTGTTTAAAATGGCTCACACAACCTCTTCAAGAATGAAACTATAATTATGCACAATATCAACTCCATCTACCTTATTGGATTTTCCAATGTAGTCAACTCAGATATAAGATCTTCTTTAACTCTATCTGGATTCAGTCTCAATGCTCATTATCTTCATTAATGGATTCCACTTTATTCAATAACTATGGGTTTATCTATCTAAATGATTTTATCACATTAATGATGTTATTCATGTTTTCATGCATCTATAAAAAGTATCTTGTATGTTCAAACACCCAAAGTTATCTTTTATGAACAGTTTTTGTTTACCGTGTTTTTCTCATTTACAATTCACTTGGTTCTTCTTCCAATTCACACACATTATATTTATTATAATTTAAATTCTTTTCACACACACACTTGGTCATTTTACATTGGTTTCAATGTGTGTTATGAACGTTATTTTTATGCATACGAACCATAGAAATTCACTTTATCTTCTTCTTGATGACACAATGGAAATAGTTATATGAGTTGTGAGTGTGTGGCATTTTATCCTCAAGAGGGCAGTGTATATGTGATATGTTCTTATGTCATCCCTCTTCAAGTTTGTATATATAGTGGTTTGGCCTTTTTTAAATCCTTCACATCGGTTAATGTGCTCAACGCATGCATGTACATGAATCACCATTTTTTGCAAACACACGAACACTCGAGTTTCTTCAAATCAATACACATGTACATCCTTACATGTACAGATCGTAACATCTCATATCCTTCTTCACCAAAACTCGAACCTGAGTCTTCTTTTTCATGAAAACCCGAGGATCGCATTTTTTCTTCTTCACGATTGTTTCACAAGTTTCTCAATCACACACATGAACCAGATACGATTCATGATTCTATATGTTTTATGCAGATAACAAAGGTGAAACGTACTGTCCCTATTTAGTTTCAGGATCCAAATTTTTTCAAAGGCGCAACAAGGGTTTGTTTAAACCTATCTTGTTTTGTGGTTTTCTTTTGAATAGATGGTGCAGTTATTCTTTGTGAGATGGATTCAAGAGTGTGTAGAGCATGTCAAAGGTCTATGGAGCCTTTCTTCTCCACGTACCAGAGCTGTAAAAAACCTCTCAATACAGTTCTCTATCTCTATTAATGGATAATTTGGTGTACAGGGTTTTTTTTATTTTAATGGGTTAATGGGTTTAATAATTAGTTAAATGGGTCTCTTGAGCGCCACTTGAAGTGGCGCTCCACCAATTTGGCGGAAATTTCTTTCAGCGCCACTTCAAGTGGCGCCGAAACACCCCCCCAATCCTATAAATAGGACCCTCGCCCCACCCACATTCCTCACTTCCTACCCCTTCCTCTCTCTCTCTCTCTCTCTCAAACTTCTCTCTAAAAATATTTTTTGTTACTCTGCGTTCTTCGGTTGCTCTGTCTGCGTAGCCTTGCTTCTTTGGTTGCTCTGCCTTTGTACCTACGTCGTCACAAATTTGAGGTAAATCATTCTTTAAATTTATTTAATATTTTGATTTAATAATTTAGTTGTTTAATTTATAGAATAAGTATATAATATTTGTATTTTATAAATAGTATGGTTTTTTTAAATGTAATTAGATAATGAAATGATTAGTTAGTTAATTAATTAATCATAATTAGTTGATTAATCAATGATAATTAAGTTATTAATTAATCATAATTAGGTAATTAATTAATTGTAATTGGGTTATTAATTAATCATTATTAGCTAATTAATTAATCATAATTAGCTAATTAATTAATCATAATTACTTAAATAATGAATCATAATTAGTTAATTAATTCATTATAATTAGGTTATTAATTAATGGTAATTAGGTAATAAATAATCATAATTAGTTAATTAAATAATCATAATTAGTTAATTAAGGAATCATAATTAGTTAATCAATTAATCATAATTAGTTAATTAATGAATCATAATTAGTTAATTAATTAATCATAATTAGTTAATTAATGAATCATAATTAGTTAATTAATGATTCATAATTAGTTAATTAAGTAGTCATAATTAGGTAATTAATTAATCATAATTAGGTTATCAATCCTAATTAGGTAATTAATTAATCCTAATTAGGTAATTAATTAATCATAATTAGGTAATTAATTAATCATAATTAGGTTATTAATTAATCCTAATTAGGTAATTAATTAATCCTAATTAGGTAAGTAATTAATCATAATTAGGTAATTAATTAATCATAATTAGGTACTTAATTAATCATAATTATGTAATTAATTAATCATAATTAGTTAATTACTTAATCATAATTAGGTAATTTATTAATCATAATTAGGTAATTAGTTAATCATAATTAGGTTATTAATTAATAAATATTAGCTAATTAATTAATCATAATTAGCTACTTATTTAATCATAATTAGCTACTTATTTAATTATAATTAGGTACTTAATTAATCATAATTAGCTACTTAATTAATCATAATTAGGTACTTAATTAATCATAATTAGTTAATTAATTAATCATAATTAGGTAAATAGTTAATCATAATAATTAGGTAAATAGTTAATCATAATTAGGTAATTAGTTAATCATAATTAGCTACTTAGTTAATCATAATTAGCTACTTAATTAATCATAATTAGCTACTTAATTAATCATAATTAGCTACTTATTTAATCATAATTAGCTACTTATTTAATCATAATTAGCTACTTATTTAATCATAATTAGGTACTTAATTAATCATAATTAGGTACTTAATTAATCATAATTATGTAATTAATTAATCATAATTAGTTAATTAGTTAATCATAATTAGGTAATTAGTTAATCATAATTAGCTACTTATTTAATCATAATTAGCTACTTATTTAATCATAATTAGCTACTTATTTAATCATAATTAGGTACTTAATTAATCATAATTAGCTAATTATTTAATTATAATTAGCTACTTAATTAATCATAATTAGGTATTTAATTAATCATAATTATGTAATTAATTAATCATAATTATGTAATTAATTAATCATAATTAGTTAATTAGTTAATCATAATTAGGTAATTAGTTAATCATAATTAGCTATTTATTTAATCATAATTAGCTACTTATTTAATCATAATTAGGTACTTAATTAATCATAATTAGGTACTTAATTAATCATAATTATGTACTTAATTAATCATAATTATGTAATTAATTAATCATAATTAGTTAATTAGTTAATCATAATTAGGTAATTAGTTAATCATAATTAGCTACTTATTTAATCATAATTAGCTACTTATTTAATCATAATTAGCTACTTATTTAATCATAATTATGTACTTAATTAATCATAATTAGCTACTTATTTAATCATAATTAGCTACTTAATTAATCATAATTAGGTACTTAATTAATCATAATTATGTAATTAATTAATCATAATTATGTAATTAATTAATCATAATTAGTTAATTAGTTAATCATAATTAGGTAATTAGTTAATCATAATCATAATTAGCTACTTAATTCATCATAATTAGCTACTTAATTAATCATAATTAGGTAATTAGTTAAACATAATTAGGTAATTAGTTAATCTAAATAGGTAATTAGTTAATCTAATTAGTTAATCATAATTAGGTAATTAGTTAATCATAATTAGGTAATTAGTTAATCATAATTAGGTAATTAGTTAACCATAATTAGGTAATTAGTTAACCCTAATTAGGTAATTAGTTAACCATAATTAGGTAATTAGTTAATCATAATTAGGTAATTAGTTAATCATTTTTAGGTAATTAGTTAATGATAATTAGTAAATTAATTAATGATAATTAGTTAATTAATTAATGATAATTAGTTAATTATTTAATCATAATTAGGTAATTAGTTAACCATAATTAGGTAATTAGATAACCATAATTAGGTAATTAGATAACCATAATTAGGTAATTAGTTAATCTTAATTGTGTATTTACTTAATTATAATTAGTTAATTAACTAATCATAATTAGGTTATTAGCGAAGTAGTTATATTATTCAGCGAATTAGTTATATTAATTAGCGAAGTAGTTATATTAATTAGCGAAGTAGTTATATTAATTAGCCAAGTAGTAGTAAATTGCTTATGGAATATACCTTTGCATTACATTCTAGGTATGATAATGAATTTAGTTTCCAATCTACCTTGACCTCGGTTTGTAATTGAAGTTATGAACTTGAATTTAGTAGTTCAATATATTTTTTGCATATTAAGTGTTAGAGTTATCATGAAATGATTGCTCTCTTGAGTAAAGTATCCCCGGGTAGAGGGGCTTTGGGTCAGACCACCTACTTTCCTAGAGGCTTGCCTTGTCTAGGAAAGTGAATGGGGTTGGCTATCTGTCGCTCCGGGCTTACTCATGTGGAGACTTTCAATTTCATATAACTCTATGCTTTTTACATGACGTGTTCGTGTACCTCATGCAGATAATGCATGTGGATATGTATAAATATATTTGACTTCTATTTTTGGGTAAGTAACACAAACTTGTGGGTTGTGTAAATAGTTACACATCAATATGGTTTGAACATATTGATTTGGTGGAGGGATTAGGATTCCAACCTAAATTACCAGAAGCATGCATACATAAATTGATTCTTTAATAATATCTAATTAATAACTGTGGTTTCTTTTAGATAAAAAAGATGGTCGCCGCTTATATTTATTGCAACGGTCAAATAATTGAGACAGAACAAGGATGTAGGTATAGTATACATCCAGAAGCTATTGCGATGCTTGGAGGATGTACTACTTTGGAAGCTGTGCAAAGGAAAATTCATCAGAGGTTAAAACTGGCGAGGAATCAAGTGATAGAGTCCATCACATTCAGAGCCTCACCATAGACACTGACATTACTTATTCATGTAAGGTGAGATGCGAAGGGAGGTATTATACCATCAGGAAGAGAGATTCTAGAAATGTACAATGTTATGACAAACCTTTAGATGAAATGTGTCAGTTCCCCACTAGATGTGCATGTTTCGTCAAAATTTTCAGGCTGGAGATAATCCACCTTAAGTTTCACATAGCCTTATGTCTTCCATGGATTAATGTCAAACACTTCAACCAATTTTTTTACTTTATGGAGAAGTAAAACCTCATTCCTTTGAATATGCACATTACCATGAAAATATAAAATCATCATTTTGCAAGAAAAACTACTAATCTCATGTTCACTGAAATACCCCTTAACGTAAGAATGATACAAATAGTGTAAGTACCCAATAGCAAGATTTCAATCCATTGTGACTGGGCTATGTGGAATCATTGGTGTTTTCATCTGATTAATAATTTAAAAGGTTTCAAAACCACCTTTCTGAAACTCAAAAATGTTTCAAGTAAGTGACTTTGAAAGCCTATAAAATATAAACTATAAGATCTATTGAAATTAAACTTAAAACATGGATTAAACATATAATAAGTAATTGAAAATAAAAACCATTTCTTAAAAATTGCTGATGAAATACAATTATAAGCTTTCAAAAACACTTCTTTCAAATAAAAATTTTTTCAGATATGAGACTTGGAAAGCCTATAAAATATAAACTTAATGACTCATATAAATGAAACTTAGAACATAGATTAAACATATAAGAAGTAGTAGAAAAGTAATTAGTAAATTCTGGTGAGGGGGAAAACTGTTAGACCCTGGAATTGAAGGATAATGGGGATGAAAAGGAAACATCAACCCCCATGCCCACCCCTTCCACCCATTCAACCAACTTCGGTAACTCCTATAGAAGTAGTTTTTCAAAAAAAAAAATGAAATGTCACACCACCACAGCTTCCTACATCCATATTAACCCCCCAATTCAGTTTCATTAAATGTGGACAGTCCCCATTTTTACCAAAGTCAATGATGCACTATTAAACCATCACTTTTCAACCCCCGCCTCAATAATACAAAATGCTTTGAGGGATGAGAAATGATTTGGTACATTTTAGAACATTGAAATGTGTCGAATCATTTCTCATCCCTCAAAGCATTTTGTATTTTTGAGGAGGGGGTTAAAAGTGGTGGTTTAATAGTGCATCATTAACTTTGGTAAAAATGAGGGTTGTCCACATTTAATGAAACTGAATTGGGGGGTTAATATGGATGTAGAAAGATGTGGTGGGGTGACATTTCATTTTTTTGAAAAGATACTTGTATAGGAGTTACCAAAGTTGGTTGAATGGGTGGAAGGGGTGGGCGTGGGGGTTGATGTTTACTTGTCATCCCCATTATCCTTCAATTATAGGGTCTAACTGTTTTCCCCCTCACCAGAATTAACTAATTACTTTTCTACTACTTCTTATATGTTTAATCTATGTTCTAAGTTTCATTTATATTTGTCATTAAGTTTATATTTTATAGGCTTTCCAAGTCTCATATCTGAAATATTTTTGAGTTGAAAGAAGTGTTTTTGAAAGATTATAATTGTATTTCATCAGCAATTTTTAAGAAATGGTTTTTATTTTCAATTACTTATTATATGTTTAATCCATGTTTTGAGTTTCATTTCAATAGATCTTATGGTTTATATTTTATAGGCTTTCAAAGTCACTTACTTGAAACATTTTTGAGTTTCAAAAAGGTGGTTTTGAAGCCTTTTAAATTATTAATCAGATGAAAACACCAATGATTCCACATAGCCCAGTCAAAATGGATTGGAATCTTTCTATTGGGTACTTACACTATTTGTATCATTCTTACGTTAAGGGGTATTTCAGTGAACATGAGATTAGTAGTTTTTCTTGCAAAATGATGATTTTATATGTTCATGGTAATGTGCATATTCAAAGGAATGAGGTTTTACTTCCCCATAAAGTAAAAAAATTGGTTGAAGTGTTTGACATTAATCCATGGAATACATAAGGCTATGTGAAACTTAAGGTGGATTATCTCCAGCCTGAAAATTTTGAAGAAACATGCACATCTAGTGGGGAACTGACACATTTCATCTAAAGGTTTGTCATAACATTGCACATTTTTAATCATATTTGTTGTACTTGTAAATAGGGTAATTTTTGTAAAATTTACCACGATTTCACGTGACATTTTCTGTCGAACGATCAACATTACATGAGTAGCTTTAAACAAACAACACCAACTCAAAAAAAGGAATGTACCTGTATAAGAAACCAAAACCATTTGAACTATTAAATGAAAATGTCATCAGTTTTTTATTATGAAAGATGAACTTACAGTGACTACAAAACAAAAATGAGGAAACTCTGAACGTCTTCACCCCAACACCCCAACACGGGAGACAAAAAATAACCCAATGTGTTTATGCTTCTTTCAAAATTATATGATAAATTACATATCTTACATGATAAAAGTCATAACTTACATGAAATTAATGTTTTATTGTTTTCACATTCAGATGGAGCAGCCACTTTTATCTTGCCAGGAGACACACGTGTCGCGCGATGTGTTGGCGCGACGACCTGTTAGACATCTTCATGTTCGGAGAGCGTACCGTTTCCATCATGAGGCACCGTCGGCAGCTATTTGTCCATACCTTAGACGTGCAGGCTTTTATAGAGTCTCTATGTGTGACTTCAAGACCATCGACCATCATTTGATAGCTGCATTGGTTGAGAGATGGCGGCCAGAGACACACACATTTCATCTCCCAGAGGGGGAGATGACT
Organism: Viscum album; assembly: GCA_963277665.1. Classification (NCBI taxonomy): domain Eukaryota; kingdom Viridiplantae; phylum Streptophyta; class Magnoliopsida; order Santalales; family Viscaceae; genus Viscum; species Viscum album. The sequence continues at coordinate 1,856,495,162 of OY728158.1, read as the reverse complement.
ATTACATTAGAGGACGTCGCCTACATGCTGGGGTTACCTATCCATGGAGATGCAGTTACGGGGGCCAGTATTGGCGATTGGGTTGCAGTCATACAGAGGCTACTAGGCATTGATGTCATCGGCGCACGGGGTGTCCTCCAGGGTTCGCGCTTGCGAATGAGGTGGCTCGATCAGCATTTCGACGTCATTCCAGATGATGCAGACGAGGAGACGCTTCTTCAGCACACACGTGCATACATTTTGCGGCTTCTCGGAGGCATGTTGTGCGTCGACTACTCCACCGCTTTGGTACACATGATGTACCTCCCATTACTTGAGGATCTGGGTCAGACTGCTACATACAGTTGGGGATCCGCTGTATTAGCGCATCTGTACATATCTCTCTGCACCAGTTGTCAGGCCGATTCACATAAGATTGCAGGTTGCATGGTGTTAGTACAGATGTGGGCCTGGGAGCGTTTTCCACGCATCACTCCTCGAGTTGTCGCACCGCTTGCACTGGAGCTACTTTAGGACTGTCCTCGGGGACGATGGTATGTCTACGTCATTACTTTCGGTTATTTAGTACTTTTGTTATTGTTTTTTATAAACTTATCATAGGTTACTCTTTTTTCACCAGGTGGAGTCAGTCTCAGAAGTTTGCACATACTCCGAGACATAGTGTGCACATCTTCAGACAGATATTCGATGCTATAGTGTCGGCTGATGTAAGTTAAACAGTACTTTTTTGTAGGAAATTTTTTTTGTTATCACTATTTTAAGTTATTTCAATATAATCTCAGTAAAATTATCATGCTACTATATGAATTATTTTTTGAGTTTACATTTCAGGTTTCATGGACTCCTTATACAGGTTATGTCTACGCATCACTTCCACTATACTGCACATCTTTGGCTGGAGATCGTGCTGCAGTAGTACCACTCATTCACTTCCACATCGTTGAGTGGCACCAGCCAGACCGGGTCATGCGCCAGTTCGGTTTTATACAGCATATCCCCTTGGCACCACGACAGTCTACCGAGTTACATTCGATTGTGCTTATAGGTAGACAGATGACAGACTGGCGGCGACATCATGCATCTTATATCCAGCTTTGGGACAGGCGTGCCTGATTCAGTATCTTTCCACAGGGATATATCACATCACACTCTCATTTATCTGATCAGGGGGATTATGCACACTGGTATCGACGTCACACCATCATGCACCTTACACGTTAGGGGATTGGAATTTAGTGATTGGTATGTTTACTAAGATTTATTAATTTTGTTTAACTCATTTTTGATATTAATTTGATTGTTATTTCATTTGCAGACAGACGCCATTGGTCAGCTTGCACATTCCACATAGCCTCATGAGCATGGATATATTCTACAGGAGGTAGTTCATCGGGATCTGGTGGCTCTATTGGATCATCTCCGGTTGATACGTGACAGTTTTTTTGATGAGGAGCCACAGATATATCCTGATCCATATCTTCAGGCAGAAGCACCTGAGGATGACGATGTCCCTGTTATGCCTGCCGAGGAGGATGCACCACCACCGCCGCCGCCAGCTAGACGACAGAGACGAGCACATCCGGAGGGGCAGAGGCGACGACATCGACATCCGAGAACGGCTCCTGCAGATGTCGTCGCACCACAGAGAGACGATCCCGCCCAGCCGACTGATGATTTTGCACAGCAGGGAGACGCTTATATACCGCATATGGCGTCTCCGCAGACTACTATGGACTTCGATCTGGGTGCAGTCACACATCTTATGGCGGCCCCTTCTCCTCCCGACGAGACCTTCTTCAGTACCCCATTTCTACCATTTATAGGAGCTTCAGAGCCATATGTCACCGCATATGATTTTGGGGAATCCTCACATGATTTTGGGGCATCCTCACATGATTTTGGTCAGTCCTCTACACAGCATCATGGGGAGGCACCAGAAGCACCGTAAGAGGAGGAACCTGCAGAGAGGACACCGAGTGACACGGACGTCGGACGCGGAGAGGACGTGACATTTAGACACCGCGTTGTGGTACCGGGGGGCATCGTCGTTGATGTTTTTGGATGTAATGTTGTATATATTAAAAAACTTATTCACTATGATAAGTAATTGTTTTTTAAGTCGAATAACAAGAAAATCAAAAATATATTAAATACAAACTTATTTCAATTAACTATTAAATTATAAAGTACATGTACAATATAAACAAAATTTATCACAGCGACTTAACCATTAATAAATAATAATTATAATGACAAATAATAATTAATAATTATATTACTAACTAATTAATTATTGTATATCAAATAATAATGTTTTATAGACGTTCAAAGTCACATAGTTGAAACATTTTTAAGTTTCAACTAGGTGGTTTTGAAAGCCTATAAAATATTTTCTGTCGACATTTTTTACTTATTTTTTTTATTTTCATCTATTTAGTATATGTTTAATCGATGTTTTAAGTTTCATTCATACTGGTCATATGGATTATGTTTTATAGACGTTCAAAGTCACATAGTTGAAACATTTTTAAGTTTCAACTAGGTGGTTTTGAAAGCCTATAAAATATTTTCTGTCAACATTTTTTACTTATTTTTTTTTCATCTATTTAGTATATTTTTAATCCATGTTTTAAGTTTCATTCATACTGGTCATATGGATTATGTTTTATAGACGTTCAAAGTCACATAGTTGAAACATTTTTAAGTTTCAACTAGGTGGTTTTGAAAGCCTATAAAATATTTTCTGTCGACATTTTTTACTTATTTCTTTTATTTTAATCTATTTAGTATATGTTTAATCCATGTTTTAAGTTTCATTCATACTGGTCATATTTATTATGTTTTATAGACGTTCAAAGTCACATAGTTGAAACATTTTTAAGTTTCAACTAGGTGGTTTTGAAAGCCTATAAAATATTTTCTGTCAACATTTTTTACTTATTTTTTTTATTTTCATCTATTTAGTATATGTTTAATCCATGTTTTAAGTTTCATTCATACTGGTCATATGGATTATGTTTTATAGATGTTCAAAGTCACATAGTTGAAACATTTTTAAGTTTCAACTAGGTGGTTTTGAAAGCCTATAAAATATTTTCTGTCGACATTTTTTATGTTTTTTTCCCATATATTTGTATATTTTTAATCAATGTTTTAAGTTTCATTCATATTGGTCATATAGATTATCTTTTATAGCGTTTAAAGTCACATAGTGGAAACATTTTTAAGTTACAACTAGGAGGTTTTGAAAGCCTATCAAATATTTTCTATCGACATTTTTTACGTAATTTTTTTATTTTCATCTATTTAGTATATTTTTAAAACATGTTTTAAGTTTCATTCATATTGGTCATTTAGATTATATTTTATAGGCTTTCAAAGTCACATACTTGAAACATTTTTAAGTTTCAAGTAGGTGGTATTGAAAGACTATATGTTTAACAATATTTCAATTTTTTTATAAATAATTACTTATAACTACGTAAATATATATATGTACAAATATATAATTATAAATATACAAGTATAACTATAATTACAATATAATTCTAATTATAATTATAAATATAATTCTCCACACACACACATACTTACATATATATATATATATATGAATATTAAATATATTTATAAATAAATTTTAAATATATATGTAACAATATTTTCATAATTATATATTTTAAATATATTCATATTCATATAATTATAAATATTTATATATAAAGATTAGTTTATAATTATATAATTACAAATATATTTTTTATTTAAAAAATATATATAAATAGATTTATATTTAAAAATATTTATTTTTAATTATATATATACGTAATTATATCTATACACACACATATAATTATATATATACATAAATATAATTTCATTATTATATAATTATAAATATAATAATAATTAATTTATCATTTATAAATACATATTTATAAGATTATTTTCAAATTTTATTTATTTATTTTGAAATTATTTATTAAAAAGAGATGAGGTTGAAAAAAAATTAAAACAACAAAAAAGGAAAACAAAACCATAAAAAAGGTGGCAAAGCGCCACTTGACGTGGCGCTAGCCACCCGAATTGTTGAGCGCCACTTGAAGTGGCGCTCAACAAACCCATAATCCTAAATATATTAAACCTAGACCCATTTAAATAAAAAAAACACCCTCCCAACCAAATTTTCCCCTCTATTAATACTAGATCTTTTCTAAATGTTTTAAAAAAATCGAATCCTTGCTTGAGGACCCTTCTTTGTAGGAAAGGGTCACTTTATCACACCGTATTAAAATACTGTAATATATTCCATGAGATTGGGGATTTCATTGCTGGAGATCCTTAGTATCAAATTATTCAAACGCGGGTTAATAGATATATGGATTATTCATGGGGGATATTATTTTTAGTCGTTGACTCCTTCTTTGAGGTATGAACCTAACATGCATGAATTTATGAACACATAAAAATTGTATCCCGGAATATCTAGGGTGGCCATGGATACATTATTTTCGTCGGCCTCCGTGTGTTATTTATTTCATTTTCATGAACGAAAATGTAATTGCATGGAAATGTTTGTAACATCCAGGTGATCCTTATGAATGGATGTCTGATTGTCAATGAAGGACGGAGAACAATCATAGACAAGTGGTTTCATCTGTGGTGAATTGAGGGGTCAGTAGGTTCAAATGTTGAAGACGATGCAGTTTAACATAATCTAATGGCTCATTTTGAAACATGCAATGCACAAGATGATGAACGCCTTAGATTAGATCATGAACCACGATTTATGTTTTGTGGTCGAGATTACACGTGTGATCAGATGGAAAGTTGCGATTGCGTCTGATTTTATAAAATCTTGTCCCACATCGAAACACACACATGGGTTTTACTCAGTTAAACTATCATTCGGTAGTAGCATAAGCTCGTAATTTTTCTCCTCCCACCAGGGTACCTCCATGTACCATGTTCAACCTACAAGAACGCTCTTCACCCTACTTATGCATGATTCAGCCCCTGGGCGCACTCTGTGCCTTATCTACCTATACAGGGCTCCATCTTTTACTTGTGGGATGGCCTTAGCCAGCTTCCCTGAGCCGTTGTTGACATTGTGGCCTCACATGTGGCTCGGGTTGAGGCTTGGTTGGATAACTCATGGTCTAGCCAATTTTTTAAATGAATCCACATTAAAATATTCTTCTAAGTGAGATATTCATGGACAACTTATTAACTCATTCATGGTTACTTCTACAAAATCCATTCCCATGCACCTTCCCTTCTCTTTTTCTCTTCATCATTTCTTTTTGGAACATGAATTCCAAAACACATTACTCATCATCCTTTATCCATCCATGGATGGAACTCTTCTTTAACTCCTCATGAATTGAAACCCAATGCATGAGAACATTGTATTAAACAATGTGTTTTCTCTAAAACATGTCTTAGTCCATGATGACATGAACAATCTATCCTATGATTTGTTTTTCACCAACATCTTCCAATTAGAAGCTATTGGATGGATATTTTAAAGTCATAATATAATTAAGTATTCCATGGAATTATTCCAATGTTGTAATAATGTGTCTTTTAGTGACACATATCTTTGAACATAAGATCAATTCAATCAATATTATGAATTTTGACAATATATATAATTTCCCAAGAGTGGAATCCAATGTTATGAATACATAAAAATTATACTGGCATCATTTTCGATGTAAAACCATCAACAGATTGATACCAAAGTGATATTCCCATCTCATTTCACTACTGGAAAACTAACCTTTACCAACGGTTTGGAACCGTTGGTATAGGCCTCCAAACTGTTGGTATAGCCTATACCAACGGTTTGGAGAACCGTAGCCAAGTAAGCCGTTGGGATAGGTCTATACCAATGGTTTTCCAATAACCGTTTGTATAGACCTATTCCAACGGTTTTTGGAACCGTTGGTATAGGTAATATGAAATCTATATCAACGGTAATGGAACCGTTGGTATATAAATTCCAAAAAATAAAACACCCGGTGGGATTTGATCCCAGGACCTCTGGTTTATAACTAGAAGACTTAACCACTAACCTAACATGACTTTTGTTTACATAATTCCATAAAAATATATATGTATTGTTCTAATTATTTTAAATTTTGATATATATAATGTTCTCCGTAGGATGATTCCAAAAAAAACACTAGACCTTTCCCAACGGTTCTGAAAACCATTGGGAAAGGCCTAGACTTTCCCAATGGTTCTGAAAATCATTGGGAAAAGTCTAGTGTTTTTTTGCAAGCCAATGGTTTTGGGAAACCGTTGGGATAGGATACCCTTTCCCAACGGTTTCCCAAAACCGTTGGGATAGGCTACCCTTTCCCAACGGTTTTCCAAAACCTTTGGCAAAGGGCCTCCACAATTCAACCTTTCCCAATGGTTTGGCCAAACCGTTGGGAAAGGTGGCCAAAATATGGGCTTTCCCAACGGTTTGGCCAAACCGTTGGGAAAGGGTACCTATACCAACGGTTTGGCCAAACCGTTGGGAAAGGGTACCTATACCAACGGTTTGTCCAAACCATTGGGAAAGGGTACCTATACCAACAGTTTGTCCAAACCGTTGGGAAAGGGTACCTTTACCAACGGTTTGTCCAAACCGTTGGGAAAGGGTACCTATACCAACGGTTTGACAAACCGTTGGTATAGAAGCGTTGGGAAAAAACATTTTTCCAGTAGTGTTTATCACCATTGAAAAGAAAAAACTGTTGAATATATTTTTCTACTAATATAATTCATAATCAATGTGGGATTTTCTCGGAGTCAACAACATCACTTTAAGCAAAACCACTTCAATCATCATCATATCTTCAATTATAACCCTTCAATACACATATTGACAAATTATTAACAACAAGTGAAACACTATTCTCAACAGGTTTTATACAAATTTATACCACCATACGTAAACTATAATCACAAAAATAGATTAGCTAGTCTTAAGGTGTGAAATAGTGGAACATTCAAGGGTTGATTCAACCAAAATTTATAGAGTGTTTACCACAAGTATCATAAACTTCTCCCATAGAACGTTTCTCTTTAACTACACTTGTTACAATTATTCTTGTGCTCGTTCAAGGGTGAACCTTGGTAATTTTACTTCATTACCATGATCAGGTAATTTTACCCTTTATATAGGTTAATAATAGTTATTTTTTCGTTATTGTTATATCGTTAATGGTGATTTTGTACAATGATCTTAATGACCAATAATAATAATTCCCAATCATCATATTGACTAATGGTAATAATTTCTAATGGCCCTACTGATAAATAGTCATATTACTGCATATTTATATTGAAAAACTTCTAAAAAACTTCATTTAATATTATATGTTACTACACAATATTAATTTTAATTTTTTTCTATCAGTGCACCCCATATACATTTCTTTCTTTTTTGAGTACAATCCATCCTAGTACATGACTATGGTGATGTCGCATAGTTTAGATGAATATAATATAATATTTTTAGAATTTATATAATTATTTTGTTAATGTATCAATATGTGCCATTCTATATGATCAAATAACAAAGCGTTAATGGAAAACAATATTACAATGAATGGTTTGCATACTAATACAGAATCTTATATATAACATTGTGTTTTCATTTATGGTAATTATCAAATACCTAAAAATTAATAGAATATGTTGGTTAGAAATAATAAATTTATATTTCAAATGAATATTTATTGCAATACATATCCTCTATTTATCATTATGATAGAATACTAAGGATATTAAATTCAAGGTTGTGGCATTTTAGATTTATTCAATTTCTAAAGTAAGCTAAATGACATAATCAAATGAAAAATGAAATTTCATCAAGTTGATAAATATTTTTGATTTGGTTTTTTATATCTAAAATAAAATAATAAAATAAGATAATATAATGTCTTAGAGAAATTTGTAGGTAATTTCCCATAGTTTAATCCATATGATACCTATTTTACCATTACTAAGGTGAAAAACTTTACCAAGATCACTCTTTATAATGACCAAAAATAAAAGTGTAATAATTTTCAAATATGATTATTAAAATTAAAAATAAGGAATCCATTTTTTATGATCAAATTTCTATATTTGGAATCATTTAATTTCATAATTGGTTTGAAAATCAAGGGGAAAACTAGTTTTTGGGAAAATATATTTTTGATCATAAAAATTGATTTATTCATATATGAAGACTTCTAAAAAATTATCTCAATATTAAAAAATTATTGAATATATATTATATATACTTCATTAAAATCATTCAAAAATAATGATTATTCAAATTTGTTGTGATAAAAACACATTGAATGAAATAAAATCACTTTTTAGAAAAGCAACTCTGTTACTTTCAAAGGATATTTATTTACATATAAAATTAGTTTACAATCAATGATTTAATTAATAAAGTGTTTAAACCATAATAAAATTTTAATTTATTAATTACAATTCATAACCTCTAATAAAATGGATATTTTTTTCCAATTACATTAAATAGTAATAATTCTATTGTTTTTCATGGTGTGTCAAAAACCAGTGTTGTGTGTATAGAAATATATCATTTAAATAAAATTTATTTATATGAATCTATCAAGAAATATTAGTGTGTTACATTCTATTCTAAACAAAATATTAAATCATCCCACCAATTATTCATTAGGAGTGATTTGGATCATTTAAATTGGTATAACATATGTGGTATTGTGTGTATGGTTTATATGAATATAACAATAAATTTTTTATTCAATTTTTTTATGTTACTCTCGGTTTGATATTTAATTAACCAGTTATGAAAATATTCCAAGATATGGTCTCATCGATTAAATGGGATACTCTGATTGTTGAGTGACATCAAGATTATAATCCAAATTATCTTAATCTCAAAGATAAATTTCATTATATTACCACACAACTCACATTGTTTTGAAATGATGTTGTTCTGCCTTTTTCCCAGTAACAATACCTAGTGAGTATTTTTTTCCTTGGTAGTAGAATATTGGATAAATATGTTTTCTTGAAGGAATCAAGAATGGGGTTCGAACATAACATTAATAGTCCATGCATCAATGTTAGCATGCATGTTGGTAGTAAACTCAAGTTATCTCAAGTAACTATTGTCATGGAATTTCAAGTATTCCACATGGAGGGTAGATCTATATAAGAAAAATATCTCCCATTATACATACTTATCATTCTCCACTCCACTCACAATATTTAACTCTCAATTTTTTGATCAGATTTCTCAGTTGTGGCCAATACATAAAAAAGGATCTATACAAGTCAATAATTTATTTCTAATTTTATAAGATCCTACAAGATCATCCCAAATAAGAAAATTAATACCATTCAATCCAATTATCAACGAAATGTGGATTCATTTGTTTTTTCCTCTCTCGGAGATCAGGTGGCTTGTCCAGTTAATTTCTATCAACCAGTTCTCTTACATTAGAGTTTAAAATAATTTTATGGGGGAATTATCTAAACCATAATAATTTTCATTCACCACTAATATATTTTTAATCACATAAATTTCATAATATATTCCAATTTTTGGTAAATAAAATTTGATGAAGTCTTTATTGTTTTGGGATTTTTATTTTTCCAAATATATTTTTACAAATTTTACTTTTATGTGATTTTATAAAATGATTAAGTTAGTCTTGGTTTATTGATTTTTAAATTTATTTTTTCAAAATTCAATTATTATTTCATCATATAGTTCTTTACTGAAACAGTCTATAATTTTTATTAATTCTATTTCAAATAATTTATTTTTTCGATAACTTGTGTTGCCCAGAACATCAAGTTAAAATGAACTGCATAATATTTTCAAAATATTATGTATCCATTATCTCATAACCATTAGATTAGAAGGAATTAATAGTAATTAATAAATTATGAAATATATATATATTTTTCAATTATAAAATGAATTCATTATTTATCAAATGATTATAATTTAAAATAAAAAATATTTGAAAACAAAAAGTGTTGTTTTTCTATGAAAACATTCTATGTGTTCATTTAATATTATATCAACATATAAAAATAATAATGTTGAATTATTTTAAAGAAATTTATATATTAATTACATGATAATATGTTTTAAAAATAGATCAAATGTTTTTTGTACTTATGATTTGAATAAATCATGTGTTATTTCTAAAACATTATATTTCATAAACACAAGTTTTATCACATTTTTCACAGTTACATTAAAATTTATTTCTTCCATTTATAATAACATAATAATAATAATAATATATATATATATAACCATGATTTTAACATGTTTTTTAATAAGTCCCCTTTTTTCAATATGAATTTTAACTGTGGCAAAATTTATTACCACGATAAAGTGTAAAATGGGTTAATTTGGATTAAAAATAACTTACAAAGACATTAAATTTCATAATATTTGTTATTTTATAAATTTAAATTTATAAATAACACCTAAGGTTTCCAATTGATTTATTTAATGGTCACTTTTCCACTAAAATGACTTTGATATAATTAAAATCCAAGAAAGTAAGAAAATTTCATACTTTTTTATTAATAAGAATAATATTTCCAAAGTGGGTTTAAATAATGTTATTATGGAATATAAATATTTTATAGAAATATAATATATTTATCTTCATCATGGAAATTTATTAATATTTTTTAAAAAATAAAATAATTACCCTAAATGCTCAGAGAAAACTGATATAATAATTTTCCAATTAAGAGAATAATTAAATAAATGATAATAAAAATATTGAAAGTAAAATTACATGATCTATTTATTGTTATAAATGGATTATCATGATGATATTGATATCATATGGATATTATAAAAATATTTGGTTCAAATATGACATGTTTTCTTGATGTTCTCAAAAGTTAATGCAGTCAATAGTTTCAAAATGGAAAATAATAATATTCTATAGGATTATTATTTTTTAAAATTATTTAGAAATAATACACATAATTAATAATATGGTTATAATATGTCATAAAATTTCATACATTGGCCATTTATGGTCCTATTTACACCATTGAGTAAAAATTACGACATTTTAATATTAAAAATTTAGTTATCATAGTAAAAATTAAAATTGGTTAACTATGGATTAATCAAAATGATAAGGTTAAAAATGGTTTTTTATAAAATCTATTTTTTGGTAAGATAAAAAGAATAAAATATATTATATTTTAATCCATTTAATTTAAGTGTCATTAAGATAGGAAATTAATTTATTAATATTTCATCTTTTGAGAAATTCCAGAAGTTCCCCTCACCTCAACTATAAAAGGGCATCTCCTCTGTCATTTTTTACACCACTTGGAACCTTATATATCAACCATAATATGACAACTTATATAATAATTTTCAATATAAATTGTATATATGTTATTGTGTTTTAAAAATATCAGCATGTGATCCCTTCAGCGGAGGTTTGAAGGAGACTTTTCTAAGAAAACGTAATAGCTCTAAACGATCAATTTATTTTTAAACTTTTACTCGATATTTATAAATCAATGATGTTTACCATAAAATTATAAATTTAGTGTCATAAATATTCTGTAATGTTATTATGATTAGTAAAACACATTTATATATTATCTTTCCAAAAAAATTAGAAGTAAAAGTATCACTCGTGCATACGTACAACTGACCATGTCCTCATAACAATAAAATTCATTCTTCATCAACACAACTTATAGATGGGTATTATTATGGGTTTAATAAATATTTATGAAATATATTATATAATAATTATTGTCAAATTATTAATTTTTATTTACCTTTCATTAATTCCATAAATAAAAAAATAAAAACAACTTTCAGGCGTACGTACGACCTACCTTCTCCATGAATAGTGTAATTCATTTTTTTATTTTTTATTTTTATAAATGATTATAAATATTTATATAATATTTATATGTTTTTTTATAAAATGATTAAAAATATGGAAATTATGAGACTAATATCAACGTATATGGACTAGGACTACCAAACTGAAACATTTTGGAAAATGAAAAAATTATCACACACAATGGTTAATTTAATAAACAATTAATAATAAATGGGTAATAAGATTTTATAAATAAGAATATACATGGAATTATATGCTTAATTTTATGAAATAAATGTTTTAGAAATAAATATTTACTACATATGTGGTTTTAACTTGAATAATGAACAACAAGACGTTATGTAAGGGTTTATTTCACAATGTTAACATTATTCATGACTGGTTACAATTAAGACTCCACTGGGGAATATTTCTATTCCATTTAAATTTTTTCTAAAAAAAATTGTTCACTATTATATTAAAATTTATCAATTTAATTTTCCCCATTGTTTTAATGTTTAATAAATTTTTCGAAAGGAATATTTTTAACATTTTCCAAACAAGTTACTTTGTGAGTTTCTCAACAAAAATATGGAATTAATAATTTTTAACTTTTATGGAATAACAAAATTTTTCCCACCTTCATGAAGCCTTTATTATCTGATTCTACTTATAAATACTACAAGGTTAGTGTCAAAAAAATGTTTTAACTGGTAATTTATTTTAATTAAAAATAATAATTTCAAAATGTAAAGGAAATTTTTTTCAATAATTATTTCAAGTTATCCTTCTAGATAATTTTCCATCTAATACAACATTATTTGATGTTAATAATTATTTAATAGTAATATGATCCAAATACACCAACCTAATTCTTTCTCTATATGGTTTGTATTTATGAATGTATGATTTTTATTAATCTTCTTCACTTTTCCATGTGTTATGAAATTATGAAATAATTATGAGTCCCATTTATTTTCATGGGTTTTTATATGAAGAATGATTTATGTTCTAATTGAACACATTTTTATAGGTTTCATTATGTGACTAGTAGGGCCTATAATTCCTTAAAATTCATTATTTAAAGATTTAATTCTCATGAGGTAGATATAAATGAAATCGAGATTGAAATAAGTTCAATAAAATAGGGCTGGAACGGGGATTACACTAGGTTTAGTAAGATAGGCCTCAAATGGGGGGTGAACCAGGTTCTAACAAGACTATTTATTCTATGATAATCTTGGTAGTCAGAGATTAATAATAAATAAATTATTTTTTGTGCTTATGTGTATGCCACAAATTCCATGTCTTATTCTATTCCTAAGCTCTCATGGATCATGTTATTTTGTTTACTTATTATTCATGTCGTCTTAATCACCATGATTTATTTCATCATTAATGGTTATAATATTTTATATACGAGGTATAATTTAAAAAATAATATTATTCCTATACCATTATTCTATTAATATAATTATTAAAAAATTGTTATCTCCATTTTGTACCCCTACTGAGCAACTGAGTATACCATTTTATTTTGTTTCTTTTCTATAAGATATGAAGATCAGTAATAAGTATGATATGTCAAAAAGTGTTCTAGTTATGAATGGAATAATTGGGAGATGATTTAGATATTTCATATACTTGTTATTTATGTTTCCAAATTTTCAAAGACACTAAATACATATGGTTCTAGCATAGTTATTTTATATAAGGTAATAAAGATTCACCTTTTTAGTATAATACCTATTTATAAAAATTATGGGTAGTCATAGTTAGTATCAGATCCACGATTAGTTAACATTTGAAAACTATGCTGGGAAATCCTTAGTAAGAACCGAATGTATATGTCTAATTAAATGATAAAATATGAGATTTATAGTAACGATCATGAATAAACTATGATTAAACCTCATATATTATAGATTTAAATTTCATATATAATTTATCTTGATTATGCGGTTTTCCCACTATGATTATTGTTCCCCACACTATACATTTTTATTTTAATCAATGGGTGGAACTTAACTAAACCATGTTAATGATGATTGCGATGGGAAATCAAATGATCATCCTCTTGAGAAACCGAAAGTTATGGAAGAAAGAATCCAAAATATTGTTTCTATTATCCCAAACCATTCTCAATCTATTAATCATTTTGTAATTAAAAATATTCAAGGGAGGGAAGAGTATTTTGTTAAGCACTTCATAATAAAGAATCAACCTTCTTTATGTGGGTCATCTGATCTACTAGTGGATAAGAAATGGATCAGTACCATGGAAAATATATATTCTTGTCTACAATGATCAGAACATATAAAATTTATTTATTAAATATACCAATTGGAATGTGAATAGGATCAATAATGGAATCATATCAAGAATAATGAAATGTGATGAAATTCACTCCATTGAATGGGGATAGTACACTCAATTTTGGTTCAATAAGTACATTCCTTATATTATTAATATAAAAACAAAGAATTATTAACTTGTTTTAAAGAAAAAGGAAGATGAATCTTTTGGAACCTATAAAGATAATTTATAAGACAATAAAGGTATTATTCTAGAATTATCATCCAACCTTAATAAAATATTGATCGATTATTCAGTGGCATAAAACCAAGTATCAAGAGGGAGTTATCAATAAGGGACATCATTATATCTGAATAAACTGTTTGGTATTCCATCAAGGTGTAAATAGAGGATTGAAGTATACATAAATCACGTGGGTTTAATAAGAATATAATTTTTCAATTAGAGGTATAATATAAAAACCGCAGAGAAAAGAAAATGATCTTAACTTTAAATAAATAGTTTGGAAAGAAACATGGAGGAAATTATCATAAGGGGAATGGTAAATATTTTAATTTTTTGAAATAAGGTAATAATTAAATTGACATATGATGTGATGTGAAAATGTTTTATAATGATGTGAATATATTGGAGGATTCACATTATGCATCCCTCATATTTCTATTTTCATGTGTGATGAAAATGAACATTTATCTAACCAATTCCCAAATACGAGGGTTAAATATGATAATCAACATCTGAAACCTCCAAGGCCAATGAAAGATAAATCTTTCATGTGATAACTATTTGTGATATGGAGAATGATAATGAAGTGGTGAACATTAAACTTACCATCCACTCTAAAAAATATAATGTCATATTTTATTATGGATCCACCCACTATTTTATTTCTAAATAAATTTCTATGTTTAACACCATATAACATAAAAAATTAGATGTTGAGTTAGCAGTTAAAACACCTAATGGAACAACAATCTCAATTTTATAATTCCTCTCTGGTTTTTTTGATGGAACATGGTTCATAAAAATCACAGGATCCTTCCTTTAGTTTAATTATATGAGATTAATTTTATGTGTTAGATTTATCTATATGTATCCCATATCAATTTTCAAGGAATGGAATAAATATTTCATGCATAAAATGAACCTATGATCATCTATCGATGAATGATTGAATACGAACATCCATTGGAAATTACTTTTGTCCTGTTGGTTTTAATTCCTATAAGTAATTTTTTTCAATCTCATATATTTGGGGAGAAATAGAACATTAAAGATACAACTATTATAAATTAGTGTTTTTTTGTATTTCTAGAACAATTTCTAGGTCTTACACTAAATAATGATTTCATGTTTTAAATTGAATTCATACATAGTTCTATGACTACTTTATATAATCCTTATAAAATGGAACCAATTGAGTTGTAGGAATTAAGGAAGAAAATACAAGAGATTATTTATAAGGGATTTATATTCCATAGTGAAATACCTTGGGCTAAACCTGTTTTTTTATTGAGAAGAAAGATGGTTAAATAAAGATCCACATTGATTATCGAGAACATGAAAAAATCACTATCAAGAAAAAGCAGTTTGTTCCCCTTATTTATGACTTAGATAATAAACTAAGCGGATCTAAATACCTTTTAATTATTGATATTAATTCTCAGTATCATTAATTGAGAATTGAGAAGGATGATATGTAGAATATTCCATTCCATATAAGGTATAGATACAATGAATATATTGTGAATATTTTTTCTCTCATAAACCCCCCTAGTATCTTCAAGGATTTGTTTAATATAGAATTTAGAGAGTAAATTGAAAAACATTTAGTGTGCATTATAATATAATTTCTTATATATTAAAATATAATTTAAGAGAATTAATATCACTTGATATTTGTGCTAATACTTTGAGGAAAAACATTCTTTACAAAAAAAATTCCATATGTGAATTTTCTCTTCATAATGTTTTATTTTAATTTCACATAATCTTAATATGGGGTATATTTTTGGATCCATCAATTATAAATTCTTTGAACACTATCCTAGAACCACAATAGGGATAAAGATCCAATATTTTCTACGGTTTTATAGATATTAATTATTCTTTTTGGAGAATTTCTCTTAACTCTTTTGTAAAATAATCACGTTAACTTGGAAGGGTTATAGGTCCTTGTGGAAGGATAATTGTGAGGAACATTTAAAGGAACTAAATATAAGGATTGATAGAACCCATGTAATTACAATACCCTATAGCGTAGGAGGGTATTTTATAACACATGATGCATTTAAGAAGGGATTGGGATGTAATATAATACAAAATGGCATGGCTATTTATTATTCCTCATGAAAAATTAAGGCTCGTGAGAACAATTACACATCCCATGATTTGGAGTTGGTTAAGGAAATATTTACATTAATTATATCAATGATCTATATTTTTTAATAATATAGTGATATATATTCAAATGAAAAAATCTTAAAGTATAAATTCATACATGATTTTAATATGCACCAAAAAAGATGATTGGATTTGATTATATATTATCACTTATCAAAAACTTTCCACCCTGGTATGGATAAAATATGGGCTATGAATTGAGTAAAATTGACCGTGCTAGCCTTTCTTTGACAAGGATCATAAAAAACCCAATATTTATTGATTTGAAAAGGATGGATATGCAAATCAAGAATTAATGGGATAAATAATATCTTCCTAAAATGAATGTTTTATTATCCATACAAATGTTGATTAAGGAGGTTCAAAAGGAATATGTAGTGGTAAAAAAGAATGTGAGAAATTTTAATGAGTTCAAAATTGATTGTGATGTTATACTATGTTTTAGGAATCATGTTTGTGTCCCACATATACTATATTTTAATAAGTAGCTACTGGATGATTCTCAAAGATCACAATACACTATTAATATTGGATGTAAAAAGTTGAATAGGGAATTAAAATATTATTTAGGGTGGGATGGAATGAAAATAAATATTTTAGTGTATCTTTATAAGTTATTATCATTTAAAAAAGTAAAAATTACAATAGATATAAGTCCAATGGGATTTCACAACCATTACCCACACTATAATCGAAATGAGAAAGCGTCACCACATATCTTGTCATCAGACTCCCAAAAGCATATAAATTCTTTAATTATAAATGGTTTATAGTAAATTTATATATGAAACTGGAAACTTCATTGCTATTATATAATATTTCTTTCTTGAACATATTTTTATAATATATATTAACTAAGTGGTGAGATTTCATAGAGTACCACATTCCATTGTATCTTATCAGGACCTTAAATTTACAATGATGTTTTGGAGAATTATTCACTAGGATTTGGATGTATATTTTTGTTTATATAATAATTATCATCCTCATATATATGCTTATTTTGATAAAACCATTAAAAACACGAATACTTGTTGATATATTCATCTATATATTTCAAATGAGGTTGGGATCGACACCTTTATTGGTAGAAATTACTAACAACAATATATTTCACCCCCAATATTCAGATGGACCCTTATGACGACCTAAATGGTAATAAGTGAAGTACTTTAAAATAATTGAATCTTGGTGGTAAAATAATGCTATTGGGACCTGATATATTTGAGTAAATAGATGATGAGGTTAAATCCATTTGACAAAAGTTAAGATAAACTGAAAGTCGATAAATATGTTTTCTGGATATAAATTAATAAAATTAATTTGGGTGATAGATTTTAATTAAAATAATCTATTATATATTTTATTATATTTTTTAAATATTCAACCAGTATTTTTATAAGATTTGGATAATAATTAATCCAGTGTTACGCTAAAAAAATATATTTTACCTAAGAACCGTTTTTAACATTTTTCATTATTATATTAGAATTATTTTCCCTCATTTGTAGGTATTTACTTATATTAAATAAACTATATATTTATAATTAATATGTTAAAATTTGGTAATTAAATCCATTTTATTCTTGGTCAATGTGAAAAGTAAATCTAGTACAATTTATTACCTCGGTAAAGGGTAAAACAATTTAATGTGGATTGAAAATAAGTGATGAGGCCATCAATTTTTATTATATTTCTTATTGGATGAATTTAATTTCCCCCCTAATATATAAGGTTCAAAATTATGTTATTTAATGGAAACATGTTCATTGAAATGTATCAAATATTATTAAAATCCTATAAATTGAAAAATTGACACACTATTATTGTTATCATTTATAATAGTTTAAATATGCGGTTGGTAGGAAGATATTTTATACTAAAAATATTATATAGAAATATAATATTTTTTTATTTATCATGATAATTTATATATATTTTTTATAAATAAAATTATAACCCTACATTCTTAGACAATGTAGATGCAATAATTATTAATTTAAAAGAAAAATAAAATAAATATTAAAAAAATGTTAAAAGTAATCTTATTTGAGATATTTAAGGTGATCTAAGAATTATTTAGATGAAGTTGACATGCCAAGGATATAATATAATATTTATTTTTATTTCAATTTTTCTTGATTATTTTAAAATTCGATGTAGTGAACTGTATCTAAATAAAAAATAAATATATTTCATTGAAATAATTTTTTTAAAATTATTTAAAAATATTAAAAAAATTATTCAATTCAAATAGATTATGATAAGGTATAAAATTTCATAAATTTTCAATTAATTTTCAAATTGGAAATATATAATTAGTAATTTAAACCTTTTAATATTAATGAATTTGTTAACATAGTTAAAATTTAAATTTGTTAACTAAGAGTTAATCAAGAAAAAAAAGTCTAAAATATCCCCATAAGTTGCCTAATTTTATTTTGTTAATAATATTACAAACATATATTATCTTATCTTGGAATAAATTTTCTTTTAATGGTATTTGGATAGAAAATGAATTTATTATAATTTAATCTTTTGAGAAATATAGTAAAGTTCCCCTCGAATAAATTATAAAAGGGAACCTCCTCCCTCACATATTGACACCACACAGATCATTATAGAGTGACCATACTCTCCCATATTCACCTCACTAATTCAAAAAAACCGTTATTGGAGTTAATTTATTCTCAAAATACCAATACTAGATCCATTTGAGGAGACCCAAAGGAAATGTTTTGAACCCGAGTTAATCACTCTAACCAATCACTTTATTTTTTATACACTTCCTTACCAAATAAAAATCTATGAAATTTATAATAAAAACATATATTTATTATCCTAATTTCTAGGAAATTTTATTATGATTTTTATAACACCATTATACACCCTATTTCACCTCAAACAAGAAGTAAAATCTTTGCTTTTGCGTACGCATGAGTTACCATCTCTATATAGCGATACCATTCATTTTAAATAACCATATTTTATGGATTTGTATTATTATTGGTTTATCAAATATATATGATATATATTATATTAAAAGGGTTTTTAATAACAAAATATCATTTTACTTTATTTTATTCAGTAAATTGAAAAAATAAAAATAGTACTCAGGTGTATGTACAAAAAACTGCCTCCATAGACGAAGTAATTAATTTTTCTATTTCTAAATTAAATTAATAACTATATATATGAATATAATTATTATATATCATTTTATTTATCATGATTAAAAATATTAAATTATGAGACAAAGATCAATAAACCAGGACACATACCGTCAAACCGAAACTTTCTTGGAAAACGATGTATTTATCACCCAAAAAATGATTTTAATAGAATATTATTGATAAAAGGTTGATAATATG
Organism: Viscum album; assembly: GCA_963277665.1. Classification (NCBI taxonomy): domain Eukaryota; kingdom Viridiplantae; phylum Streptophyta; class Magnoliopsida; order Santalales; family Viscaceae; genus Viscum; species Viscum album. The sequence goes on along the minus strand of OY728158.1, from coordinate 1,856,475,199 downwards.
TTATAAAATAATAATTAATGATAGAAATAATTAATTATAATTTAAAAAGATAAAATAAGTTCCTATTTATTATAGAATTGGTTTGATTGTGAAAAAATAAAGGAAAGACTTAAGGAAAGGGACTATTTCACAGTATCTTTATTATTTGAGGGTGATAAAAATTAAAAATCCACTGGTTAAAATTTTTCAGCCATGTCCATGAATTATAAAAAAGTATTCAATTTTTTTATTATTCTCCTACATTCGTTTAAAGAAATTTTTTCCAATGGCTTAAACATTAATAAATTTTTTGAATGGAATATTTTTATCATTTTAAAAACGTTATACTTTTTTACATTCCTATCAAAAGTATCCATGTACTGTTTTTTTACCGTATATATAAGAGAGTATTTTAATGAAATAATAACTCATTAATTATTTGAAGCTTACAATAAAATCATACATGTTTCTTTTCAAATAAAATATTTTCCTTTGTAATTGTGTGGATTTTTTTTAGAAAACTAGATTTCAAAATAGAAGGGATATTTTCCACAAGGAATATTTGACATTTCAAAATCATTTTCCATCCAATAAAAATTTATTTGATTTTAGATATGGTTTAGTAGAAGAATGATAAATGTTTTCCATCCTAACTCATTCTCTTGATGGTTTATGTTTATGATTCCATTATGTTTATGAATCCAATCACTTTTCCATGGGTTTTGGAATTATGAATTGTTTATAAAACACATTTCTATTAATGGGTTTTGGTATGATGAATGACTTATGTTCCTTTCGTAGACATATGTATTGTTTAACTATATGATGTGTGTGACCTGGATATCCCTCCCAATCAATGTGTAAGGGTTTACATATCATGAGATTGACATGACTAAAATGAGGTATAAACTAGGTTAAGTAATATAGGGATTGAATGTGGAGTAACCCTAGTTCCGTAATACATGGATGGAATAGGGAGTAAACCCATTTTGGTACAGTACCTTGTCTGCTATGATATTATTAGTGGTGATCTCTTAATAATAAGGAAATAATTAAAATTCTTATCTGTATGAAATAAATTCAATGCCTTTTTCTAATATTAAGCTCTCATGGATGATCATATTTTATTTTCTTATGATTTTTAACTTATAAACCAACACAATTTTTTGCATCATTAAAGATTACAGTCTCTGATATGAATGGTATTATTAACAATTTTTATGTTCTAGTTTTATACCATCCTATAAATATTATACTTAATAAATCATTGTTATCAACCTTTTTTACAATTTCTGTGCATTTGAGCTTACCAATTTTATATGTTTCTTTTTTTGGGATATGAAGATAAGCCTTATGTATGATATTTCAAAATGGTTTTTATTTATGAAGTAAATATAGGGGAGACAATTTATAAACTTTTGGAAATACTTGTTAATGCATGTTTCTAAAAACAATAAATCCATACGCTTATGGCATGGTTATGTTATTTAATTTAATGATTATAAATCTATTTTAAAATAATGTCTATGTATGAAAAGTAACAGTTGTCATATTAATTCATAATAATGCTAAAAATTATTTTTTTCATAATCAAATAGAAATATAAGAACCGTCTTGAAATATTTTAGTCGACATCATGATCTAATAGATGATTATTTTATGTTCTTCTCAAATGAAATATTATTAATTGACATTAATTCAAGGAATTTTAAATGATTCTGTATTAAAACCTGGTCACCACATACCAATTGAAATAATAAACATTATGGTTTAGAAATAAATCAAGAGTAGTTTTATTTTTTTTTATATTGATTTATCAAAAATAAAATAAAAAGGGAAAAAAATTAATATTATAATGAAAATAAAAGTCATTTGTTAATCTATTCTTTTAGAAACTCATTATAGTTTTTCAGTATCATAATTTAAATTGTATGGTGTTTTAAATAGTTTTTAAATTACAAGTTCCCTAGTGGAAAAATATACATTAAATTTATTATCAAATGAAATTGAAAACATTGTGGATTAAAATGTATTCGTTTTTTATAATGAACTTTTATCATACAACATAGATACATTCTCATTTAATATATTTTAAGGTTTCATTATTAGAAATAAATTTTTTCCAATATCCAATTTTTATATTAGTCCTTATCGTGAGGATGGCCCTAAAAACATTTATCACCCAAAATATAGCATAATTTAAAACTCATGATTGAATATCAAGGAAGTAGTGTCAAATGTCTAGGTGCTCTTCCGAAAAAACTTTTCTGTTTTTGTTCTCTTGATATTTGAAAAAAAAATAATATGAAAAATGATAAAAAACAAATAGAGGGAGGGGATAAGAGAGTTTTTAAATTATGTATAAAAATGAAAAATATAGAATTAAAAGAAATGTTGAAGGAAAATAAGATTCAGTAAGAAACCTTATGAGATTTAGGTTAATCCACTCTTCTTTTACTAATGATTGACCTCAACTAGACTAAATTATCTCAAAACATACTATTGTGGTTCTCGATCTTTCATTTCCACCAACTATATCACCAAATATTTACAATTTAGGAACACTTACATTTTGTGGTTTGTCTATCACATCACCCCATACAGGTTAATTTTCAACCATGATTTGAAAAATGATGGTGTCTCACAAGAAATGCAGTTCTCCAAGTAGCATTGGGGTTTCACTTCTTAGAATGTGACATGCATATTATCACTTCATTGATGAATATGTTATATAAAAACTTATTTCAGAATAAAAATTTGAAGAAAACAAATTAATAATATAGAAAAATCATATACTGTCGATGGAACTAGAGAGAATAACAATTATAGATTATGTCCCATCTACAGGAACCCAAAAAACACCCAAGTCCCTTATCTAAGAAAAATTGACTCATGGCCCCAACTCTAAAATCATCAATACCCCTCAACCACTCAACCATCATTTTAGAATATTTTACAAAAAGAAACTATTCATATCTATTCCCATATAAACAAAATACAAATCATTCCCCAATTAGTTAATGAAAAAACCTTCTTCTTATAATAAATTCAACAACTCTCACATATCCAATAAAAATACATCTAGACACCATATGAATGTAAAAACAAAATATTTTATGTCATTATAAGGTGTAATACCTCTATCTACATGAAATACAATGATATACCATCTAAATTTACTAACTGGTGTGACATAATCATTTAACGACCTATAGGTTTACTTGATGTACCAGATTTCCCATGTAGTTGAATCTAATCAACATAACCAAATATTGAAATGTTAAATTATCCATTTTTCAAACCCTGTTACATTTATAATTCCCATGAATAGTATTTTATTTTGACTTAACAAATTTGACATATCGTATTCCCATCGCATATGTGTTTATCAACGTTGTCATTTTAATTCTATTAAGTTATTTCCCATTTATTATATTTTCACATATCCAATTAGAATCTATGTATACACTTCCTACATAGAAGATATGTATCCAATCATGAGGATGTATCCAGTCATAGACGATATGTATTATTTACCAAAATCGAGACAATTCCAATCACGAGGATGTATCCAACTCTAATAAAATATATGATTGGGAACTTTACTAAAATTTTGAACCTCTCCTGCCACTAAATTTAGACATCTAAGTGCCACATGAACTTTAGTCTTAGTGGGATTTATCTGTAGGCATAAATTCATTAAATATAACTAAAAAAGTTACCCTATCATTTCATCAATTTAAGATTAATTATTAAACCTTCATCAATGGTGTCCAAAAACCATGGGTTAGAAAAATATTCCATAAAAAGGATAAGAGGTTTTATATTGTCTTGTAGCATCACTTTTCATATTTTAAAATGCTTGACGGTAAAAATTAATCATTCTCAATAGGAAGACTTCTTCAAATGGTGACTCTGATATAGAAGAAGATAGTAACAGATTCACCCTATTCAAAATTAGTGAATATTTCATAGATGGGCACAATGGTAACCATCCCCAAAACCAATCATCAAGTGGATGAATGTGTTGGCATCCTTCAGTTTTAAACTAAACACTAGAGAAGTCAGTTTAAATATTTTCAAGGACTTGTACAAGTATATTCACTATCAAAATGATAGTACTTGAAATAAATTTGTAGATGTTTTCCTCTTTTTTGTATTTTATGTATATTAATTCCCTCTTGTATAAAATGTTTACCAAATTATATTTTTTCAACACAATACAAGGGATAAGCATTAAATATAGGTTCTGAGATCAATTGAACATAGAAAAATGATATTTTCAATATAAAATCCAATGAATAAAAAATTATAAACAACTGTTTCCAATTTCAAAATTATCCATTATAAAATAAATGAATATCTAGAAAAAAAATTAATTCTTCAAATGAGATGTGGAAATTTATGATAAAATGGTTCCAACTCAAACTTACACACACATAATCTATTTACTCCAAGGAAATTCATTCATTAAAAATTTTCATTAACTAATTCTCCAAGGTCATTGACTATTATCTATTATGGGGTCAAAACCATATAATAAATTTAATAATGTTAATTAAATAATTTATTTGAAGAAAATTTAATACCTCCATTGTGTGTTTGTCCACAACCCCATACTTCAGTAGAAAATCATCACCTATTTCAAGGTGTATATACTATAATGAGCAATGTGAAATTGAATATACAAAAAAATAATGAAAAAAATTCAATCTTCCCTAGGTTCCAAAAAAACAACACATCTCACCTTTTTGATAAAGCTCATATGTTTTTTACTAATTTATTTGAGTTTAATATTCCCCCAATTTTCATGATCTAAAACTTGAAAATGAAACCTTAATGTAATTTATTTTTAATTGAAGTGTTTACATAGTACCATGTAGAAAATATATTTATCTATATGTTTTACAATAACACACCCACTACGCTTGCTTTAGAAGCACTGCATTGGATCCCAATTTCCCATTCTAATCTAGATTCAAAGATTTAATATAATTATAGAAACATTTGGCTCCATAATTTGTTTCATGTTATCTCATATAAGTAGTTATGTTCAGGATCATGTTAAAAAAATTTAATTTTAACTCCAATAACATTTGAGACTATCTTATCAAACATAATTTTCCCAATTTTTCAATCAAGATTTAAATAAGGAAAAAGGAAATAAGAACTCATAAATCCCTTAATCCTTATATTTTCATAGAGAGTGAAATCTCTTAAACAAGTTAATTTTTTTCCAGGAGAGACACATTAATTTCTTTTTTGTTCCCAAATTCAAAGGGAACTTCTATTTACATAGACCCAAAATTGTAATATGCACAAAAAAAAAGGAATGAATTTTTAAAACAATATGTGGTGTTTGGTTATAGAAGAAATGAATAATAGTGAAAACACATAAAAATTTCACTATCCCCCACACAAAAAACCCATAATATTCTACAATGTTTAATTATAACGTGAGGAATAGTTAAATTTAAAAATGAATATCCCTTTTAAAAGTTAAATTTTTTTGGATGAGTTATAAGAGTTTTTAAAATGGCACAATTTCCATAGTTAAAATAAGACTTCGAAAAAAATAATGGTTATCAAAGTTCATTATTTTCAATAAAAATAGAACTATAAATGGAAAATCAATTAGAGTTTATAATAAATCATGATTAATAATTGTTTTAGAAAATATTGTGGTATAACCCCAAACATCAGTTCCAACAACAAGAAGAAATAATTGGGTAGATTAAAAAATACTCCACTGGGGAAGAATATTGATCATCTGATCTGAGTCATAGTGTTATTTGGACCTCCCAAATGTGGAATAGTTTGGTTTATACATCAACTGATCCTCAAATATGGCAAAGAATATTCCGAAATTTAGGCAACATAATTAGGAAGAATAATGGAAAAATAATAAAAGGGTAAATAAGGAACTATGGATTGACTCCCATGAAGCCTTGTGATTAGAGTCCTCAATAAGTCTATGAATTTAAAGTTAGTTCAGTTATGAAGGTGAATTACAGAATTTAAACCATTTTTATTTCAATCAAAATAATGATTCACTCATGGAAAATTAATCAAAAAATTGGATGTGATATTTTCCAACTAATTCCACTTCCCCATTTACCAATACTGACACAATTTTGAATGGTCTCAACCGTATGGGTATATGTTTACAAAGGAATTAATTCATCCTATATTAATTTGAATGACATTATAACCCACATTAATGCAACTATTTTGAATCAAATAATCCTCAATATTCTTGTTCCTTTCCTCATAAATCCTAGAATTTTCATTATATTTTCTCTTGATAACATCGAACTAATTATTTCATGTAGTTATCTTTTCCTATAAGATTTTAAAAAAATTCTGGGATGAAGCTTACTAAAATGATTTTTTTGTAACTCCACAGAGAAGTGATAGGCCTTTCCAAATATTAGCTGATATGGATACATACCAATTGATGTTTTTAAGGTGGTCAGATAACCTCATAGAGCATCTTCTAACATTAAGGAACAATCCCCGTTGTCTTATCTAGATTTTTATTCAACACCCTATTAGAGATATTAGCATGTAGACTATATTTTGGATGTTTAATAGTAATAGTTTGGTTTTCATAGACATAAATATCAATAAAATAATTGAATGTATAGTTATTAAATATAGTCTTGTTATCAATGATGAAATCTCTATGAAAAAAAAACCTAATAAGTGGTTTTTTTGACAAACATTATCACACAGTTAGTTTGGTTATTCAGAAGATCATTTTTATCAACCCACATTGAATGTTAATAAAAAATAACAAAAATATATTCATTTCCAAAGGAGGAAGGAAACATAAACATGAATTCCATCCATCATTCATCAAATAGATAACTATCCCAAATAACTTTCTTTGGTAGCTCTTGATTTCATCACACATTACCAATTATTTAACATGTATCATGCCCTAAAACTATATTTTGAGAATATCTTATTAGTCTAGTCTATTATAAAATATATTGTATGAATTGTTTATGAGTTCTCTCATTTCCATAGTATACAGCCCATGAGGATGAATGGAAACACTCCAAAATTTGAAACATTTATCCCTTGGGAACAAATATTCATAGTATTCCATCATAAAAATAATTATATAATATTTTATCATTAAATAAAATGTATTTAACATACAAGAGAAACTTATTTTTCTCTTTTTGAGAATATTAATTTGATATAATTTCAATAGTGATAAATTTAACAATGTCTGAAAACCATTCACTGATATTTTTTTGAAGGGTGAAAATATATTCATCTAGAAAAAAGAGTTTATCTTCCTTGGTTTTCATTTAGGTTATTGGGATTACTAAACAAATTATTAGCCCTAAAATTTCATCTACATGTTCTTCCTTGATAATAAAACAAATTTTTCATGAAATAAGACCCATATAATTAGTCTAGGTTTAGTTTCCTTTGTAAAAAATTGATATTTAGGGATCTAATGTTCTATAAACTCAATTTATTTAGAAAAAATCAGATACTACCAGAACATTTAAAATGAAAATACCACTTATAGTAGTTCCTTGGTTTTTATATGGTAACACTGTTCTTCCTGTTCAAGAAATCTTGTAGAATAACATATAACATAAACCATTTTTTATTACATTTTTTAAAATATATCACCCATGAAAATTTCACTAGACTCCTACATGATTTCAATAAGGAGATACAAGGATGGGGTATTTATAATGGGTGAAGATGTATGCTTTTCAAAAACAAATTATGTGAGTCCAAACAATAATCAAAAAATAGGAATGGTGAATAATTAACTAGTATATAATATAATATATTAGAGATGTTAGAGAAATATTTGATGAATATAATTTTTAACAAAACATTTCATAAAAATATCATGTTACCGTTGACATTTTTAGGTGGTGATTTCTATTGAATGAATTTACATTTAGATGTATGAACCTGTAGTCTATTTATAGAAACCATGTGGCAGTACACAATTCCTTGAGTAGCCATGAAAAAAAAATGTTTCCCCATTCAATTAAAGGTGTGTCCCTTAAATTCCTTTCAAAAAATATTCTCAATTATTCAAACAGCGGTTAAAATCAAAACAAATAATTCAAAAGTCTTCCAGGAATACCTCACCAAATCTCTCAATCATAATATAAAAATAGACATCATGTAGTATTGGAAAATTGTATGACTGGCCCAAAAAACAAAATTAATTATTCTACAAGAAAAGTTATAGACATCAAGGATAAATTGGTTTTCAATTGGTTCTATGGGGAAAATGATTAATATTATAACCAAAAACCTTCTATAAAGTAGAACAATTAATTTATAACCAACCTAAACTACATTTAATCTAAATCAATAATTGTAAAATGTCTTTCATTAATATGAGGGGAATGTTTTATATATTAAATACATTTCGTACTTTTGATTAAAAATTAATCTGAATCTATTAATTCTTTTCATTGGTCATCAAAGTAACTCCACTATTCTTTGGGACCACCTAAACATGGCTTACCCATGGGAAATTTTAAATATGAAATATTATTCTGAAATCAGGGATATAAATTAATTCCTCTCTAAAAACATTGTTCTTATTTGGATTTATCCATATTTGTGTATATACTATTTTTTATTACCATCTTGCTTACGAATGTTCCACATCGTGAATTTTGAACTTATTCCTTTAAATTAAGAAATCAAATAACTGATAACATAGAAAACAGTTGTCAAAATATAAATTAGTTTTTCGTCTTGAGATCTTTAATATTTAGATGAAATAATGATCAGTAATGTTGATAATTATCAATAAAAAATATTACTTCACATGAACTGGAAAAGGAATGATCACCAATGTTGGAGGAACTTGACTTGAGGGAAGACACTTGGGATTGTGTGGTCAAAAGACCTTATATTGTACCATAAAAAAATTAGGTATACAAAGATTGATCCTCATCATGTTTGGGGATAGACATTTAATCTTAGATATAGGATCCTATATAGGGGATAAAAGTTTTTTCTACAACAAATTCATATAAGTAACCCAAGAATTCCTCTTCATATTCATCAAATATATCCTATCTTTGTCCAAAATAATTCTCATACAAGACTCTATTGGAAACTATGTAATATATTTTAATTCATAAAATATCCATTAAAACTATTCTTTATCCTCATCTAAAAATTCATCAATATATATGAACTCATTTCCTTGTTTTCTATGCTTCTTATTGTGGTTATTTAATATTTTTGAAAACAATAAATTCATTTCTTTCTTTACCAGGGTTGAAAATCAGTTTTCCCAATGAGGCATCAATTACAGACCCCTCAAGTAAATAAAGATTATTACAATAATAATATGGGATTCTTGTTCACATTTCATATATCAAATAAGAAAATAAAGAGGAAAAAAATATCTTACCCACTCCAATAATAAAGTAAACTACCCAACCAAATAAATGGAAAATGGATCAATCCAAAAGCTGTAAAATTATTATTTTGGTCTATGAAACTAATAGTGTTAATTAAAGGAACAAATAAAAAGTAATAGAATTAATACCTTCACCAATATCACGCATAAAATTACAATTGGCCACCCTATAACCAAAAGTGAAATGAATGATAGACTTTTCAAGATCTTGACCTTTACGCGTTATCCTATTCTACAAGACCACACTACACTCCTTTATGAGGATTTAAGTATAAAATTATTTCATGATTTTGTTAGTTTATTTTTTTAGATTTAAAAGAGGAATGATTTTCAATGTGAGATTTACCAAAAGTGATATAAATTTTCGTTTTATTTAATGCTTTCATGAAATTTAACAAATTATAATAATGATTTTCCAACATAATCCTTTTATTGAAGAGAATGATTGGTAAATAATTCTACACTACTTCTGGAACCCCCTCAGCATACTCTAAAATAATTTTCATTACTATGTTTTTCTTTATTATCAAAATTTTCCCATTGATTTTTCAGTATGTAACATATGTAATGTTTTACTTTTGTTGAGGCTAACCTAATTTTCATACTACTCTGCTTCTAAAGTGTGTAATTAAAATCCAATCTATTTTATTTTAGTATTGGATTTAAGATGTATTTTGACTAAATTTTGAGTTTTATATCAACTACTACTGGTGACAAATATGAAATTATTAATAGGATTTGACTTAATGGTACTAGGTAGCATCCCATTGTCTCTAAAACTTGCATTCATCAATAATATAACAACATAAAACAATTGAATTTTAAATATAGATTCCTGTTATGCCTTATGATCATAACCTTTATCTTTTTTTCACATCAAAAAACCCATCGAATCATGGAACATTTTTTCGTCCTAATCTTGAAAATGTGATGGGTGTTCCCTTGGTTGAGGTTTGATGTAGTATCTATTCTATTGAAACGTAAAGCCACAATAGTTCTGAGAACTCGCTACTATCTCCAAGACTAGTTTGGATTTTTTTGGTAGCTGTTTTTATATTTAAATAATAATATATCATCTCCCAACATCATCCATGTTCCATACCTAGTGAAGTTATAATTTTTAGGGGTTCAGGATGGTATATCAATGTTTTGTAAGTAGGACTATGAATTGGAAAACATTCCATATTGATGAAACTATTACTTGATATTTCATTGAACTTTTTTATTCAATGAATAGGAAGATTATGATTCATATTTCTTAGTGGGTGTGATTTCCATCATAAAAATGTTTTCCATTCTAGAACATTTCTTTTTCGAATTATGTGACAAATTGTTTAAAATCTATTTGAGCACTTCAACTATTTTTGGAAAGAAATATCCTCTTTATGAATGGTCAAATTGGGTTTAGTGGTATAGTTCATGACTATTACAAAATGGATACTTGAGAAATTGTTGTGTACATTAATGGTTAAGACACTGTATATGTATCCCATTGAATATATCCCATGTTTAATAGAAAAATTCACTTACATCTTTTAAAAATAAAATGATCTTATGTTTAATTTTATAGATCATCCTCTTAGGTTATAAAATAATGGGAAATGAATTTTACATTCGATGGCATGTATCATATATGTCTTTATATAATTGTTGGAACTGTAATTTTAATTTACTTTTATAAAAAATAAAAACAATCTAAACCTTAATTACACATCAATTAATCCTATAAGTGGTAGATATTTCACAATACAATAGAAGTCCCTAACAGAATGTAGTTAATTATCATTGGGTAATCCATGGTTGGATAGTATCATATATATTTGGGATAACATAATCACATTCTTCTGAGATCTTTTAGCTTGACTAATGCGTAATAGATTATTTTTCATTGTTGACACTTGAAACTCCCAAATCCTCACTCTACCAATTATTTCATTTACAAATGGTGGATGATTTCCATTTTTATCATGTATATTTTTTTTATTTTTTTATTGATTGTGTTCTTATCATGATTCTATATAGATATTTTATTCTTAATTTTCATGGATATCATTTTTTTAAAATTTCATGGATGAATTACATTGGGGTTTCAAGTGATGACTGATCTTGCAATCACTTCCTTATTGAAAAAACATAGAATGTTTTTTTATTTTTCTCTCATAGTTAAGAATTTAATTTATTGAAAATGATAACAATTTATGGGTTTTGATTATCATGATGATAAAAAATATACCTTTATAACCCTAAACATACAATTATTTTCAACTCAAGTGTTGAACTCAAGGATGCAGTATCGAATGTTTTTGTGGTCTTCTAAAGAAGAAATAATATATTTTGGTCTTTTAAAGATTAAGAAAAAAAGTTTAAATTTATGGAAACATAAGGGTAGTGAGGAATATAGTTATGATAATATGGAGAATAGGAGACAAATATATTTTTTTATATAAAATTTGATAAAACAATGTGGATATTTCAAATAAAATAATGTTTGGGGAATAGCTTCAAGAGCCTATAGAGAATAAGTGATAGATATATAATGACATGAAATTTTGATGGAAATACGATTCAAAAGGAAACATTCCTAGATTCATGTTGATCAACTCATATTATATCTATAGTTGAACTTAAATGCACTAAATAATCCCCAAACCCAACTCATAATGCTAGGTCACTTGAATCACACACATTTCTCACCAAGGAGTAAAAGAGTATTGAACACTTTCTTGGGGTGTTTAATATCTTTATTGACCACATACAGAGTCATTTTCCTCCATGAGTAGATAAAAATATGGTGTTCATCATTAAATATAAATCTCTAGTCACCATTATGGTTTCGCTTCCTGGAACGACATTTGAAAATTGTCCATTAATTGTTAATAGTTTAAGAAAACATCACATTAATACTGACGAACAAGCTCATCCATTTATTAATAAGATATAAAAATAAAAGAAGTAAAATTAACTAGGATGAATAAGTAATAAAAATTAAATCCCATCTTTGGGAACCCAAAAAACCTCTACGTCTAATATCCATGAGAATGTTGACCAGTTTTCTCAACACTCATATCATCTAATTCCCTCATCCTCTCGTCTTTTGATTCCAGACATTTTGAACACATCTTATATTATAATCTCTTCCCATATAACCCCAATACATGGAATTAACAAATTTCTCTCTATGCAAACACTCATCCTAGAATAAGTACAAAAACTCTCACAGACCTAATGAAAACAGCTTCTTGTAGCCATATGTAGGTTCAAAAAGATGAATATCCCTCCAAATAGTGTCAAAGAAATCTATCTTTAGGAACAGAAAATTTTAATCATCCCACATATGAAATTGGAATGTTGTACATGTTTAACGATATATCAATTTACACAATGTAGATGATTTCTCAATGTAACCAGATCTGATCAACATATCCAAATAGAGATTTAGAAAATTATACACATAGTAAAATCCTTTTATGTAGTTGAATTCACACACATTACTATTTTCTATCATGTAGACAGTTTGATGTATCTAATTCCCATCATGTATATGTTTATTGAATTAATAATTTTAATGCTAATTTCTAGGAAAGAGTGTGTTATTGTTTTCAAAAAATGATAGGGTTAAGAGTATTTTTAAAAATGGGTCTTCAAATGCATAAACCCCATTCAAGCATTTTCCCTCAATAAGAAGCGTGGACGAGGTTCATGAATACTATATGAATTTTGTAAAGGATGAATGAACCCTATTCACACATCCTATATAAATGTTAAATAAAAAAATCATCAATTCTAATCAAATATTAATAAATATTAATTAAATGATAAATAATATAAATGAAATAGTACTAAATATGAACCAAATATTTTTCTATATATATACATATTAATGATAAAATATTAAGTAAATGATAACAAATATTTATAAATACCAATTAAAATAGAAAATTTTAATATAATATTGATGTTAATAATAATTATTAAAATATTCATGAATAATAGATATCCATTAAGTAATTAGTAAAAAATCATCACGATTCTTACATAATTTTTTTAAAATGAAAAAAATAAATATTTGTAAATACCAATTAAAAATTAATATATTATTAATTAAAAATCAGAAAAATGTATAAAATATCAATAAATATTAATAAATATTAAATAGTCAACAAATATAATTTCCAAAATCTTTTGGAGTAGATGTGTCACTGAGTAGAAATATATTATTATGATCCAAAATTCCTAAGAAAAGAATCACTGAAAGAATATATTCTTTATGTAATATTCTCAATCATTACAAACATTGCACCTTATTAAAAGGAACATGCCAGTAATCACGAGACATTCATTTCTGGGGAGAATATGAATAGATGACCTAGAGATAATAGTTTACTTGGAAAGACAAATCCAATGCTTCCAAATAGGATTTTACCAAGAGGTGATTTTCAAAGGATTTATCATAAAGAATCTATAATAAAGTTTACAGTAAGGTAACCAAGTCTTGTAGGTTACAAAACTATATTTTTATTGATTTTATTGATTTACAATAAATAAATGGAATCCCTATAGATATAGGAAGTCGATCAATTTGTAGTTAAAATTTTTCTTCGATAACAACACTCGGGTCTTGTATTTGTCTATTAAAATCATCCATTATTGGAGGAACCAACCACCTATACTTCTAGAATTTAAGATCAATATTTTGAGAAAGCATCCATTTACTATAAATCATTACATTTGATTATGTTTTCATTTTGCATGGATTTCTAAAAAAGAAGAGATAATAAAATTAACTAGTGGAATGTTTTTAATTCACATACTAACTTCCTTCATGGGATTACAATACAAGTTCCATTATTTCACTATATGTCTAAGAGAGACATATTTTTTCTTGAAAATAATATGATTTGATTTTGGAAATAACAGCGTCCTCTACAAACTTATCATGATAAAAAGTGAAATGATAACTCATTCACTTCATCAAGGGTAATCCAATTTTATTTTAGGATTAAGATAATGAATGAGATATGAAAGTTTTATTAGAAAAATAAACATAAAACTCATGTACCCACATTACCAGATAGATCAAAAACATTCAACTAAAATAATAACGATAAACAGAATTTCAATTCATCCATACTAGATCTTTTCTTATGTATTTGATTAATTAAACTATAACCCCTTTCTATTCAGTTTAGTTTGTTTTAACAAAGAATGATAGATTTAGAAGAACATTCCTCTTTCAAAAACATGATATTCCCAAACATTATAGAATTATTAGGTTTGATTATGATTGATATACTACTTCTGGATATGATTTTATATTTCTTCATTTACCACCCCCTAAATGGAAAAACTCATAAAAATAAGTTTTGAAAACTTATATAACTTCAACAAGGATGATATTCTTCAATAATTATTCTTCAGGATAACAAAAATATGATCAAACCATGATGATATCTTCCTTATTCTTATTTTCTTGGATATTCAAACACATTTGTAAAATTCGTAAATGATGATCCTATTCATTACATCATAAGAATGGATAAATTAAATAATGATTTAGGAGATATGGTGGATCTTCCAAAATTATTAATTTGAATATGAAGTTTTATGTTTTTTTCTCAATTAATTTAGTCCAGTTCCACTAGTATTCATGATTGTATGTCTAAACATCTGTCCTAATTTATATTGATATCATGGATCTCATCACATTACATTCTGATTTTTGTGGAGATTTTTTTACTTATTAGCCTTCATGGATAGTGAAATCATAACCCTCTTAAGTATTGTTTCTTATTTGGTAATAATATGAAATCTATTGTTTTCATAATTTCCATACTTTTATCCCATGACGGAGCTATTTTAATGGTAATATCCTCCAATAAAGATTGTGTACCAGTATAAATTATGTCCTTTTATAATGTTTGAATACGTATCTTCTCAAAATTGTCCAAATGAACTTCTAATTCAATACATTTCAAATTGTGGTTTTTTACATTCAATCAAAATCATCTACTCTTCCAAAATATCCATTATTAATTGAAATTATTATTAATGGAATTTATTTATTTTAAGAAAAGTACCATGTTCCGTGATTTTTTTTTTAAATAATTGAGATCAATAATATTTTATAATATTTCATAATGTTCAAGGATCTTATCATCTTGAGTATTAATATTAATTAATTAATATCAATTAGAAATTATTAATTTGGAAGATAATTTGATGAAAGTAAAAAATTTATTAAAAAAATTAGAACTCTATAAACTGTAATAGTTTTGCACCAGCAAAATGTATCATAAATAAAAAAATACACAAAATCTAGACCTCTGGAATGGATGCATCTCTGTCCCCTAGCCATGTGTATACCGGATGCATCTATATTTTTTTCTGTCTATGTCTGCACTCTAGAATATGCTTCACATCATCATCATAAGCCAAATACACATCCTCTTATGTGATACGTGGTTAATATATAGTCTCATCATCTGTACCCAGTCTTGCATCAAAGGATAGTGGATGATGGATAGAACTCTCACCCACATGGAATAAAGTTCACTTCGGTGTTGTATACGTAAGTAATATAGAATCTATATCAACCTAATCAACACCTATATCTACATGTGGTTGAGCTTGAGAAGGAGGAGGATCATATGACTGATCATGTAGAATACACTCCTCCTATAGAACAACATCATCTGACTGATCAAGATGAACATGTTGGGACCACTTTGTATATGAAGATTGTATTTGTTGTCAACTGTTGTCAATGCTGGTCAAAATGAAGAAGGAGATGAAGAAGGACTCCAATGTTAATGGAGATCGACTGAAGTGAGGATGCCTGTAGCATTGTTATGTAATCACAGTATTGAATGTCAGGCTTGTGCAACACTTCATGAAGCTAAATCAGACGATGCTTTGCTGGTATGTATTTCACACAAATAATGAGTTAGGAGAACTTGTGATGCAAGCCTTATGAAGGAAAGGGGGAGAAATGATGATGCCAGTCATATAATGTTATGATTGGAAGGAATGATGCTGCTGGAAGATAAGAAAGATTCAGTTCCCATTGCAACTCTGACGATGCTTAAGCTGATCTGTCAAAGGATAAATATCACGATAGTGGGATTCGTGATAAGAGCAGAAGAATGGTTATGGGAAGCAGTAAAGAGATAAAATGGCAAAGAAATAGACAATCTGGGGATGGCAGAAAAGCACAGTTTAAGGTGGCGACGTTTTCCAGTGTTTGCCAAATTTTAGGGCCTGAAAATCGGGAGATGAAGAAATGTGCTTGGCAATGGATGTTGCACATAATATTGAAGATGGATTATACGTGCAAAAGAGTTATTCAAGGTCCGAACTATGAAAAATGACAAAGGAATGGAGTGCGCGGAAATTTAGGCATGTTTCACGCAAAAATAAATTGGTGCGCGCAATATCTGTGGGATGCGCGAAATAGTAGCGGGATGCACGAAATAGTAGCGGGTTGCGCGAAAAATCTGCGGGATGCGCGAAATATTGGCATGGTGCGCGAAATTGAGGAATGAAGTTTTCGCGCAAATGATGGTTAGAGATCAGAAGATCAAAAATTGCCAAAGGCATAAAATGCGCGAAATATTGGAGCAGTGCGCGAAATCTGAGGTTGCAGGAAAGATTGGGTTTGTGCGCAATATAGAACGTGGTGTGGAATTTTGCGCGCAATTGGTGCTTCATGCTTAGAAGGATGAAAAATGGCAAAGGCATGAGGTGCGCGAAATATTGAAGCATGGCGCGAAATATGAAGTTGCATAAAAGAGTTTTTACGCGCATGGAGGAGGTTTTACGCGCGGATTAGTGTTTTTCGCGCGGGTTCAAAAATGCCTATAAATATGAGGCTAATCCTTGTTAGTTGTTAAGACTCGACACTTAGAAAAATCCCGAGCTCTGGCGCGCGGAAAAATTGTAGTATAGAGCATTGCGCGAAAAGAAGAAGTGTTGCGCGGAAAAAGAATTGTTGCACGAAATAAGATGTTCTGCGCGAAAAAGAAGAGTTGTGCGCGAAAAGGGTTTTTCGTGCCAAAAGGTGTTTTTACGCGCAAGGCTTGAATTTTACGCGCAAGCCACCTAGAAGGTTGCGCGAAAAATTTGAGGGTACCGCAGGCCTTTGATAGGTACAAAGCACTCTCGAAGCAGCCTTGTGGAGGAAAAAGAACTGTGAACCATTCAGTTTCACAAAGAGAAGTTGTACTGCACTCACACGACTGGTGTTTAACACTCTCATTGTGCTTTGCGAAGTGAAGAAGTACTAGACGTGCAATTGAACTCATATATGCACAAAGGAAGAATTCAGTATACCAATACACTCAGGTGTTGGTATTGAGAAGAGAAGGAAGAGAAGAAGAAGAACAGAGTATGCCCAACTGAAGGCTGACAATTATTCAGGGTAGTTTAATTCAGATGATGCTTTGTGAGCAGATCTTTAGTGTTTGAATAATCACATTGGTGTATGTGATTCTAGCTAAAGAAAGAAGGTGATTAGTGCAGTCATTTGTTGCACTAAGAGGAAGAAGGACGAAGAACTAGTGCAGTTTGTTTTTGCACTAGAGAAGAAGAGAAAGAAAGAAGAGAATTGCTTGCCTACTGCTTTGCAAGTAATCAAGTGAAGAGAACTACAATAGATCAAGAGCAGAACCAACCTTTTGAATAAGGAAGAAGACTATCTCGATAGGCAGTATAAAGAACCAGCTAGAGGCTGCAAGTTGGACTTGGCTTTCACCAGTCCAGGGAAGAGTATTGTTTCCCACCCCCCTCCAAAGTGTAGGGACTCACACTGGCAAGAGGATTGTTTTCCTAGCCACTCCATTGTAACAGCATTTTACTTTATAGTGGAGAATCCATGCAGTGGTCATACCCATGCATGGCAAGGACGTAGCTACTCTTATTGAGTGGTGAACCTTGTAAAAATATCGTGTGCACATTTTCACTGCTTTCTATTATTGCATGCGACAGGGAAAAGAGAATAAGAGAATCAAGATCCTAATAGGTCTAAGAGGTACAGGGATAAAAGTTGGAATTCTTTTTAAAAAGTCCCCAACACCGATTCACCCCCCCTCTCAGTGTTAGGTATATCCCAAACTGGTACTTTCAATTGGTATTAGAGCCAGGTTCACCTCTATTGGATTCTCTATAGTGAAGTTATTCTCTTTTGAAGACCTGCGATTCTTTCCTGTGTTATCAATGAAGAGTAGTATTTATAAAGATTCAGTTATCTCTGAGCAGAAATATATATCTACAAAGACCATGATGAACAGGAAAAAGAAAGAGAAGAGAAAGTTAAAGAAGAATTCCCTCATATCTAAACAGGAGGAAGCATCTGGTTATCCATATTTGGCTGATGTTGACGACACACCAGACTTGGAATGTTATGAGAAGGTGGCTCAAGTACCCACCAAAAAGATGGAAAACCTTCCTGCCTCAACTGATCAAGAGGTATGTGTTAATACATTTCGAAATTACCCTCATGATGAAAATGCTAGCACATGTGGTGATGAACAATCTACAACATCTCAAGAAATGTCAGTTGATAGATTAAGATTTATTCTACATGGTATTCCTGAAAAGAGTGCATCCCTGGTTTGCGGGGTATTTCCATGAATGCAAGAAAATATCACTCAGTTGGAAGAAGAAACTGATGTTTTGGAGAAAGGCTTACAAGCAAAAATTGTCGAATGTTTAAAGCTCTCCAGACAGGTTGGAGCCTTTGAAGCAACAAAGAGGGGATTTGAAGAAAGTTCTTCAAAGTGGCTCAAAGATGTTGAAGAAAAGGAGGGAGTCAACAAGACTCCGGAAGATAAGATCCATGCACTAGAAGATGAGCTAAAAAGGGGCAATGAAGTCAAGAAGTTATATTTGGAAGATAACTCCCAAAAGATCAATGAACTTGACTCTTTGTTACAAAACAAATTAAAGATGCATGAATATGAAGTTGAAAGATTAAAGAAGGCTTGTGAAGAGAAGATGACTATGATTGAAAACCAGCAAGTCATCCTCAATATGAGATGTCTAGAATTGGAAGCTGAACTAACCAGTCTTGAGAAGACACATATTGAGTCTCCACAAAAGAAGGAAATTGTATCTGTTGGAACTCAATGTTCTCTGGAAGATTCTACTGTCAAAAGACCTCCAACATGTGATAAGAAGATCATGGCTTCACTCATTGATCTATCACAAGCAGTTGATAAGAAGGTACTATCCATACCAACTTGTACTAATGTTTCGAAAATTGTTTCTACAAAAAGTATAGGTTGGAAGAAAATTTCTAAACAAGTATGGATGAAGAAAAGTGATAAGAAACCTACCACCGTGGCTAGGGTGGTTAGGGGAAAGAGTGTGGAAGATATGTCCCCACAGAAATCGCAACATACCAAGAAGAAGATTCAGCAACCTTATCAAGAAGATGACAAGAAGTCAAGGTTTGTTGGTCGATGTTGGTGCTGCAATAGATTTGGGCATTGTGCACTAGATTGTTGGTACAATCCCTTAAATGTAAAAGTACAGAGAAAGTACATTTCAAGGGGGAGAAAGCCAGAAGAAAAGAAGCAACATCCACAGGTCCAGAGACATATGTTTACTGCAAATAGATTTGGATTACTTGACAACATCTGGGATGATTGCAAAAGTGGTCAAAAAGATACATGTCAATCTCGAACTGTATCCAGAGCTAAAAAGAAGAGAAGATCACTGAACCTGGCTAAAATGGAATCCTTGGGAAGCAAGAAGAAAGTTGAAGATTCTCCCAAGAAGGTTTTGAAAAAGGAAAAGAAGTCCTTGGAGTCTAAATCCAAGAAGGGTGATGCATCCAGAAGGACCACCGAGAAACATGCTTCTACTGTGGAAAGAAAGGACACACCATGGATCTTTGTGAACAAGCCATGGAACTGAATAGAAGCAGACTGGACTCAAACAGACAATCAATCCAGATGAAGCAGAAGGGATTGATTGAAAACAAATTGCCTAAGAAAGGTAGCTTGAAAGCATCAAAGGAACCATGTGGAATATTCAGAACTGAGGCCACACTTCCAAGTGACTTACTAGTCATATGGCCAAATCAGTTGCAACTTGCCAAAGATCTGCAAAGAGATGAAGATGAAGCACTGGCAATTGCTAAGGCAAAAAAGAAACAAAAGATTTCACATGAACATGTGTTGAGATCCACACCAACACAATCATCATTTAAGATCAGATGTGCAAGTGTGAAGAATGGTGAAAATGGGACATCTTGGTTGAGAGAATCTTCTCAACCTTATTATTCACATTGATGAACCAAGGAGGTTCCATCTTATTCCCTTATACTTCTGGTATTTACATGTGCTAACATTGCAGGGAATTGAGGATGATGATCATTATCATCTGGAGAGTGGTTTGGACAGAATGGAGTGCACCCCTTGAGGGGGAGCCAGTCTGTAGAAGATGTGATTCTGATATTCAATACCATCTTAATTGTATTTATCTTGTCAATTAAGGGGGAGTATAGATTGAAGACAAATGGATGAAAGGGGGAGCTTTATCTTTGCACCTGAACTTTATAATGAGTTTTGTGAAGTTGTGCAGGATTTAGCAATTCATTGTTATATCTGAAAAATTTCAAACCCCTGAAGCATGATCTCACATGTACAGTGAATGATGGATAGCATTGAGTTCCTTGGTTATATTACTCTTGTTTTCTACACCAGGTTAGCCCAAGAAGACTTAGAGTTGATTTACTAAAGGTTCTTTGCTAAAGAGAACATCTGACATCATCCCTCTCTCAGTGTTTTTCAAGAAAATACTTTTCAAAGGGAGGAAGAGATGTTTTTAAGAGAACCACACCATACCTTTGCATTTGGGGGAGTAACAAAGATAATCAATGACATAAGAAGAGTGAAAGTCCCCCAAGGCCACTTATCCTTCCAATTGAACAAGAATGTTTTTGATCCATTTGTTGAAGTGAGTGCGGGAATTTCAGGTTGATTATTTCATTCACACTCAATATCTTCGGCCTGGAATGAAAGTGAAAAACCCTTGAAGACAAGTGTATAAGTTCTCATCTCATGAGGTGTCATATTATGTGGGTAATGGACAACTTTGTTGTCTAAATCAAATCCTCTTTTTTTCTACACCGAGCATTGCTCAAGTAGACTTAGAGTGAAATGATTGATGGCACATTGCTTAAGTACAGAATGATACCCTATCTACCATGATCTTTGTATTTCTTGTCAATAAGGGGGAGAGAAATGAAATGAATGTCTAGGAGAGAAAATGAAGTAAAGGGAGAGAGATTAGATTCTCATTTTCACATTGACACATTCATTTGAGGAGACTTTAATGTATTGACAACAAAATACAAAGGGGGAGATTGTTGGGACCACTTTGTATATGAAGATTGTATTTGTTGTCAACTGTTGTCAATGCTGGTCAAAATGAAGAAGGATATGAAGAAGGACTCCAATGTTAACGGAGATCGACTGAAGTGAGGATGCCTGTAGCATTGTTATGTAATCACAGTATTGAATGTCAGGCTTGTGCAACACTTCATGAAGCTAAATCAGACGATGCTTTTCTGGTATGTATTTCACACAAATCATGAGTTAGGAGAACTTGTGATGCAAGCCTTATGAACGAAAGGGGGAGAAATGATGATGACAGTCATATAATGTTATGATTGGAAGGAATGATGCTGCTGGAAGATAGGAAAGATTCAGTTCCCATTGCAACTCTGACGATGCTTAAGCTGATCTGTCAAAGGATAAATATCACGATAGTGGGATTCGTGATAAGAGCAGAAGAATGGTTATGGGAAGCAGTAAAGAGATAAAATGGCAAAGAAATAGACAATCTGGGGATGGAAGAAAAGCACAGTTTAAGGTGGCGCCGTTTTCCAGTGTTTGCCAAATTTTAGGGCCTGAAAATCGGGAGATGAAGAAATGTGCTTGGCAATGGATGTTGCACATAATATTGAAGATGGCTTATACGTGCAAAAGAGTTATTCAAGGTCCGAACTATGAAAAATGACAAAGGAATGGAGTGCGCGGAAATTTAGGCATGTTTCGCGCAAAAATAAAGTGGTGCGCTCAATATCTGCGGGGATGCGCGAAATAGTAGCGGGATGCGCGAAATAGTAGCGGGTTGCGCGAAAAATCTGCGGGATGCGCGAAATATTGGTATGGTGCGCGAAATTGAGGAATGAAGTTTTCGCGCAAATGATGGTTAGAGATCAGAAGATCAAAAATTGGCAAAGGCATAAAATGCGCGAAATATTGGAGTAGTGCGCGAAATCTGAGGTTGCAGGAAAGATTGGGTTTGCGCGCAATATAGAACGTGGTGCGGAATTTTGCGCGCAATTGGTGCTTCATGCTTAGAAGGATGAAAAATGGCAAAGGCATGAGGTGCTCGAAATATTGAAGCATGGCGCGAAATATGAAGTTGCATAAAAGAGTTTTTACGCGCATGGAGGAGGTTTTACGCGCGGATTAGTGTTTTTCGCGTGGGTTCAAAAATGCCTATAAATATGAGGCTAATCCTTGTTAGTTGTTAAGACTCGACACTTAGAAAAATCCCGAGCTCTGGTGCGCGGAAAAATGGTAGTATAGAGCATTGCGCGAAAAGAAGAAGTGTTGCGCGGAAAAAGAATTGTTGCGCGAAATAGGATGTTATGCGCGAAAAAGAAGAGTTGTGCTCGAAAAGGGTTTTTCGTGCCAAAAGGTGTTTTTACGCGCAAGGCTTGAATTTTACGCGCAAGCCACCTAGAAGGTTGCGCAAAACATTTGAGGGTACCGCAGGCCTTTGATAGGTACAAAGCACTCTCGAAGCAGCCTTGTGGAGGAAAAAGAACTGTGAACCATTCAGTTTCACAAAGAGAGGTTGTACTGCACTCACACGACTGGTGTTTAACACTCTCGTTGTGCTTTGCGAAGTGAAGAAGAACTAGACGTGCAATTGAACTCATATCTGCACAAAGGAAGAATTCAGTATACCAATACACTCAGGTGTTGGTATTGAGAAGAGAAGGAAGAGAAGAAGAAGAACAGAGTATGCCCAACTGAAGGCTGACAATTATTCAGGGTAGTTTAATTCAGATGATGCTTTGTGAGCAGATCTTTATTGTTTGAATAATCACATTGGTGTATGTGATTCTAGCTAAAGAAAGAAGGTGATTAGTGCAGTCAGTTGTTGCACTAAGAGGAAGAAGGACGAAGAACTAGTGCAGTTTGTTTTTGCACTAGAGAAGAAGAGAAAGAAAGAAGAGAATTGCTTGCCTACTGCTTTGCAAGTAATCAAGTGAAGAGCACTATAATAGATCAAGAGCAGAACCAACCTTTTGAAGAAGGAAGAAGACTGTCTCGATAGGCAGTATAAATAACCAGCTAGAGGCTGCAAGTTGGACTTGTCTTTCACCAGTCCAGGGAAGAGGATTGTTTCCCACCCCCCTCCAAAGTGTAGGGACTCACACTGGCTAGAGGATTGTTTTCCTAGCCACTCCATTGTAACATCATTTTACTTTATAGTGGATAATCCATGCAGTGGTCATACCCATGCATGGCAAGGACGTAGCTACTCTTATTGAGTGGTGAACCTTGTAAAAATATCGTGTGCACATTTTCACTGCTTTCTATTATTGCATGCGACAGGGAAAAGAGAATAAGAGAATCAAGATCCTAACAGGTCTAAGAGGTACAGGGATAAAAGTTGGAATTCTTTTTAAAAAGTCCCCAACACTGATTCACCCCCCCTCTCAGTGTTAGGTATATCCCAAACTGGTACTTTCAGAACACCCATCACCTATGGAACAAAAAGATCCATTATAGGGTCATCGCCACTGGTATATATATATGAGTCTCTGTAGTCTCTAAAGCCTCCTCCACATGTGGTGGATCAAATAAAATTCCTTGATAAATCTCCTCCATCGAAAGAAGAAACTATGATACATTGTTGTGAAAGTATGTCGTGCCAAATAAGGCTCGCTCTACTAGATCATACAAGTTAAGTATAGGACAGATACATGCATCCTATGAATAAAATTTGGTTATTTAGTAATATGAACAAAAAATCTGCTGAACAGTGGAAAAAATATTGTATACCATCTCATGAGTGCCTCGTCTGTGTCATGTCATAAATATGACTTCGGACCTTTAGTACTATGATGCGTAATCCATATGATCCACCAAATGAAAATGTATTGTCCCCACCCCTCGCAACCGATAATCCTGATGTATATACCATAAATCTCTATATCTAGAATGATATCTCCTCCAATAAAAATATATATTCCTTGAAATCTTATGAGAATGCAGTGAATCTTACAGACAGGGCGTGTCAGAAACAAGCTAAAAGAATCCAAACTTCTCCATGACTCTATTGGCTTAATGTCACTTGACTATATGAAAATGAATTAATGGAACCCTACAAGATCTGGTAGCAAGCATCAATTTACATTACGATGGAAGACTCCAGATAATATCATCTGTATATAGAATTAATATAATCTAAAAGAAAAAATAAATAAACAATTATTAAACTAATACATGTACAATATAGAATAAAGATTTAATAATAAAAATAGTAATCACTTACATCATGTGGTTGAATGTGGTCCAACATGATTTTGTTGGGGGAATGTTGTGTTGGGGGGAATCTGAATGTCGATTTACCTGACTCTATCTATAGATAATATTGTTATATTTACATATCTTAATATAAACATACACCATTAACTTAGACACTATAAGGAATGAAAAACATATCAATGCTCACATGGAGCCTCAGCTACAATATCCGATATAAATGGTGCATGAGATTGTGGATCTAAACGAGGGATGTGCTCTCATACCCACATATTTAGAAGAACGATGAATCCCTTGATCAGAATCTTATCGTAGAGACATGCACTATGTAGTGCCCTATATGCATATTCTAGACAAGAAGACCCCATGCTATGACATCATTCCTCAACCAAATCCTCCAAAAAGGTAAATAAATTAGATGTAAAAAATTAGTAGAGTGATCAATAAAAATGATTCCATTAATCATCCACAATATATATGCATGTGAAAATTATAGCACAATGATCTCATCAGCATCTACTATTTAATGTGTGAATTTATGGTCTAACCATGGCATGTGTAATCTACGAACGGTGATGGCCTTTCTATAATCGGGGATCTCTATGCCCAGTAGTCTATAAACATGCTCCGGTAAATCTCATCCAACTCTGCCTATCAGATCCACACCATCGATGGGGAGTCCCAACATAATGGACACATCATGCAGGGTAATAGTTATATCACACTCTCTAAAATGGAATTTATGTGACTTTGTCCTCCATATCTCTGGAATCATAACAATTAGCTGATTATCAAGAATAGTTAAGTCTCACATCGCTATGCCATAGAATCCAGCAAAATAATGATGAGGGATGATAGCGGGAGGTGGTGTGGAATGATTGAAATTGTGAGATCTGCATACACTCAACGAAGGAACATGACATCCCTCTAAAAGTACCAATGATATATGAGTATCATAGGATGTGAGAATTTTATAACCTTTTATCTTAAAAAATGATATCATTGTTAATTTTTTATAGTGAATTCAATAAAAATAATAAAAAAAATTTAAAACAATATACATTAAGAAAATGAAAAATGTCTGGGTTCATATTTTCTATTTATGCTTGTTTTGATGGGTGTGTATTAGTGTATTTGTTACATTTTGAAGCATGATATATTAATTTCTCTTCTATTTTTATTTTTTTTAATAGTTTTAGTTTCAAAAATTCCTTTATTATAGAATCCAACAATGAGACAAACAAAAATTAAAGCATTTTAGAAATGGAGAATGTCGGGTTTAAGTGGATTCAATACTGAAATGTCCGCATAAAAAACAAAATATACATATTCATTATATAAATACACCGACTCGATCATGGCTAACGGGATATGGAGCTATGTCCTAAGACTTAGAGACATCTCTTACGAGAATGTTATTTTGCATGACAAATACTACATTGTATTCTCCCTCCTTGTTTTTTATTCCAATCCATATCGTTTCGGATTTGAGTTTACATTGGTCTTCCTTGGGGATGCAACCTGATACTATGAATCCAATAATTTAAAAAATGTCAAACATTAAAAAAACCATAAATGAAAAAAAAAACAGACTTTTGAAACCTAGAAATATTGGGGACGATTGTCAGCTGATAAGCATGCAATGATATAGAACGGAAGTCACCAACAAGCAACCAAGATGCATTATAATAGTTAACCAAAGTGCTCATGTGATACATTGGGAAAAAATATACTCCCTAGATATATTTACTGAAGCATAAGATGAAATAACATTTTTACATGGATATCTAAATGCATGATAGTTGCTACAATCACAGTAGAGGTTGTCAAACATCACCGCAAACACATGGCCACTAGTGCATGTAGCCCAATAAATTCATTTTCTTACTTGAAAGATCATATTTTCCCTATCAAATTCTATAATAGTCCATCTTGAAGCCACATTCAGTATCTGATAAATATCACTATGGAAATTCTTAGTAAAACACGTTCCTTTTTCCATCCTTTGATATGCCATTTGGGACCAGTCAACAATGTAGTGAACACATCTATAAAATTTCTCTAGAAATAACCCTATCACTGTGAGTTTACACACACCATTAAGGACCCCATTTATGCACTCCACTATATTAGTTGTCATATGGCCATATCTTCTACCAACATAATATGATAATGACTATTTTTCAATCAAATTCTGTATCATATATTCATACACATCTTCATTAGTAGTTAGAATCACTTCAAGGCGTCGATCAAACCCTTCTTGTTAGGGATCATATTCTGAATCGATAAGAGAATAATGTATTAAAATTGATATTAAATTTTGTTAAAAAATATTTTTAGAAAAACGTACCCAACTTGAGGATCACCTTATTTATGGATGTATCTATTAAATGATTATGAATATTACTTGTGATATATCTTATGAAATAACTATGATAATAATTCAACTCAGTCCATGAAACCCCATCACCTTCCCTGACAACTATAATCTCTCTATGGCTATCAGATATCATAGAAACGCCCTGGTTTTTTGTGACATGAACTTCTACACATGCCAAAAACTAGATCCAACATTTAAAATTATCATTTTCAACCATAGAAAAAGAAAGTTGTACAGGAGCACAATTACCATCCTATGTGACAACAATGACTATAACACCTATATAATTACCATATAAAAAAGTGCCATCGACCTGAATAAAATGTTAAAATAGGGAAAGGTAGAAATGCATGACATAAATTCCCAAAAAATCTTATTGAGCATCACGTTTGTTCAATCAAATCAGTGATTAGGGGGTACATACTCAACTGTTTCCAACTGATAAAAAATTGGATTGTTGAGAGGTAACAATTCTATAAGTTGTAGAAACATTGCATATGATTCATCCCAATCACTATACACTTTTACAATTGCCTTCTGTTTTTCATTCCATGATTTGGTGTATGATATCATATAGTTATAAAACTATTGAATTCTTTCCTAAATAAGGGAAATAGAAATATCCTTACAAGTTAGTATCATCTCATAAATAACATTTGATATAATCTCTGGATCTTGGGAAGAGTTATCATGTGACAAGATTCGATGCACACAAGTGTGTGGACCTTTTAATTTGGTTATCCTCTAAAATGAAAAAAAAATTAATAAAAAATTTCACATTATTTAAATTTACATTCTGGTCCATATTATTCACATAAAATAGATATTTTTTCTTCTTTGACTCATCGACGAAAAATGTGAAATTTCCCTCAAAGTGGTATTGATTTATCACATTTTTCATGCATAGTTTAATTTCAAACTCCTTCCCGAAATAGATAGAGTTATCATTTGATGCAGAAGTATTACCTAGAATACCAGGGAATTCAGATATTGGTGTAATGATATCCCAATAAAAATGTTGTTCAGAAGACATTCTTTAACTAAGGAACTCAATACTGAATGATGATTGCCACTAACCAGTGGATATCGTGGATGCATGTCTCTCAAAAGAAACTCATATGGTTCATTCCCCACAGAACCCTAACCCACATCTATAAAAGGAACCTCAGAAGGTTCATTCCCCACATCACCCTCACCCAAATAATCTCCTGATGGCTCCCCAAGTTCCTCTTCCTCTAATAAACTTCCATTCAAAATATCTGTAGATAAAGGTATGTCATCAACATTTTCGTCCAAATTTTTATCATATTATTAATAATTTACTTGTCTCATAGGAGTTATATAAGAATAGGAAATGGAAAAGATTGATGTGGAGGACCAATTATTTCAGATCTCAGAAAATACAGTTCTGTAATATTTGGTTTCACCACATCTATATTACAAATCGCCACATAAAACTCCAAAAAACAATTATCACTCTCTTTTCTAAATAAGAAATATGCATCAATCCAATAGTTATCATAAAAAACGTTAATTGGTGTTCTAGAAACATTCAGGATGTTGTAGATATTGATATGTAATTGAGACAATGGATTGATCGACCCTATGTTTAAACCGATTATGAATCTTATTTTGAACTACATCCAATGTCATAAAACCATGATGATTTACCACTCTGATAGGTGGCACACAATTTCTAAATCCATACTCAGTATAAATGGCCCTACTATTTCAATATATTTGAACAGAAATTATTAACTATAAAAATAATTAATAAAACATTACATACTACAGTAAAATTATACAGTATTTAAATTGGTTTTGAATAATTAACTTTCTCTTGGTACTTTGTTTATATATTGATTTATTACTATTAAGGTATAGTGATCATGGTATTATTTCCAAATAAAATTTAATATAATGTTATATATTATAATAAATTATTAAATAATAATGCAAGGATATTGAGACTTACGATTAGTTTATCATTATTTTATAAAGTAACCAAAACATATGGGTAGACTCATGGAGTCTCCATTGTCAAATATTTCAGCAACTATGAGTCTCCATTAAAATAGAAATGCCTCCTTTTGATCTTTTGTTCTAGAACGTCTCTTTGGGGACACCTCTTCGGGGACACCTCTTCGGGGATTCCTATTCTGTCACACCTCTTGTTGATTGAATTTTAATTACAAATGTACTAACATTCATGTGAGGGGGTATTGGGGTATGAAATATATAAATTGTTTAAGCGGACACGCAGGTACTTACATACTTAGTCAGAGACGAATCACATGTCATCAATACCAAAAAATAAATTAAATTATTAAAAATTAAATAACCACATTCCCAAAATAAGACATGTAATTTCAATTATGAATTGGTCGGTCATCTCAAGATGAGTCATCATACAACTTACCATGTTTTTTTGTATACTAATTATATATATTACTAGATGAAATATATTTCAAATATCTATATCTCATTTCCAAAAATTTATCTTTTCAATTTGTATGTGTCTATATATATATATATATTTTTTATTAGAATATAATAAATTTAATTATAATTAATATAATTTAAAATTATTATTTATAAAAAAACTATTTTTATTCTATTAATAAACAGAGTTTTCTATATATTTTTTAATAAATTTAAATTTGATACATATAAATAATATATTATTCATAAATTCTATAACTATTGTATAAAATAATATAATTTAAATTAATATTACAATATTAATTATATATATTATATCATATTTTATTTTTAAAAGCGTGAAATATGAATTCAGACAATATTATATACATAACATAATTAATTTTCTTAAACATTCAAGATGAATTCATACAACATACACCCCATTCAGAAATTAAATAATACAAACAATACATCTAAAATTAATAATCCATACACACAAACATGAATTTATACATATCACAAATCGAATAAATATACACAATTAAGAAATTAATAATTTAAATATAAATTTTAACTTCTTCAAAATGGAAAATATTTGTTGAGAAAGAAATTTTGTAGGGATTCGTAGTAAAATCTAGATGAGAAGAATGAATTTCAAGGGGGACACCTTTTATAGGTTTACCATGGGGAGATGTGTGAACCCCGTTCATGCATCTCTGGAAGAGGGAAGATGAGAGACTAATGTTCACACATCTTGAGACCCATTTTTTAAATAATTATTTACCATATCGCTTTTTTATAAAAATAAAAATAAAAAAACACATAAATAAAAATTACCAGAATATTAATCACCATACATGATTTACCATTTATAAAATTCTATTTTATCAAAATGGTCTCTAAGAATCCATTTCCTACAAGTTGGTTTATTATTACAAATCCAAATCCCCACAACGAGAATCCCACTGACATATCCTACTATGCTCGGGTCATCTGTTCGACTATTCTTTTAAATTTCTGACCTATCCTACCATGATATTAAAACTTCCAAGTAACAAAGGATCTATATTCCAAGGAGGATATCTTCTTAGGATGATTTTATTAAGTCATACCTCAATACTGTGACTCATATTTCTTCAATTTACGAAGAACAATTCATCCACCAAGTACCAGAGGGTCTGTTATATCTGAATATTCCCTTGTTATATTGATATTTTTATGTTTACCTTTATGTTTAATAGAAAGCTAATTTTTGTCCCAAAACCATGGGAGAAGAAACATCCACCGTCAGCATGAAATGGAGTTATCAATTTTACCATAGTAGTTCAGTTCATATTTCAAAAGTCTTGAGTGCATACATTAATAATGCTTAGTACCTAGTCTTAATCAAATAGGGACTCCCATATCGATGAAGGAAGTAATGGGTTCACCCTCTTCAAAATTAATGAATCCATTAGGGATTAACATGGAGGAAAACATCTCATAAACAAAACTGGAGGAAGGTGGAATCATCAAAAACCTTCTATTGTAAACTCAACTTAGTAGAACATTACATCTAAATATTCCTAGGAACGTCTCAATATATCAACTATCTAGCTAATAGTACTCGAAAAATATATTTAAATGTTTTCAATTATTTGTATTTCCTAAAAATATTTCTACCTCCAATAAATTATTTCCTTATAAGTTAATTATTATTGAAAATATAATCTCTAAACATTAAGAATAGTATATTGGATCAATTGAGACCCAAATACATATCTTTTCATTATCAAATTAAATGAATAATAAACTTCAAACATATTTGTTTAAAATTAGACAATTCTACATTATATGCTCAAAACAACCATAGAAACAGATTTAATTCATCTAAATAGATTTGTAAATGTTTTATAAAATTTCACAACATCATCTTTCATCCATTTAAATTGATTCTGAAGAATAATTTAACCATTTTTTACTGGACACTATAAAATTAGAGGATAAAATGTTTTTTAGGTGAGGAAAATGTAAACCATAAATGTTTTAGAATGTATTCTATGTTAAATAATACTAGGATCAATATATTACTTTATATTTGACACAATAGTAAATATAATCACTATGCAATTAATTATAATAAATTATGAGAATACAATGTGCAATATCTCTACGAAATTTTTATGAAGTGTGAAACCTCAATGTAAATAAATCAGTGATAATTAATTTAATCTTTATTATTATTATTATTATTATATTTGATAATTTTAAATAATTATGTAATGAAAAAATTATTAGATCTAGAATACATTTTTTATTTACTCCATTTTATATTACATTATAAAGATATAATAATGGTTGTGTATATTGTATAATCTTTTTGATAGAAAAAAAATATATTTAATTAGTAAAATAAATAATTCTAAAATATTATGTTCAATTTCAAAAATCCATGTTTGATAATTTTTGCAATGAAAAGTTTTTTCTAATGAAAGTCATTTTTTTCATTTATTAAATATTTACATGGTTACATTTTCTTATTGTTGTGTTTTTAAGACCCAGTGCTATATTTCTTAGTAAAACTCATATAATTATCATGGCTATCAATTTGATACATGATAATACTGAAAATCAATTGTCATTCTTAATATGTAATTTTCTTAAAATCTTTTTTTCAATTTCATTTCGGTGTTTATATTAAAGATTTTTATAATGAAAT
The DNA here is from genome assembly GCA_963277665.1 of Viscum album. Taxonomy (NCBI): domain Eukaryota; kingdom Viridiplantae; phylum Streptophyta; class Magnoliopsida; order Santalales; family Viscaceae; genus Viscum; species Viscum album. The sequence continues at coordinate 1,856,442,713 of OY728158.1, read as the reverse complement.
TCTATAGTTTTAGTCAATCATAGTTACTGTGTCAAGTATCAAAGTTACCAAGAATTTAATCCTCATGAAACCATTACACAAATATATTTGATATATGCATGTTTTAGCCTATGTATAACAGAGTTGATAGTTAAACATCCAATGTTTACATAGTTATATCCTCAGATTACGTGGAATATAACAATATTATGGAAGTTTCCAACTCTAATGAGAAAGTCAATATATAGTGAAAGTAATATTAATCATATGTATTATATTATAGATTCATAATATAGACATGATACAAATGATGTATAACTATTATGTGAAAGTGAGTCATAAGAACAAACACATGTTCTAGTGAATTTCTTAGATGCCGATCTGGATTTGTTGTGATCAAGAGTAATTTTACGCTAATAGGAACAAAACATGTTTTAAGATTCATATATTTTTCCTATTTACGTACATGTGTACTGACCTTAGGATATGTGATTATTGTCTAAGTGTACCATTTAATCATTTACATTTATTGAAGGAAAAAATCAGGCCATTGAAGTCCTAGTGTAGTAGTGTTTATTGGGTGTGTCAATGGTTTTATGAAATTATTGGGATGATAAAGATATAATATTTAATTTAAATGTTCAGGAAGTTATATCTCATGGGCCTAGGTTGATTAACATGACAACCCCTTTAATAAATCTATCATCTTGCAATAATAATGTAACACTATCTAGTAATATGAAATATATAAAGAATCAAAAAGGGTTATGATATTAGTGTTCATATAAAATTATGAAATAATTAAATGTAAAGATATTTTAATACATAGAACATATATATAAGGTATTTTGATAAATTATATTTATCATCTCCTTGGGGTCCATGATTGGTTTTTAAACACCAGCCTTAGTCAATGGATTGGACTCACAACTCTCAAGATAAGTACCTTCAGGGTCCCACACTTAGTGTTTCTTCAAGTACCTCTTATAAATATGAATTACATTTTATGATGAAGAGGTCACCGGCTGTGGTTTTTGTGAATTATCATGTATGATCTATTCCACATAACATAATTCTATTATATTATTCCTGATTTGAATTTTTATTATTTAATTTATTTCTCAATATATTGACAAGTTATTTGATAAAGAAACTAAGTAAGATAAAATATAATTGTTTGAATGAATAAGAAAATTCATTTTTCATTAAATTATTTAGGTAGATTATGGGTAGAGATAATGGTTCATTTTGTATCACATATCAAATTAAAGTGATATATGTTCTTGATGAAATATTTGTGACATTTATGAAAAGATTCATTAAGATATAAATATGTGTGCATGTCTAAAATGACTATTATTAATTTCCAAGAACCATTGTACAATTATGAAATGTAAAATATCATTATGTAAGTAAATTTTATACACTACAATATGAATATATACCATTATAATTGATAATAGATATTCACCATCATCTATGAAGTTTAGAGTGAAAAACTAAAGGATGAAAAATGATGGATCAATCCCACCTTCTTGATCAAGTATGTGATCCTAATTCAATTAAAGGGACATAGTAAAGATATTAAATATAACATGATAGAATTTTAAAATCATTGATAGATGATCTAGTAGCTTTGGTGAATGTGTGTACGATCTATAGGATGTAAAACATGGAACCTTTGAACCATGACAGGCTAATAGTGAGAAAATAAAATCAGTGGTTTGAAAAGAATATGGTAATATTTACACTTTGATTTTATTTTTTTGTTATTAAATTTAATTTCTGATAATCCTTTCAGTTATATGTACATGTTTTTGGCAGATTATGCATCCATAAAGTGAAAACAAACAAAAAAATCATATAATATTTTTCGGCCATCCACTACATCTCAAGATCCATCAATTTTTATCGAACAGATCATAAAATAATAAATAGTAAAACATTAATATTTTATTTAAAATTATTTTATTAAGAAATAGGGTTTCTATATTATCCTAGCATAACTGACCACGTGTAAGTCTGATTTTCTATATTTATTATATAGAAGATCAAAGATTGGGGGCTTTTTAGACCTCCCAAAAAATCTAAAGTATGATCATTGTATTCAGTAGCGTGTCTGACACACAACACAAAGAGCTTAAGTGCATATAATATCCCAATAATTTATAATATATTTTATTACTTTCAATGAACACAACATTCAGTTTTCATCCATCACACACAAAAACAACTTTCTTTGATATCTTACTTTACACGCAAGACCAAGTTCTACCAGATAACAACATTTTATTAAAATATTATTGTTTAATATAATAAGATAAAACCTAGATACTAAATTTGTGATTATGAATATAATTAACTAAAAAATGAAAATATGTGGTTAACATAAAATATAAATTTAATTCATTAGCTAAAAATTAATTAGAAATGGAGATAATAACCAATTGAATATAATTTTATTATTTTAACAGAAAATTATTTTTATTATCACTTAGGTGATTTACCATAATAAATTAAATTAATTAAAATTTGGAATTGATATTAATGAAATTTATATATTGTATATTCAATCAATTTTTTTTATATTAATTCAATATATTTGATAATCATATGATAATAACAGACACAATATTTCGTATAAAAACAAATATCTTTATAAAGGAGATTTTAATACTTTTTAATAGTGAACCTATTATAAATTAAATTTTTAGAAATATTATGACTATAATTATAAAAAATAAATTTATTATTTTAAATTAAAATATAAAAATTTTCTTAAGTGGAATCTTTCATATTTTTCTGTGAAGATTCATTTTTAATTAATGGTGAAAATACAGAATTTTAATATAAAACTACACTTTAGTCTAGTTTATTTGTTGTGATAATTTTTATTTTAATATGGTCTTCAATTTATATTATATCAATTACATATATATAAAAACAATTTATGTAATTTGAATAAATTTTATTTTGAAATTGGGTATAAAAACATATCAATTATTTGAACGTTGGTACTTTAAAAACCTTCTTTTTCGTCTAATCTGCGTGATTAAATTTAAATTAAATAATGTCAGTTCTGAAATTAGAGTTTAGAAAACAATATTCATTATTTTTAGTCATAATAATTTATAATATATAATATGATGAAACTAATTTGTTACTAACTATATTAGTGAAACTAATTTAAATTAATTACAATAATGAAGGTATTATTAAGCTTAATAGGAGACTAAAAATTAATCTTAAGGGAAAACATGTCATGGAAAATTTTCCAGAATCCATTGGATGTCCATATTTCAGCAATATCCTTTTTTGTATAAAAAAATTTCAATTATTAAATCAACTTAAAATTTAAAAAATGTGGGTGTAATTCCATTTTCCAAGACTTACTGGAGTACCACTCCTCCCACATTATAAAAAGGGATTATATCCTATGACTTCCTAATACCTCACAAGAAACTTTTTGTCAACCAAAATCTTCCCAATAGCTCCTAAAAATATCTCACCTCATTCTAAAATCCTCCCTTTAGGAAGAAATCCATCAAATAATTCCCTTTGGTGAAAAACAAAGGGAGTTACTCAAAGAAGAGCTTGAATCTTCCCATAAGCTCTTTAGTTTTATTTATTTATACACCCTATCAACCCTCTTTATTCCATGATTATATAAAATAACCATTTTCCTGAATATAATATGATTTTTTAATCTAAGGGTTAAACCTATACTTTCACACACTTTGATCTAAAGGGTAACGAGAGTATAATTTATGTGTACGGTGAACTACCTCCTCACGAAATGATGATTGTTCATTTTTCCTTTACCATCCTTCGTGGATGAAAAAAATAATGGAAAATCTAGTTATATATGTTATATATAAAATTTATTATGTCTTTTTTCCTTTTTAATTATTTTATAAAACATACACTTATACTTTCCCTTTTTTAAATACAATAACGTCATTTATTGAAGTATAAACCACCTCCTCCTCTGAGAGATGTGATCTGTTCAGGTTATACATGATATATATAATGGATGTATTTAATCAAACATATTTTACATAAAAAAATATATTATACCAATAAAATATAAAATTTATGGAAATATTATATATCATTTTCTTTTTTCACATTCATACACTTAAAAAGTGATAACATCATTAATGGACGTGTGGACTACCACCTCCTCAACACGATGTGATTCCATTTATGTCACATAAATTATATATATATATATATATATGATTAAATAATCTGATATTTAATATATATATATATATGATTATGGAAAAATTAATGTTACTTACCTTATTTCAATAACGATCATTGAAAAATGGGAATGTTACTCATGTTTACGTATGACCTACCTTTCCATGGTTGAAACGTTGGTTCATTTTTCATAAAAATATTTAATGATTGGTTTAAAAAGTTCAATAAATACATAAATATTATAATTATTTCATTATAATTATTATTTATATGTTATTTAATGACCCCTCTGACCATTTTTTACCAACCAAAGTTATTTTCTACACATAAACAAAATTTTAGCAAAACACCAGACGTAAACATAAAATTTTAAGTAGTTTAATAAAACATGGTAATAAGAGAAATAATATTAATTATAAACATGGAAAATTTTATGTTGAATTTAAATAATTTACCTGATTTTATTATTTAGGAATATAATTACACATGGTACAAGTCAGACTCAATGTTGGAATTTTAATCTCACTTTTTTACATCAGTGTGATAAATGTCATATTCACAACAAACTTATTTTTTTTGGTGTATCTAATGTAAATTTTGATATATTATATCATGAACTATATTATCATTATGGTATTTAAAACTTCAATTTAATGTTATTCCATCATGATGTTTATTATAAAAAATGCTTCAATGTGGTATGGTACACATCATAATTTTTAACGATTTTTTTCCCTAAGAATAATTTTAATCATATTTCAACTCAAAGAAATTATATGACTATTTTATAATAAACCCATTATTTTTCATATCCTATTTTTTTATGAAAATTATTAATTATTATAACCATTTTACACTCTTTGGTACTCAAAAAAATTTACAAATTTTTTTTAAGAAAAATACACTTCAATTATCCCTTCCGTCAGAGAAAAAAATTTCTTCTAAAAACCGTGTTTTATTAAATTATTTTTAAATAATTTTGTTAACCTATTAAAAATTATTTAGTAAATAATTTTTTACCCTTTTTTCTTTTACCTATTCTTTTAATGGAATATTATTGTGTCTTTCCAAAAAAATGTATTTTCCTAACCATTTTATTGTGAAAAAAGAAATGTTCTTTTTACCACATACAACATGTAGGGATTTCGACATCATCATTTCATCAAATCTACCTTTTAAATATTGAGTGTATTGTTTTGGAATAAATTTTTTGAAGTTATTTTCAAATTAAATTGATTTTAAATATTGTTTCCAAAATAAAAAGAATATTTTAATCAATAATAATGTTAACTCTATCCTTATCTTCATTAATTACAAAAAAAAATGTTATTTTTTACTCCACATGGTATATTCTGAATTGATAACATCCATATTATTTCCCTAGATGGTTTATGATTTATTTTTCAAAGTATATTATTCACATTCACTTCCTTCATTTCCTTTTTTATCATTTAGAAAATATTCCATTCTATTTGATCATTGAACAATTAATTTACCCAAATTCTACATAACTTTTATCATGTATATGTTTGTTTCTTAAACTATATATCATTTTTACAAATGGTGTTTATATTGAAAATTACTTGATTGACTGAAGAAATATTGAAAATTCTATATCCTTTAATAAATACTCATATTGGATAAGGATCATTTTTTTTATCTTATGATTTGGATATGCACTATATGGGTTGGGAACCATTGAATATAAGATCAATGGGTTTTGTAACTGTTAATAAATGAACTATAATTCATCGTTAGACTCATGGGACGAAATGAGATGGATATACAAAGATAATGGGTTTTTACTAGGTAATTTTTAAACCATATTTATTATAATGTTATCAGGTTCCTTGAAAACAATACATCCAATAATTATGTATTGAATTTACTGTTAATTAATTTATTATTATTTTCTATGAGATTATTGCATCTAAAAATATATAAGAACATTTTATTCTTTGTTAATTTATTAAATGGAAGGTTTTTTTGGTTTCTTACCTTTCCATATTGAATTTTCATTATCTAGTTATATGAAAATAATGTGTTTCCCCTTATAAACATTCTAATAAAAATCACTTCCTTATTTGTTTTTTATTACATGTTATTTTTATTCACTTATTTACCATTCCATAACTATTATTCTTAGGGATTCATTATTTTCCCTTCAATATTTCTATTTTATTTAGAATTTGAGAAAAGCATTATTTTTTATTCATTTCCTCCAAAATCAAAGAAGAAGAATATGAATGATATGTTGGAATATACAAGAAGGAATAAATTCAACCATAAAAGAAAATAATTATCTTGTAAGTTGTGTATTAATTTGTAATACTATATTCATGTATGTATCGGGTTTTCTAAGACTACTAAACTATTCAATATATTGGGAAAATATTTACTTGTAACTTACTCCTATGTAGTATAATTAGATATGAGATACAAGATTTCTAGGGTTGGGTCACTATAGTTGGTATCATATTATGTTTAATAGAAACATTGGGAACTAGATATAGAAAAACATTGACCATAGAACATAACCCCATGGTAGATTTTTATTATAAGTATATAAGAACATCCTAGATATTTGGTAAGGTATATAATATGTCAATATTCATAGAAATTCATACATATATGGATATTAAATGTGGAGGTGGTTCTAGTACAGATATACCTAGGATTAACAACATGGATAAGACGCATCGATATTGGCTCGATGAAACCTAGAACACAAAAATGGGCCATAATGTGTACCTTGATTGACCCTCATGGATGACTTGATTATGATAATTCACATTTAATTTATAATCCACTATGATATATTTTAACAATTAAGAAACTATGTTAAACCAAAGTTTTTTTAGATTTATTATAAGTTTCTGTGGTTTATATATCATAAAAATTATCTTATTATTTTTTAAATATAACTATTTTTATTCACACTATGTTTTCTAGTTTTAGCCAATGGTTATAACTTAATGAAGTAAAGTTAACATTCTGCATGAATGAAAAATGATGAAATTGAGAAACCAAATGATGTGTTGATAGGAGTGAAAGATACCATGTTTCTTCCTATTTGGTTTTACCTAAATATGATTAAAAACATATACCGTAAACAACACCCATATTAAAAAAAATTAATTTCTATTGTTTTCTAAGAGCTGATGTGGTGGGGACCATAGACAGAACCGGCCTCAATATCACCCATGAAATAGATGTGGAATTAGACACCTCGGAAAGTGTCTCAATGGAGCTAATAAATTATTTATGTGTGGGGAAAATGAGTATAATGAAATCGAATCCATGTGAAAAAATGAAGAGTAATATAGAAGGAAGTAAAACTCATCCTAAGGATTCATTTATAGTTTTTTGTCATAAATGTGTGGAACCTGTACATTACCCGAGCCAATGACCTCTAATAGAGGATAATTTCTAGACCATGGAAGGAACAATATGAAAATAAATGGATGAAGTATTTATATATGTTGTATTTTTTTAATAAATTTATAGAAATGATATTTAATTATTTACTTTATTTCAAATATTTCAATAATATTTATTTTAGAAATTTTATGAATATGGTTTTCGAATGTTACAAATTATATTCTATCAGACAACTAAATTAGTCCAGATAGTCTAGATGCCTTGAACCCATTATTGAAGTAAGAAAAGGGTTTTACTCCTAAAACTAGCCTACATGATATCCTAACAAATATTTCACTATTTTTAGTTGAATATTTTTATGAATAAATTTTAATGATTAGAAATTAAAATCTATTTTTTCTGTTAGAGATCGAGTACCTTACCATATTAGTTTTGGAAAATAGTTTCAGATAAATATCGTGATATTAAACTATTTTATGGGTCTTAGTATGATTTATAAATGTATTTTAGTGCTTCAGGCATCAAAATTAATTTTCAGATGAATTGAAAAATTAATCAAAGAATAACAAAATGATGCAATTGTTTTTTAACCGATGGTCTTCTATGTTATCACAGATTTATGGGTTTGAGGCCCAAAAAATTACATTTATCTTTAAATTGTATCTATTTGATGATCTCAATCTACCCAATAATTATTTACACTTTTATTCTAAGTACATATCTATATATTCCACAAATATTCTCTTTCTTAGAGACCAAGTTATATGTTAGTCTATGTGACCTTTGTACTTCTCAGTCTCTCTTTTTTAGATTATTTTTAATAAACCAATCCCAAAATATCAGATTTAAACATATGAAATATAAAATAATATATTATCATTATAGAGTTTAAATTGGGTGGACATAATTTAATTAGGTGGGCAGACTGTAACACATACAAAATCTAAAGTAGGAAAATTATATTTGATTATGTCTATTATATGGAACACCACGCTTTTAAGGGAATATTATATCTCTATAATTTATTATATATTTTATATTTTAAATATATTCAACATATGTTTTAGATTAAATGAATATAACATTGATGTATCTTACATCACAAACAAAAATGGAATTCTTTAAAAGCATAATTTACATGCAATACTGAGTTTTACCAAACAAAAACATATTATTAAAACATTATTATTCAATAGTATAAGATATAACCTGGATTTTAAATTCACGGTTATTAATATTATTAAAAAAATTATTAAACTATGTGGTTTAAAAAAATATAATCTAAATTCATTGGTTATAAAATAATTTGAAATTGAGATAAGAACCAATTGAATATAATGTGATGTTTTCGTATGAAACTATTTTTATGATAACAAAGCTACATTTTCATAATATATTAAATTAATTTTAATTAGTGATTTATATTAATAAAATATATATTATATATATTCAATAAAATATTTTTTACATTCTTTAAATATATTCTATATTCATAAGATAAAAACAAACACAATATTTCGCATAAAAATCAATATTGTTATAAATGAACATTTACGGCCTTTTACAGAGAACCAATTTTATAACATATTTATGTAAATTTTATATATATTATATTTCACAAAAAAAAATATTCTTTGAAATATAAATATATAAATTATATTATGGATATGTTTTGAAATTTTTCTGTGAAGTTTCATTTTTAATAAATAGTATCATGTTTTAATTTATAAAATCATAATTATTCAAATTTATTTATAGTGTTATATTAAATTTTAATATTGTTTTAGATTAAAATTATATAAATTATATATGAAATTATAAAAGTTTGGTTTTTGGAATCAATTTCTCCTTGAATTTGGGTAAAAAACATAGTTATCGAACATTTTTCTTTAAAAACCTGCATTGTTGTCCCTTCTATGTTATTAAATGTGAAGTACATTATAGAACTTCTATGATTGGATTTTGTAAAAATTTATTCCATATTTTTAATCATGATAAGTTATAATTTTAAATATGTTAATCTTAAGTTTTTACCTAAATATTAGTAAATGTAATTAAAATTTAATTCAACGATTAAGGTAACATTAAGATTAATAAGGGACTAAAACTTATTAGGAAAGACAAAAATGACCTATAAACTTATCCAAAATTCACCATATATCTTATTTGGACCTTATTATTCCATGTATATAATTGGGTTCATTATTGTAGAAAATTTGTATTCTAAAAATATGGGTGGAATTCCCATTCCCAAAACATACAAGAGTGCCACTCCTCCCCAACAATAAAAGTCCTCCTCTCATGCCACCTACTCACGCCTCTCAAGAAAATGGGGGTATAATATTTATATATTTCTAAATATATCTTACTAATCACTAACCTCATTCTAGAATATTCATTTTGGAAGAAATCCTTTCAAGGAAACCCTTTAGGGCAGACCAAAAGAAGTCACCCTAAGAAGAGCTAACATCTTCCCTCAAGCATTTTAGTTTTATTTCTTTCTCCACCACCAAATCTCTTTATTTAATGATTATCTAAAAACAAAAGTATTATAAAAATATTTATATTTTTTTATAATATGGTTTATAGCTAAAATTTCACACACCACTATGTAATGGTAAACTAATATATTATTTATATATACGACGAACTACCGCCTCATAAAAGGATGATTTTTTATTTTTCACATACTACCTTTCATGGTTGGGAATTATGATGTAAAATATATTTTTATATGTTATATATGATATTTATTATTTATTTATTATGGTTTAATACTTTTATAATACATACTCTTACAAATTCCATTTTTTTAAATATGATAACATTATTTGGGGAAGTGTGGACTACCGCCACCTCAATGCGATGTGATCCATTCACGCTATAAATAAAATTTATAATGGATGGTTCTAATTAAAATTATGTGAAAGAAAGAAATCATTTTGATATTAATGAAATTATTACCTTTTTGGAAATATAATATATCATTATATTTATTACCCTTTCACACACTTCAAATGATACAACTTTATTTATGGACATGTGGGCTACCTCCGCCTCGACTGTATATAATTAATTTCCTACATATGTATATATATATATAAGTTTACATGAATAATTAATATGGTATTTATGATATAAATATAATTCTATAAATATTTATTTTACTTACCTTCTTTCACTATATATCATAGAAAAATGGGAAATTACTCATGCGTACGTACATCCAACCGTCTCTATGATTGAAATGTTGTTTCATTTTCCAAAAAAATATATTTTGATTCATTAAAAATCATAATTGATGTATAAATATTATAATTATTTAATGAATATTATTCTTTAGATTTTATGTAATAAAACATTTGACTATATTTTACCTACCAACATTTTTTTGACCCAAAAATCGAATGTGGTAAAAACACCGTCAAAAACATAATTGTTAAAGTAGATCTATAAAATTTGGAAGTAAGTGAAATAAAAGTATTTATAAACATGAAACATTTACCAATGAATGAAAATAATTAGAATGAGTTTATTATTCAAGAATATAAAGAAACACGAGACATGTCAGACTCAAGGTAAGGGAACATAATTTCACTTTTTACATCTATAAGATAAATTTCATATTTACAAGTAACTTATTCTTAGTAGTGTATATACTATAAATTTTTATATATTATATCCAGAAATATTTTATGTTCAGTGTATTTAAAACATTTATGTAAGGTCAATAATTCAATAGGATTATGATTTAAAATGTCTTAATGTGGTATGATACACTTTAGAATGTTTAAAGATTATTTTCCTTAAGAATAATTTTAATGATATTTAAATTGTATTTCAATTTGAGGAAACATAATAACCATCTAATAATAAATGCTTTAATTTTTTTCTCCTCTGATTATTCATGACCATTTTCAGGTAATATTACTTTTTTCCACCATTTGGTAATTAAAACGATTTATAAAATGTATGTAAGAAAACCCGACTTCAGTTATCTCTTTAGTCAAAGAACCACTTTTATTCTAAAAAATATTTTAATAAAATAATTTATTTTTAATAACCTTTTCCAAATGATTTATTGAAGAAATTTTTACCCTTTATTTATTTTAACAATACTTTCAAAGGAATCTTCTTATCTCATTCCAAACAAAGCATTTTTCAAAAGTTTTCACCTTCCAAAACAAAATGTCCTTTTTACATCATAAGACATGTATATATTTACATGCATCATTTCATAAAAGATTTTTTAAACGAATTAATGGTTATTTTTTAGGGAAAATATTTTTTAAAAATTCATTTTAAATGAAATGTATTTTCAAATTGGTTTTCGAAATAAAAAAGAATATTTTACTAAAGAAATATTTTAAAGTTATTGCCTTATTATTAAAAGAAAAAAAAACTCTTCAATTTTTACTCTACTTCAGACATGTTTTATTGACACAATCTATATTATTCTTATGGCTGTGTTATGAATGATTTGTTCTTAGATAGTATTCTCATTCAATTATTTTATATCATTTGTATGCTCCTTGAAAATATATGTTTTCATACGATCATTTATCATTGAGTTTACCTTAATTATCAGTATAATGTATCATGGATATGTTTATTTTAAAAAAAATATATCATTTTTACATATGGTGTTACTTTGAAAATTATTTTATTGATTGGGAAATATTTATAAATATTTAACCTATAATCAATATATACATTTGATATGATAATCCATTTTTTAATTATTTGGACACAAACTACATGGGTTGGGGAATGGTTAATGAATTTCCCCTGATGCATCATTAGTATAATGGGACAAAGTTACTCTGCTAGACAAATATAATGGGTTTTTACCGAATACATTTTAAACACTATTTATAGTAATGGTATCATGTTCTTGGGAAAAATTGCGTCCAATAATTAAGAATTACCTTTAATGAGAGTTAATATTTTATTATTATCCAAGATATTATTTTGTTGACATATCTATTGATTAGTTTCATTCCAATATTATTGGTCAAATATAATGTGAGTTCAGTTTTTTACCTTGAAATTTTATTTTTTCATTATATAGTTATTTTCATCGAATTTGGTTCCATTTATTACCTTTCCTTATTGTTTATGAACTTCCTTATCATTTTTTTGATGATGTGGTATGCATGTTCAGTTATTTACCACACCATAATTTTTATTCTAATTGATTTATTATTTCTTCTGCAATACTTTAAACTTACTTTGAATTTGAGTTCACCCTTATTTTGTTTAATTCTCCCATGAATCCCAGAATCATACTATAAAAGGTATTCAAGGATATAATATATGGAATAATGTTATCCATGAAATAAAAAAAATGTTTTTAAATTAGTGTATTAAATTGTAAAACAAGACTCAAATATGTATCCGTTTTTTCAAGACTAGTAAACTGTTCAGTCCATTAGGACATGATTTACTTGTAACCTATGCCAATGTAATTTTAGTAGACACTGGATATGGTATTTTCAGGTTTGGGTTTCTATATTTTTTAGCACAAATTATGAAGGGGTTTATATGCTTAATTTTCATTTCAATTTATGTCCTATAATTTCTATGAATTTTCAGTTGGAGAATAATGCAAGTGTGTTGCGCGTTTGCTATAAATTTTTTGTATTAAACTTGGGTAGTGTGTTTGATTTATTTCCTATTGAAAAAATGTGAAATATAATCTAAAAATTAAAAATTATGTCATGATCCTTATCTTTAGATAAGAATAAGATTTAATAAAAAGAATATAAAACGGGGATTCGAGGATCCATTTATGGGAAGAGTGGTTATTCGAAAATTAGTAAAATATATATTATATATAACATATTATAATATAAAATTTATAAAATATTAATTATAATTTTATATATATATATATGTATATTTCATATTTATACTATTAAATGGATTCTCCAACTAGAATTGTGTTGGATCAGGTTATTCTGGATCATACCTTCTTGAACCATTAAATCTATCCCAAATCCAAAATAAACTTCTACGGATGTGATTTATGGTTAAATATAATCAAAAATTTAAGAAATAAATACCATAAATTATATTTAACAGTCTCTATTATACTTAAATTATTTTGGGTGTTCTGGGCTGTATAAATAAATAATTATAATTTTTTTCATGATATATAAAAAATTAAAAATACCCTCATGTTGAATTTAATAAAATGTATTTTTTATTATGAAATATTATTGTATGTAAAAAAATATTTTTTCAATGCTGCTATATTATTATTTAATTTATTATTTATTTAAATTAATTATTCTATTTTTGTATTAATTTTTTTAATTGTATTATTTTCATGATCAACACATCATTCCTCATTATATAATTTTTATAACGGTATGTGTGCCTATATGTAAGTAATAAAATATACTTTTTCACCATGAATTTTGATAACCTATGTGTGGGTATAGAGTGTAATGATTAGGGGAGTTTGTGGAAAAGCTTTTTGAGAATAGATCTGATGTAAACAAAATAAGTAAAATACAAAGGTGTTGATGGTAGTATATTTAAATTCAGGTATCGACTTAAAGAATTTCACTTATGAATCTAATAATCGGTTTTTCACTTGATGGCTTATACAATAATAAATTACTCATTATAAAATTATTATTTATTAATTTTATCATATTCGTGGTTTATTATTTTGTTAATGTGTATTTATTAAATTTTTCTTCATTGTATCACAATATATAAAAAAGAACAAATAAATTGAACACGTGAGGTTAATGATTAATATTTTCAGTATGTTTCATTTAAGATTTTTGTCACAGAGAACAATCATCTTAAATAAATAATGATTTTTCTTTGGGAGATTAAATTAAAAAATCCCTCAGTGAAAATTTTATGCCATTAATTGTCTTATATAACGTGATTATAGAAACAAAGGATTATTCAAGGTGATCATTAGTTATAGTTGTTGGTTACACTATTTACATAGGATATAATATTATATTGGTTGTTGAATTAAGTAAAATTAATTGGAAATGTGTAGACATAGCTATATTTCTACAATATTATTGGAAAATTGTTGAGAATTGTAAATTAATAGTATGCAGGAGATGAGCCTCCACTAAACAGATGCCAGAGTTGGGAGTTAATTTGGTTGGAAGTTAGAATCCAACATTATACTATTTGAGTAATGACGATTCTATATTTCGTACTGTGAATATTGTTTTAAAGATCCTTTCTGTTTGAATTATCATGAGAGTGATTTTTTGTAATCTCTTTGGGGACTAAAGGGATTCGATAAAATCTAGGCAGACATTTAAAATGAATAATTTAAAAATTATTATTTTTAATCATGATTAAAAAAATTCTATAAAAATTTCTTATTCTATATCAAATGGATACCCCAAAAATTTATTTTCTCTTTGATAAATATTGTATAAATAATATATTATCACTATAAATATATTCCAGGAGTGGTACATTCACTTGTCCAAAGTATTCCGCCAACAAATGAAGCTTTATATTAAAGAGTCCTCACATCTTATGAATCACCCTTAGGGAGAGTCCATGAGGCTAAATATATATATATACATTATATTGATATTTAAATAAATGTTTAAATCTTCATTTTTCCCCTATGCCAAGTGAGATATAAAAAAGTTCAAGAGAACACAGATGATTTACAAATATTTTCTTATATCCAAGAGATGTACCTATGAGACATTAGAAGGAAGGATATGAGATATCATGTAATCTATATTGATGATATATACCATAACTAAATAATTTATAAACTCATTTAATCATGTTAATCAGGTAAATTTAGAGACTGTTGTAACATCCTCATTTCGAGTGCCACCCAAAGGTGCCCCGTACCTGGTTGGTCATATAGCCTCAAGAGAAATTCCCTGAATTCTAGAGGGTGCTGGCCAGTAGCGAGAGCCTTGTTTGTGATAGTGGGGAAACTATACCCTCATTGAGGGAGTAACACAACAGAATAAAAATAATAAATAGTAGTATAAATAGTTATACCATACAAAATAAGTAAAAGTGGAAGATTGATAATATAAACAACTCCTAAAAATATAAATAAATGATGCATTTCACATGTATCTCAGAAAGAATCCACACATGTCACAATTCTGTAAATATAAATACTAAAAACCATATATAGAAAAGTAAGTAAACTCCCACTACATCACAAACCTCAACTCGGTCATATGCTCTCCAGCTCCAACAGCAATCAAATACCAAATGAAGAAGGGAAATTTCCCTTATCTATACTAAATACCATATAATCTATTTGGGTCTAAAATCATAAACTAAATATGGTGTGAGAAAAATCCTGGTAGGAACCCACAAAAAGGTTTATGCCTAACCATTATTGAATGTATAAAGGAGGAAATATGCAAAAATGAAGTAATAAACAAGGAATAACTCAAATGTAAACAATCTGACAATTTCCAATTACATACAATTACAATTATTAATTATTCAATCCATTAAATAATGTAACCTCAAGATCGAGTCAACACTTTGTATCCCCTTGTATAACAATAACAAATAGATGTATCAGAAGACCATCTTACAATCAAGAAATAAAACATCCAATCATCTAATTTGGCTTGTCATACTCATCACAATCATTCAAACATTCACATGAAACCCTCTAGGAAGGTTCTCACAATCTAAACCCCTATAGTTTATCATATCACCCATTCAATAATAATAACGACCCTCTGGGAAATCTCACACATTCTAACCCAATTGGTCCCACATAGAACTAATCAAAAACAAACAACCACCCAGATAGTTATCATGGTCATAGACCCATGGTTTTCATTATAATGACGCCATGTATTCTCTCAAAGTCAATGCCTGGTTGTCCAACATTTATTTAATAATGACACTCTTGGTAGCTCTCATAGTATGACCCATCAGGTCAATGACCCACTATACCTATCATAGTCAATACCTCTGGTCAATCCTAACCACAATTCTTAATTAAATTACCTTACTTTAAGAAGATCTTATAGTCAATTCCCCTTTACCATACTATAATAATGTAAAACACTGGCATCTCATATGAATAGTTACTCCATCCAAACAACACCAGGCATGGAAACAAAGAATCCTAACATGCTTTCTATACCCAATGACCATAACCAAATCAAACATAGGTAACACGTCCTTGAGAAAAGTAATAAACCTTGTTCATAGTCAATAACCCTTTCTCAATAAAACAAACCATAATAGGAATTAAACAGGGATAAATTCTAAATCATGAAATACCCTAAACAAGGGTATTCATTACTTCGAGCTTATATAATCAAAAGACAATCAAAGAAAGGAACAAACTACATACCTTGACATTGTATGATGAACACTTTTGAACTTTATACCATGAATCATCCAAGAACATCGTAGATATCCAAAAAGGTCAAAATCATTAAAACATGAATAACATTTGACTAAGAGAAATCAAGAAGATAGACTCTAGGGAAAGGGAGAACTCACCGGTGGGAGTCCAACGCAGTTGTTGGCATCTCAATTAGAACATGGATGGAAGAATTGGAGAAGATCGAAGATCTTCAGTCATACATTGCATTCCTGTATGAGACACAAGAAGAAGAAGAGACTTTTGGAGATTAGACGCGACCCATGTCTGAATAATCATATAAGAAGAAAATTACACATCGTGTTCATTTAATGTACACACCAGATACTAGCCTCAACCAGCCCCCAATTTAGGTGGTCTTCCAGATCACCCACACAGATATGTACTGGCCATAATAGGGACAATACATGGCTAACCGCGAAAACTAGATATATAGCATGTTCACAAGAGTAATAAGTGTGTACATCAAAAATTTCTAAATTATTCCTTTTTCCTTAAAAAACCTGAAACAATGATACATACCTAATATTAAGATAATTGTTTTTAGAAACATCCCCCCTTAAAGAAAGTTTTCCTAAATCTCCCTTCATAGAGTGGCGATGGAGAAACTTCAAACAACTCAGGCCAATGTGATCATACATTGGCCTCCCTCTCCAAAGTCTCATCTTATACTTTCCCATGATGCCAGAACATTTGTACCCGAGGAAGAAACCAGACACAAATAACCATCATATTGCGATCCACAATCCATATAGGGTGCATCTCGAAGGATGAATCCACCACCAATTCAACCTCCTCAAGTTCAAAAACGGGAGTCGAGCCTGAAAACTAATGACGTAGCTGAAGAATATGGATGATGTCATGCATATCCTGGTACATTTGTGGTAACAATAATATATAAGAAACTAACTCAAATATCTCAAAAACCTCAAATGACCTGACGAATCTCAATGAAAGATTTCCCTCTCTACCAATCCACATGTGTCCCAACATCGACGTGACATAAAACAAAACATGATCTCCGACCTAGAATTACAGAGGTCATCTCCATCAATCAGAATAATATTTCCTGTGATACTATGAAGTATCCATACTCTTATGAATCAAATTGACCTACTCAATGGTCTCTTGGACAATACAAGGTCCCAACATAGCATCCAATCCTACCTCAAGCTAACATAGGGGTGATCGACACAACCTACAGTACAATTCCTCATAAGGTGCCTTCTGAATTGTCACGTGAAAACTTTTGTTGTAGGAAAAATCCAATAGAGATATATTCAATCCCCCAGACACCCAAAATATTGGATTGATGCTCGATGAATGTCCTCTAATACCAGAATTGTGCTTTCATATTGTCTATTTGTATGGGGATGGCCAGCTGTACTTAGATGTTCCAATGTACCCAAATCCCTAGGTAGTCTCTTCCAGACACGAGAAGTAAACTGAACATCCCTATTTGAAATGATCTAGTGATGAACACTATTAAAATGTATCATATCTTGGATATACAACCATCCCAATTCATCAACACTAAAATTTTCATTGAATAGAAGGAAATTTTTAACATTTTCGAGTATGTCAACGACAACCCAAACTACACCATTCCCTCAAGGTGACCTCAGTAAACCCATCACGAAATACATCGCGATATAATTCCACTTCCTCTCAAGAATTCCTAGCTTCTATAAAATCCCTTCTAGACATTAATGATCTTTATTCAAATGCTGACATGTGGAACATCTCATAAAAAACTAACAACATCTCTATTCATACCAGGCCACCATTACTGACAGTGTAGATCACGATACATCTTGGTGACTCTATGATGAACCGCCTAAACCAAGGAAGGAAAAACTCTCAAAATTTCCTATCATATGTTTGCTAACACCCATATTTACCCATGAAAACAAAAGACCTTAACCTTGCCTATGGTCCATCCAGGAGTAGGGTCCTCACCTTACACACTGCCCCGTAAGACTAGTCCTTCATAATCTGATTGATGCCTCATTCACCCTTGATCTTGTAGAGTAGTGGTAACATATATAGAAGAAAGAAACATCCACCCATGTCGATTTTGAACCACCAAATTCATCTTTGAAAATAGTGCCATATGTTGGCACTCACTGCTGGCCTCTTGAATTGCATGTATCTGAGTCCTGTTGCCCAACGCATCATCCACTGTGTTGTCTTTCCTAGAAGGTTAGGCAAGCTCAAAGTCCAAGGATTAAAGGTACTCAAAACTCCTTGACCGTCTCAAATTAAAATTATGCCAAGTAGAGATATACTTGAGTCTTTTTTGTTCATTGGAAATCAAAAAATTCTCTACCAAAAGATAATGCCACCAACAGCGTAAAGAATGAAAAACTACTGCTAACTCATGATCATGCGTTGGGTAATTCCTCTCATGTTTTTTCAATTGTCAATATCTCTATTTAGTGACTCTTTCCACTTGCATAAGCACTACTCCTAGCATGATAGCTGATGCATCACAGTAAATAGTTTAAATCTTTCTTAGATATTGAAAAATTAGTATTGGTGTTGAGGTAAATCTCCCTTTCATATCCTAAAATGTTGAATCATAGGAATCAGTCCATTAGTACTTTACATTATTCCTAGTCATGCCCGTTAGTGGAACTGATAAGAATGAAAGTTCATGTATAAAATGTATTTAATAACCATCTATCCCCTATAAAATTTATACTTCAATGATGTTCTTTGGATGCTCCTAAGAAAATTAATTCTTTGACTTTCTATGGGTCTCCTAATACTCCTTTCTCGGAGATAACATGACCCATGAAGTAAATTTGGTTAATCCAAAAGTTTCATTTTGAGATATTGGAATATAACTGATGCTCTATCAGTGTACTCAAAATGATATCAAGATGCATGGAATGGTTAGGTCGAGAGTTTGAGTAAACCAATATATTGTCAAAAAAACTAAAAAAAGTCCAAGTATGGATGGGACACTCGGTTCATTAGTCCCATTAAAAATGAGAGCATGTTCGTGAGAACGAATGGCATAACCAAATACTCGTATAGACAATACCTGACTGGAAAGAATGTAATATGTATATATGATGGTCTAACACGCAACTAAATAAAACCGGATCTCTTTTATATATTCTAGAACACTCTGGATCCTTGAAGATGATAAAATATGCAATCAATCCTAGGCTTGGTATATCAGTTCTTGACCTTAAACTGGTTCAACTTCTGATAATCCACACAAATTATGAAGGTATTTTATACCTTCTTCGTAAAAAGGATGGGGAAACCCCAATGGGATGTACTGGGTCAGATGAATACCTTTCCCCGCAGCTCCTCCAACTACTTCTTGAGCTCTTGTATCTCTGGTAAAACCATCCTCTAAGGATTAATGGACACCGGTGCCACTCTTGGAACAAGATCAATAGAGAAATACACATCACAATCCCTAGGAAAACCTGAAAACTAATCTAGAAATACATCCCTTAAACGATCCCCCTCGAGAGGAAAGTCCATATATGAAGTCACATGGTCATCTAAATATAGACTATAGATCTAGGTTGTAATTCCTCCAAACCCATAATGCATAGGTCCATATCTTCATATCTGGATATCCCATTATCCCTTTTGTAGAAAAGACCCTCCCTTTGGTAATATGAAACTCACCCTATGACCATAGCAGTAAAAAAACCTAGAATGAGACAACCTAGTCCATTATGAAATTAAAATCAAAGCTTGTCATATCTAAGATATAGAGTTCCCATAAGAAGTGACACCCACCAACCTCAATAGGTAACTCTTTCACTGACGTCCACTAGTTATCTAAATCCCCTAAAATGTGTCTAGAATGATAACATCACCATAAGTAAAGATACAGATCCCAAGGACCTGAACAATACAAAGATCTATAAAACTATGGTAATCCCCTATATCAAATAATGAATAATAGAAAAACTGAGGCATCTATAATCGCACCTCTAATAGTATATGGTCTTCGATCCTACTCATGTTGGGTATTATCCACTACAAAAGTCTAACATGTACCGTGGACCTATGACCCTAGCTGACTACCCTGAGATGAACCACCCTACGGTCACAAAAAACATGTAGCCTAACTACCATGGACACAACCTCCTCCTCGTCCTGAATATCCTGACGAGCTCCAGTTTCCTGACTGATGAGAAACTGGTGGCACTGATCCTTAGCATGGAGTCATATCTGAACTCATATCACTCACTACAGGGGGGAACACCATACAAAAATGCGGAAGATGGCCCATCTTGCTGCAAGATTGGAACTCAACTGGGTCTCTTAGGAAATGTGGTCTCGTATTCCCAGTCATCCCGCCCTGGTAGCCTACCACCTAGCTACATAAAGAAACATCGCATCAAGGCTCCCTACGATGCTTCTTACTTTATGTCTAAGGGGTGCCTGATATAGATGGTGATCCAACCAAGATGACAGCTCCAAACTCCCTCAAATTATGTTCACTAATCAGCACCTAGTTCATTATAGGCATTATTGAAGTCTTCATGAAGACATTCACCTACGATCAAATTTCATACCTAAGACTATTCTCAAATCTCCTATCCAATGATAACTTGTCACCTCACTGAATAGGTGTGAAGTGATGAAGCATTGTAAAATAATAAGAATACTCTATCACTGAAAGAGATCAATGATCCAGATACATGAACTCTCTGACTCTATCACCCCTAAACATCTCATGGTAGATGTAATCATAGAAGATCCTTTGAAATTATTACAAAACCATATAATTATGATGTCCCGCTTATGAGATAAGAACCCACCATATCTTGGAAGAATCATGTACAATGAACATCGTGAGCTTCACCCTTCACTGCATACACATATCCAGATACTCGGAGATAGAAAGCATGACCTCCAACTATGACTCTACAGCCTGTGGTCCTCCTTCCCCTGAAAAAGTGGGAGGATATTACTGCTGGAGCACCGACGTCAGCTCATCCATATATGGGGTAGGATGAATTTCTCCCTAAAAGGACTGTATCATCCTCATAAAGCCTTCATGGAACTATGAATCAACACATGTGTCTGGTATAAAAGTTGGTTCCAAGACCACCATGTTGGGAGGATATACCGGTAGCCCATGATCTATCCTTTCTGTTGTCTGGTCTTCTCCCTACACGTGGCATAAAGCCAAAGGATGTTATGGCAGCATGACTATACAAGTTCATGCACACAACTCAGTTCAATATTATCAAGGACATCAAATGTGAAATAAATTAATAGGAGGAGAAAACATTAATGTTTTACAAAATAAGGTTTCATGGATGGTAGAACCACTTCACAACGTGTTCCCTTCTATTTCAACATGGGCGTGTACCTCTACCGAACCTGGTCATGTAACACCCATACACATAGCATGTTCCTCATGTGACTCAATGTGTATATTAATTTTACATGTTTCCTTTTTACTCTTTCATGGATACACCACATGGTTCTCTCTTAAGTAATAGCACAAGACATGTTCTCCCTAGACACGGCGTGTACTACCTATGTTCTTACCACCCATGTCGTTAGTCACACGGACGGACACATTGGCCATTCGGCACTGCATGTACTCCCAGTACACGGAGTTTTCAAACCATGTTTCCCAACCCCGTGTATTTACTCACAATGTTAGTCACATGGTTAAGGACTACAAGATGTGTACATACAGTACACAGAATGTACATTAGATAAGTTTTTTCTTCCAGGATAGAAGAACACATGGCGTGTGTTCATAATATCACATATCTTGTTGTATGGTTTTCTATATATTAAGCCTCTGAACTTCTTTTAAACCCCTTTAAAAATAATTGTTTTCCATGGAATGGATAACTCTGACCCATGAGATCCCATAATCCCAAGAATCAAAGTTTCAAATCATATTCCACATTAAAATATGACAAAATTAAATTAAAGTATAAACATGGTCCACTAAATTCACATCCATGACATCCCATAACATCTCAGGGACCAAAGTTTGGCGTCAAACCTAATGAAATGTTATAATTACCAATACTCTCTCAAAATTGTATGAATTCTATCACAAAATCTATCACCAAAACATGCATATCTAGCATAACATAAATCACCAGATCATGAAATCAGTAATGCATCCTAAATGGAATGACAAGAATGCATGACAAGTGATCTCTAGCAAGTTCTTATGTGATTTATGAGATGTAATACCCTCATCTCTTTGAGTTTAAACATAAATAGAACCTCAAAAATATCAATGAAAACAACACAATACAAGTGAATCACACAAATGTAGATTTAGAGAATCCAATTGTAACCACACCATAGAGATGATTTAGAAGAATTTGAGGCTACGGAGTTTCCATCGGGACCAGCCTATGCATGCACGAGAAGCCTGTTGAACAACAACGTGAAGGTGGACAGCTGACATCAAAATGTTGAAACTAGGGAGGGACAGTTTCCAGAAGATATAGTTTGGACTAATTCCTTGAAGATCATACGGTCATGTAATTTCATAATGTCTACGGTCCATATAAGGGTTCCCCTTAAACCCTTAATAGGTGGATTATAAAAAATAAATTAAAAAAGGCCATTATAACATTTAGGAAAAAAACATGAATTAGTCAATCCCATACATTTTTTAGTTTTTTCTCCAAAAATATAATTATTTAGATAATTCTAACTCTTTATTACTTATGGTATACAAGAAGAAGAAGGGAAATAAAAAGGTTTCAGTGTCTAATTCCAATTGAAATGCACCATTTCACCACCATTTCATGGAGCTAGTGATTAAATGGGAAAAAAATAAGTAGGATGACATATAATTTTCATGTGGTGAGATATGAAGATGTAAGAATAGTTTCATGAATTATAAAGAGAATAAATTTTATGGTTATTGATAAGGTATATTTCTTATTGAATGTAGTAAAACTATTTCTATAAGTTTGGTTTTAGATACTATATGTGGATTACAAGTTTGTATTCAAATAATGGAATAATAAAGATTCTAGAATACTACAAAAGTTGGAGTAGATCTCTATGAAAAAAATTATGCGAGACTAGAATTTTGGGAAAGATTAGATTCTCTTATTACATTACCTTGTTGAATGGATCATGTAATAAATAATTAATATTATTTTACATATTTTACCAATCAAATAATCTTAGTGTTGTGCTTAGAAAAAGTGTAATTTTATTTATTATTTGAGAATAATTATATTCTTTGAATAAGGATGACTTGTTATGTTATGATACATTTTAACAATGGGATAAATATACTTGAAATAGAAAATATTATTTTGGTAATCAATGAAAAATATAGTAATAATTTTTCTCATATTACATTTCAATTTCACTTCATTATAGGTTATGTTAATGAGATGCACTTAAGAAAACTTAATAAGCAAGGATATTTAGACTCTATTGAGTGAATATTCTAGAATATATTTAACCATTTATTAAAAGGTAAAATTATGAAAACAAATTTTAGTTAGTAAGAATAATGAGATTAAAAAAATTATTTTTTTGATTGATGTTTATAGTCAATTTACTAAATAGGAAATGGGTTGTTTTTCTTACATAATTAATTTTATCTATGAATATAGTAGGAATGTATATATGTACATAAGGAGTAATAATTCATATTCTTTTTATTTTAAGAGGAATATATGAATAATTTATAGAATTAACATAGTAATATGTGTAAGGAACATGTCTCAAATAATGGTAGAGAATAACTTTATGATGGTTTAATCGATGACCTAAAGGAGTGTGGAAAAGTTTCTTAACTTTTCCCTCCTTATACACATCAGTGTAATGATGTTAGTAAAAGGAGGAATCATACCATTCATGATATGGTCAAATACAAAATAATCCATGAATCAATACCATTATTAGATTTGGTACATACACTACATAAGGTGACATATACAAAACATTGAGTACCAAATAATGTGTAATATGTGATTCCATCTGAGTTTTGGTATGGAACAAAAATCCATATGTCAAACATTTGTTTATGGGGATGCAAAGTATTTTTTTCTAAACTATACTACGTGATAAAATATAATCACTTAGTATGAATTGAATCATTATATGTTATCCTAAGGAGAATAAATTATATTATCTATACAACCCTTTAGATGGACATTTTATTGTTTAATGACATGCTCAATGTTGTGTAATCAAACAAAATTTCAATGGAAATAGTGGGATAAAGATTGAAATTGTGATTTTTTATGATATAGATGAAAAATAGTGGATATGGGAACAGTATCCACAATATAATGTGGAATGAAATATAATTCTATGAAACAGGTACTAAATATTTCTTCTAGTGAGGGTATATAACTAGAGGGATATGGTTTTATTATCATTGAGTCATGTGATAGATTAATCCTAGAGAGTTACGAATCTATAACATATATGGAAGAAGTAAACGGTAAATATACATCTAAAAGTAAAGAATCCACTCATACTAAAATGATGTCTGCATACTAAAAACTTGTTTATAATTAGATTAACACATATACTCATATAAATCCCATTGAATGTAAATGGGTATTCAATAAAAAATTATACATGGATAATCAAGTGGGAACCTATAAGGAGTAACAAGTAGAAATGGGTTTATATAAATGAAAAGAGATTGACTATGATGAAACCTTATAATAAATCACTATTGTTGAATCCCATAAAATATTATAAGGAAAAACAATATTATATTATTATGATACCTATACTGTGGATTTCAAAACATATTTTCTAAATAAGAAATTTTTTAATGATATCTATATAAAAAACCCAAATGGTTTATTATATAAAAGTGTGACAATATTGTATGGAATATATAGAGACCAATTTAGGGATTGAAGAAAGAATCATGATCATGTAATTTTCAATTTGATCAGACCATGGAATAATTTCATTTCATTAAGAAGATCCATGTGTCTATAAGACTGTTAGTGATAGTGCCATTTTTTTCCTAGTTTTATATATTGATAAAATATTATTTATCTGAATTGAACTTAGGGTTTTATTTTAATTGAAAATATGGTTAAATGAATGCTTCCCTTTCAGACATAAGTGAATCTCCCAATATTTCTGTTATGAAAAACTATCAATATATATTATATATTCTTCATAGGATAATTCAAAGTACATATAAAGGGAAGGTACTAAAAATGCACAATATGAAATCATCCATGGATGGATTATTCATAACATCACATAGTAATAATCTATATAATAATATTTATTCATAGAAATAGGTGGAGATTAAAAAAATGGGTAGAACAAATTACGATTTAGTAGTGTGATGTCTCACGTATTCCATATCATGTACTAGAATTTATATTTTATTTTATTTTTTCTTAGTGGGGAGATATTGATCTACTCCTGGTTAGTTTTATTAGAAAGCAATATAAAATATCAAAATTTACTTATGAAATAAAAAGGATATATTCATTGTCTATGGAATAGAAGTTAAACTAGTCATGATGTGATGCACTGATTATAACATCTAGAAAAATCAATATTATCTAAAATCATATCCAGTATTAGTTTTTTTCATGAATTGTAGTGTGGTGAGTTTATGGTTCTCAAATCACTATCTGGTTCTTAATTCTATATAATAATTTGAGTATATAACTTCTCTTTTTGATGCTAAGTAAGCAGTTTAGATATACTGATTTGTTTTGGAGAATAATATTATACCCACATAGGTAGAATCTTTTAAATATACTATGAGAATAATTTTTAACGGTTCATTTCATTGAGGCCAGGTCACACAAGAGGATAATTCAAATGCTTCGTATGTGTTATACCTTCATAAATTTTACTCATAGAGGTGAAGTTAGAGTTATCAGAGTTGTTATAGGTGATAACATGAAATAAAACTTAACTAATTTTACAACTTAAAAGAATCATCATATCATTTTAGAGATAGTGGAATGAGAATTTTTAGTAGTTGTCTTTAGTGGATGTGGTAGTGTTGTGGGTGTTTCACCAAGATCCAACTCCTATTATGTAGATTGATTATAATTAAACATATACAGTTTTATATTTGAATGTGTTTATTATTTTTATAATAGTTTTGATACATTAGTATCCACTGTTATCAATTTAATTTCTTTAAATTATATGTCATATCAAAATTTTATAACATTTTCCAGTAAAAAGGCTATATTTTCAATGAATAGTGAAAAATAATGATTTTTATTAAAAAATTGTTTTTTTAATTTAATATAATCACAAGTTCCATTCTGTTATCTTATATTTTTAAATGATATTTTAGTTCAATTATATTATTCTTAATCCAATTAATGTCATCAAAATCAATCCTATGTTTAATTTTAGTACAAAAAGATTTTATCCGTCAGGAATATTTTTCATTATTATTTAAGAATATATAAAATTCTGAAAAAGTGATTTTCATGCAGAAAGGGTAATTTCCAATATACTATATTTGATAATATTTTAATGTTTTTAATTTTAATTAATGAAAAAACTATTTATTTTATTTATTTTATATATATTACAAGTTCAAATCACACAATTCCAATTATTTCTCTAGATGGTATATTTTTATGATAACAAGATGTTCAGGGAACTCATTTATTTTCCATGAGTTGTGGTATGAATAAATTTTTATGAAACCAATTTAGTTTCCATAGGAGATGAATTTATGAATGTTTTATGATATTTTACCACTCATTTTTATGATTTACAATTTTGGATAGTGGGCTTGGAATTATGCATCCCTCTAATGAATTGTGTAGTGATGGATATCTCCTAAGGTAAAAATGAAAAAAATGGAGTGGACCCAGTTCATGAATGGAATATGCAATAATGATAGTATTGGGAGTGAACCTTGACTAATATGATGGTCTGGGGATTTAACCTAGTGAACATTTATATCTTTACAAATAAATCTTTTCCACATAAGAAATTATTTTCTATGCTTATATATATGCCACAAATCTATGTTATATGCTAATTTTATGTACTCAATGATCATGTTATTTGATTCATTTATGATTCATGTCTTATTATATGACATGAATTATTTCACTAATCAATTTTACAATATATATTATAATATTTTTTGTTCTCATTTGTTATAATCATGTTCTCACACACTTATGCTGATTTTAAATTTCAGTGATCATTGATATGTCCTATGGTTACCCTTACTAATCAACTAATCTCATGATTTCTTATGTTTTATTTCTATAGTGTATAAATAAAGGTATTATTTATTATATTTATAGTATGTGTTATAGTTATGAAGAACATATTGGGTGACTATTTTATTCACTTATGAACTAGTTTTCTATGTTTTCATGTTTCCAAAGACACTGAAAATTTATAGTCCTCATGTGATTTTTTTTGTAAAATGAAACAAACATACATATATTAATATATAATATCAAAGCATAAAATGAATAGATATCTAATTTTTATATCATAAAAATGTTTATAAAGGCTTTGAAGACCTTTTTTATAAATCATTAGTGAGATCCCCATAGATAAGTATATGTATAATTTTATGTAATGAAAATTATCTTGGAATTTTTGGTAAAGAATATAAAGAGTGATTTCAAAGAAATTTCATCCGTATTTGGATAATATGATAGGATATAGATATTTTATTAGTTTACCCTATGGGTAATAACTCTTAAATGTGCTCACTAAGATTTCACATGATCGTCAAATGGGTCATGATAACGGTCTTTACTTCAAATATTTTTTAATACTCATGGGTGATATATTTTCTAAATTCTAAAATTCCTTTTAAACCATTATGAATTATATGAATTGATTATGTTCAAGAATTACCTAAGATAAAAATAATTTTACATATATTTAAAAAAAATGTGTGCTCATTTTTAAATTCTAAACAAATTTTTTTCAGGATAATGTGGTCTCCCACAATGATTATTATTGGTTACAGAATTCATTTTTTGATATAGTTAATGGGTAGAATCTAAATTAATTGTGTTAATGATGAATTAGATAAAAAAATGTAATTTTCATACACATATGAAACCAAATATTATGTGAGACTGAATTAAAAATATCATATCTATTCTCATAAAACATCTTTAATATAGCAATAATAATAAATATACAAAGTTGAAAATAAGGGGATGATTTTATATTGATTCCATAAACATGAAAAATCCACCTTCTTTTAGTGGTCCCACTGAGACACTAGTTTCTATTCAAAAATATGAACCAAAATGTTGAAATTTAATATATGGATTGAAATTATTTCATTTTTTTAATTTTCACTTTCCGTTTTTTTCATAAGAAAATATAGAAGAAATTACTTGAGATAATGTAGAATGATAATGAATTTATTGGTACTGATGCGGAAAATTTTATAAAACATATGAGGTATACTTCTTGTAGTATTTTCTAACCAGAAATTAAGTTCAATAAATTCATAATTTACATAAAAACAAGTCTATAAAGGTATTTGGACATAAGTAACATTATTATCATGGAATAATTCATTCTATGTATGATATGGGAGAAAATATAGATTGGATTTAACCATTAATATATTCTTTATCATAAATAAATAAATAATGAATTAAATGTATATTTTAAAAAACATGTAAAGATGAAGATGAGCATTTTCTCATTTGAAAAATACACAATGAAACATGGAAGAGTAATCATAAGGGTAATAATAAGGGTTTTATTTTTTGATAGTATGTAAATTGGATGGGTGAATACCAAATTAATGGGGATATGTTAGATAATGGTTTTTATTGAGGGAACGATCCCTAGAATGCACCACCCAAGCTATACTTTATTAAATAAATGGAATATGTGAATTATGATGACTACTGATCGAATATGATGGTTGAGGATAATGATCGATATCTATAATCACTTAAACTGGGAGACTATGAAAAGTCTAATGAGTTCACTATTTATGTGGAGGGTTATGATATTTTCATTGTGAAACATACAAATAAAATACACTCTATAACAAAAAAAAATATTATTTTATTTTGGATCTATTCATTACTTTTCATCTGAAGAATTTTCTGTGGGAACAAAAATACCACACTAGAAATTATTTTTAGTATCAGTACTGAAAACCCAAAATGGTATGATAATAACATATCATGTTTATGATTCTTCTTCGATTGATGATTGTGGTTACTTTCATAAAAAATAGTTATTATACACCTAGTTGAATTGGTGTTATCATTAGCATGGATTTACTATCTCTACTTAAATGACACATTTATTTCTATAGAAAAAATTCATGTTTTATCTTTCAAACCATCCTATAATTTTATATCAGTAAGATTATAAATATAAATATTTTTTTAATACAATTTCCATTTTATCGGACTTTATTTCAATTCAATATGGGTGTTTATATCATATGGTTTGGGAGTGTAACATCATGAATCGTGAGAAACTAAATGTTTTTCCCAATACGCTGACTCACATGGCTTCATACACACCTCTTCATATATCGGAGGCTACATATTAGAATCAAGGTGTTAGGGTTTGTCATTTGTGAGGATATTCCCTCATTTGATAGTGTAACAAAACAGAGTAATCAAAATAATCAATAATGGAAGCATAATATAAATCATGACAGAAGGTATCTTCCACAAGTATTAATTAATTATATTAATGAAACAAATAGTGTCTTGTACAATATGATGATCATGTCGTGTCTTTATATAGAAATGGGAAGATATTACATTGCAACAAGCATCCGATATAGTACATGTATCAAAAGAAATGGAGAAAAATGACCATATTTAAATAGATTCATGAGCCTATATTAGTCAAAGCCTCTCATGTAATTGAGAATGATAAATAAAGAGTAAAAAATGGAGATATTTCCCTTCTCACTACCCACATCCATGCAGTATGTCTAGGTACTCAGTGGCTTCGTAAAAAGGGTTTTATATAACAATATTTTAGCCACTAGTAATTGTTTCTATAACCCGTCTAGACTGAGTAATTTAAATAGAATTAGTGTGGATTATATTATAGCTATAACATTAATAGAAAGTGAAATATAATGAGAAAGGGTTTTATTTTTTATCTTATAAACAATAATAAAACACCCATAAATAAGGGTGATCTATAATCAGACCCCTATAACTATGGGATACCTCTAAATCATATTAAAATATCCACAATGGACAGGTCACTTATCCAAGTGTATAATAACCTCAAATTCCAATATCTTGTATTCCACTATCAGACCATGAAGAGCCATATCCAAGGTATAAAAGAGAAATGAATCATCATCTATTCTATGGAGAATCATGATAGTAAGTCGATAAAAATTTGAGGGGCATCGAAGGAGAAATTCCCGAGAGCATGTCCAAGGTGTTTCTGGAAAGAAGGATAGAAGGGGTATAAATTTCTATGGAATCCTAAGAGATTAGTATCCAAGTAATAGAAATTTCTAAGGAATAAACTTTCATGATCGGGGTCTCTGGATTAGAAATGTCCATAGAATCATATATAATAATCTTCCAAGGAGATGAAATGTACATGAAATATACTATCATAGTTAATTCATCAATAATTTCATTATTCATTTCATAACACAATTCATAATAAAAAAGGCATCATTTCCTACAATTAATTCATTGATACCCACAAAAACCATTTAACACTTAAAATTAGGGAATCACAGGGAAATTAGGAATAAAACCTCTCCTAATAATCCATTAAATTAATTTTTTAGTTCATTATGGATCCAAAAATAGGTATTGAGCTTACACGCACCCAATATGATGGTATAAACTTGGGTAGATACATAGTCACACCTCAAAGTTGGAACATTTTGAGGTGAAAGACCTCCAGACTTATAATGGTACCAAGGGTGAAACCAATTCAGGTTATAATAAATTTAATCATGTATTTTTAATCAATATAATAGAAATTCTAGAAATTCAATTGATGAGGAATAGCAAAAACAAGGCCTAAAAACCCAAATCATTGATGGAATGATATAGACCACCTACTAAAGGTATATGATAGAAAAAACGTCCAACATCGACCTCTGATTCGGTCTAGATCAAGTGAAATTAATGATCAAATGAAAACCCTTGAAATATGTCAAATTATATTGCACTAAAATAAATATTTTGATATAAAGTCAAATGAATAAAGGTTCAAGTTGAACATATGACACACCAACTATGATCCAATGAGATGAATGGTATCTAAAACTGATATTGGAAGGAAACTTGAGGGGAAAAGCCAATATTTTATCTTCAAAAGGGGAAAAAATTCTCATATGTCTACCAGAATGAAAGGAGGAAATTATATTTGTTATTTTAAAAAACTTTCAGGGAAAACCCATAATTTCAACCAAGAAATAATAGGTCATAAGGTTTCTCCACACATCTGCTAAAACATATTCCCATGTTTTCACCCCTAATTATCTAAACATTGTTATTTCATAGTTCATGAACACAGTATCGAAAACTATGTCAATAGCGTACCTAATTCCATGTTCCAAGACACCCCAATCACGGCCCATGGAATACCATTAGAATAAATATGTTCTATTATTCCATTGGCCTCTACAAAAAATTACAAGTCCCCAGACATGGGAATGCTTCCCAGGGAGCATAATTAAGGACCACCATGCACCCTCAACTCCCTTACAAAACTCCCCACATGGATTTCTCAAACTCTGTGTCCTAGGTTGCATGGTTTATACTAACCATGACAACCATATTACTTTTCCCAAAACTAGGCCTCTAAATCTATAAAATTCTTAGACACCTCTGAAATAGTTGTCAACTCATCATAAATTTACCCAAGTTCAAAACAATTAAAATAAATTGAAATTCAAAAGATCTATACCTCATAAAAATCATTGAATCTTACAATATTACATATTAAGGAAAATTTTCACTAAATTTCCCTTCTAGTGGGAGTCAATAATCAAAATAAAATACCTCCTACCACTAAAAATGTATGTCAACCTCATGATCCCATGTATCATTTTGTAAATGACCATGTTTCCATAAGAACCATACTAGATGAATTGAACGGTTTCATAGATCCTTCATCCTTCTACCAACAATATTTATTAGATGCCCCCCAAAGGACACTTACACTTCTAATTAAACCTCAGTAGGATACAGAATATGAGATGGGTCTGGGTGAAAATAGAATATTTGAGATACATAGAAGACTTCAAACATGGCTCAGTACCACTTTCGTAATTAAAACTGATAGGATACTTGTTTGACTCTCTCTATAATCTCAAATGGCCAAAAATATCGTGGTGAATGATTACCGTGTATTTAAATTTGTTTATTCCCCATCCTCAGAATGATATATAAAAAGAATATATACCCAACCAAAATATCTAGATATCGTTTTATGTGATCAGTGTAACATTTATTTTTAAATTTTGCATTAGCCATCCATTTTTTCATCATTTGAACCTAATATGGGGTCTCCAGAATGAGATGCAGTCCGAGAAGTTCTTCCTTTTCTGCCTCTAATTAGCATAGTGGAGATCAGTATGTCCAACCATATAAAACTTCATAAGGTTCCACATTTATAGTTTATTTATATCTATTGTTTTAGGTGAACTCAACTAAGTGTAAATTCCTCTCCCAATAACCCCATAAAATAAGGACACATTCTATGATATATTCCTCAAGCACCTAAACCATGCTACCTGACTTTTAATTAGTCTAGGGGTTCTATATTGTTCTCATAATAACATGCATACCCAATTATCATTGTAATATATTACAAAATAGATATTTATATTGGGTTCCCCAATATGATACAATGATACTAGTAACCCAATTAAATAAAAAAATCAATCAGATATAAGGTCTCCCAAGATCATCCACCGAGAGGGTCTCCCTATTCAGATGAAAATTAGAGACCTTCATGATCATGTCCACAAAAATATATAAAGAATAACTACCAAAAGGATACCTTGGTAATGTAGTCATTAAATCCATTGGTACATCATACAATTACCACTATAGAATGAAAAAATATTGTAATATCCCAACTAGTCACTAATGTTCTTCCTTCACCTACTGACAGGTGGAACGCTGCATAACCAAACTGATAACCTCTCATTTCATACCCTACAAAGAATATTGATAGTTCATGTCACGATACATCTTGGTAACACTGGTATATACTATTCAAGCTGAGGTATGGAATTATCCCATAATATTCTCATGTAGTTCTAGTGGAACCCAAATGAAACTATGAATATGCTTAATTTTATCAACTCCGACGATCCAACTTGAAGGTGGGTCCTAATCTTCGACACTCTCCATTAAGACTAGTCCCTAAACATCAAATACATTTCTCATCTTCACCCTATACAGAATAGTTAGAGTCACTAAAGTGGATTTGAGTAATGTGTAATCATGACCATCACTCAACCCTTAGTCCATCATTGAGAATAATGCCACAAGATGAAACTCGTTACTTTCCTCCTAAAGTACCTATATCAGAGTGATCATTATCATTGAATATGAAACCGTATTTCATATCCTGGGAATATATGCAATATCAAAATAAAAATAATACTGGTATTCAACCCACATTTGTTTTATTAGATTTATTTCACACTGTGTAGATATAAACATGAGTTTTTAGAGGAACATTTATGCCAAAAAATGATTACCCTATAAATAATTCATCTTATAACATAATTAATGTAAAAAAATAGTTAACTCAAGATCATGCATCAGATAATTCCTATAATGTTGTTTAAACTGAATAGACATGTATTCCATGACTCTCTCTCTCTCTCTCTACTTTAAAACATCTCCTAGCCTGATACATAATTGATTACAATATAGAATATAGATTCTTCCCTTCTCTAGTTGAATCCAGATTACTATTGTATGAAGTCTACCTTCCAACTAAGGAAATGATGTCTCATGGGTATCCGAAAAAACAAAATCAGAAACTTATTCTTAATTATCATAATATGTTCTTTTATTCATGATAAGTCCTGTATAAAATGACTATAATAACTGGCTAACCTGAAGAAGCTCCACATGTCAATAATGTTATTGGAATATTCCATGGTAACTATGTCTCACACCTTCTCTTGATCAACATATACTCTCGTATTTAAGTTAATATGACCAAGAAAGTGAAATTAATCCATCCATTTATGGAACTTTGTGATATTAGAATATTAATAATCATATATTTGTGTATAAAAAAGATCTAAAGATGCTTGTAAAGGTTCTGTATATTATAGAAATACACCAAGATATCGTCCACGAATAACACTACAAAAAAATATAGATAAGGATGGAAAACAAAATTTATTAGTGAAAAAACATCCTACATGTTTATATAAACAAATAACAAAACTATATAATCATATGGACCATAGATTAGATGAAAATATGTATGAGTTGTGCTTATAGGTCAAACACTCACCTAATGATTACCCAATATCGTATCAATCTATGAGAAAACATGAGCTCCTTGGATTTGATTGAAAAGGCCCATTATCCATTATAAATTATAACAGTTCTTACTACAACATGGTTTAATTTCTGATTATCCACACATTTCCTAAGGGTCTCACCTCCTTTTTTACAAAAAGGACCATCTAAACCCATAGATAATTACTAGGTCATATAAACTCATTTATTTCAAAGTTCCCTACTTGTATTTTAAGATCTTTCCACTCATTAAAAACCATCTTATAAGTAGGAATGTATGTTGGTCTAGATCATACAAAAATTTCAAGAGAGTACTATGCCCCACTCCTCATAGGTGAATGTGAAAAAACCATACAACAAAATGCCCCTAATTTGATAAACCAATGGAGGGAACTCAACCCAATATATTCTCAGATATTACAGATATAATAATGATACCTAGAATGTTATACCACCCTTCCCACGATGACCTAGTCCATCCCTACCTTCAATGACATTCCATTCACCCTTGTGAATAAAAACTCTACCCTCTAGTGATTTGAAGGTCACCCTCCAGTGGTAAAAAACAACAAATGAATGGTTGGAAACTAGCCATTATATCATGATTATGACGTAAAGCACTATCATCTTAAGGAAGAAACTTATTCCATATGAATTTCCACCCATCTAATCAAGGGGTAACTCCCTATAATAGAATTATCTTCCTTTATAATCCCAAATAGAATATCCAAATTCAAAATACAATCAAATAACTTAATAACATGCTTGAGACCATCAAAAAGAGGTACAAAAAATAAGATATAATATTCACTTGTATGGAAAAGTGATGATATTGTAGTAGATTACACTAAGACTGTATTTATTATAGTAGACAACTTGGTGTTATGCTTATTAGGGGAAGGTTATAGGGAATATATCTCGCGAGATCGTGACCCTATGAAATAACCTCACTACATAGAGAAGTTCCATTCTGATATCGTGATACCACGGGTTCCCTAATATCATGGACATGCCTACCAAATCATCATGAATGAATAGTACTACTAGATGTTCCAACCAGATGTCGATATGTTAACCCAACTCTTGAACCTAGAGTCACAGTTAAACCCCTTGTACTGACATCCGGAGGGATGGCCCTTAAAAATCCCTTCTTGTGGCCCATCATGTCACAAAATCATCACTCTATTGGGTTCTTGTCAAGCTGAATCCTCATATATACCCATATACCAATCTTATTAAAAATGAAATAACTAAAAACACTATTGTCTTGTTTATTATTACCATAATGAGAAGTCTCAAAATTATACTTCCTTCCACTGGAATCTGAACCATAGGGTAGGGAGACAATACTACCATACTCTGCTCCCCCAAATTCACTCAAGTTCCATCCATTAATAATAACTCCAATGAATATCTATATGATAGTAGGAAACTGAAACATTTTGACCTATGATTGAATGTAATTCTTGAGGAATTCCCCATGTATCTCACCCTTGATGGCCCATTAGAATGATAAATCAGCAGAAAGTGCTGAAACTAAGTGTAGTGGGTCGAATATTCCATAATGGAAACCATACCCTTTTGCATACACATTATCGTATTGGACCATTCAGCAATCACAAACACATTGAAAATGATAACCATACAACCAAGATATTAAATCCATCCAAAAAATATCTCAAATCCTATAATCTTGGATTAAAACATCCCACCAGCTATTAACATCTCCTAGGAATATATATATATATATATATATATATATATATATTCACTCCCCTCTTAGGCAGTGTCTCGAGAGGCCCAAAATGTTACATAATAGTATCAAGCAAAATCTTAGCAATATGTGGACCACTATCCACTAAAAAAAATGTGTGGATGTTTTTTATAGAACTAAAACATAAAATTTACATAGAAGTGGCGAGATGTGAAGCTCCCACAATGGTCATTATAAAGAGATAGAAACCCTCACAAAAAAGATCATCATAACCCCAATTTGGTATAACTACTATTGTCGAAACTGTCACTGTGAGAGGTTCTAGTAGTGGATAATGAACTAAAACATCCTTATCATGGTCGTAGACACCATCTAGGAACACGACTTGAGGTGTTTAGAGATGAATATCTATACAATTCCAAATGTATATATAAAAAAGAATCAATTAATGAATAAGTCAAGGATATAAAAATATAGGACATGTATAATTAATCCTATTAATTTGAAACAAAACTATTAATTCTATAAAATCAAGGACTGAGTAATATAAAATACTATAAAAAACACCATAGAAACTACTAATGTCCCATGATAATGACATGTTTGGGTTATGTTCTCTATCTCAGAAAATATAAATCACATTAATTTCATATTTTTATCAAAAATATATTTTTAAGGGTGAAACAAAATGATCGCCACTTTTATAATGTAAGGGACCATAAACCACATTTTAGAGGATCAAAATCTCTATTTGATACTAATTTTTAATTTCCCAACCTAAGATCCACTAAACGGTTCCTCGAGTTGGTGGTTTATATAACATCAAGCATCCCTCAATATGCTAGAGTATTACAACTAAAAGCGATGTACTAGGTAGTGTATGTTTGTAGACTATTCTCTTATTTGAGAGCATAACAAAATAGAGTAATCACAACAATCAATATAGAAAGAATAATATATATCATGATAGAAGGTAACATCTAAAACCCTGGAATAATAAAGATAAATACAAAATAAGTTTCATGTATAATATCAAGATCATTTCATGTTTCTATAAAAAAAAGAATGAATTATAGAGTAACATGAATCCCATATAGTACATGTAACAAAATAAATAAATAAAAGATAGAAAAGACTATCTCCATAGAGAATCACGTATGTAAATTGGTCATGTTCTCCCCCACTCTTAGGAAAAATCAATCAAGAATCGAATAGTGATCACTTTCCCCAATCCCTACCTAGATCCATGAATTATATTTGAGTAAACTATGGATGATAGAAAATGGTGTGAGATATTTTTGGGTCTTCCACAACCAACATTATCTATAACTCGTCCAGTTTTCATAAAATAAACAAAAGTAGTGTAGAGTATATCACTGGTATTATAGTAAAAAATGGTAAAGATAATAAGTAAGTCTGATTTTCTGAAACATGTAAACAATAATAAAACCCCCACAATGAGAGGTCATCTATAATCAATCAATAATAACCTCATACTATCTGTAAATCATATAACATTATCCATTATGTCCATGCTATGTTTCTGTAGACGCTGAAAAAAGTTCGTAACTCATAAAGGAAGTTTCGAAATGATGAAGCGAAGTCATAATCGGATTTGGAGGCTCGGTCCGGAGGGCCCGGAAGTGGTGTGCAAAATTAAGGAGGACTTGCGCGAAAAAATGTTACCTGCGCGAAAGAAGTCCGAGATTCGCGGAAAGACACCGGTGTGGCGCGCAATTTTGCGTGCCCGGTTCTACACGGTGAGACCTTTCGCGCCGACAGGTCCGGGTGCGGAAGATTTCGTGCGCCAATTGGATTCCGCGACACCTACAACCTATAAATAGAAGGTGACCCCTTCTGTTTTGGGGTTGCGGAATTCGGACCAGCTCCCGTGCGTGCAATTGGACTCCCGCGCGCGCAATATGGCTTTCAGGTATTGACCCTTTTCGCGCAGCCTTGCCCCAGGGTTCACATTTGCACTCAATCCCACCATCTTAAATACAATTGAAAACATCTCAGGGTTCCTTCGTCACCTGCAATCACTTCCATTGCGTGCTCCCCCTCCTTTGCGTGCAAAACCCAATTGCACACAATCCCTTTGTTAGGTTTTTCCATACCTTAGGGATCGGTCGTTGCCCCCGCGCGCAATCCAAGCTTGTTGCGCACAATCTCCCCTAGTCGCACGCAATCCCTCTTCCCCAATTGTGCACCAACTCGGTGTTTTTTCCGCAAACCTTCTCTTTGCATGCAAATGCTATGGCCCCTCACCTTTACGCCCCCTGGGGTGCCTCCTTGCATGGGCACCTGATGTCCTCTATATCGGGCATGCACGCCATGTGTTGCTTTCCAGTACGGCCTTCTAGGCTCGTACGAAGTAACCTCAAGGTCCCTTGGGCAGTGTTTCCCATTGTGTTACTTTGCCTTATGCTCCTTCGCATAAACACACTAATGGCTATTGGTTCTTCGCATAGCCATACTAACGTAGACCCCGCGATGGTTCGCCCTGCAGCCCCCCCCCCCCCCCCTCACTACGGCCTTGCCGATTCCTTCCCTCCCACAAGGGTAGAGGGTGTTGGGCCTGTAATCCCTAGGGGTGTGGAGCGAACCCACCTCGTCCAAGCTGCAGGATGTTAAACTGCCAATCACCTTGTCCTCAACACATGATGTTAAACTGTGATCCGACCCCATTCCTTGCACGCTGGGTCCTCCTGGCTCAGACATTCATTACACCGCTCGTCTCCACAGGAATGGAATATTCCTCACATGGAATGATATCCTCCATTTTGGAGTGGCGTTTGTCCACGAGGGAAGGGTTGCCTCAGATCTTAAGCCCCTAGCCTCTCCTGCAGAAGGTTTCACCCATGCACCTCCGTACTTCTCCACTGCCAAGGCCAGTGGAGGGGGTGATAGGGAATGAGGCATCTGCTTCATTCAGTCCCAAATCCATCTCCCTCTTTTCTTTGTCGCACCACGGGCCTCCATCCTGGAGTAAGCCTCGGCACTAAGGGATTCAAACCACGCATAAGCCCCTGTTTCCTCTTTGGGCCGCTCAACGTGTAAGCCCCTCTCAGCTTCTCACGGATACACCCTTCGCGACGTGATCGTCTGGTCCCTGCTGCCTCTTGTTTCTCAAACCGAGCATAACTCATGTGGGATTAGAGTGAGCATCGACCATGACACCACCCTTTTGGGCTACCTTAGAGCGTAATCCCCTTCTTAGTGAACTACGAGGACTTTAATCCATGCTAAAGCATTGTACGTAGGTAGCCTCCACGAGGTTCAAGCCCACCACCCGGTTGTCCCGACCTCTCCACGTCGGCTTGCCAACATTTTGGGCCGCCTTAGAGCGTAAGCCCCAAATCCCTTATCTCGCATGACGTTAAACTGTATCCCATCTAGCATGAAATTAAACTGTATGCCCATCCAGCATGACGGTAAACTGTATGCCCTCGTCCCGCATGATGTTAAACTATATGTTGTCCAGCATGACGTTAAACTGCACCACCCGAACTATGTGTACTTTGATTCGTGCTAAAGCATGGTACATAGGAAGCCTCCACGAGGTTCAATACCATCACTCAGTTGTGCTGACCCCTTTGCGTCAGTTCACCAACACCATTATGGGCCGACTTAGAGTGTAATCCCCATAGCCCCCATCCATGTCTCATCTTGACCTCTCCCTTGAGCCCACGTGCCTTGGGAAGCTCATGCCCTAGCCCAGAAGTCTTATTTCCACCAGGCCCCAATCCATGCGTTCATTCTCATGGGTCGCCTCTTCAGGTGTCCTACCGCATCAGAGAACTATGAGGACTTTGATCCATGTCAAGTCATGGTACGTAGGAAGCCTTAATGAGGTTCGAGCCCTTCCTCACTTCATCACCCATCCTGATCCTTACCCGGGCCGCCACATCCTGGTGGGATCATGCCACCTCATTCCACTCCACGGTATCCGGGAGGCCACCCATGTGCCGGCCCCGACATCAGTGTTCCCCCCTAGGGGGTTCTTCAATATGATCCACTCTCAGTGTTCTGATCAGTCTGATCCGTCTCCATAAGATTTTAAAATCACGGCATACCCTATGTTAAACATGGGAGGATGAGGAAAACCTCAGATAAATGCCTATGGCATGCTAATTCCCTGTGTTCAATGTGGGATTCCTCAGGATTCAGCGCCATCGAGAAGCCCTATAATAAGAGACATAAGACATACAAGCCCATTCCCCAGCATCAAGACATGCCAATGACACTCCAGCGTGACCATTCTCCTCACCGAAGGTTGCTGCCCCGACAAGACCCCTTGGAGCATATCTACGGAAGAAGCATAATTAACTAATGTCCATGAAGATATGGCATCGGGAACGAGATTCGCGAACCCGTCTTAAATCTATGAGGGAGACCCGGACTAGGTGATGAGATCTGAGGAGGAATCCATGGAAGGAAGAACTGACACCCCATCATCCCAGTTTTGATCAAGGAGCAGACATCCCTAAACAAGGAATGGATATTTCCCGCCTTTGAAAAGTGGGAATGTGGGGTAACAAGCTGCACGTCCTCCCCCGTATGACGAATGTGCGCGCGCGCCCTGGCGGAAAGCGTCGGAAACAGAAAATGGTCAACCCAACGTGAAGATCTTCTCCTCAATATGGAGACCAGTAGGGTTTTGGGTGTCAGAAGATTAGCATGTCATCAAGTCTGGGAACCCACCACCAGGACGTGAAACCCGAGAGGGGTTGGGGTAGTCAGGACGTTGAGCACTTTGTTCTGCGACGCCGTCAGCGTGGATCCCTCTTATCGACCACAGAAGATGTAATGGAGCTAGGATATTGTTTGTCGATTTCTTTTCCTATTTTTGCTAATGGGATCGTCTCCTTGATTCCAGGAATCAGATTGCTACATTCGGAGCTCAGTCGCCACCTGCCCACCGGCGCAGGGGCAGGGGCAGTACCGACACAGCCACCTCGTGCAGTCCCACCTTTTCCATAGCTGCTCTGACTCTAAGCGCCACAACTGCTGGGCTCTCACGCCCCCTATCTCCATCATAGATTATCCAATGAAGGGTTATCAACAACCTTGTGCGTAGGTACGAGGAGGAAGGGGTCATCCCGACCAGGGACATTCCATGTTTGGATCTAGAGGCAGCTGTGCCTCACCACCGTCGCCGGCCCCGAGGGCCGAGTAGGGAGCCGCTGATTCCCACACCGACGTTCAACCATTTTGGGAGCCTATCCCCAGAACACCTCGACACCTCCCTTCTCTATGCTGATGAGGTGGGAGATGTCCGATTTCGCCCGATCAGGGACCCGCTCCAGGGGTTCACGGCAAGGGCCCCCGCCAGGCTGCGTCGATGATGTCGCCCGACTCCCCGAGCCAAAGAGCAGGCAATCCATGTGCCCACACCACTGGCTCCAACCCATCTGACATGATGCCAGTGTCCGGAGCAAGCAGAAGAGGATGCCCGCCCTAGGGCATCGACGTTAGCAACCACTGTGGCCCTAGACACTACTGACTCCTGTCATCAAATCCCTGCATACGTTGAGCAGGGGTAGTTACATGCCCTACCTGGATCGAGGCCCCGACCGCCCCACAGGTAGGTTGGGTCGACTCTCTCGGTCGCCGGCACAGGCAATAGCCACCGCAGACCAATTCCCAGTAGTGCCATCTAGCATGAAGGCCCAGTCCGTGCCACTAATCTGGAAAGAAGAAGGCTTCCCCGTGATAGCTACGCTCCGGGTATGGCTCTTTCCAGCACCCACACCACAGGGTACGAGGTCACTTCTCCAGTCGATGGCTGTGAGTATGGAGCCATTGAATATCTGGTCGCTCACCCACATGGAGGTCCTCCTCATGTCCCTTTCGACATCTTCCCCAGTGCTCCTCGCACCCTGGCCCTCGTTCCTCTCCGCCCCAGCACTATTGTGGCTAGAGGACTCCATGAAGGAAATCAGTCTTTCCCTGAGGAGCCACCCAGGGGAAGGAAGGCAGGGCATCGTCACCGCAAGAGAAATGCCAGGGAAGGCCGGACGGAAACCACACTAGTCTGCTTCTCGGACTCTGAGGCGGAGTACAACTCGGCGATGGAGCCCTCCCCCAACTCCTATGAGTCAAGGGAAGGGATAGGGATGTGGCGTGTTAGTCTCATTCTCCCTGAATGCGAGATCCATATGATCCCGGCCTCCCTCTGAAGGTATATCCAAGATGATGAGGACTTGGCGTACCCCCAGGGATCAAACCTGCAGTTATCGTTGGCCTCTTTGGAAGCACCTTCCACCTCGTTCAGAGAGGGTGGAGAGCTTTTCTAGGGACCGATGGAAGAGTCATGACATGGAACACTCTCGGAATGAAATGGCGCTGTGAAAGGAGGCCCATTCGCCGGCTCATCCTATCGTGACGTGACAGCCAGGACACTGCAGCCCTTGGAGGACGACTTAGGATTCAGTGGCCAATCAGCATGCTCGTCGTATTCTCTGCCGGCCAACCCACCGGCACTGCAGCCTGCCTCGGCACTGCTGTCAGTTCCCTGGGCATTCATGGTTGATGAGCTCGGCCAGCAATGGTCGGATCCTGAACCTGAGTCGTGGAGATTCTGGACTGTCCTCGCAGCAGGCCACTTCCCTGAGAAGTTTTGGCCTGTCGCAGGATCAGATTTTGATATACCAG
The DNA here is from genome assembly GCA_963277665.1 of Viscum album. NCBI lineage: Eukaryota > Viridiplantae > Streptophyta > Magnoliopsida > Santalales > Viscaceae > Viscum > Viscum album. The sequence goes on along the minus strand of OY728158.1, from coordinate 1,856,398,939 downwards.
AATTGCTCACCTCGGGGGAGTTTGAATGTTTCCTTCAAACTCTCAGGGCGACTCACTCCTGTCTCCACCACCAGCAAGTTCCCTATCCCAGGAGTCTAGCACATCTCGAGGATATCGGTGAGAAGTGTCATCGGGTCGACTTGGCCACGCTCCCCACAGTATGGCACCCCGAGTCACTTGGCCACCATAGGGCCCTCCAACAAAAATGTGTCCAGAGTTTTCATGTACTCCGCAAAGTTATCGAGGAAGCCACCCCTCACGCACACTACTGTGGATGGGGGCAGTACGCTTCCCTTATCTTCAGTACGATTCACCGACTTCCCGACTCACTGAGCGGTTCTAACGGTATGCCCCCAAGGGCAGTAGCGGTCAAAATGGCCGACCTGTCAGGAGAGGGGAATGGTTTGGAACTTCTCGAAGGGGACTCGCCCCCTGAGGACAGGCTACTACTGGACCCCTCCGAGATGATTAATCGCCAACATAGAAACCTCATAGGTCTCCCCACACCCACTGAGGCGTTAACACTGATCCGGAACGTCGTCAAGGGTAAAGAACACATTGGGGCTGTTAATCTCGCCGACCCATCTATCTCAGTGCAGAAGGCGGAGGAAGATCCCGAGAAGGCCACGTTGCGCCAACATCTTTCTGAGAAGAAGAAGCTAGCCGATGAGCTTCTAGCCGAACATATTGGAGAGCAGCGGCCTGACTATGGTGATCATAGGTCGGGACAGCAGGGGAAAGAACAACTACCCCTCAACAAGATTCTCCCAGGCAACCGCGATCATGCCGTGTTTGCCAAAAGGGGAGAGGCTGGAGCTCATGGCGAGTGGGCGTGATACGTTTCGCCGAACCCTCATGAGCGGTGTGATCACCCAAGGGACCCCTCTTGGTTTCTTCCCGCTGCCCCAAGAGTCGCTCCACCAGCTTCCCCACGAGCTGCTGAGCTTCACTACTGGATTGAAGAGACTGGCAATGCGCTTGTGGTTATATATCCTCGTTAGGACAGGAACCCGCATTGAGACGATCTGATGGCGGTACTCATCGCTCGCTTGGACGCTTTGGAAACTCGACAGGTGGCAATCCCACCGGATGATAAGCCTTACCCAGCATGGGTGGATGACATGTCGGCCCCACTGGGATTTGGGAACCCCACTTTCGCCCCCTTTAACGGGATAGGAGACCCGCCACAGCACCTGGCCCACTTCAACTCAAGGTGTGGGCCTATGTTAGGAACTCCAGCGCAACAGGAGGCCGCCAAATTCTATTGATTTGTTCAGACACTAGAAGGGACAGCATTTGTCTGGTACAGCCAGCTCCCTATCGGATCTGTGACTAGCTTGGAGGACCTTCGCAGGCAATTCCTCTACCAGTTCAGTTCCACAACCCGGAAGACGAACATCACAGACCACTTCAGGTGCATGCAAAGGCCCAATGAGCGAGTCGCGGACTTCATCGCCTGGTGGAAGGGGCTCACGTACTCCCTTTAAATGCAACTAAATCAGGATCAATTACTGACAATGTGCGTAGGGAACATCAAGGCGGAGCTGGTTCCTTCTCTGATCACTCAAAATTACCCCGGAGGGTTCCAGGACTTCCCATACAAGGCTCAGTGACTTGAAGAAGCCCTACAACATGCTGGCCAGGCATTCCTGCTGCCTCCTATAATCCCTTCAAGGAGAGCTGCCAGAGCCGAGCCCGCTACTGTGGCCCAAATAGAGGCCCCCAGGCAGCTAGAGTTGCTACCAGTGAGGCCAGCTCTGCATCCCCATAGGGGTCCACCCCCACGGGCCCAGCCTCCGGCCCAGAAACGACCGCCTCAAAATTTGCAGGTGCCTCCGCGTAACGTGCCGCCACCACCTAGGAAAGATAATCGAGTTCCGCCTCCTCGGCATGCTCCTCCGGCCCCTAGTCAAGGAAATCCTCCAAGAGCACCCTTTCTGGACATAAGGAATCAGACATTCTCATTCGACGAGGCTTAGGTCCCTGGTTATTTCTGTTGTGCTTTGGAGTAGAGAATTGTGTGGCTTCTTGAGTGCCGGAAGCCGGAAGAGGCGCATCTCACTGATCACCCCAACTACTTCCCTTATCACCGGACCCTGGGGAACACCATCTAGTGATTCTACATGTTCAAGGACATGCTCCAAGACTAGATTGACAACAATATAGTTAGGTTGGGCCCAGCCCCGGCACAAGTAGCAGGTGTCTTTCTGAGATCAGAAGGCGGTAGCGGTGATGAGGATGAATGGCAGCTGGTTTCCGACCATGGGTCCCAAAAGTATAATGACTGGATAGCCCACAAGGCGGTCACCCGCGCCCATGGCATCATCTGCGTGTGCCTAAATCAGCCAGATCCCTCAGAAGATGCAGTTGCTACTTCGATATCATCGTTCCAGCCTGCCTCTTCCCAGAAGAGAAAACAGTGACAACACAAGAAGAAAGAATGTGGCCTTCCAATGCTGTCATCATCCCACACTCCTGGTGACTTCATTCCCTTGGAAATGGGGACCCCTCTGAGACTCCACCTTTTAATGGATGATTCCTCGAGTGATAGTCAGGGGTACGGTTCGGTTAACACTGTAGAGTTGGTAAATCCCTTTTTGACTCCCGACGATGAGGAACGCCAGGTGGACCTTCCCAATGTCCCCAACCATCGCCAAAGTCGGTGGAGCCATGGCTACATGAATCACCAGGGCATGAAAGTTGGCAGCTCGAGCCAGGCCATGCACACCACTAAAACCAGGAAGCAGGCCCAGTATAGAGCTCAACACATGCGGCCCCTTTATCCGGTGTCGACAAGTCCGCCTCCACCACCATTTGTGGTGATGGATCAGACAGAACCACCTCGGCCATGCCACAACCACCTCTGCCCTGCTACCAGCTGACCCCAGTTTTCCGGTCTTAATCCGGCTGCCACTCTCCAGGATTCGACTAGATAACAGCAAGACGTGCCTAGTACCAGTCAGCCACCAGTCCCACCAACAGGGCCCGTCATGCCTCCAATCACAGAGCGGCTTCCTGTAAGAAAGGGATCATGTTTGGCCTAAAAGTATGTTGTTCTGAAGCACCTGGTCGGCATTCCAGCAAGGCTTTCTATCCTTGAGGCTCTACGCCTGTCGTGTGAAATGTGTGAGGCACTCACTGAGGCCCTATGGAGCCCCCTCCAGTTTTAGACGGAGGTAGCAGCTACAGAAGCCTTCCACGCTGAGGCTATTGAGAATGTTGAATGTCAGGCAGTTATCTCATTCTCTAGTGAAGATGAAGACCCTCTCATATAGGGGAACATTCACCCACTATATGTCACTGGCCAGTTCAACGGCGTGGAAGTCCACCACTGTCTTGTTGAAACTGGTTCTAGGTTTAACCTAAACACAACTTGTACACTACAGAAGCTGGGCCTATCTGAGGATAATTTAACTCCCTCTGACATCAGGATCTAGGGGTACGACAGGACTGAGAAAACTCCACTCAGAAGGATTCGCTTGAAGACCCAGTTCGGTGGCCTAATTTCCAGCACCAGATTCATGTTTGTCTCCCAGGACACCGCCTACAATGCGTTGATGGGTATGTCGTGTCTCCACCTTCATGTGGCAGTCCCCTCATCGTATCACTAGTGCCTCAAATACTCCCTTAATGGTCGAGTAGGCGTGATCCAAGGAGATGCGTATCCTTTTGCCTCTTGTGAATCTCGTTATCTGGACGCCGACTACTACAAGAGCAAGGATAAGAAGGTTCTGGAAGGTGAGTTTGAGCCCGCCACTATCACAAGTGATCCATGGGTAGGTTTGGATGAAGCCTACATCTTCCCAATCCATCAGTTGGAGGCCACGACCCCCGACATGGGGCAGTGCTTTGTCGTATCAGGTACAAGAGGAAAGCATATTCCAATGTCCAAGAGATGGTGGAAAATAACCTCATACTCCTACATCAACCTGGCTCAAGTGATTCCCGAACCTCCTACCCCTATATGGTATTGGGATGTCATGCTCATGGAAACAAAAGTATGTCATACATGTCTCTTCTGTCGGGCTGTAATTAACCGTCTAAAGCCGACGCGCCACTACTTCTTTGATGTCATAAAGCGTGGCCCCTTGGGCCGGTGACCGGATGGGATTGCATCGACTGACTTCATCACCATGGTCACAGTGGCGTGTGGGTCTCCTGATATGATGACCACTGCCACCCAAGCTGGCACCAGTTTCCCCTCAGGGTCTAGTAGCCCCTAAACAACTCCCCCCGCAGACGATCCCTCCAAAATTGGAGAGGAGTACATGGAAGATGTGCCCCCCGCCTTTGAGTAGGGTGTCTCCACCATAGTTGACGAGGTAGTATAGGTGAACCTCAGTAGCAAGGAAGACCTGAGACCCACATTGATCAGTTCTGCTATGCCCCTCGAGGAGAAGCAACAATATGTAGGATTCCTCAGACAGCACCGTGATGTGTTTTCCAGGAGCTACGATGAGATGTCGAGGATATATCCCTAGGTAGTCATCCACTGCCTTGGCCTTCCAGAAAACCATCGTGGGTTCAAGCTGCCTCCCAGAAAGATGCACCCTTCTCACGGTGCCATAGTTGAGGCCGAAGTTGACAAGCTTATTAAAGACAACTTCATCAATGAAGTTCAGTACCCCTTGTGGCTAGCCAACATTGTTCCAGTCATGACGAAAAACAGATAGATTAGGGTCTGTATCGACTTTCGCGATCTCAACTGCCACTGTCCGAAGGATGATTTTCCCCTTCCAGTGACAGAGTTGTTGATTGATGCCACGGCCGGGTTCCAATCCCTCTCCTTCGTGGATGGGTATTCTGGGTACTACCAGATCCGGATAGCCCTTGAGGACGAAGAGTTCACTGCCTTCAGGGCCCCCAAGGTACTTTCTGTTACTAGGTTATGCCCTTCAGCCTGAAGAATGTGGGTGCCACCTATCAGCGGGCCATGCATCGCATATTCAAGACAATTCTCGGGACACTGGTGGAGTGCTACATGGATGATCTGGTGGTCAAATCTCTCCAGCGCCAGGACCATCTCAAGGACCTTGAGAAGGTGTTCAGCTTTCTCTGTTCCCACTACCTGAAGATGAACCCACTGAAGTGTTCCTTCGGGGTCACCTCTGGAATGTTTCTTGGATTTGTTGTCAGATACCAAGGAATCGAGATCGACCCAGAGAAGATCAAGGCCATCAGCCAGATGCCTCCCCCGAGCAATATTCGGGAGTTTAGAGGAATCCATGGCCACTTAGCCTACATACGTCGGTTCATTGCGAATCTGGCAGGCAAGTGTAAGCCCTTTTCCCGACTCATGAATAAAGGCACCGCCTATAAATAGGTTGAAGAGTGTCCGACCACCTTTGAGGAAATCAAGCAGTATATGCTCTAAACTCTGGTCTTGATGCCCCCCGTCTCCAGCAAACCGCTGGTCCTTTAAGTGACTGCCCTGGAATGGTCCCTAGGTGCACTTTTTTCCCATAAGAACAACGAGGGAATAGAGAAAAACCTCTACTACCTCTTTCACATACTCCTCGGTACAGAAATTAGATATTCTCCCATCGAGAAGAGCTTCCTGGTGCTCGTATTCGCCGTACAGAAATTGTGGCACTACTTGCAGCACCACGAGGTACAACTGGTCTCTCTGGAAGACCCGTTGAAGTACATCCTGAACCGACCTATGTTTACTGGCCGACAATCATGGTGGGAAGTGATCCTCCAATAGTTTGACATTAGGTTCATACCTCATAATTCTATCAAAGGACAGGCATAGGAAGACTTTCTAGCTGCCCACGCAACCTCTATAGATCAGCCAATTGTTCTAGGTTTTCCTGATGGGGTAATCCTCCCAGTCGATCATGCCATTCCATGCTGGCAGATGCACTTTGATGCTGCCTCCCAGAGCCCCACTGTTAGAAGACTCAATGATCCTATGCTCAACAGTGTGGGCCTGGGTATCGTCTTCATCACCCCAGAGCAAGTCGTCCTGCCATATTCGTTCCTGTTGTCAGAGGGCTGCACTAACAATGAGGCAGAGCATCAGGCCCTCATCACTGGCCTCAAGCTGGCCGTCGAGATCGATGTGCCCCATCTGCATGTGAAAGGGGACTCTGAGCTAGTCATCAAGGAGGTCAAGGGTGACTATGTTGTCAGAAAGCCATAACTCGTGCCATTGCCGGGGTGCACGGTCCATCTAATGGCTCGGTTCCCCTCTCGGATGGAGTTTGTTCATATTCCCCAGTCACAGATTAGTCGAGCCGATGCTTTGGCCAACCTGGCCGCGTCGCTTGCGGTGCCTGAACAGGATGATCTGATTATCCATGTGGCGCACCGGAGAGTCATTTCTCCCGTTACCCCGGAGGATGATCACGGCCCACGGGTGAACCATCTTACCACTGATGCCCCTACATGAGGATCCACAGGTACCTTATATATGATAAACAAAATAGTTCTTTATTGGAGGACACCCTTGGTTGGATAACTCCAATGTGGTAATATTCCATCGGACTGGGCCGAGCGTGAGCGAATCTGACGCCGCGTGGTGCAGTTTACCCTTTAGACCGGTCCCAACCTTGAGCATATCATTTAAAGATGCGGATTTGATGGTGTTCTCCTTCGTTGCCTTTAAATATTCGAGATCCATTAGGTCATGAAAGAGGTACATGCTGGTTCCAGTGGCTCCCATCAAGAAGGGTCGAAGTTGTCTCACCAAATTCGGAGGCTGGGGTAATTCTGGCCCTCCATGATCTATGACTGCATCAAGTTTTCCAAGAGGTGTCATGCGTGAAAAGTTCATACTAGCTTTGTGAATTGGCCACCGAAGCCCTCCACATTACCATTTATTCATGGCCCTTTGCAGTCTTGGGGTTGGAAGTCGTACGACCTTACCCACCGGCGACGGCCCGCCAATGTCGGATTATTCTGACCGCTATGGATTTCTTTCCAAATGGGCATAGGCAATTCTGCTCAAGGAAGCCAAAGCCTGTTCTATCGCTGATTTCATGAGTTCCAACATCATCTATCGATTTGGAGTGCCTCATGCTATCCTCATGGATAACGGAACCAACATCCAAGCGGCTGAGCTGAATAAACTGTATGCCAAGTACAACATTCGCTCTAACCATACCTCCCGCTATCACGCACAGGTGAATGGACAGATCGAGGTGTTTAACAAACCCCTCTCTAACATTCTGCAAAAAATGGTTGGTCATAAAAAGAAAGGTTGTCCGGAAAAGCTCCCCAACGCCCTCTGGGATTATCGGACAAAGACTCGTAACTCCACCCAGGTGACCCCTTACTCCCTAGTGTATAGAGATGAGGCTGTCCTGCCCATCGAGATTCAGTTGCACTCATTTCTCACGGCGGTCTATGACCAGCAAGCACCGGATATAGTTGCCGAAATCCGTCTAGCAGAATTGGAAGCACTGGACGAGAATAGGTTTCATGCCTTGCATAACCTATAAAGGCATCAGAGCAGGATGGCTCAAGCTTTCAACAAGAAGGTTCGCCTCTGTTCTTTCCTGCAAGGTGACCTAGTACTGGCCCTCAGGGTACCGATAATTCCTGGCAGGAAACCACCCAAGTTGGAGCCCAAATGGGATTGGCCTTTCATTATATATAAGGTCTATCCCAATGGTGTTTATTCCCTGGTGACTATGGATGGAGAGCGTGTAACTCCTCCCACCAACGCCAAGTTCCTCACGCAGTACGTTTCCTGAGCCTAGGAGTCCTACATGACCCTAAACTGCATTTGGTCCTACATTTGGTCCCCTACTGTCCCCCATGACCTTAAACTGGATAACGGTCCCCCATGATCATAAACTGGATAACAATCCCCCATGACCTTAAACTGGATTCTGGTCCAGCATGACCTTAAACTGCATTTGGCCCTGCATCTGGGCCCCTTTGTTCTGAGTTCTAAGACTTTAAGATTGGATCCTTGTGGTCCAACATGACCTTAAACTGAATGCTCGTCCTCACTTTAAGACGTTAAACTACAACTTGGTCAGGCATTCCTGACCAAGGCCCATCCTCAGGCCCCTTGGCCTTCTCGGTCCCCTTATCCCAGTCCTTGCGCAGAGTGTGTGGTGTAGTATAGCGTTATGTCCTCATTCACAATGGGTTACCCACCGCATCGTACACATTCCTGGAAGAAATTCCTCTTATCATCATACATGACATTAAACTGTGTTTCTAGAACAATGTGCGGCTTGATTCCAATCCTTATGGGATACGTAGGACTGCCCGAATGTCTAGGTTTCATGTCCAACCCCATCTCTTAGTAGATCCCATGATCTCCCGGTCACCTTGGTCTCTTGGCTTGTCCCTCCCTCCGTGGGAAAATATAGGTATGGTATAGGGTTTTTGGCACCATTCCCCCTTCTCCTGGGAATCCGCCATCTTTTGGCCCCTCTCAAACTGAGCTCTTCGGCCCTTACCGGTGCTCCGCTAATGTGCTCAGAGTACTCTAGTCTCAGACATGGAGTGTCAGATTCGACTTAGGAAAGTTTTCTGTCCACTTTTCAGGCTTCGTACTCCCTTTTATTCGGGCCCCCGTTATCTTTCACACCCGGAGGGACCCCCATGAATGGCTTGGATACAACGCCTAAGGGATCTTCTACCGTCACATTCCAACTCCCTCGAGGGTTTTAGACAACAATTTGATATAAATCCCATATTGATAACATGGTCAGAAATCGATGCTCATTTCTTTGTCCCCACTTTAGGCTAATGCGATAGGATACTGTGTTGCGAACATGGTCAGTTGTAGTCCTCAGTCATCACACTGACTCCTTTAGTCCCTGAATGTTGGTTGCATGATTCACATTAAGTTCCACCCCCATGGTGTCAAGGTAGAATCTTGACACTCCTTGCACTAACCCTCAGTGCACCTACACACGTCAGGCGGACAAAACTGCGTGACAGCATCTCTCGGCGCTCCCAAGATCTGAGCGCCAAGGTTATATGCTCGGGTTTTCTCTAAGGATCATGCGCATCTTGACCCTCATCCCCATGGGAAATGAGGGGTTTCCCAGACATTGCATTTTGTGCCCAGATCAGCTAGAATCTAGTGTCTTCTGCCCCCCCCCCCCTAATTGTTGGACCCTCGTCTGCTCTTTGGCCCGAGGCTCCTCTCCTAGAATCACGCGTGGGGACTTTATGAGTATATTCCCTAATCTACATTGGTTATACCTTATCACATCATGCATATTCCCCCAGGTCCAATCCATATGACCTTAAACTGTGCTGATTGGTCCTACCACACGACCATAAACTGTGATGATATCATCCCGGTTGCACAACGGAAGACGACACTGCATTGTGGTGACTTCCCCATAGGGGAAATCACGTTGGGTATCAGTCAATTACCATACCATTTTTCAATGCCTTTTACGGCTTGATTATTTTGGGGACACCAGGAGTATATACCCTAGGTCGGTCGTTCCATGAAAGAAAAACCATTCCCCTTCAAGGACAAACAAGATATATCAAATACCGCTTCTTTTGGTGTGAGGGCTAGACCCGCACACCTCTCTCATCCTTTTCATAGGTACCATGTCGTGTCATTCCATCCTTCACGAACTACGTGCATCTTGATCTCCATTCTCATGGGGTACGTAGGAACTCCCAGACCTCTCGTCTAAGGGTCCAGCTTGAGGTCTGTTAATTCATCGTGTTTGTCCCGCCTTTGGGACCGTAACCGCGAGACTGTGTGGCGTGGTGATCAGGACCTCGTCCTCATTCACATGTGGTTTGCGATAAACACACCACGTGAACCCCATTATGAGAATTATCCCTCCTTTTTCTTGTCCTGTTTGATGTTAAAAGGTTCCCCCAAGAACTACGTATGGCTTGATTATCATCCTTATGAGATACGTAATAGTGACTGAGTACTTCCCCACAGGCCCAGCCTATCTTTCGTGTTCGGTCCCTTGACCTAGACATGTCTCCAAGGAGCAGACGGTAAGCAGGACCTTGTCCTCATTCACGTCGGGTTTCTCGACAACTTTACCATGTGTCTCCAACTTCCTTTACTCCTTTGGTCCGATCTTTAAGACCTTAAACTAAGATCCTTTCTAGAACTACGTGTGGCTTGATTCTCATCCTTATGAGATACGTAAGAATTCCTGGACATTTCGTCTTGGGTCCAGCCCCAAGGGTTACCAAATCTCATCCCTCCTTACTATCGGATCTTTGGCTTGGCTTCTTGGGGAGTGGTGTAATTGTCACATTTACCCTGAATAAGTTTGGGATTCCACATAGAGATGGTGGGAAGCAATAGTTCTCTCTCCAGAGAGGTCCTGTCTGAAAATTGGGATGATCTATGACCAGATTAATACGTCCACCTAATGCGGCTCCACTATGATGGCGCAATTTTGGGAGTGTTGGACTCTGTTTGAACAAACCACCACTTCACTTTCCATGCTTTGCATGTCCCATTATTCAGATCCTCATCATCTTTCATGTTTGATGGGACCCCCTAATAGTATGGATGATATAATTTGCTCCGCCTGCTGCAACAATATGGATGATAGACCTCTGGTCCACCTGTTGTAACAGTATGGATGATTGAACCTTGGTCCGCCTGCTGTGCTGGGCCAACGTTCCGGAAGACTGGTCATGTTTGATGGGACCCCCTAACAGTGTGGATGATAGACCTTGGTCCACCTACTATAACAATTTGGATGATAGACCTTTGGTCCTCCTATTGTAACAGTATGGATGATAGACCTTGGTTTGCCTGCTGTCCAGGGCCAACATTTTAGAAGACTGATCGATGATATTTGAGTTAGGGCCCGTGTGGAGAACATGGTTAGCAGCCAGCCCTCATTTTTTCCCCGTTTCAGGCCAATGCGATATGGATGATGTGTTTCCTCCATGGTTAACAGTTATCCTCCATCGTCACACCCCCCATAGTGTTCTGGATTTGGGTAACATGATTCACCTTTTCCATCTCCCTATGTTCGGATGGATTTCAATTCCCCCGGCATTTTTCTGCTCGTGTGTCAGGACACATTGAGAAGGTGATATATCACTCGGTCTGAGGCCCTATCTTCAAAAGTCTAGGACCGATTTAGGATGCCTGGAGCTTGGTTGATGCCCCCAAAAAGTGGTAGATTATGGTTGAGCATATCAAACCAAAGGTACAAATAAATGTATTTGTCTATATATTTGATCGGAATGATGAGTAGTACAAGAGAAAGTTCATGATATGGCCAAAACAGGGCCCTTAAGGATCAGTGTTTTGGATTGATATTTCCAGCGCCGCTACACTTTGGCTGGTGGCCTCCAAGACTGCTTCTCGCTCCCTGAAGTCTCTCTCATCGTCAGCGGCCGCAGAGCACCGTTCGCCAATCCTAACTTGTGCTTGTGCTCGTTCCATTTGAAGTATGGCCATCTGGTGACTCGCCTCCATCAGTTGTTCTTGGGCGTCATCCAGTTGGGCCATCAGTTGCTCCACGATCTCAGATCATGTTGCAATGAAGACATCTTTCTCTTCCACCTACCCTTCGAGGCACCGGACTTCCTGCTCCACCCTCAGGAATTCTCGGGTGCTCACTGATATGTCCCGACACTGGGCAACGTCGGTGCTCCGGTTGTTCTCACGCATCTTCTCAGCCATGTAATCACAGACCGTCGGGTGAAGGCATTGAGCGTCAGCCCCTCTAGAACACAGGAAGCGCAGCCAGGTCTAGAGTGATCCCATCCGCCTCATCCAATCCTTCGGAGGCTTCCTGAGAAAGCACTGAATACACTTCCACCCTTTGCGTCGTGTCATATGGCTCTCCTCGGCCGCTTCCGAGTCTGAATCGTCTATCTCATCGGGATCAGCAGGCCGGTATATGGTAAAGGCAGCCAGCAGGTTAGCAGCAGGGTCTGACTCAGGGATGCCTTCACAAGGAATAGGATCCTCGATGTCCGAGTGACCATCCTATCTCGCCCCTGCAACGGAAATGACTCCATCAGCTCCCGACCTTGATCTAATAATAGCACCACTGATGTCCGCCACCCCATGCTCTCCAATTATCGGGGCCTACTCAGTTTGGGGGGTATGTTCTGAAAAAGTTGGTATGTCCGCCACTACTCCACTCACACCCGGCCCGGGATTAGCAGCCCGATGAGCCTCCAATGCCGAGATCACTGCACGAGGATCATCCTGGTTAGTTGGTATTTCTCACAGTAATCACAAGTGGAGAAGCATGGAACTTATAGGAACCCATAGCATCAGCCTCCGGTGTACTGGCCACTATAGGAGCTATCGTGGCAGGAGACCCCTCAGTGCTAGTCAGTTCGATGATGGGCGTCGGAGCCCCATCCTGTCCCATCAGAACCTCTTCTCCCTCCTCTATTGGGGGCGTCTCATCAGCACCTATGTTCTCCTGAGTTAGATAGATGGGTGTGTTAGAAATTTCAGAAGAGAATGGGCAAGTAAAGATGGTGAATAAGGATAGAGACGGACCTTGAGTGTCTCGATTATGTAAAGATCAGATCCAATAATCTCGACGCTCTCCTGGAGGATCCCTTGGTAGGTCGCCCCCTGAAACCCCTCACCTTCGGGTTCTCCTTCACCTTCACCATCATCTTCTCCTTTGCCTTCATCTTCTCCTGTTTCCTCCTCGCCCTCTGACTACTCGTAACTATCACCTTCTTCCGGAGGCATCATTTCTGGATCATGCTCTTGGCCGAGCATCACTTTCACCAGGAAAGGTTGCTCTGCACTCCGACCCCATTGGTGCGTGTATGTGTCCATGGCCATCAGATAGGTGTGCCGCCGATGGAAGTTTACTCTGTCAGTAACTTGAATGAGCTCGCCCTCTAGCAGCTGGATCCCATCCTGCATTATCTTCTGCCAGATGGCTTCAACGCTCATTGATTGCCGCAGAGTCATCCAAGCTGACTATAATGCCGAGAAAATTGAATCTTGGGAAGGTTCGAGCATGTATCTTATCGGATTCCCGGGCAGTTCGTTGGCCGCCTTGTGTGACCCACCTCCGGGAAACGAAGTCACGGTGGAACCATGCGATGTCCCTACTGCTGAGGTCCCGGCTTGCGCATGCCTCGCTTTCTGGCGCGCCCCTGGTTCCCCCCTTCTAGAAGCACCTTTCATGCTACCCTATTGCCTGGTATCCACACGGTTGGTAAGCTGGCCTCAACACCAGTGGGAGGAAGGGTAATTATGTCACCATAGCTGTAGGTGGTGAACATTATCCACATATAGCGAAGGATGCAGGGATTCTTCTCCTCCCTAATATCTGTGAATACCTTCTTCGGCATTCACTAGAGGCACCTGAATTTCCTGGCGAATCGGGACGGCATTTAAGGCTCACAGATGATCTTCTCATCAATCCGAGCTACAAGAACCCTGCCTCAGATGCTCTGGAAGTAATCTTGCTGCTCCAGCGAGCCTTTCCCATTATCCACCATCTAGACGACCAGGGTGGGGAATGTGCTGAAGTTGAAGTTGGAATGGTTACCCATTCAGATCCTTACACCCTCCTCGTTGAGCGTCATCGGTGCAACCCCGGTAATATTCAGGGGAGAAGGTTGCAGGGCGTTGCCCAGAGGACGAACGATGTTTGGAAAGGTGTATCTGCCAAGATGAGGTGCCACCCATCCATGAAAGATCTGGAAGGGGCCACATACTCTCTAAGGTGACCCCCCTCTGGAGATTCACCCCAGAATGTCATACAACATAGCCAGCATGGGGACCCCCATATTGAACCTTTTGTTGGTGTCCATGGTGCTCGCCATCACCAGAGTTGCTAGACGGACGCCCATTCTTGTGTCCCGTACCGGCAGGAGCCACCCTCTCAGGAAGGTGGCAAGGTACCCGGCATATCAGACGCTTGGGTCCCGGGACTCAATAACACGGTAGGCCCACGATTAGTATTGCCCTGCCTCTAGGGTCCTCCAATAAGATCCATTCTTCCTCCTCTAATCAGCGGTTGGGTACCATTTACCCCATCCCAGCATCTTTATTCTCGGGTCCTTCTCTAGGAATTGGCTGAACCAGTCCTTGTAGGTAATGTCCTTCAGGAAGTCATTGACCCCCAACCTCTCTTTGTCCAGCTCCAACATGTGTCACGTCAACATGGGGGTCCGTGACCTACCTTCCCAGGTTTTCATTGGAGGAATTAACTCATCGTATTGGTATCCCTTCAGTATGATACCTCCGATGCAGTGAACATCCTAGAGGCTAATGCCAACATCCCCATGGTGGAGATGGAATGTGTTGGTATCAAGGGACCATTATGTGAACAGCTCCAGCCCAAGTTCGGGTTGACGGTAGAAGTGGAATTGTGACGTCCACACAGACCAATGTGCCACAGCTCGTCCCCGAATTGGTCTCATGTATGGAGATCCCAATATGGCCAGGCTCACTCACTGGTGAAGTTGCCTCCGGACCGCAAGTCCCAATCTTGCAGCCAGCCCTTAGAATCATCTGTGACGCTCTGGTGGAACGTGCTTGCATAAAGGGTTGGGGAACTCTCTGCAACAGGATCACACCCATAAATGGTCCTGGTCCTCGGGTTCAGGAAATACACATCCATGTGTCTGGTCTCTCTAGACGGATGACCATTGTTGGTGATGTTGTAACGAAGAAGATTGTCCTACTGGGTCACCCATGACCGCGGTGTGTCCACCTCAAAGCCTGGTAGTGGGTCCTCCTCCAGGATGCCGAAGTTCCAGAGTGGGAGGTTGTTGGACAAAGGATATCCTTCCTGAGAAGGGGTCAGCAGGTTGAACAATGTAAGGTTGTCGGAAACACCCACCATGGTGCCATAGACCTCTTCACTAGCCTCCATTTCAGCTCTACGAGCGGCAGATTCCCCCTCACTGACCTCGTTCGTGGCCATTATCAGTTCTTTGAGAGTTGCGCGAAATAAGGAAGAGGTGCGCGGAACTGAATAGGTTGCGTGCAATCTGGACATTCAATGTAAAATTCAGGAGTTAGGTGTGCAATTGGAACCGTTGGCACGAAATACCCCGAGTTTGCGCGGAAATGCGCCTGAAACTCGGAAGGAATTACGTGCTGCCAGAGCGTTTTTTATGCGTAGCCGCGTAAGCAATTTTGTGCATGAGAGCATTGAGCCTATCGCCCGGAAAATCTTGAGTACGGAAATTAGGACCTGGGGGAGTCTTTTTATAGGCGAGGTCGGGGTTCTGCGCCGTGCGAAAAGAAAATTTCGCGCTGACCCGAAGTTTTGCACGCCCCGTTTGTGTTTTGCATGAAAAGTTCCCACGAAACCCACCACTTCGGCATTTTGGCATTTCCCTCGAAATCTGATCGTTGCGACCTATCGTTGATCCAATTATGAGGGGGGGAATTTGTAGACACCCAAAAAAGTCTATAACTCCTAAAGGAAGTTCTGAAGTGATGAAGAAAATTCATATTCAGATTTGGAGGCTCAGTCTGGAGGGCCCGGAAGTGGTGCATGAAATTAAGGAGGACTTGCGCGAAAAAATGTTACCCGCGCGAAGGAAGTCCGGGATTCGCGGAAAGGCACTGGTGTGGTACACAATTTTTCCTGTCCAGTTCCGCGCGGTGAGGCCTTTCGCGCCGGCAGGTCCTGGCACGGAAGCTTTTGCATGCCGCCCAGATTCTGCGACACCTGTGGCCTATAAATAGAAGGTGACCCCTTCTGTTTCGGGGTTGCAGAATTCGGACCAGCTCTTGTGCGCGGATTTGGACTCCTGCGTGCGCAATATGACTTTTAGGTATTGACCATTTTTGCGCAGCCTTTCCCTGGGGTTCACATTTGCGTTCAATCCCACCGGCTTAAATAAAATTGAAAACCCCTCAGGGTTCCTTCTTCACACACAATCACTTCCATTGCACGCTCCCCCTCCTTTGCGAACAAAACCCAATTGCACGCAATCCCTTTGTTAGGATTTTCCAAACCTTAGGGATCGGCTGTTTCCCCCACGCGCAATCCAAGCCCGTAGCTCGCATTCTCCCCTAGCTGCGCGCAATCCATATGCACCAATTGTGCGCCAACCCGGTGTTTTTCATGAAAACCTTCTATTTACACGCAAACCCCAGGGCCCCTCACCTTTACACCCTCCTGGGGTGCCTCCCTACTTGGGTGCCTGATTTCCTCTATACCGAGCTTGCACTCTATGCGTTGTTTTCCTGTACTGACTTCTAGGCTCGTAAGAAGTAACCTCAAGGTCCCTTGGTCGGTGTTTCCCATTACATTGATTTTCCTTATTCTCCTTCGCATAGGAACACTAATGAATTTTTCTTCTTCGCATAGCCACGCTAACTTGGACACCTCAATGGTTCGCCCTGTGGCCCCCCTGCACTACGGCCTTGACGATGCCTTCCCTCCCACAAGGGTTAGAGGGTGTTGGGTATGTAAGCCCTAGGGGTGTATAGAAAACCCACCTCATCTTAGCTGCAGGTCGTTAAACTGCCATGAACCTCGTCCTCAACACATGACGTTAAATTATGATCCGACCCCATACCATGCACGTAGGGTCCCCCCGGCTCAGAAATTCTTTACACTGCTCATCTCCACAAAAATGGAATCTTCCTCACATGGAATGATATCATCTCTTTTGGAGTGGCGTTTGTCCACGGGGGAAGGGCTGCCTCAGAGCGTAATCCACTAGCCTATTCTGCAGAAGTTACACCCATGCACCTCTATACTTTCCCACCGACAAGGACAGTGGAGGGTGTGATAGGGAATGAGGCATCTCCTTTGTTCGGTCCCAAATCCCTCTCCCTCTATGTTTTGTCTCACCACGGGCCTCCATCCTAGAGTAAGCCCCGGCACTAAGGGCTGCTAACCATGCGTAAGCCCCTGTTTCCTCTTTGGTCCGCTCAGCGCGTAATTCCCTCTTTGCTTCCCACAGATGCACCCTTCGCGACATGATCGTCTGGTCCCTGCTACCTCTTGTTTCTCACACCGAGCATGACTCATGTGGTCTTAGAGTGAGCATTGTCCATGACACCACCATTTTGGGCCGCCTCATAGCACAAGCCCCATCCTGGTGAACTATGAGGTCTTTGATCCTTGCTAAAGCATGGTACGTAGGTAGCCTCCACGAGGTTCAGGCCCACCACCCTGTCGTCCCGACCTCTCCACGTCGGCTCGCCAACATTTTGGGCCACCTCCGAGCATAAGCCCCAAATTCCTGCTCCCTTATGACATTAAACTGTATGCATGTCCATCATGACGTTAAACTGTATGCCCGTCCAATATGATGGTAAACTGTATGCCATTTTCCTTCATGACGTTAAACAGTATGTCGTCCCGCATGACGTTAAACTGCACCACCCGAACTACGTGGACCTTGATCCGTGCTAAAGCATGGTACGTAGGAGGCCTCCATGAGGTTCAATCCCATCACTCAGTTGTGTCGACCCCTTTGCGTCTGTTCACCAACACCATTATGGGCCGCCTCAGAGTGTAAGACCCATATACCCCATCCACGTCTCATCCTGACCTCTCCCTTGATCCCACGTGCCTCGGGAAGCTCATGGCCTAGCCCAGAGGACTTATTTCCTTCGGGCTCCAATCCATGCATTCATTCTCATGGGTCGCCTCTTCAGGTATCCTACCACATCAGAGAACTACGGGGACTTTGATCCATGTAAAGGCATGGTACGTAGGAATCCTCCATGAGGTTCAAGCCCTTCTTCACTTCATCACCCATCCTAATCCTTACCCGGGTCGCCACATCCTGGTGGGATCATGCCACCTCATTACACTCCACAGTATCCGGGATGCCTCCCACATGTTGGCCCCGACATCGGTGCCCCCCCCCTTGGGGGTTCTTCAATATGATCCACTCTCAGTGTTTTCAACAGTCTGATCTGTCTCCGCAAGATGTTAAACTCGCGGCATACCCCGTGTTAAACATAGGAAGCTGAGGAAAACCTCAGATACATGCCTATGGCATGCCAATTCCCTGTGTTTGATGTGGGATGCCTCGGGCTTCCGCTCCCTCGATAATCCCTACAATAAGGGACCGAAGACAAACATGACAATCCCCCAGTGTCAAGACATGCCAATGACACTCCAGCGTGACCATTCTCCTCACCGAAGGTTGCTGCCCCGACCAAACCCCTTGGAGTGTCTCGACAGAAGTAGCGTAATTAACTGGTGTCCATGAAGATATGGCACTGACAACAAGTTTTACGAACCCATATTAAATATATGAGGGAGACCTGGACTAGGTGATGAGCTCCGAGGAGTAATCCACGGAAGGAAGAACCGACATCCCATCATCCCGGTTTCGATCAAGGAGTATACATCCATGAACAAGGAACAGATGTCGCCCACCTTTGGAAAGAAGGAATGCGGGGCAACAAGTCGCGCGTCCTCCCCCACATGACGGATGCGCACGCACACCCCAGCAGAAAGCATCGGAAAAAGTTTCTAAGTGTATAACACCCACAACAGCCTTTGTCGTATCATCCACTATTAGACTACATAGAGTTGGATATATGGTATTTAAGACCAAATAATACTCACCCATTCAATAGAGAATATCAATTGAAACGTGGTATGTTTTTTTATTTGATTCGAAGGTGAATGTTAATAGAGACATTCCAAGGCATTCTAAGAAATCTAGATCCAAGGGGTAGTAATTTCATTGGAATCCTAGTAAATCCATATCCAAGGAGTATAAATATCAAATGTATCCACTACCATAATAAATTTATATGGAGTATAAATGTCGATGTGATCCTATGGAATATAGTACGAATGAGTATAATTTTTTCAGAATCCAATACAATAATGAACTTCTCAATCATATAACTATTCATTTCATAACCCATTTCATAATCACAGAAAGAAACGAGTTCATCCCACCCAATAAATATTTTTCACAGAATCCACTTAACCAATGAAAAAAGAAATTTCATTTAATAGAGGCATAAAACCTCTCATAGTCAATTTTTTTAATTCATTAATGCTCCAACAATAGGTGGAGAACTCACACACACCCAATAGTGTGGTATAACAAAGGGCAGATAGATAACCACACCTCAAAGGGTGAACATGTTGATGTGAATGACCAAAAAACTTATAATGGAACTAAGTAGGAAACCAAATCTAGTTCATGTAACATAATTCATGGACATTTAAAAAATTTAAGGACAATTTAAGAATGTCATGGATTTTGACAGATGGAAAAATAGTAATGTAAAACACCAAAATTTATGAAAAATATATAGAAAAAATACTATAATTCCATAGAAGATCTCCAATCCTATATTGACCACTGATTTAGTTTAAGTCATGTAAAAAATTGTGAATGTTTAGAAACTATGTAAACAAAGAAAAAATATATTGAAAAAATAACATTTTTGATATGACATTAAATGAGGAATGATGGAAGTTAAACTAAGAAAATATGGGTGAAAATTTAATGAGATGAACAATGTTTGAATTTGAGTTAGGATGGTGAATATGAAGCTATGGATAATATTTTATCCTCAATGGGGAAAAATTTCCTATGTTGTCTATAATTAAAAGAGGAAATTATATTTATGTTTAACTAAATTTTATGGAAAATGGCCATTTCACTCCAAACCACTAGTTATCATGGCTTGGATACTCGATTTTCCAAACGGTATGCCTTACATGTGCCCCTCACTAAATCAATGTGGAACCCACAAGAATCATGTAAAAGGTTTGGGAAACTTTTTGAAAACCATGCAACATTCTACTATAAAAAACGTCCATCACATTATCCATGGTGAAATTTTCAACAAACTACATGCTTACCATGTGTTTGGAATCATCTAAAACCTTTATGTGGCCACACATGGGAATATTTTAATATACACAAAGTTATGGAGAACCTCTCTCCCACTTATTCCTTAACTCCCCCCCCCCCACAGATTACTAAAATAGTGCAACTAAGGTGAAACCCGTTCTACTAAGCGTATGTCCTAGTATCATTTAATACAATCGGGACTCTACACTCTAAAAAATTCAAAAACACCCCCAAAACTCCTATGACCTTAACATGAATTTATATTGGGTCACAAATAATCAATTAATCATAAATTTAAAAGACTTTTTACCTCATAAGAATACCCGCAATATTATATAGGGAAAACCAACCAAAAAAATATTCCTATTGTATGAGAGTTTCTGGTTTTTTTCCTTAATGAGTTTCCTCATCATCAAATTAATTTTAATGTTTAGTTCTCAATAGAAATCATACATATTATTCAAAATATTTCAATGAATCACTATAAAAATCCCTGGTAGAGCCATAATAATTTAATAATAAACTCCATTTTAATTGTAAAAATGGATTTATTTATTGATGTTTATAATCAGGGGGTTCACCTAATATTTATATTATAAATAAATATGGTTTAATGTGACATTATATTTAATATTCAGAACTAAAAAAGATAAAAATCAATAACAAGTATCTGTTAACATATATTGAAACAATTTTTATCAACTATTTGTAGTTAAACAATTTTCTATGACTAACCTTTATTCTAGATATCATCAATTGAGTGACATGAAGGAGGATATAATGAATACAAAATTCCATACATGGTATGAAAACTACGATTAAAGAGTGATTCCATATGGTCTTACGAATGATGCAACCAAATTTATAACTTTAATTAATAAATTATTTAGAGATTAGCTTGAACTTTTTGGTTTAGTATTTATATAATATGTTTATATATATTGAAATAGTAATAAATATCATGAATATGAAATTATGATTACACCAAAGACCCAACTAAAGATTAAATTGTATAAAAAATATAAAATGTGGGAATTTTGGCTATAAAAGATTTATTTTTTGTGAAAAAAAATCTATTTAGAGTGTAATATAAGTGGATCCAAAAAGACGTAATTTATTTCTTTCTTTCTTATAACTAGTTTATTATTTGGTTAGCTATATATACATATGGTTTGTGGATAATTTTTATGAACGTTTAATACACTAGAAATGGTATCTAAGAAGGGATCCGAGTTTCTTTTGGAAAATGAATGAGAATAAAATATCAGTGAACTAAATAGATTGATATTCAGTAAAAACTGATCTAACATTTTATTATATTTTTCAAGTGTTTTAAATATATAGTGATAAAATGATAAACATAGATGGATTTTTTATCATGAATAATGACATGGGTATAACTTATAACCCATGGTAATTGATGTTTCTTCATAAAAACTTACCCAAATATTTATTTAGAATTAGAAACGATAATTTTTTCATTAAAGATATGGAGCTATTATCATTGCAGACAATTGTGTTCAATATACACTAATCATTAATGTTTATAGTATAATTTCACATAAAATGAGTTTAATATATCACATAAAAGATGGTTGGATGTAATTAAATATTATAATTCCACACTACATTATCACCATGGGAAAGTGAACATGATAGAAAATACTCAGAGATGAAAGGATCAAGTTATCTTATCTATGAGGAGGATCACAAAAGATGAAATATTTCAATATTTCCAAAGTATGGATCTTGAAATATTGAAGGAATTGGTTAAATCTTATTGTTCTAAAATGAGTGTTATACAATCTATCAATGTAGTTATTAAAGTGTCTCATAAATAATATATAGAGATATAGAAGATTTTTAGAAATATTATTGATTTTAATCTTTTTTATGATTGAATGATATTGTTTAGGAATTATTTATGTGTTCTGACTATATAAAATTTTTAGAAGGATCTTTTAGAGGAGGCTCATAGGTCTTCATTCTATATTTATTTTGGAATTTTGATAAAATATAGAGATTTAATGATTATTTATGTTGGAAATATATGAAGATATATATTATAGATATTATATATAAGTTAATATTATGTAAGAATGTTTAAGATAATAGAACAAATCCTAAAGGTATGTGAAAACCATTACCCATACAATAATGGATATAAGAAAAAATCACCATATATTTTGTCATTAGAATCCAAAAAACATCTAAAATCCATAATGCTATTTGGGTTGTGGTAGAATATATTATAAAGATAGAAACATAATTTTCATTAGGTAAGACTTCTTTATAGATCATCATTCTTGGATATATTAAGGTTTTATAGAGTACCATATTTTATTGTATCATATTGGAATATGTGGTTTACCATGATGTTTTGGTGAAGTCTCTAGAAATCCAATTTTAAGAATTTGAGTGTTAGGAAACCAAATCATCCTTATACAAATGGACTATATGAGAGATGCATCAAAAAACTAGATGATATATTGATATCTTTTTCTATGGATTTAAAAGGCGGTAGAGGCCAATAAGTTATTGTTGTCTTTTTTTCATACAAAAATAACTTTCACAACATATTTTAGAAAGCTATTTATGAATTCATATATAGAAAAAAGTTTCTAAATTCAATGTGTTGGAATGAGGTTATAGAAATAAAGCTACTTGGACCTAAGATAGCTGGTGAAATGACAGATATAGTCATGACTATTAAATATTAGATCTAGGAAGCCTATAGTCGACATGAAAGTTATGCTAATAATCATTGGTTTGATTTATATTTAGAAGCTAGTGACAATTTATTTCTGGACATTTCTTCAAGGAATAAGGTTTTGAAATTTGAGAATAAATAAGATTATTGAACTAGTTATATTTCACCCTTATAGATTCTTGATTAGGGGTGCTAACTTATCGATTTGACCTTCCATGGATCCTATATCAAGTTTATAATGTATTCCATGTATCAATTATGATGAAGTACATACTTGATTGATTTTATGTGTTAAACATAGTGGGAACACCAATGGATCCGTATTTATCCTATATATAAAAACTAAAATAAATCAAGTATTTAAGAGATTATGTTCTGTGTAATAGGATTACGCATATTATTAATGTTATTTCAAGGAATCATATATTTGAAGAAGAGACCAGAGAACCTGTGGATGTAATGAAATTGAGATTTCCTTATTTTCTTATATTTATGTAAATAAATTTTGATATAGAAATCCATTTTAAAAGGGGAATAATGTAACACCCTGGGTTTTTATTAAATTTATTAAATAAAATTTATTTCAATAATAGCCTCAGTTATAGAGAACTCCGAGTTTTATTGAGGAACAATATTCTATTAATATAAATTTTAAAATATGACATTTATAACCTATATCTTATACATTGAGGTAGGAATATGAATATAAAATCTTATAAAATTAATTAAATATTATTTTCTAAAATAAAATATAATCATATATAATTAATTAAATTTTAGTAATGTTTTTATATGCTTAAAGAATAAAATTAATCCATAAAATATATGTTTAAAAATAATGTAAAAGTAATTTTTTTATACTTTTAGTAAATTTATTTTTCCCAGAAGAACCAATTTTGTTAAATCAATATGTAAAAAATATATTAGGGGTTAAATTTTGTTATTTTTTATAAAATAATAATGCTTTGATAAATAGTGAATAAACTAATTTTTATTAAAAAGTATCTTTCATTTTAAAACATTTTGAATATCCATTATGTCCTAATATGGTTTGAAAAGTCATGTTAGTTCAATAATGTTATTATTAATCATGTATAGGTAATTAGAATTAATATTATGAAAAATATAGTATAAAAATATTTTATACTTTTGTAAACATTGTCATTAAGAATGATTCTTTTCAAATAATTAGTGGGTTTATTTTTAAATAATATTATACAGCTTATTTTAATTGAGTTTCAAAAAATGGATCCCATATTGAGAATCAGAATAATTAATACTATGTAATATTTCCAACATAATTTAGGTTCTTAATGATTAGTAATTGTAGAAAAATTCAGTTACCACCATTACTGTTAAAATAGATTTACTTAGTGGGTTAAACAAAAGATATATGGGATACAATGATAGAAAAATATGTATAATTTATTTTTTATGTTTATATATTGAGTATATATCATCTAAGACTCTATATTGTCCTATTTTGGAGATTTATTTATAATAAAGATTCATAACATTCATGTGAATCATTTTATAATTACAAGTATGCCACTCACATACATTATAAAGGGGAACCTCTTCAACTACTATATTCACACTTCCTGATAATATTTTCTGATAATACCTAAAAAATAAGATCCAAAACATTCTCTATAATTTTTGAATTATTTTTTTATTATAAAACCCTCCTAGAAATTATTTCGGTGAAAACCTAAAGTGGTTGTCTGGAAAACGATGTATCATTATTAATAGATAATTTTTTTTATTTATTCTTCCACATCCTTGAAATATTTTTAAAATATATTCAAATAAAAACTCTAGTAACTTACATAAACTGATATGTAATTATTTTAATGTAATAAAATATATCCATATCCTATTACATAAAATTATGGGAGAAATCATCGATCATGTGAACGACAGACTACTACCTCACGAATCCATTTAACTCGATTTCAACCACCGCCTCTCACGAATTATGATAATAATGTATTTAATATTTATATCTTATATTTAAGATTTTTTTTACTCCTTGAATTTTTTTATCACAAATATGTTCTTCAAATCTAATCCATTGGAAACAATATTACGTCAATCA
Organism: Viscum album; assembly: GCA_963277665.1. NCBI lineage: Eukaryota > Viridiplantae > Streptophyta > Magnoliopsida > Santalales > Viscaceae > Viscum > Viscum album. Next base: position 1,856,374,412 of record OY728158.1, on the reverse strand, counting down.
TGTATACGTGTGCACCACAACCTCCACAAAATGATGTTGTACACAGTTCGTTTTATATTGAAACAAATAGTAATAATTAAATATTAAATTAATATATATCACATATATCACATAAAAATAATTTTATAAAGTTTATATAATATTTACATTTCTTTCATTCTATCCATTAAAAAATTGATACATCGTTCATCTGAACATATAGACTACCATCTCTAAGAATGGTATAATTCATTTTTATATCTCTATATTTTGTCGACTAATAAAAATATGTATATTATATATATGTATATTTATAAATATATGATATTTATATCATGATAATAATTCTAGAGATGATGTAACCGTTAAAAAAGTTAAAGAAAAAAAACTAATACACTAAAATAAACTTCAAGAAAAAAGAAGTTATCACTAGAAACACTGTTTATAAATTTTGTTTGAAAATAAAAGGTTAATAAAAAGGTAATAATTTTTCTTATATATTATGAGATATATTAATATGGTTTTTTATTATAGGTATATAAAATTTATGTTTTTTATACAAGAGGGGTGAACACTTACAAAGGATGTTGAGACTTAATGTAATAGATATTTCTCTCACATTTATTACTTTAAGAAACATGTCATATTCATCACATGTTTAATTGGTGTGGTGAATATTATATTATCGTAGATCTTTTTACATGAATATTATATATTTTTAAGAAAAATAAATAATTTATATACAATCAAATTTATAAGGGTTTAGTTTCTTGGGAAAATTAGGTTCTTAGGTATATTGTCCATAACAAAAAATAAATAATTTTTTAGGCAAACAGAGACATGAATTGCTCACCCAATTCATTCCCCTAAGAAATTTATTAATAAAACAGTTTTACAATTCATGATAAAGGTGTAATGTGTTTACACCAACACAAAATGAGAGAATACAGGTAAATATATCAAAAGACTCAAAAAACAACCCACATAGTATCAAACAAGAAAGACAACATGCCTTCAAAAAACACTTCATTCAAAAGTGAAGAAACTGGTTCCTACACGGAGAAACCTCATCCAACATGACTTCTGATTGCACACAAGGTAGTACAACCTCAATATTCTTCGTTGTACTACACTAAAAAGCGGATTCAGAAGCTTCATAGTCAACAGCATGCAATAGGCTCTAGAGGTAGTGTAACGTCAAAGTCCATAAAAAAGGTATAACAGTAAACTGCATGAAAAGGTAGGTTAGACCATAGCCACACACAACTGATTGATCTAGTGGCCTGAAATAGCATAAAAAGTACAAGATCACATCAAAACATTAAAATATAGAAGAGTGAAAAGGGAACTAGGGATAGGCCCCAGCACACCCGAGCTTTAGGCCTCTGTAAAAAAATAGATTGCTTTAAACTGGGATCATCTCATAATCAGATTCCATAAAGATAATCTTACATCTTGAGAGAATCTAGGAAAGAAAACAATGGACCACAAAGCCAAGGACCATGAAGCAGATCCTAAAAATGATCAATCCCGTGGTATGTCTCCGAATTTAAATTTAGGATCCTTCTTGTATTCATCAACCACCCTTGTGTACATTCGTTTTCTGATTTCAATATATTTTTGATCCAAAATCTGACGACAGAGATATTTATGGTGTGTTATTTCATCTTGATCCTCCATCCGTGAAAAAAATTCATCACTCACATCATCATCCTCCCCAATATGATATACATCTCTGTACACATGATCTTTTCAATACTCATCCCCCTTATTAGAGATTGCAACAAGTTCAAGTGGTTGTTTGAGAGGCTAATCATCTTTATTAGAATCATTAAGGGATCTTGTAACTATTTTTCTTTCTAAATCAAAATTTTCTCTGCATTTCCTAGTCTTTTTGGGGTTTAGTGTAATGTATCCATCTGTATCCACCATTGTTTTTCCCTTTTCTAGCGCTTGATTTTAGATACTCTTACTCAAATCTATCTGATGGGTATTTTTCTCCCTGGAGATATTCGTTAGAGATATCTCCTTTTCCTTGTCCATTGAATCAAGAAAATAAATAATATTCCTCTGATCCACCTCCATTGAAACTGTGACACTTTTATTACCCCTGATATCAATACTAGCACCCATAGTGCCTGACAATTCCTTGCTGACAGAGGAATGGCTATCTTTATTCACCTCATTTGTTGTCCCTTCACCAGATCAAGATAGACCAGCGGAAACATTCGTTCCATCAAGTTCAGTAATTTGGTTACCCTTCCCAATCCAGGTGGCTTTCATGACCTCAGGACAAGAATGTTTCTGACCACATACATTGGGGGCATGACCAAGCTTAGAGAAGAGGTTACAATAGTCTAGAATACATTCATACAGAACCTCTAAAGAGAATCCATAATCTCCATTTTGGATCCAAAGGTGAGTGGGGAAGATCCTTAGAAACCTCTATTTCAACACAAATTTAGGAAACAGAGAGTCATGAGGGAAACTTCATTGTCGCACTAAGTTTCAAAGGCTTACCAAAAAAATTAGAAATTGGAAACAAAGCTGAATGTTTAAATAGATACAACGGTTGTGTAGGAAAAGAAACCTAGATTGGAACAATAGGAGATTCGGTGACAGGATCAATGTCTGGGGTCCATTTGAGAACTTTCATGTAGGAACCCCCAAAATACAATGAATGCCTTACCCAAAATTGACAGTAGTCATACTCAAGTGAGAAATGAAACACAACATTCAATGAATTGAGGAGGTTGAGGTGAAATCCTAAAAAAGAAATGGTTTCAAGGGATGATATTAGAAATTTCTGTGAGGGTCTGTGGTTGAGGAATTTCCTAACAAGAATAAAAGAAAGATATTCGTTAAGAAGATTTACCTTAGTGGTTGAGAAAGAGATTTCCACTTGACCATGGTGCTGAAAGTAATTAGGAGCAACCTGAAGCATAGAATCCACAATAGCATTTTTTGGGTATCTCTTGTTCTCAGGCATTCTCCCAGCCACCACATCCACGAAGGAATGAGTAATTGAGTTAAGGTTTGCATCGCACTATGTCGAGTGGACCGCGTGGTCGGTGAGAATCAGTCTCTCCATCCCCTAAAAAAGGTTGATGATTCAAAAAAAATATTATTTAAGTTATTCTTCATTATAATTATTAGTTTGGCATGATATATGAAACATCCCATGCTTCTAAAATGAAACAATATGTATAATAGTGTAGATGATATTCCACATTGAGCTTAAATAAACAACCAAATTGTATTATTTAAATGTTACCATTAAAGTAGTCATTAGTGTGGTAGAAATGAATAGAATTAACTAAATTATTAAAATATTATCTACATATGTTTATATAATTCACAGACCAATTATTTATAAATTAATGTAAACTACTTTTTAAAATAAAAGGAAATGTTTTTCTGAAAAAAGAATTTTAATGTGCACAAGTATGTTTTACACCAATAAATTAATAAGTATTTCAAGTTTGTATTATAATAATTAAATATGTATAAAATATATTTAATTTAATTTTTTATATATATATTATTTAACTAATATATATGATATAATAATAAATATAATTTTATGAATAAAACAAGTATTTTTCCAAAAAGGCATTTTTGTCAACTTTTAAAGGAATAATTTTTTCAATATATTTTTTGACACATTAATAAGTTCTATATTAAAAATTAATCACTTTATTTGAAAAAGTGGTATAAAAATTTCCCTCTCTTTAATTTTTTGTAATTTTTTGATAAGTTTCATTCTTTGATGAATAATGAAAAACTAATGCAGTTTAGTCGAAAACTACTTTTTCATCAAACATATGTATAATTTTATAGTTTATATTTCAAGGTTTTTAATGTAAAATTAGAATAATTTCATATAATTTAATTTAATTTATATCATTTTATTAAATTTTACAATGAAATTATATACCAACATTATGAACATTCAAACATTTTTTCCATAAAAACTAATTTTCTTATTCTTTTAACGAGATAATTTTTAATTTAATTTATACCAATTGTGTGTTTTGAATTTGTCAAAATGGGTTGAATATTTGAAATAAAATGTTTGAAATTGTATAAATATGTCCCTTTTATTTTTGGACATTATTAATAGTATCTTTAATAATTTTTTATTAACACAGTTAAAGGTAAATGAGTTAATTAAGGATTTAAATAACATTACAATATTATAAAATTAGAATAAATTTTTTCCTAATTTCATGTAATTATTTTTTTCGACTAAAAATCATCCATAGAATGAAATTACGAACTTTTTGATCCACTTGGTGAAGATTATTACATTTATATTATTTTATTCAAAATAATGCCAATTTCTGCACGGCTTTGTTTTTAAAATGTAAAATATTCATAAAATGGGGATATATAAGGTTTATTTAGATAATAAATATTATTCATGAATATTGAGTGTTCAATTTTATAATTATAGTTTAATTGTAATTTTAGAGAGGTAATGATTTAATTAAACTCTTGCAAAATTTTAGTGTAGGAATTGTTTATGAAAAAGGATATATCAAACAAATGATATTAAAAATATTAAAATAAATATAATATAAGATGATTAATATCATAAGTGAATATATAATATTACATTGAATTTTTAATGATGATTTATAATTATTTTTACGAATTTATATTGTTTTTATAATATTATTAAAAATCCATGTAATGAATAGAGTCGAAATTAACATTATTCATATTTTGAAATAAATAATATTTTAGTTAATGATATAAAATTCATAAAAATATATAATTTGGAAAAATAATTGGGATAAGTATAAAAATATCTTAAATGACCCATTTATTTGTCATTTGGAAATTTATTTTTATTATATTTACTCTCAAAATGAAAATGGCATGTTATCATGGTAAGAATTAAATGGGTAAAATAATGGTTAAAACAAATAGATAATGATTAAAAAGTAATTAAAACTTTTATATTTTTTATTGGATGAATTTATTTAGTCCGAGAAGCATTTTATATAGTAAATAAATCCATTTGGGATCATTTTTAATTTAATATTAATTTAAGATAATTTTATATTTTGAAGAATTTCAAGAGTGCCCTCCCCTCTCCGATAAAATGGAACCCATTATTCAATTTTCAACACACCTAAAAACATTTTTGGTTCAACAAATCTCTTAAAAAATAGCCCTGAATATAATCTATACCAAAATTTGGGAGCTCTTTTTTTGGGTATAACACTCATATTAGAGGTGTTAATGTGTTAGTCCAAGTACATTGTCTGAAGGAAATGTATCATTTTTATTTAAGTGTTTTTGTTTTATTTCTTCTTAAACATACCTCAAATATAATTCCACCATGATGAATTAATAACTAAATTACGATATATATATATATATATATATAATGAGATTTTATTATGTTAATATCATCAAAAAATACATCCCCATTTCAATCAAATGGAAAAATAATTATTCATTCAAGCTTATAGTAGACTACAACTTCACGAACCAATATAATGTTTTTCCATTATTATCACTAAAATATTTTTATAATGATTAAATTAATGTTTATATATTGAATTAATGAAATATTTATCATAATTAAATAATAATATATCATTTGTGTTCTTACCTTTCCATAAACATAAAAACGATAATGACATTCATGCTTATGTGTGAACTATCACCTTCATGAAGTGATTTGATTAATTTTTAACCACCTCATGACTTGGATGATATATATAAGTATATTTAAATTATTAACATGATATTTATTATAATATTCCCATTATTGGAAGTTAAAATAACAATTACTTTTTTCCATAATGATAAATGAAAAATGGGAACATTTGTCAGCGTATATACGACATATCGTCTCCATGGTTATAACGTTGTTGATTTTTCATATACATAAATAAATGGTTTGATTTAAAAGTATAAAGTATTTATAAAATTATTATTATTTCATGAATATTATTTTTGAGATTATGGAATTATTACCTCTTTGACTACCAACATCATACCATGTTTAATATGGAATCATGTAACAAATGTCGTCAAATATCCGTTGTGAACTTACATAAATTAGTTATTATTTAAAAATGATAATAAGTGATCATAAAATATATTTTTTTGTGAAGAAAGAATAATATTAACCAATGTTTATTTTTTCAGATGATAAATATTGTATGTGATGAGTCCATCCTTATGTAAGATTCTGTTAAACTGAAATATCATTATAACTGATTTAAGGATTTAATTATCAAAATAATTTTTATTTATGACTATATTTTCAAAATATTTTTAATAGATTTATTTATATAGAAATGATTATTAAAAAAGATTAATTTTCCTATTTCCATCAAATTTATCAAAGTGGTATGGGATACTATGATTGAAAAATACTTTTTTGAATGATTTAAATTGGTTTTGAACATATTTTTTTAAAATATTATTTTTATAAAAAAAAGTGATTTCTATATGGGATTAAATGATTTTTCATGTCCTTTACCATGATTTGGAACTTTTAAATTATATAAAATGGTTTATCCTCATTATAGATGATTGGTGGGCCTTATATTTAATATACAAAGTGTTGAGACCAATAACATAACATAAAAATGAGTGTGCTCGATATAGTATAAGCAAAGGGTGAGAAAACTTATATCTCTCTAATGCATTGGGTACTCTATAGATGGAAGTAGATTGTATATTTATTCCATTTTAAAGGGATAATAAAATAGTTATATGGTAATTATTTCCCTAGGAACATACTGTATTTTTAAATTCATGCTAATGAGTTTCTAATAAAAAAGGTTTTTGTGGTTTCCTTGTTTTCACTATACTAATAATTTCTTTTCATTATGTTCCTTGTTGAGTTTCTTTATCATAACATGTTTTAAAATGGTTTTAATAGGTTATAATGATGGGTAAGAGAAATAAATATGTAAATTTTTATTTTTGAAGTTTACTTCATGAAAAAACAATCATGTTAAATTTTAAAAGTTTTATATTTTAGAAAACATGGATACTATTTTATTAGTACACAAATTTTATAAACATGGGTTTCTATGTATTAATGATGACCTAATTAACTAAAAATATAAAACTAAAAAATCATCAATGTGTATTTAATTAAAATAAGAACTTAAATCAATATAATGTAAATTTAAAGGATGGGTGCTTAAAGGTAGTATTCAAGGACGGTTTGGACAACTTTAGAGATTAGATTATTTTCTTAAGAGTTAGTAGTATAATCAGTGGTTTATAATTTTTAGGATGATCATTAGATTTGTTTCTATGAATAAATTTTTATGATTTATGTTATGAAATTTTATGGTGTATAATAGTATTTTTAGATATATTAATTTATATGCAATTATGGGTTATTAGGTTTTTTGGATAGAAAATCAATTTTATGAGATAAACATTGAGGATAAAATATATTAAGGTAATTTTTGAGGATGTATATTAAATTTATATATATTATTATATTGATTATATTAATATAGTTTTAGAAAAATTATGACTCATAGGATGAGTGACAACCGATCGTGTCCAGCAAGGCCACATGAATCGAACCCACAATTGAATGGTGACAACGGTGAATCACATTTCACTGGCATACATTTTGCACCATGTTAGTATGAATTTAAAATTTTGTTTAAAAATTTTATGGATTAATTTTAATTTTATTTTGTTAAATTTCGTTTCATTAGATATATTTATATTAGAAAAGAAAATTGATTGGTGATTAAGAGATTAATGTTATTTCGGAAGATGTTCAATATCATGGTAATCCTATAATATTAAGGTATAAATAATATCATGCGATTTTATTTGAGGATTAATTATTGAATTAATTTTTAGAGGAAACTATTGTTTTTTCTTCTGTTAGGTTATTTATAGAAATTGATATCATAATTGATGATTATTAGGTAAATTTATTTTTGTTATGATAATTCTATACATATTTTTGTTATTGGGAGATAGTTATCAAAATTAGTAATATAATACTATGTTATCATTTCATTTTAGATTTTAGGTCTTAATCATTGTTGGAATTATTTTGAGAAATTTTAATGATATTTATTTATCAAATTTTTTATGTTGAACTATGACTATTACTATTTAGTTTTTGGGATTGAGGTAGTTTTTCATCATAAATGTTCTATTATTTTTTAGGAATTAAATTATATTTTACTAACCATTTGGTTTTGGTTAATGTGTAAATGAAAGAGGAATAAATATTTAATATTTTTTTTAATTATGTGATTCTCATTAAGTTTATTATAGTGATTCATGAATGAAAAAATAAATCTTAAATACTCATCATTTGGGGGAAAAGATGACTTTTTAGTGGAATTTGATTAGTGGACGAAACTATAATTTTCAATCAATTATATATATTTATATTCATATTATAAATAGTAAAATAATTCCTTAACTCTATCAAAATGATCTTAAAACAAAAAAACATTATCTATGTACTTTTCTTACCAATAAATTAATTATTGTGTAACCCATCACATATTATGGTTTTATGGTTGTGATCTTTATCATGATCTTGTTTTCAAACACCCTCCATAAATAAATGATATTTTTTCTCCCATATAAATTCATTACAACATGAAACTCTAGTTTTTGTCATCTTAGGTGAGCTTTATACATCCCTTTACTTATTTAATTTGGGTGTCTAATTATATCTTTCTATGATTTGGGATTTCAACCAAGGTATTTTAAATATTCCAACCCCTAGTTTCTAATACCAAGATAAAATTGTGAGGGAGAAAATTATTAAGGGTTGGGGAGATAAACTAACATCATATTTTTTTGAATGACTCCCCATGTATGAGAGTGTACAAGATACACCACATCGATAAAAAATAAATAACTAAATATTATTTTTTAAATGTTACCATTAAACATGGTATTATAATTTCCTGAATGAACATTATTAACTAAATTATAAAAATATTGGTTACACATGAATATATTATTCCTTGGATAATTAATTATAATTTAATGTAGACCCTATTTTAAAATAAAAGTAAATGTTTTTTTAAAATAATTTAAATGTGCACATGTAATTTTTATAACAATAATTTAATAGATAACTATTGTTGGATTATTTTAATGATATATATATATATGTATGTATAATACTTTTATTATTGTTTTATATTAATAGGATTTATTTTATAGAATTTATATAGGAAAAAATTTATTCTTACAAATAAACAATATACTTTTTAAAAAAGATAGTTTTCCACCTTTTGATGTCAAACTTGTATTAAATATCGTTTTTGACACTATTATAAGTTATATATACAAAAATAAAAATCATATTTCAATTTAATGTATAAAAATTTACTTTGGTTAGACTTTTTGTATTCTTTTCATATATTTCATGTTTTTATGAATACTGAAAAACATAATGTATTTTAATTGAAAATAATTTTTAGTAAAACATATTTATAGTGTTAAAATATATTTTTGATTTTTTTAATGTATAATTATAATTAGCTCTTATCATTTAATTATGTTAGTTCATTGGAAGAAATTTGAAATGAAATTTGGATATTAGAACATTTTTAACATTTAATCTTTTTTACATTGAAAACAAGTTTTCTAGTTTCATCAACGGGATTAACTATTAATTGATTTCTCACCATTTTGTGTTTTTTAATTAAAAAAACGGATTCCTTATTTGGAGTCTGAATTTTAATATTTTGAATGTATGTACCTTTTATTTTATTACATTATGAGTATTATATTTAATGATTCTTTTATTAACACGGTTAAATGTAAATTGGCTAATTGAGGGAAAAAATAATATAATAATTTTATAAAATTACCCTACTAATTATCCTAATTTCAACATTTATGTTTTTGTAACAAAAATAATCCCTATTTATAAAGTATAACCTTTTTAAGCCACTTGGTAATGAGTATGTCATTTATAATATTTTATTCAAAAAAAGTAAAATTTGTCGCACTTTTGTTTTTATGAAGTAAAATATAAATAATATGGGGTGATATAGGGTATCTCTTAAAATATATTTACTATTTTTGAAGATAAAATTTTTATATTTCTTGTTATAATTTATTTTTAATTTTCATATAAGAAATAATTTAATTACTGGATTACACAATGATGTGGTAATAATTGTTTAATTAAATTAAATATTAAATAAACAATATTAAAAATACTAAAATAATCATAATATTATATTATAAATTATACCTATAAATTTTATTAGATTACTTTTACATGTTTGTGATTATTTAGAATTGTTATTCAGAAATTATATTGTTGTTATTATATATTTAAAAATTAATGTAATTAATAATGTCAAAATATACATTTATGATATTATAAAATAATTAATAATTTATTAAATGATATAATATTCATAATAATCTAGAATTAGACCAAATAATTTAGATTATTCTAAGAATTTCATCAATTACACATTTATTTGTCATCTAGTATTTTACAGTAATTATATTAACCTAGAAATTGTAAAGTATATGATATCACTATAATAATAAAAAGGGTGAAATAAGGGTTAAAAAATGATAAGGATTATATAGTAATAAAAATATGTCAAATTTTTATTTTATAAATATATTTCTACCCACACTCATCATTTATTTGAATTTTTTTAGGACAATATTTAATAGAATAATAATTTATATTAATTTAATATGTGGATGAATTCCAAGAGCTCGCCTCCAAACTCCTATAATAGGGGACCGAATAGTCTATTTTATTCAAACACAAAATCATTTTTGGGGGATGTATATTCCAAAACACATTCATATGTATATCTACCCTACATGTTATTACATAGATAAACATGATTTATTACATAAAAAAGAACTTATTAATACTATGAGGATCGAGAGGTATAGTGTCTTGGGAAAATAGGAACACTAAATAACAACTTAGAACATAAAACAAAACATCTCTATTGAAAACTTCTTTTACATGACCACAACATTCCTTCTTACTTTTCATTTCATGGGATAACCTGAGGACATTCATAAGAAAATGGTGATATATAAAGCCCGGTAAAGGAGTCAACAAGGCATAACATGAAGAATATAGTATATGTGAAGTAATAGGAATATCAATGGATAACAAGAGATGTATGAACAAAAATATATTATATATCTTGATTATCATAACATGGAAATGTGGAAGCAACATTTAACAAGATATTAGAATGATCCATGGATAATTACACATGGAGAATGAGTAAACCCTCAATTCAATTGGATAATCCAGATTAAAAACTCATTGCACAATAATTTTAATGATCAATCCCTCGTTTCACTTTAATTATCATGACAATAATCTTTACCCAATGAACTGGAGTTCTATTAGGGCACACCCTTTATTAACATTTCATTTCATGCGTAAGTGTGCCACATGGAACATATGATATGGAATCACTCAACATCATCATTTATTCCATGATAAATTAATGTGGGATACATACATGAAAATCTATAATCAATAATTATTTTTGCATAAAAGCGAATACCATTGATAGAGAAATGGGTAATGTATTCATTTACTCGATGATTTTGGTATGGAAAATTTTGGCAGCATAACGACATCAAATAGAAATAGTAAACTAAGTTGATGAGAGAGAAATTGGTCTATTATATTTTAAACATGAAATGGAATGTAAGGGGTTCATTGAACATAATATCCCAATGTATGTAATTTAATTTATATGCATAATATAAAATAATTTCTTCAATGTAAATTAGAAGAGGGAAATTTATTATGGAATTTCGACATGATAACAGGTGTACATGGGAGGAATTAATGAGAGATAAAGAGGAATATAATCATTCAAAAATAAGAAGGGAATTATGGGAGAGGTGCATAATCACACCCTGACGTATTTAATTGGAAATAAAGATTCATAACAACATAAAACAAATTGGACAAAAATGAGAAAGGAAGAAATCTCTTACATGGAAGTGTGATATAAAAGGCTTGGGAGAGGATTGAGAGAGGCTTCTTGGGAGATTGGGGATCCATGGGTGGATTATAGATAAAGGATGGAAAATTTTAGTAGTGCTCCAATGATTTAAGTGATGGTGAATGGGATATTTAGTATGTTTACAGAGGAAAGGAGGGTGAATTCTTTATTATTTAGGTTTTGGATACTACACATTAAACTAATCAGAACCACAAACCATCCAATGGTTTTCACCCATGGTTTTTTCCAAAAGAGATAGGAAAAAATTATTTTATAAGGCCAATTTTGGAACATATTAAAATATTTTTCATGCTCATATGGAGGTGAGTTACACTCTCAAGGAAATCATTTTAAAAAGTTAAAAAAAATTTATAAGTCTTGAGGGTTTACTAAGGAACCAAAAATTTAATAAAAAAAACTAAAATAACATTATTTTAAATGTAAAACATATATTGGCCGAAAATACCTTTTATATTATATTATAACATTACTATTGGGTCATTTTGAGGTCATAAAACACATTATATATTTAAACTGTTTTTAATTTTTACCTAAACATACGACTGTCTGAGAAAAATATGAAAAATTCACTATTATAGAATATGAACATCCTGAATCCCAAAATGATATTCATTTTCTCTAAATAATTTTTAAATATTTGAATATCCATTTTATAAATTTAAACCAACATTTATTGAAAAGTCATGGGATTGAAAAAAATGGTTTTAAATCCTTAATTAAAATTACAATTTTATTCCAAAAAATAATATGATCATTTATATTTAATAAAAATTAATTTCGTAATAATATTTTTTTTAAATATAATTTAGTTTAAAAATCCGTTAATTCATAAAAATAGAATTCTAAAATGAATATTAAATAAAAATACCATTTCTACTTTAATTTTTTTTTTTAAAAACATTAATAAAATGAATGTATATTATTTATATGAAAATAACAATTCAGATAATCATAGTGCTAGGGTCTGGTTACATATCCCATTATAATACTATCATAAGACATAAAGGTAAAGTGAGCGATGGTGTCAATATAACGACTCATACTTTACATACATTGTTATTATTTCAGAATTGAAGCATACTCATTACAACATATAACAAAACCATGATAAGACTGTATAGGTATAGTGTCTTTAGAAATTTGGAATCATAAAAAACTGGTTCATAAAGCACCTACATTGTCTCCCATTTAATTCATCATATCTAGAATCCCTTTTGGAATATCCTACTTAATACCTTTATTCCTGACCTAGGGAAAATAAGATATACAAAAGGGTGAGCTCAAATGCTCAGTAAGGGTAAACAAAGGAAATATCAATCATATCATATTCATAAGAACACAGTATTTTGAAAATCTTAACTTACAAAAGAGATCATAATATCATAACATGGGATAAATCATATTAGTGAAATTTAATCCCAATAATCAAAACATATAACATGAAACTTTGTTTCATACATACATAATCATAGAAAATCATTTCTTATTATTCAAGACTCATTGACAAGACTATCATAGTGGACAAAGTCCATTTTTGAACTGAGTTCACTCCTTGTTCTAGTCTTGTATCACTGAACCAGATTAACTTAACTTTCCATACATGTCTGTCTCATGATATATAAATCTTTACCCAATTCATTGGAGGGAGATATAGGTCCCACCCATCTCATAATGTAAACATTTTTATGTGTTCCAAAAAATCATAAATAATATATCATAGCATAACCCATGTAATACAAATGGGATTCTTAAACATCATGCCATCATAACATAAACCATATAAGATAAAAGGACATCATAAAAATAATTCCATCATAACACAGTCAAATCAATGTATAAATAGGGATAGAAACAGAACCCTATATTATCTTAGATGGAAAATAATTTTGATAAAACACTTGAACTCCATTCTTGAGGAAAATACCATTTCTACGTTAAATTTTTTTTCCCTTTATTAATATGTCATAAAATTTTAAACTAAAAGAAGTTAATTAAAAATAAACTTGAAAACTTGTAAAGGAAACTTCATGGAAATAATTTTCTAGGAAATCATAAAAATCCATTCATTCCATATAAGTTAAAAAACATTCTTCTCGTACATTGGCCTGAAATGTCAAAAAGTATATCGTACTAAAAATGAAAAAATATTCATTTCATATCTTTTACTAAAAATTCACCAATAGGTAAAATCGGATTAAAAAATTATAGGAGGATAAAAATAATATTACTTATTCAGGAAACATGTATTTGGATGATAAATATGTCCTAGTAAATTCTGAAGTATAAACAAGCTTAGATAAAAATGATATTGTGATATTTTCCCTTAACATAGGTCCGATATGATTCGTATGTATCCAAACCATCTGTATAATGATTTAAATAATGTCATTGACTTATTATAGAATCATATCCATTTTTATGATATCATATATGGTCATATTCTTATCTCTTTATTAGTAATATTTCATTGCAACGTGTTATTCGGGTGTTCATTGCTTTATTTTCTTATGCATGTTTTGTCGAATGAATTCTTATTATTATTTTTAGGTTATAGATACCTCATTTACAGAATGTTATTAGTGTAATATATATCATATTTATTTATTCAATTCATTTATATAATCATTATTCAATAAAGATCATGTAGAATGAGTCACATCACATCGTGGAGACGGTTAGCCGTACATACGCACAAGTGAGGATATCATTCTTTTGATAATAAAATCTTATATAATTGGATGGTATATCATCTATAAATAATAATAATAATGTTATATTTATTATTTATATCATTTATACACATTATCATACCCATCCAAATGATGAAATATTTGAATAACAAACTACACCACGGCGTGGAGACGGTGGGCCGTACGTACACACGTGTGGTGAATTTTTCATTCATAGGATGGATAAAATAATTAATATGGTTGTAAAATTTATAAAAAAATCACAGTATATAGAATATACTGGAGTTATTATTTTATAATTGAAACAACAAAGAAGGAGGAAGTGGATGAAGGAAGGATCTTGAAATCGGTGTTGAGATATTTACCTCTTCCTCGGGTTATTCCTTTTTATTTGATCCAAAGGACTCCTTAAGTAAAGTTTATGACTAAATAAAGGCCTCTAGGATGAAGGTATAAAATTTTAGAGGGTATTTGGGATGGTTTTGGCAGAGAAAAATGGATTTGGAGGTCTGAATTATAGAGAAGGTAGAGTCCCCTTTTGTAAGAGGGGTGAGAGGAACCTTAGGAAAAAAATAAAATATTATTTTATAATAAATTCATATTCGGTTTATAATGACTCAAAAGTGACATATTTAGAGGATAGGGTTGGTTGGGGTCTAAATACTCTCAACTAATATGTTTTATACAAGTTTAGGTTACCATTTTAACCATATAATTTAGATTTAACTCTAAGATAAATAATTTAACTTTTAACGTGTCTTCTTGTATTCTTAAACTATATGGTTAATAAACATACTATAAACTATCAATAGAACCCCAAGTGGTTATTTAATTTCATATATATTATTATATAAGTCTTTTGGCCGATTCTTAGATCTTTAATAATAGAATATCATTTAATAATTTAATAATTGTTTTAAAACCCCTTTTATCTCAATTTTGACAGTATTTGGTATTTTGTTTTTTCTATATTCATAACATCATTATTACTTCGAAAGAAATTCATCTAACCAACCCTAATATGTTATATTAACTTAGAAAATTAGTATAAGTCTTAAAAAGCATCAAATGACATTTATTTGGGTATTTATAATATCGATTATGTTAATATTTCATTAATAAGGTAATTACTATGTCATCATTGTGGAATACATAAATTAAATTATTTAATGTATAAAAATTATAAATAAAATTCCATTATGTATGAAATATTTTTATCTTTTTAATGAATATTTATAGTCGAATTTATCTTAAGTATACCCCTATATTAAAAATGTTTTTGTCATTACACTTTGATTTTAATTATTTTAACTCTACTTTGAATTAAATAATAATAAATGTCCTAATCTAATCCAAATGAACCTAAATGGTCATATTTTACTCCTAAGGTTTTATTTGGTCTAATTAAACTTATTAAATAGAATTAGGACATGTTTTAGGGTAATAATAATATCATTTTTACCCTTAATTACCCTATTTACTTTTAACCGTGGTAAATAAAAGTAAAACGTTATTATTCACCAAAAATTATTATTATCTTATTGAACCGCATTTTACTCCTTGATATTATCCATGTCTCTAGGATTTTTTAAATTCAACTCACAGAAGTGGTAAAATTAAGTTTTATTTAAATTTTCAAATTCTCCTAGGAGGTGGGTAAAAGACGGTAAAAAGTTCAATAAACTTTTTATATATGTAAAATTATTATAAAATGACTCTAATGAATTACATATAACATATATAGGTATTATGTATCTCTTTTTAACTAAAATTAATTTAAATAAAATAAATAATTAATTATATAAAAATTCGGTTTTAAACTATAACTTAGTGTTTTTTACTATTCATCAAAAATTGAATGTTTTCAGAAAAATAACAAAAATTCACCCTATGATAATTTTGATATTATGAATCCAAAAATGATTTCCATTTTGAAAGATAAAATTTCTAAAATTTCAAAAAGATGGTATTACTATTCATAACAACTAGTTTATATAATATTTTAAAAACATATCGTTGTTTAGTAAAACTCGGTATTGCTTACAATGAAAGATATAGAGGAAGGTTACTCTTGAATGTAACACAAGCCAAGACAGTATTGTATGTAGTGAAAAATTCCTTTGGTGTTTCTTATAAAATAATACTTATAAAAAAATATTTCTTATAAAATCCCAGGGTGTTACATTCTACCCCCCTTAAAAAGAATTTCACCCTCGAAATTCGTCACTTCATAACAAACAGATGACGATACCTCTCCCTCATCATATCCTCAAGTTTCCATGTAGCTTCTTCTAATTGGCAGTTCCTCCATAAAACTTTAACCAATAGAGTGGTATTGTTTCATTGACCTTTATCACTATGATCCAGAATCTATATTGGTTGTTCTTCATAAGAAAGATCTTGCTCTAGCGGTACAACTTCTGAGATTAGTACATGTGAAGGATTATGTGTGTACTTTCTCAGGAGAGATACATGGGACACATCATGAACTTGAGATAGATTTGGTGGAAGCACCAATCGGTAAGTTACCTTCCCAACATGATCCAGTATCTCAAAAGGACTAATATACCTAGGGCTCAACATGCCCTTCTTCCTAAATCTCATTACTCTCTTCCAAGGAGATATTCGTAAGAACGCTTTATCACCCACTTCAAACTCTAGGTCTTTCCTTTGGTTATCGGCATAAATTTTATCGACTCTGAGCTACTCTTATGTGTTGTTGAATAGTTCTTACCTTTTCTGCCATCTCATCAACAAGATCAGGTCCTAATAGCTTTCGTTCCCCAACTTCATCCCAACAAGTTGGAGTTTTGCATTTCTTTCCATATAGAGCTTCATAAGGAGCCATCTGAATACTTGATTGAAAGATATTATTATAAGAAAATTCCACCAAAGGTAGGTGTTTATCCCCATCACCTTTGAAATCCATAGAGCATGCTCTCAACATGTCTTCTAGAGTTTGAATTGTCCTCTTAGACTGACCGTTCGTCTCAGGATGATAAGTAGTGCTGAAACTCAACTCTGTGTCTAGAGTATGCTGAAGACTTCACCAAAACATCGAGGTTAACCTCAGATTCCGATCAGATATAATGGAAAGTGGTACTCCATGAAATATTACCACTTCCATCACATATATCCTGGCAAGCTGATCAATAGAGAAATCATCACTAATAATAATGAAGTGTGCCGACTTTGTAAGATGATAAACTGTAACCCAGATAGCATTATTGCCTTTGGATGTTTTAGGAAGTCTGGTGACAAAGTCCATAGTAATGTTTTCCCATTTCCATTCTGGTATGGGTAATGGTTGTAACATCCCCTTAGACTTATGTCTCTCAGCTTTAACTTGCTGAAAAATGAAGCATCAAGAGATATATTCAGCAACATCTATTTTCATGCCATCCCACCAGAAGTACTCCTTCAGGTCCCTATACATCTTCGTTCTTCCAGGTCTAATAGATAATTAAGAACTATAAGCTTCATCCAATATTTCCTTCATTAATTCTTGAATGGTAGGAAAACAAAAAAGATTCCTGAACCTTCTTATTTCATCATAACCAATGTGGAATTCAGGAACATTTCTTACCTTTTTTTGTAACTATACATCTTCTCTCTATGCCTCTTTAATCTTCACATGTATAGATGTTTGAACATTTATTTGAGTAATATAAGATTTTTACCCTTCCATTATAATTACATGATCCATCCATTGTAAATCCATAAATATTGGATCTTTTGTGATCATCATCATGGATAATCTAGCATGGTCTTGTCGACTTAATGTGTCTTCCACCATGTTTGCTTTAACAGGGTGGTAATGAATTGAGCAGTTTTAATCCTTAATTAGATCCAACAATCTTCTTTGGTGCATATTAAGATCCTTTTGGTTGAAAATATACTTTAAACTTTTATGATAAATATAAATATCACACCTTTCACCATAAAGATAATGCCTCCAAATCATTAATGCAAAGATTACCGCAACTAATTCCTAATCATGAGTTGGGTAATTTTGCTCATGGATTTTTAAATTTCATGATGCATAAGCTATCACCATATCGTTTTTCATGAGAACACACCCCAATCCCTTCTTGGATGAATCATTGTAGATCACAATATTTTCTCCACTACAAGGTAGTGTGAGAACAGGTGATCTGGATAACCTTAATTTTAACTCCTTCAAATTCTCTTCACACTCCTCCGTCCAAACGAACTAAACTCCTTTTCGAGTCAACCTGGTGAGTAAATTAGATAATCGTGAAAAATATTTCACAAAACATCGATAACATCCATCCAAACCAAGAAAACTTCATATCTTAGTTACTTTTTTTGGTCTCGAACATCTTTCAATAACCTATGTTTTTGCTGGATCTACAAATATCCCCTCTCTTGAGATTATGTGACCCAAAAATGAATCTTTTTTAAGCCAAAATTAACACTTGGTAAATTTGGAAAAATTATTTTCCTTTCACAGGGTCTTTAATAAAATGCTCAATTGATCTTCATGTTCTTCCTTGATCTTTGAATATACAAGAATATCATCTATAAAGACTACCAAAAACTGATCAAGATAGTCTCTAAAGACTCTTTTCATAAGATACATGAATATTGCAGGGGCATTAGTAAGACCAAATGGCATCACAATAAATTCATAGTGTTTATACCTTGTATGGAAAGGCGTCTATGTTATATACTCCCTTTTGACCCTTAATTGATGATACCATGAACGAAGATCAATCATGGAAAAGTATTGGGCTCTGTGTAGTTGGTTAAATAAGTCATCAGTGTGTGGGAGGGGATATTTGTTCTTGATAGTGATTTTGATAATTTCTTGATAATCAATATAGAGTCTCATTGATCCATCATTATTCTTAACAAATAGAACAGGTGCTCCCCAAGGTGATTCACTAGGGCGTATGAATCCCTTATTAAGATTCTCTTGGAGTTGCTTATTCAATTCCTGAAACTCAATTGGGGACATTCAATAAGGTGTTTTTTAAATGGGTATAGAACTGGTATGAGTTCTATTGAAAACTCAACTTCATGATTTTGTTGAAGATCTGGAAATTCCTCTAGAAAGACATCATCAAACTCCAGTACAATGGGAATATTTTTAATCATGAGTTTCTCTCCAACCATTTGAGATGAATAACCTTTATTTATTGGAATCAAAACCCATAAAATGGATGAAATTTCCACTGGATGGTTTTATTTATCCTTGCATCGCTAGATAATCATAGGTTGATCAAGAATATGAAATGTGACTTCCCTTGTTTGGTAATCGATATGAGCTCCATATAAAGAAATCCAATCCATGCCAAGAATCACATCAAATTCCACTATAGGAAGGATAACAAGATTTTCAGGAATCCCATTCCCACAAACATAAATTGGAGAAGAATTATAAACTTTTGATGCAACTGTTGTGCCATTAGAAGTTGTCGCAGCTAACTCAACAACTAATTGTTGAGGTAGTACGGCGATACCCATGGAAAATTCTTCAGAAATAAAAGAGTGGGTTGATCCAGAATCAAATAAATCATTTTCTACTTTAGAGTGGATGGTAAGTGTACCTTTCACCACATCGTTATTGTACTCCACACCGTTGATAGAAATTGCATGTAACTTTCCTTTGTCTTTGGCCTTAAGAGCTTGTTGATGCTGATCATCATCAAGAACCCTTGGATTAGGGAATTGATTAGCATAATGACCCATTTCCTTTCACTTGTGACATTTATGTGTAGAAGGTTCATTCTGTTTAGCCTTTTCTTTGTTCGCATCAGTAGAAATATTTTTCGCATCATTGCGACATTCAAATGCCCGATGACCTTCTTTTCCAAGTTTGAAACATTTACATGTCCCTTTAAGTCAATTCCCTCCATGTTTCTTTCCACGCTATGAGCATAAGGGAAAACTCGTCTTCTTTTCACTATGTTCTTTATATTTCCCATTGAATTCCATTTTCCTCTTCTTATCAATCCCATATTACTGATGGGATATTCGAATATCCATCTCAACCTTGAGAGAACATCGAACAATTTCCTTATAGCTATTGAAGTCCCTTATGGCCAATACCATTCGAAGACTTGGATTTAAGACACTAAAGAATTGATTTATCTTACTCTTAGGTTGGATAATAATTCTAGAAGCATACCTTGGAATTCTTGGAAAATTTTCTTCATAAGTACCAAAAGATTCATCATCCTTTTGATTTAGTTCAAGAAACTCCTTCTCCAGCTTGGTTCGAAGAATACGATGGATGTACTTATTGAAAAATATGTTCTTGAACTCATCCCATTCCATGGACTCAAAGATTCCACCATTGATCAGCTTCACCATCCAAACGATATACTGTCAATATGACATTATCATGTTCATAACATTGAATAACTAAAAATATATTTTCGATGGTACGGATCCATTTTTCATCCACTAATGGATTAGTAGACCCGCTAAATGAGGGTGGATGCTGCCTCATGAAGGATTCAACATAATGTTTCTCCTTCCTTTTCTCTTTTGGAATTACTGCATGATTCATATCTTGTGAATGTTGTCTGAGAATGGATATAATATTTTTCATTTCAGCTCCCATAACGTATGGTTGCTCAGGGAGACAATCATTGCATTTCCCGTTGCATTCAACATTAACACGGTTTCTTCGAGTTCTAGCCATTGACTAAAACCAATAAGAATAGTGTAAGAAACACTAATCATAATAGGAAAACCACATAATCCAGAATAAAATTTCACACGTAAGGTCTTATCATAGGGTATTCATGGCCATTTCTAAAACACTAATATTGTGTTCTATTCTTAGACATATCCTTAGGGTTCTTACTAAGTCATTCACATCCTAGTTTCCAAAGGTTGACTATACCTTTCCTCTAATACCAACTATAATGACCCATACTTTACATACATTGTTATTACAACAGAATTGAACCATACTTATTACAACAAATAACAAAACCATGATTGGACTGTATAGGTATAGTGTCTTTAGAATGTGGGAAACATAAACAATTGGTTCATAAAGCATCTACATTTTCTCCCATTTAATTAATCATATCTAGAATCCCTTTTGGAATATCCTACTTAATACCCTTCTTCCTGACCTCGGGAAAAGAAAACATACCAAAGGGTGAGCTCAAATGCTCAGTAAGGGTAAACAAAGGAAATATCAATCATATCATATTCATAAGAACATAACATTATAAAAATATTAAACTGCAAACGATATCATTATTTCATAACATGGGAAAAATAATAGGAGTGAAATTTAATCCCATTAATCAAAACATAAAACATAAAACTTTTTTTCATACACACATAATCATAGAAAATTATTTCTTATTAGTAAATACTCATTTCCAAGACTATCATAGTGGACAAATTCAATTTATGAACAGAGTTCACTCCTCATTCCAGTCATGTATCACTGAACCAGATTAACTTTCCATTCCAGCCATGCCTATCTCATGAGATGTAAATCATTACCCAATGAATTGGAGGGAGATATAGGTCCCACTCATCTCATAATGAAACCATTATTATGTGTTCCACAAAGTCATAAATTATATATATTAGCATAACTCATGTAATAAAAATGGGTTTCTTAAACACCATGCCATCATAACATAAACAATATAAGATAAAAATACTTCATAAAAATAATTCCATCATAATATAATAAAATCAATGAAAAATAGGGATAGAAACAGAAACCTATATTATCTTATATGGAAAATAATTTTGATAAAACACTAGAACTCCATTCTTGTGGAAAATATCCTTTGTACTTCAAATTTTTTTCCTTCCTTAACATCTCATACAATTTTAAACTAAAAGAAGTTAATTAAAAATAAACTTGAAAACCTGTAAGGGAAGCTTTATGGAAATAATGTTCTATGAAATCATAAAAAACCATTCATGCTGTATAAGTTAAAAAAACATTATTCTCATAGTTTGGCCAGAAAAGTCAAAAAGTATCTCATACTGAAAACGACAAAGATTCCTTTCATATCCTTTACTAAAAATTCTCCAATAGGTAAAATTGGATTTAAACAACTATAGGAGGATAAAAATAATATTACATATTGAGGAGACATTTATGTGGATGAAACATATGCCCCAGTAATTTCTGAAGTATAAACAATCTCGGATAAAAATGAGATTATGAGATTTTCCCTAACCTTAGGTCTGATTTGCTTCATACATATCTGAAACTCGTGTATAATGATTTAAATAATGTCATTGACTTATTATAGAATCATATTCATTGTTACGATATCATATATGGTCATATTCGTATCTCATTATTAGTTATATTTCATTGCTACTTGTTATTCGGGTGTTCATTGATTTATGTACTTATGAAAGTTTTATCGAATAAATTCTTATTACTCTTTTTAGGTTATAGATACCTCATTTAAATAAAGGTATTATTTTAATATATATCATATTTATTCATTCAATTTATTTATATAATCATTATTCAATGAATATCTTGTAAAACGAGTCACATCACATCGTGGAGACGGTAGGTTGTACGTACGCACAAGCGATGATATCATTATTTTGATATTAAAATAGTATATAATTGGATGGTATATCATATATACAGAATCATAATAATTTTACATTTCTTATTTATATCATTTATACTCATTATCATACCCATCAAAATAATGAAATGTTTGAATAACAAACTACACCACGACGTGGAGACGGTAGGCCGTACAAACGCACGTGTGGGGACTTTTTCATTCACAGGATGGATAAAACAACAAATATGGTTTTACCATTTAAAATAAAATCACAATATATAGAAGATACTGGAGTTATTATTTTATAATGGAAACAAAAATGAAGGAGGAAGTGGAAGATGGAAGGATCTTGAAATAGGTGGTGAGATATTTACCTCTTCCTCGGGTTCTTCCATTTGATTTGATCAAAATGGCTCCTTAGGTAGGCTTTCTGACTAAATTAAGGCATTTAGGATGAATGGAGTACAATTGAGAGGGTATTTTTTCAGGGTTTGGTGGATACAAATGGCTTTGGTGGTGTGAACTAGGGAGAAGGTGGAGTGCCTTTTTATAAGAGGGGTGAGCGACACCTTAGAAAAAAAATAAAATATTATTTTATAATAAATTTATATTCGGTTTATAATTGCTCACAAGTTACTTATTTCTAGGATAGGTTGGGGATGGGTCTAAATCCTTTCAACCAATAGGTTTTAGACAAGTTTAGGACACCATTTTAACCTTATCGTGTAGATTTAACTCTAAGTTAAATAATTTAACTTTTATTATGTCTTCTTGTATTCTTACACTATATGGTTAATAAACATTCCTATAAACTACCAATAGAACCCAAATTGGTTCATTAATGTCATATATATTATTTTATAAGACGTTTGGCCTATCCTTAGATTTTTAGGAATCAAATATCAATTAATAATTTAATATTGGTTTTAAAAACTCTTTTATGTCAATTTTGACACTATTTGGTATTTTGTTTTTTCTAAACTCATAACAACATTATTACTTCTAAAACATTTCATCTAACAAACCCTAAAATGTTATAGTAACCTATAAAATTATTTTAATTCATAAAAAGAATCAAATTACATTTATTTATGTATTTATAATATCAATTATGTTAATATTTCATCAATAAGGTAATTACTCGATCATCATTGTGGCATATATAAATTAAATTATTTAATGTTTAAAATTTATAAATAAATTACCTTTATGTAGAATCGTTTTATCTTTCTAATGAATATTTATAGTCTAATTTATCTTACGTATAACCCAATATTAAAAATGTTTTACTTATTAAACTTTGATTTTAATTCTTTTAACTCTTCTTTGAATTAAATAATAATAAATGTCCTAATCTAATCCTAGTGGACCTAAATGGTCATATTTTATTCCTAAGGTTGTTTTTGGACCAATTAAACTTATTAAATAGAAATAGGATAGGTGTTAGGGTTATAATAATATCATTTTTACCCTTAATTACCCTATTTACTTTTAACCATGGTAAATAAAAGTAAATAGATATTATTCAAAAAATATATTTTTATATTATTCAACCACATTTTACTCCTTGATATTGACCGTGTCTCTTTGATTTTTAAAATTCAACTCACAGAAGCGGTAAAATTACGTTTTATGTAAATTTTCAAATTCTCATAGGAGGTGGGTAAAAGACGGTAAAAAGTTCAATAAAATTTTTATATATCTAAATTTATTATAAAATGAATCCAATGAATTAAATTGAACTTATATAGGTATTATGTATCTATTTTGACCTAAAATAAATAAATATTTAAATAAAAATTCGGTTTTAAACTATAACTCAGTGTTTTTCACTATTCATAAAAAAGTGAATGTTTTCAGAAAAATACAAAAAATTCACCCTAAGATAATTTTGATATTAAAAATCCAAAAATGATGACCATTTTGAAAGATAAAATTTATAGTATTACTTAAATTGGGTATTACTATTCATAATGACCAGTTTATATAATATTTTAATAACATATCGTTGTTTAGTGAAACTCGGTATTGTGTACAACGCAAGCTACCGAGGAAGGTTGCTCTTGCGTGTAATGAAAGCCAAGACAATGTTGTGTGCAGTGAAATATTCGTTTGGTGTTGTGTATAACATAATACATAAAAACATAATATTTCTCAAAAAATCTCAGGGTGTTACAGTCAGACTCTCGGTGAGGCTTGGATAACATCACTTGGGTGGTAATATCTATTAACTTCTAATTCTCTAATAGGCGGTTCCATTTAAGATTAACGTGTTGATTCTCAGATTGGGATTGGTCAAGAGTGAATCCCAATGATGATACCTCCTCTTCAATCTCCGACAAATGGGCTTCATATTGAGAAATTCTACTAGATGAGGCTATCTCTTCCATTGTCTGAGTAAATTGGATTTGTTAAAGCCATATATTTATACTATTCTTGTGATCACAGTTCAATAACTATATTAGAAATGGTGACAATTCATAACGGTATTTTAAAGTCCAAAAACATAAAATATAGGAAGTGATTATATCTTATATATCAATTTTACATAATAATACATTTAATTTGATCAATCGGAATTTTCATTAAAAAATTTTGGGTTGTTACAATATTCCCCCCTTAAGAAAGTTCGCCCTCAAAATTTCCCTTTACCAAAATAAAATGGATGAGTGTAACTCTACTTCCTCACTTTATTTAATTCCCATGTTTCATCTTCAATTGTGTGTTTTATCCACAACACCTTGATAAGGGGCGTTGACTTATTTCATAGAATGTTTTGTCTATGATCTAATATCTTCACCAGATTATCTTTAAAGGGGTTGTCATTCTCCATTGGTACTACCTATGGATTGAGTACATATGATGGGTCAGGTATGTACTTCCTCAAAAGTGATACATGGAATACAAATTTTACTTGGGATAGGTTCGGTGGGAGTGCTAGTGGATATGCCACTCTTCCAATGTGATAACAGATCTAAAAGGGATGATGTACCTTGGACAGTTTTCCCTTCTTCCCAAATCTCATAAAACTATTTCACAATGATATAAAAAGGAATATCAATTACCCAACATCAAATTCTAGGTCTCATCTACGATTATCTATGTAGCTCTTTTGTCGGCTCTAAGCATATTTAATGTGTGGTCGGATGGTATTAACCTTCTCCACCATTTCTGCGACCATGTCTTGACCTAGTATTTTTCACTCCCGAACTTCATACTAACATTTTTGGTATTTTACACCTCTTCCTTTAATGGGATTCATAAAGAGCCATTTGGATGCTTGAGTAGAAGCTATTATTTTAATAGAAATCAAACAGAGAAGGATATTGATCCATTCCTCCTTAGAATTCCATTGAGCATGCTCTCAACATGTCCTCCACTGTCTAGATTGTCCACGTAGATTGGCCATCAGTTTGAGGATTATAAGCCATAATAATGTTCAACTCAGTACTCAGAGCATTTTTCATACTCTTCCAGAACTTCTAGGTGAATCATGAATCTTGATCGGATACGATAGATAGTGGTATTCAATGAATCCTTACCACCAATCTGATTTAAATTTAGGCTAGTTGATCGAAAGAGATATCCTCTCAAGTTTCAATGAAGTTTACAGTATTTGTAAGACGGTCCACCACAACCCAAATAGAATTGTTTCCTTTGGAAGTATTCATAAGTCTAGTGACAATGTCCATGGTGATGTTCTCCCAATTCAATATTTGTATTGGTAATGGTTTCATCATCTAATTATACTTATATCTCTCAGCCTTCATGATGTATACTGAGCGATCTTTTTCTTCAGGTTATCCAATCAATAATTCTTTTGGATATCAAGATATGTCTTTTTTTAGGGTGAATGTGGAAATTTGAACTATGTATATCATCCAAAAGTTCATTTTTTTAACTTTTGATTTGATGGAACACATTTTCTTGACCCAAAAACTCACAATCCCTTCTTCATTAAGCATCAAATATGTGGATTTTCATTTTAAACCTTTACAAAATAGATGGTTGGGAAATAATTTGTGGAAGGATTGATGATATTCCCTTCTTTATATTTCTCATGTCAATATTTATCAATTCTATGAAGATTGGATCCTTTTCAATTATCTTCAATGATCAAAATGTTAGTTCCTTTCTACTTAGAGAATCTGCCACATTTTTCTCTTTCCTAGGGTGGTAATGGATTTAGTAGTCATAGTCATTGATCAACTCTAACCATCTTCATTGGTGCATGTTCAACTTTTTCTGTGTGAAAATATATTTGAGGCTTTTTTGATCTGTATATATTTCTCACTTCTCCCTAAAGAGGTAATGCCACCAAATATTTAAGGATAAGGTTACTACATGAAACTCTAGATCATGTTTTTGATATTTTTTATCATTAAAATTCAATTTCCTTGAAGCATATGTAATTACTTTTTCATTTTTCATCAGGACATATAACATTCCCTTATTCCAAGCGTCACTAAATACCAAAAACATTTATCCACTTATGGGTAGTGTGAGCACGAGAATGTTGATAATCCTCATTTTCAACTCCTTGAATCTCTCTTCACATTAATCACTCTAAGAAAACATGACTCCCTTCCGAGTTATCTTGGTATGAATGTTTTACAATCCTGAGAAATTTCTCACAAATCGGCGATAATATCCAGTTAACCCCAGGAATCTAGGGATATCCATCACTAATGCTGGCCTCATCCATCCCAAAATTGAAGATTACTTGGATGGGTCCTTAGATATCCCATTTCTTGTGATTATAAAACCTACCATTGAGAATTCCTTCGACCAGAACTCACACTTTTTGTAATTTGCATTGAGATTGTCTATCTAAAAGGTCACTAGTAGATTACGTAGATGATCCTCATGATCCTCCATTTTTTGGTGTATATTAGAGTATCATCTATAATTACTACCATATATTTGTCAAGGTAATATCTAAAGACTCTATTCATCATTTCCATGAATATTGATGGATCATTAGTGAGTCTTAAAGGCATAATGATGTATTCATAATTATCGTACTTTGTACAAAAAGTAACCCTGTGGATATCATCCTTTTTCACCCTTGGTAATATCCTTACTGTAGATCATCCATGGAAACGTATTGTGATCCATGTAGCTGATCAAAAAAAGTCATCAAATTGGGTCATATGATTCTTGTTCATTATGGTGATTTTTTTGATCTCATCAACGAAAAGGCTAATTGAACCATCCTTCTTCTTGACGAAGAAGGACTGGTGCACCCCACGGTGAAGCACTTGGTCGTATAATCCCTTTATCCAGGTTCTCTTATAGTGGGTTTTTTAGCTCATCATTCTCGACAACAATCATTCTATATGGATTCTTGTACATTGGAAAATCCCTAGTTATAATATCAATTGAGAATTCAACATATCTTTTAGGGGGAAGACTTGACAATTCCTTATGAAAGGATTCTAATAATTCCATCAGAGTAGTCATGTCTTCTAGGATAGTTACTTCCCTAGAATCAATCATTGGTGCAAGATATGTATTATCATAGGGAAGTAATTTCCATGGTTGATATAATGGTTTTATAGAAGATTCATCTTTGTTCTTGCATTTGTATAGAATCAGGGGTCGATTCACCATATTGAGAGTAATTTTCCTCTAATGGATTTTTTTGGCTCTATATAAGGAAATACAATCCATGCCAAGAATTGCATAAAATTTTACTAGAGTGAGTATTAAGAGGTTCTCCATGAAGTTTTATCAATATATCATGATAAGGGGGGAGTTATATTCATGGGATGCAACGATTGCCTCATTTTCCATTTCACCGAAATCTCTACATTCATGATTTCTACTAGTGTTTGGATTGTTCTACTAAACATTATAGATATAAAACAATGTGTATACGTAGAATCAAGACTTATATTCACAATTCTTAAATGAATAACTAGCATAACTATCACCACTTTGTTGTTGGGGTTATCTTCGGCAATAGTGATGGAAAAATCTCTCCCTTGATGCCTTGGAGGTTTTGGGGTGCCTCCGAAAACCCTTTGATTAGGACAATAGTTTGAAATGTGGACTGGATCATTGTAGTTGAAGTAGTGAACAATGCGTTTAGTGAAAATTGGATCGTTCCTTTCCTTTATCATAGTAGCGGCTTTTTTCCTTCTGGAAATTAATGGAAATGTTCTATTCTCTTCCACACTTAAATGTTTTCCTCATCCCGTTCAGGAAATTTTTGGGGTGCTTCTTTCCGCACCATTGGATAGTGGGGTAGAGGAATTTTATAGCACCATTGGATTTATCCATTGGACCACCAGAATTAAATTAATCTTTTGGATTATTATCTCCATGATACCATTAAGATTATATGATCTCCAATTTGACTTTGTGGGAACAACAGAAAATTTCCTCAATGCTATTGAAGTCATGGATCTCCAGGTATTTCCATAGGCTATGTTTTAGCCCACCAAAGAAGTAGTCAACCTTGTATTTGATGGTAATTACAAAGATGATATAATTTCATTCAAGTCTTGTATAGTTTTACTCATACACTCTAATAGATTAGTCGTCTTTTTTTCTTGATGGAATGGAAGTCCCTTTCCATTTTATGTTGGAGGGTAAAGGAGAAATATTTATCAAAAAACATTTTTTGGAAATCCTTCCATCCCAATTCCTCGATCTCTTCCTCAGGCTTAGTATTTTTTATCAATGTCCACTGTTGATCAGCTTCACCCTCCATATGATAATAATCTAGAAGAACCATCTCTTATTCAGAACATGGAAGGATGGGGAAGATGTTTTAAATGGAGTTGATCCATTGTTCAGTGATTGAGGGATCAGATGATCCATTAAACGTAGGAGGTCTTTGTATCATGAAGCTCTCGATTGCGACTTGTTCTTTCTGGGGGGGTGTTGAACATTCCTCTTGACCCATGCTTATATTTAAAACCTGCGATAATTATGGGAGTATTACGACAAATTTTGTGAATCATTCTCTCATCGGATTGTGCATCTCATTAGAATAGTCATCACATTGATCTTCACATTGGTTGGTGTCCCGAGTCCTCCTATTACCCACCATTAGATAGAATAAAAGGAAATTTTGGGATGAGTATTATAAATATTTTTACACATAAAGGTACAATGGCATTAAAGGGATAACATATAAATTACATTTATTTCCTTACCTTTTGAATTTCTAAGCGTCAATCTATGTTCTCCATGATCTATCTCCTAACATATTTTTATATGGGCATTTTTTGTATTCCCCTAATAATGGTTATTTTTAAGATTATTGATTTAACAAAACATATCCCACAGGTGTGTCGTACCCAAGAGTTCAACAAGTACTATTGTCATGCACTAGTTCCCATTTGAGTCAATCTCAAAGTGATGTTTTCTAGTTTTACGGCAAAATATGTTTGTGCTAGAGACTCCTCTACTTGTTCATATCCTAAGAGGGATGTATTTTCTTGGTAAAGAAATTCATCAATACTCACAAAAATTCATGTTCGTTTTTATTATACATAGTTTTATCCCTATGGATTTCACTAGGGTTTTCAAAACCTTACCCCAAAAATAAATAAACCTATCACCTAAAACCAACTCTAACATCATTGCTCTATATTACACACATAAACATAATTTATTGCATAAACATTAACTGAAGACAACTCTCTGGATTTAGAGGTCCATTGTCTTGTGAAATTTGGAACATTTCATAACAACTTAGAACATAAAACACAACATCTTTATGGAAAACATCTTTTACATGACAACAATATTCCTTCATACTTAGCATTCCATGGGATAACCTGAGGACATGGATAAGAAAATGGAGATATGTAAATCCCATTAAGGGAGTAAACATAGAATAATTTGATGAATATAGTGCATGAGAGTAAATAGGCACATCAATGGGTCATAATAGAAACATGGACATAAATGCATGATATAGCATGATTATCATAACATGGAAATGTTGCAACATTTAACATGATATTAGCATGAGTAAACCCTAATTAAACTAGAATTTGAATGAGTAAATCCTAATTTCACTTGAATTATAATGCGTAAAACCTCTTATAACAAGATGAGTCATGATTATAATCTTTACCCAATGAATTAGAGCGCTATTAGGGTATACCTTGTAAAAAAATTCATTTCATGCATACGTGTGCCATTTGGATCATATAACATAGAATAATTCAACATAATAATTTTTTATGATAAAATTTTTTCGAATAAATACATGAAACTCTGTAATCAATAATTATATGTGCATAAACGTGAATACACTCGATAGAGATATGTGCATGGTATTCACTTACACGATGATTTTGGCATGGGAAATTTTGGTAACATAACGACATCAAATAGAAATTATAAAATGGGATGATGAGGGGAAAAGGGGTCTGCCATCATTTATACAAGAAACTGATATTATGGTGTTCATGTAATATAACATCTCTGCATATGAAATAGAATTTAGATGCATCATTTAAAAGAATTTCTTGAATGTAAATCATACGAGGGAAATTACTTATAGAATTTGGGCATGATAATGGTTGTCCATGGGAGAAATTAATGAGAGAGAAAGAGGTATATCATCATTAAAACATAAGTAGGGAAGTGGGGGAGGTGATAAATCATTCCCCCAACATTTTTAATTGAATATAAAAAGTAATAACAACATAATGATATTTGGAAAATATGAGAATGGAAGAAATCATGTACTTGGAATTGTGATACCAATGGCTTTGGAGATTCTTAGGAAAGGTTTATTGAAATATTCGGGGTGCATTAGAAGGATTCTACAAAGAGGAGGGTAGATACAGGTTGGGCTCAAATTGTTTAGAGTTAATAGGACTGGGAGATTGAGTGGTTTTATATAGGAAATGAGAGAGATTAATTTATTATTTAGGTTCACGACACTACACATTAAACTAATTAAAACCACAAACCATCCGATGGTTTTTACACATGTTTTTTGTGAAAGGAGAGTGGAAAAAATTATTTTGGAAGGAAAATTTTTGAACTTCTTAAAATGTTAGGATTTATTATGTGGAGGTTAGTCATGCTCTCAAGGAAATCAATTGAAAAAGTTGAAATATTTTATTATCTTTGGAGGATCCACTGAGGAACCATAAAATTAATCAAACAAATATAAAATCACATTATTTTAAAGGTAAAAAATATATCAAATGAACATCTCTTTTATATTTAATAAAAATTAATTTAGTATATGTTATTAATATATTTTTTAGATTAAAAATCTATTAATTTAGAAAAATAGATTTCATAATTGAATATTAAATAAATAAAAATACTATTTCTACTTTAAAAAACATTTACAATGAATCAAGGATAAAATGAATGTATAATATTTATACAAAAAAATAAAGAACATAATCATCATACTGGGGTCTTGTTACATAACCCCTTATAACACTCGCATATGACATGAGAGTAAGGTATGTGATGGTGATATACTCTAGGGGCGGATCGGATAAAATCACTTGGATGGTAATATTTATTAACTTCCACATCCCCTATAGGAGATTCCATTTAAGCTTATGGTATTGGAGCTTGTCTTGGTCTTGGTTAAGAAAAAATCCCAATGATGCTACCTCTTTTCCAAGCCCCAAAAAATGGGCTTCGTATGGAGAAATTATACTGGATAAGGTCATCACTTCCTTATTGTGAGTAAATTGAATTTGTTAAATGCTTATATTTATACTAACCTTGTGATCACTTTTCAACAGCTATATAATCAGTGGTAACAATTTTTATCGATATTTTAAAATCTAAAAACATAAACTCAAGGAAGTGCAAATGTCTTATAAAAATATTTTACATAATAAGGTATTTCATTAGATCAAGAGGAATTTTTAGTAATAAAAGTATGGGTCGTTACACCAAGAATACATCCCCACATTTTAGATTTCTTATTTTTTTCAAGAAATACAACTTTGAGGTGTTATTGTTTTAATCAATGGAGATTTCTTGAATGAAAGGTATCATTTTTACTTTCATGTATTTGTTTTATTTATTCATCCAAATACTTCGAATATTCTTCTAGCATGATGAAATATTAATTCAATTATCCTCAATATACTACTATTTTATAGTGTTAACATCATCACCATAATCCATCACCATTTCAATCACATGAGGAAAAATGAGTTATTTGATCGTATGGTAGACTACCACCTCACGAACCAATATATTATTTCACTACCATCTCTCAAGTATTTGTACAATGATTGAATGAATGTTTATATAAAATATTTATGACATATTTAACATTATTAAATAATAATATATCACTAATGTTCTTAAATTTGCATGAACATAAAAATTTTATCATCTTTAATGTGTACCAGTGAGTTATCACCTCAATGGAGCGATGTGTTTCATTTTTAATCACCACATCATGAAGATTATATATATAAGTTTAATTTTATGATTCATATGATATTTATGATATTATTAACATTCATTAAAGATAAAATTATAATTACCCGCTTTCTATAATGGTTAATGAGAAATGGGAATGTTACTAACACGTATGTATGACCTACTGTCCCCATGATTATAACGTTGTACATTTTTAATAAAAATAGATTAAGGGTTATATTTACAATTATAAATGATGTATAAAATTCATTACTATATGATGAAGATTATTTGGGATATTATTGACTTATGACCACTTTGATTGTTGACATCATACAATTTTTTTGTTGGCATCATTTAACAAATATCATGAAAACTATTGACCTTAAATTATATAATTAAATAATTAGTATAAGATGATAATAAGAGACAATAATCTATTAGGATTTTATAATGCAAGTAAATAATTGTTCTTGGTTTATTATTCATGAAGATAAATATAGTACATTATGAGTTGGACCTAGGGTGCGGGACTCCGTTTTAGGATCGAAATGTATATGAATATGAAAAAATACAAGAGGGGGTGAATTGTACTTTTAATAACATTTGTTTTTATAAATAAAAAAACTTATTCAAATGGAATTAATATAATTGTATTCACAAACATTTTTTGTATTTAAACTATAAATATATATGTCCCTATGTCCTATGGACAATGTATTGCAATCAATAAGAGACAATAAGTATTCTGAAGGTTACACTTGAAATTAATTTTATTCAAAATAAGGAAACTATTTAATTAGAGTAAGTGTGATAGAGGTCATAATCACATTGGATAGGACAAATACAGTGAATGAGATTTATGATTCAATCATTATGTGTATTGAATTATACTCTGTAAATGAATTGATCGTAATCATTAGGTCGTAATTATAGAAATCCTAATTACAAAATAGATAATAGAAAAATGAATATAAGAAACAATTTAATTTTATTATAATAAAGTGATAAAATAAAAAGAGTAAATTAATACAATAATTTTTACCCAAAGAGAAGGGTATCCAATAATCATGGATAGAGGTCCCTTGAATTATACATTCAAATACATATCTCTAACCCAATCTAGGGTAATCCCTCAATACATTGATCGATTAATGTCTTTCTATCCCCACAATCCCTTGATCAAGAAGTTGATTGGTACCTCTGCCTTCTTATTCATAGAAGCTATCGATCCACAAAATTTTAGCAACATTGTATTTCAATCCACAGAATCCCTCAATCATAATCACCAACGATTGGTGTCACACTAAGAAAAGGGAAAAATATTTAATGTCACAAGTATATAGAAGTAGAAGTTCACAACTCGAACTCTTCATAGTTTTCTCATGAATCTTCAATTTGAAAGATCTCTCATAATGTATCTCCAATCCATCAAATGTTTCGATCACATTCAAATGAACTGTTATTTATAAGACAATGTCCCAAAAGTCATCTTTGACTCCAAAAGTCATATTTTTCTTGAATATTCGGAAATAATTGGACACATGACACTCCAACGGTCATCTTATAACAAAAACAATGACATCATTTTCTAAATCATATTTAAATATAATACACTACATTATTTTGATTTGAATTATTTCAATTAATAATGACATACTTTTATAGTTATGATAAAAAAATTTAAAGGATATTATATTTCTCATTATGAGAGTTAGATAGAATTTTGTGTTTATAATAATATAGTCTATATGATAACCGGATAGTGTGTAAAATACGAAATTATATTCACTGTGTATGATAGAAAATGTAATCGATGTGTATGATAATCATGGAATGACTTATTTTGGTGAAACTCAATAGTATGATTATTATCATAAGAATATGAAAAAACCACAATGATTCTAGGTAAAAAATCCTTAAATAATATATGATAAATTCGTATTACAATTAATTTAATGGAAAATATTCACTCAAAAAGTATTTGAATGAAAAAATCTTTTCATTGATGTTTTTAATGGAATACAAAAAGTGTTCAGAAACAGATTTCTTCTCCTTTTCCTTTTCCTACATCAAGTGGTCTAGTATAAAAATATTAATTTTCTGGAATTATTTATTGTCATCCATTAGCATATGAAGATATTAACTTTGAGACCAAAACAATTCTTCTTGTTCTATAAACAATTATTCCTGGGTATGATGCTTTCCTTCTTGATATTTCACCTTTTCATCAAGTGTAAAATGTTTTTCTCACTGATATTTGATAATATAATCCTTATTTTTGATTCATTAAGTCATAAAAAATTATTATTAAAATCAAATATCTCACCTATATAAAACCTTACTTTTAAAACATGGGATTTAATTTAATCCATCTTTTTATCAAACACTTTTAATCCATTGGATGGGATGCCATATGGACTTCTGAAACACTTCATCTATCGAGCAGTGTCACTGAATAATTTTTTGAATTCAAAATATAGTTCATTCACTTTACTTCTAATATATTCTATTGAATACTCATGAAGCTTGATAGTTTCTTCAAACTTATAAGACCACTTAAAACCTTATTGCATCCTTTGTATGTTCCTTGGTACTTTCTTCTTGTGTTTTGAAATCTTCATCGAGCTTGAACAACCTTTTTTTAAGAAGTTTCATATAGTTCGATATTTTGTTTTGATTTTCTATAATATTATAGAGCATCCTTTCAATAATTGGAAAATAAGGAATCTTTTTTTCAATTCTTCTAAGTTCTTGAAAAATTATACTGGTCTCTTTTCAAAGATATAATATTTTCTAAATTAGTGTCTTCCTTATAATCGTGAGGTTATTCACTTTGACTTAAGATAGCCTTGTGTGCATCATTTATTCCCATTGAGTTGCCGAATTTAGAAATTTAACACATCAAACAGACAAAACACTAAACTATAAGGTAGTATAGGAATGGAATGTCTGAGGTCAAACCCATTGAGATAGTTTTGGGGAAAATATTAATAAAATAAAATAAAACTAAACTAATTTTAATTTTTAGAAAATAAATCTAAATTATCCACCATTAGATTGGTGAAAAATGGGTGAGTGGAAAATTTAAAATGGGTGTCCTACAGCAACAAACCTAGGTTCATGAGAAGACAAGGTATGAAATAATTAATTAGCAATCATGAAGTCATCAGAATCAGGACATAGAATGTACAATTCTCATGAAAAATTATCTTCATCCTACTTTCTCATTTTCTCATGATCAGCTAATTCATATTATAAGGAGTGGGTAACCTAAGACCTAATTTAAACATAGGAATGACTAAAACTCAATAGTCATGGTGGAAGTATGAACCTCAGATCCGGCATTAAATAAATAGATTCAATCCACTCATGTAATGGTCCTTATAATATAAATAAATAATTTTTACGCATTTCTCTACCCCTCTCATAATGATCATGCAAGAAGATTCAGAGAATATATAGAGATTAATAACATATGTGTTGGAACCATGGCCATTCTTTGTAAGAATTGGAGTATGGTTTGTATTTTTTTCAATTTTTATTGGATGTTCAGAACATTTTCCAGTAATGTGACCATACATTTTAATCCAACAACATTACTGAAGGTGGCGTCATTTCCCAGGGTTTTCCAAAATTTTGTTCTTCAAAATCGGAAAATGGAGACATGGGTTGTTGAAAAAAGGTGATGCGTGTAAAGAGGAAATGGTGCGCGAAATATGTGAATTGTGTGAAAAAAAGTGTGTGGTGTGTGAAATAGTGGAGCGAGGATTATTGTGCCATAGGTGTTTCAGAATTAGGGCGTTGAATAATGGCAAAGGCATGGGCTACGCAAAACAAATTGGAGATGTGCGCGTAAAATGGTTCCTGTGTGAAAAGTATTGCATGCCTAATGAGTGGTTTTTCATGGCACTATGGGTTTTGCATGTGGGGGATGGAAATGCCTATAAATATTCAGTGACCCACCTCATTCAGTATGACTGAAGACATAGAGAATATTTGAGTTCTTATGCGCATAAATCTTGCTCAAAAAGGGAGTTTTGTGGAAACATTTGAGTTGCACTAAAAATGTATACATTGCGGGTAAAAGTTGAATTTGTGAATAAAAGTTGAGGCTACATGTAAAAGTGGAGGATTCACATAAAAGTGAATATTGTGCTTAAAGGTGGTTGTTTTGTGAAATATTTTCCATGCGAAAAGAAATTATTACGAGAAAAAGGGAGATCTTGCACGCAATTGGTAGGTGTTGCGCACAATCGTCAGTGTAACATGTCTTCACATTCTGAATATCTGGTTTAGTGGTTATGTGATTTCAAGTTCATACTTTTCAGACATCGATGCAAGCATTGTATCATGATGAATATAGATAAAGAATTCAATGAAAATCTATTTAAGAGACCTTTAAACTGACAAACTAAGTTTCACTTTCCTCTCAAGGTAGTGAGTAAGGGGGAGTAGACGAATGTGATCCAATGGATGTAGTGAGTCTTCTCTAAATGTTTGTAATGGAACTATGCCCAGCACAGTGTGACTCTGACCAAAACTTGTAATCTATAAACCGGTGAAGATTAGTGGATTTTGGTTTGACCGACACACTATCAGTGTATGCTCCTTGGACGTAGCCCTTTGTGGTGAACCATGTAAAAGTGATTTGTCAACTTCCTGTTTTTATTTTTTTGACAGATATAATATGTAACATCCCAAGTAATTAATGAATAATACATATTTTTATCTATGTCTATTAGTGAATTAGGTAGTGTTTTAGAGGCTTAAAAGGAGAATAAATCCAATCTTAATCATGGAATACACTAATATTTTTAAAAGATTGTTTTACTGCCTTTTGATGGAAAACCATTTTTTAAATCTATTTTTTGACAATTTTATAAGCTATGTTTGTCAAAATAAACTTATTCTTTATTATTGGGACATCAAAATTTACTTTTTTTGAATGTTTGGTATTTTTCCGATAAAGTTCATTTTTTAATGAATAGTGAAAAATGTTGTATTTTAATTCAAAACCTATTTTTAATCTAATTTATTTATATGATTATATTATCTTTTGAATTGGTTTTGAAGTTAAATTAGAATATATTGTTACCATTTAATCCAATTGTGGTCATTGGAATCAATTTCACTTTGAAATTGGACTTAAACTGGTGTCAATCTTTTGATACTTATTGTTTCATAAAAATATGCTATTTGTCATGACAACGGGAATTAATTATTAAATTAATTAATTTAACTTATATGATTTAAATTTTGTAAAATATAAATCATTTTTTAATTCAGAATATCAAATATATCTTAGGGTGAAGTTTTGGTATTTTTTTGAAAAACTTCAATTTTGATGAATAGTGAAACCACTAAGTGGTAGTTAAATAAACTGATTTTTTGTTTAAATGAAACTTTGCCACTTCTGTGATTTGATTTTCAAAAATCCAACATACATGGTTGTCATTAAGAAGTTAAATGTGGTTCAATGAGATTAAAATAATTTTTTGGTGAATATTACTTTTAAGTTTTTAATCGCGATTAGAGGTAATTAGTGCAATTTAAGGCAAAAATGATATTATAATAAAATGAAAATACCTAGACACATGTCCAAAACTTATTGGATGTGTCATGGCCGACCAAGAAAATCCATGGGTCAACTTGGGGACCACATGGAGCCACTATGGTAGGAAAATGACATTAATAACTTTTTATTTAATGTTAAAATTAAAATGACACAAACATGAGTTGTTTTACTAAAACAATTTTTAAATGGGGTTATAATAGTCATATTTTTGACTATAAATATTCATTATAAAGATAAAAAAGATTTACTACATCATGATATCTTTTTTATAATTTTTAGGAATTAAATAAATTAAATTATTTATGACATCATGATGATGTAGTGATTACCTCATTAATAAAGGATTTAAATAAAATGAAAAGATAATGTCAAATCTATGACCTACACATGTAAAAAACCTATTGGATGGGTGGATTTCGAACCCTATCAC
The DNA here is from genome assembly GCA_963277665.1 of Viscum album. Taxonomy (NCBI): domain Eukaryota; kingdom Viridiplantae; phylum Streptophyta; class Magnoliopsida; order Santalales; family Viscaceae; genus Viscum; species Viscum album. The sequence continues at coordinate 1,856,334,795 of OY728158.1, read as the reverse complement.
CTTACCCTAGAATTATATCAATGTGGGACCTTTTAAATCCGAAACTCATTTCAAAATAAAGTAACATTTCTTTACATTCCAAGAGTGCCCCTCCTCTCCTCTTATAAAAGGCCCCCACCTCTACCTCCTTACCCACACTTCCAAAGCCTTTGGCTCGGCCAACCCCTACCCATTTTGTCTCTACACTTCCCTATCTTACTCCTTGAAGCCTCACTTTGGGCATAAGTCTTCCCAAGGAAGCCTTTGAGCTCAAACCAAAGGGAGTTACCCGATTTAAAGGTAATGTCTTCACTTGAGTCCTTTTGTTTTATTTTGCTTCTCCAACCCCATGGACTATTTTTATTCATTTATTTTGTAACAACTCCAGTATATTCAATATACTAGGATGTTTTTATAAGAAGTATTCTAGATACACTTACACACACCTACATCTAATGGTTAAAGAACATACTGTTTCCGTGGATGGTGAATTTTATGCCTCCCGAAACGATGATTGTTCAACATTCATTTAACACCTTAAAAGGTGGAAATCAAGATGAAACTATACTTATATATGATATATAATATGTTTATGTTTTCCTTAATCTTATTTATTTTTCATTTTGGGCATACCTTTATGGTTTCCATTATGGGTAAACGCGATATCTTCGTTTAAGGAAGTGCGGACTACCGCCCCCTCAAAGTGATTTGATTCGTTAATAGCATATGTGGGACGTATAAAGGATGGAGTTATGATATTATATATGATATTACACTATAATTATAATATACCTTTATATAATTATGATTACATTCTATAAAATACAAAATAGAAATGAAAGTAGCGTTCATGCGTACATACAGCTTACCGTCTCCATGAACGGTGCATTTCATTTCTTACCTATAAATGTAATATAATATTATAAATGTATGCATGTATTGGATATATATGATATATACGATATCTACATCATGAATACCATTCTCTATATAATTGATACATGAACAAATTGTAATTATAAAGGGTTTATTTTTTACTCAAGTACCAATGATCGTTAAAACAATCGTTATTAACTTAAATAATTACATAGTGTTCATGACATGGAAATAAGTGATATAAAAGGAATAATGAACTTGAAAAAGGTTCTTAAACAAGTAGAAATTAACTCAAGTTTATTATTCAGGAGATTAAAGAATGACCGAGTCAAGTCGGAACCGAGGTATGGGACTTCGTCTCAATCTCCTTTCATTGAGGCATGTTTTGTTTTATACACATCCTTCTTTTATACGGTGTATAAACCCATTTGACTTTTACATTTATTCAAAAGGAATCTTTTTTATATTAAGCGTTTACTAAATGACAAAAGGGAATGTTTTTGTCGTATGTATGCGGCGACAACGACTTCTCCGCCGCCGTGACCATTATTTGAGTTTCAGCTTCCTCTACAAGCCATACCTTTTTTTTAAAGAAAAATAAATACCATGTTTTACTTTTCTTTTGTTTTGGTATTGAAAATGGTTTTCATAATGTTTTTATATCAATGAGTTGTATTTATATCTTGTGATTGAAAGGTGTAAATGTTATGTTTCCTTTATGCATGTTTTATGTGATACGATTATGTTGAGGTTCTTGGGCATTATTATGAAGATGGGTGGTTCCGTGATAAACTAAGGGCGGGTGAGCCCGATATAGCTCTCCAATGCATTGGATAACGTGAAGGAGTGAAACGTTAAGGTTTTTCCGAAGAGATTTAGAGAATATACTGTGATGGGTATTCCAAACGTAACCAAGAGGGTTACTCCCTACGTAAGAATGTTATGAATGCCTCAAGTTACCTTTATGTCTTATGATTTCTATGATTTATTCATGATTTTATGAGGTATGTTAAAGTGATTATGTTTTATGGGTAATGTATGATTTCATTCTTATGTATATATGTACCCATGTTTCCTTTCCATATTTTTATATCCCTTACTGAGCTTTTTATGCTCATCCCAAGTTTTTGAAATGTTTTTCACAGGTCAAGGGAAAGGTACATGATATGATGTTAGTGTCAAGTAAGTGTCATGAAAGAATCCATGTTTTATTTCCAGTGATGGAAAAAATTAATACTATCTTTTATGTAACCACTTTGTTTAAATGTGGAATGTAATGCATGTTTTATGATCTAATTCTCTAAAACTCTAAACCTGAAAAGATCCTCAAGGTGTAATCTTGTAATAACTCAAGATTAAGTAATGTTTAAGGGTGGGGCCTTATAGTTGGTATCAAAGGTCGGTTTAGATAACTTTAGGAGTTATAATTATATTAAATGATTATCCAAAAATATTTTTTTTTGAAATGATATAGAATTTTAAGATTACCATGTTGCTTCATCTAAGACATGTTTTTTCAGAATGGTTTTTCGTAGAGAAAACAGGGAAGCAGTTCTAGGAAGGCATACAAAAGAAAATAACCTTCCGAATCAGCATCCTGATATGGTCGGAATTGGAACTGAACAGTTTTTTGTAGTAATGGCACAGTTGACTCAAGCGATAAATGGTGGTGGTATCCATGCACGAGATTAGCCAGATCAACCGCAGAGGAACATGTCAGTGGTGGAACATTTCATAAGGCAACATCCCCCATCATTCAGAGGATCATCTGACCATATTCTAGCTGAAGGGTGGATTAAAGCACTAGAGAAGATTTTCAATGTCATGGGGTGTTCAGACAATCAAAAGGTTAGTCTTTTTATTTACTGTTTGGAGGGTGAAGCAGATCAGTAGTGGTCGATGGTTAAAAATATCAGGGACACCGATGAGATTGATTCTCTTGACTGGGATGAATTCAAAGGTATGTTTCTTGAGAAGTATTTTCCTAAGGTTGTTCAACTTAGGATAGAAAAGAAATTCTTGGAATTGAGGCAAGATAAAGACTCAGTGGCTGCCTATGAAGAAAGGTTCACTCGATTGGCAAGGTATGCTCTAAATTTTATCCGAGACCTTGATAGTAAAATCAATCATTTTTACTCAGTATTAAAACCAAAATATCGAAGGGCATTAGCTTCTCGTGAGATTAAAAGTTATTAAAAGCTTGTTCGATGTGCTGAGAAGGTGGAAATGGAGTTTGCCGATGATCAAGTGTTCTATAACAACCAACAGAAGAAGAGACTGAGGTGGTAGGAGAAAGGAAAAAATTCTTCAAAAAAGACTGATGGTAAGAAAACTAAGTTTCCAGTTTGTGATAAATGTTGTAAAAGGCATGTTGGGGAATGTCTTCTGAATTCTAGAAAGTGCTACCGATGTGGTAAGATGGGATATAAGGCTCATGATTGCACTGAGAAAGATCAAGGTGATGGTAAGCCCAAATTTGATTTACAGTTAGTGAAATGTTTTAAGTGCAATGAGATGGGTCACTATGAAAACGAGTGTCCGAAAAAAGAGCTTGAGAGATGGGAAGCAGTTAGACTACAAGCAGAAAGGGGTGGTGAAATCCTTTGCAACTACTTTATCAGATGTCGGACCATCAAATGAAGTTGTATCAGGTACTTTGTTTGTTTTTTCAGATTATGCCAGTGTGTTGTTTGATTCGGGGTCCACACATTCTTTCATCTCTGAAACCTTTTCTAGTAAAATGGGAACCCATCTCAAGAAATGACTCCTGAACTTGTGGTAAAAACAGCTGGGGGAAATGTTGAGGCAAAAAGAATTTATAAGAATCTTCCTATCCTTATCTGTGGAAAGAACCTACTTGCAAACCTTATTGTTCTACCTCTAGTAGAGTTTGATGTTATCCTGGGTATGGATTGGCTCTCTATTTACCATGCTAAGATTAACTGTAGAGCTAAAGAAGTTTCTTTTCAGAAAGACTTTTAGTTCGTGTACAAGAATGAACCCTTACCGTTGATAACATATCAAGAGGCCGAGAACCTTGTAAAATATGGAAATGAATGTTACCTTGCACATATTGTTGAAAATAAAGGAACTGTTCAGATTAATGATGTGCCAGTGGTAAATGAGTATCCTGATGTTTTTCCTGATGAGTTTCCTGGAATAATACCAGATCGGAAATTTGAATTTACTGTTGACTTAATTCCTGATGCTAATCCAATTTCAAAACCCCCTTATCGAATGGCTCAAATTGAACTTTTAGTGTTGAAGGATCAATTGCAAGATTTATTAGAGAAAAGTTTCATTCAACCTAGCACATCACCATGGGGTGCTCTTGTTTTATTTTCTAAAAAGAAAGATGGTTCTATGAGACTTTTCACTGATTATAGATCCTTGAATAACATCACTGTTAAGAACAAATATCATTTGCCTCATATCGATGATTTGTTTGATCAGCTCCAGGGAGATCAGTTTTTTTCAAAGATTGACCTGAGATCGGGGTACCATCAGCTGAAGGAAAAGGAAGCAGATGTTCCGAAGACTGCGTTTCGTACAAGATATGGCCATTATGAATTTGTAGTAATGCCTTTTGGGCTAACCAATTCACCTATTGTATTCGTGGACTTAATGAATAGAATTTTCCATGAGTTCTTGGATAAGTTTGTGGTGGTTTTCATTGATGATATTTTGGTTTTTTCTAAAAGTAAAGAGGAGCATGAAAGACATTTAAGGGTTATTTTGCAAACCTTAAAAGAAAAGAAATTTTATGGGAAATTCAGAAAGTGTGAGTTTTGGTTGCAAAAAATTTCTTTCCTTGGTCACATTGTTTCTAAAGATTTGATAACTATTGATCCTGCAAAAACAAAGGTTGTTGAAGAATGGCCAAGACCCACAAATGTAACATAGATTCGTAGTTTACTTGGTTTGGAAGGCTATTACCGAAGGTTTGTTAGAAAGTTTTCACAGTTATCTAGTTCAATGACTAAGCTAACTCGGAAGGGTGTTAAGTTTATCTGGACAAAAGAATGTGATGATTGTTTTCAGGAATTGAAAAGAAGATTGGTGAATGCTCAAGTTTTGGCACTACCTTCCAGGAATGGGGAGTTTGTTATCTACAGTAATGCTTCATTGAAAGGACTTGGTTGTGTCCTAATGTAGAATGATAATGTAATTGCTTATGCTTCACGACAGTTGAAAACTCATGAGGTAAATTACCCTACATATGATTTGGAATTAGCTGATGTTGTTTTCGCTTTAAAAATTTGGAGGCATCATTTGAATGGAGTAAATTGTGAAATATATACCGATCACAAAAGTTTAAAGTATATATTCACTCAGAAATAATTGAACATGAGACAGAGGAGATGGCTATAATTAATCAAGGATTATTATTGTACAGTTCATTACCATCCAAGAAAAGCAAATAAAGTGGATGATGCCTTGAGTCGAAAAAGTAATGCTTCATTAGAAATTTTTCATTTGGAACGTGATCCTTTGGTTAAGGATTTGATGAACTTTGGCATAGAAGTTGTTGGTGCAGGATGTTCTTCTATTTTGTTTCAGGTATCAGTGAAATCTTCTCTATCAGACAGAATCAAGCATGCACAGAAGCAAGACAGTGAGTTGCAAAAAAAGGTAGATCTAGTTCAGAAAGGTAAGTTTCCTAAATTCAACATTGATAATGATTACATTTTGAGATTTGGGAAGAGATTGTGTGTTCCTTGTGATTCACAGTTAAAGAGAGAGCTGTTATGTGAAGCTCATAGTTCTCCATTTTCAGTTCATCCTGGAAGTACTAAGATGTACAGAGATCTGCGGGAGTATTACTGGTAGGATTGAATGAAAAGAGATATTGCTGATTTTACTATGAAGTGTTTAAAATGTCAACAGGTTAAAGAAGAGTGGAAGTTACCGGATGGGATGCTTCATCCTTTACCAGTGCCAGAGTGTAAATGGGAGAATATATCCATGGACTTCGTTGTGGGATTGCCGAAGACCCCTTGAGGTAATAACACAATCTAGGTTATTGTTGATCGCTTGACTAAATCTGATCATTTCCTTTCTATACGAGATACTTTTTCCCTAGATCAAATTTCTCGTTTGTATCATAAAGATATAGTCAGGTTATATGGAGTTCCTCTCTCCATTGTATTTGACTGTGATCCCAGGTTCACTTCTAACTTTTGGAAAGGCCTTCAGAAGTCGTTGGGTACTGAATTAAATTTTAGTACAGCTTTTCATCCTCAATCAGATGGGCAGTTAGAATGAACAATTCAGACATTGGAGGATATGCTACGTTCTTGCTCTATGGATTATCAAGGAAGTTGGGACCAACATCTTTCTTTTGTTTAATTTTCATATAATAACAGTTTTCATTCCAGTATACAGATGGAACCATTTGAGACGTTATATGGGAAGCGGTGTCGAACTCCAGCTTTATGGGATGAAGTGGGTGAAAGGAAGCTGATGGGACCGGAATTGGTAGAAGAGATGGCAGAAAAAGTTCAGCTGATACAAAAACACATGAGAACAGCTCAGAGCAGGCAGAAGAGTTATGCGGACAACAGGAGGAAGGATCTATCTTTTGAGGTAGGTGATCATGTTTTTCTCAAAGTCTCACCATGGAAAAGTGTGATGCGATTTGGTAAGAAATGAAAGATGAGTCCAAGGTTCATTGGACCATATGAAATTCTGGAGAGAGTTGGATCAGTTGCATACCGGGTGGATTTACCTCCGATTTTATCTCAGGTACACAATGTTTTTCACGTTTTGATGTTGAGAAAGTATATGCCAGATCCATCTCATGTTTTGAGTCCCGAGGTAGTTCAGCTGGAAGAGAACCTATCTTATGAGGAACAACTGGTCCAGATTCTTGACCACAGGGAGCAAGTGTTACGGAATAAGGTGATTAATCAGGTAAAGGTTTTGTGGAAAAACCACATGATGGAAGAGGCAACAATGGAATCTGAAAATGCAATGAGGGATAAGTACCCCCATTTATTCGATAAATAAATTGGGGGGATGCAATTTTCTAAAGGTGGGAAGGATGTAACATCCCAAGTAAGTAATGAATAATATATATTTTTATCTATGTCTATTAGTGAATTAGATAGTGTTTTAGAGGCTTAAAATGAGAATAAATCCAATCTTAAGCATGGAATACACTAATATTTTTAAAAGATTATTTTACTGCCTTTTGATGAAAAACCATTTTTTAAATCTATATTTTGAAAATTTTATAAGCTATGTTTGTCAAAATAAACTTATTCTTTATGATTTGGACATCAAAATTTACTTTGTGTGAATTTTCGGTATTTTTCCGATAAAGTTCATTTTTTTATGAATAGTGAAAAATGTTGTATTTTAATTCAAAACCTCTTTTTAATCTAATTTATTTATATGATTATATTATCTTTTGAATTGGGTTTGAAGTGAAATTAGAATATATTTTTAACATTTAATCCAATGGTGGTCATTTGAATCAATTTTACTTTGAAATTGGACTTAAACTGGTGTCAATCTTTTGATACTTATTGTTTCATAAAAACACGCTATTTGTCATGACAGCGGGAATTAATTATTAAATTAATTAATATAACTTATATGATTTGAATTTTTTAAAATAGACATCATTTTTGAATTTAGAATATCAAATATAGCTTAGGGTGAAGTTTTGGTATTTCTCTGAAAAACTTCAATTTTTGATGAATAGTGAAACCATTAAGTGGTAGTTAAAGAAACTGATTTTTCGTTTAAATGAAACTTTTCCACTTCTGTGATTTGATTTTCAAAAATCCGACATACATGGTTTTCATTAAGAAGGAAAATGTGGTTCAATGAGATTAAAATAATTTTTTGGTGAATAGTAACTTTTAAGTTTTTAATCGTGATTAGAGGTAATTAGTGAAATTTAAGGCAAAAATGAAATTATAATAAAATGAAAATACCTAGACACATGTACTAACCTTATTTGATATGTCATGGACGACCACGAAAATCCATGGGTCAACTTGGGGACCCCATGGAGCCACTTTGGTAGGAAAATGACATTAATATCTTTTTATTTAATGTTAAAATTAAAATGACACAAACATGAGTTGTTTTACTAAAACAATTTTTAAATGGGGTTATACAAGTCAGATTTTTGAATATAAATATTCATTATAAAGATAAAAGTATTTCCTACATCATGATATTTTTTTTATAATTTTTATAAATTAAATAAATTAAATTATTTATGACATCATGATGATGAAGCGATTACCTCATTAATAAAGGATTTAAATAAAATGAAAAGATAATGTAAACTCTATGGCCTACACATGTCCAAAACATATTGTATGGCTGTATTTTAAACCCTTATCACCTTACCCTCGAATTATATCAATTTGGGACCTTTTGAATCCGAAACTCATTTTAAAATAAAGTAACATTTCTTTACTTTCCAAGAGTGCCCCTCCTCTCCTCTTATAAAAGGCCCCCACCTCTACCTCCTAACCCACACTTCCAAAGCCATTGGCTCGGCCAAACCCTGCCCATTTTGTCTCTCCACTTCCCTATCTTACTCATTGAAGCCTAACTTTGGGCAGAAGTCTTCCCAAGGAAGCCTTTGAGCTCAAACCAAAGGGAGTTACCCGATTTTAAGGTAATGTCTTCACTTGAGTCCTTTTGTTTTATTTTGCTTCTCCAACCCCCTAAACTCTTTTTATTCATTTCTTTTGTAAAAACTTCAGTATCTTAAATATACTAGGATGTTTTTATAAGAAGGATTTGATCTACACTTACACACACCTACATCTAATGGTTAAAGAACATACTGTTTCCGTGGATGGTGAATTTATGCCTCCCGAAACGATGATTGTTCAACATTCTTTTAACACCTTAAAAGGTGGCCATTAAGATGACACTATAATTATATATGATATATAATATGTTTATGTTTTCCTTAAGCTTCTGTATTTTTCATATTGGGCATACCTTTATGGTTTCAATTATGGGTAAACGCGATATCTTCATTTAAGGAAGTGCGGACTACCGCCCCCTCAAAGTGATTTGATTTGTTAATACCATATGTGGGATGTATAAAGGATGGATTTTTGAAATTATATATGATATTACACTGGAATTATTATACACCTTTATATAATTATGATTCCATTCTATAAAATACGAAATAGAAATGAAAGTAGCGTTCATGCATACGTACGGCTTACCGTCTCCATGAACGGTGCATTTCATTTCTTACCTCTAAATGTAATATAATATTATAAATGCATGCATGTACTGGATATATATGATATATATGATATCTAAATCATGAATACCATTCTCGATATAATGGATACATGAACAACTTGTAATTATAAAGGGTTTATTTTTTACTCAAGTACCAATGATCATTAAAACGATCGTTATTAACTTAAATAATTACATAGTGTTAATGACATGGCAATAAGTGATATAAAAGGAATAATGAACTTTGAAAAGGTTCTTAAACAATTATAAATTAACTCAAGTTTATTATTCAGGAGATTAAAGAACGACCGAGTCAAGTCGGACCCGAGGTATGGGACTTCGTCTCAATCTCCTTTCATTGAGGCATATTTTGTTTTATACACAACCTTCTTTTATACGGTGTATAAACCCCTTTGACTTTTACATTTATTCAAAAGGAATCTTTTTTATACGAAGCGTTTACTAAAAAAGGGAATGGTTTTGTCGTACATATGCGGCGACAATGACTTCTCCGCCGCCGTGACCATTATTTGAGTTTCGGATTCCTCTACAAGCCATACCTTTTTTTTAAAAGAAAAATAAATTCCATGTTTTACTTTTCTTTTGTTTTGGTATTGAAAATGGTTTTCATAATGTTTTTATATCAATGAGTTTTATTTATATCTTGTGATTGAATGGTGGAAATGTTATGTTTCTTTTATGCATGTTTTATGTGTTACGATTATGTTGAGGTTCTTGGGCATTATTATGAAGACGGGTGGTTCCGTGATAAACTAAGGGCAGGTGAGCCCGATATAGCTCTCCAATGCATTGGGTAATGCAATGGAGTGAAACGTTAAGGTTTCTTAGAAGGGATTTAGGTAATATATTGTGATGGGTATTCCAAACGTAACCAAGAGGGTTACTCCCTACGTAAGAATGTTATGAATGCCTTAAGTTACCATTATGTCTTACGATTTCGATGATTTATTCATGATTTAATGAGGTTTGTTAAAGTGATTATGTTTTATGGGTAGAGTATGATTTCATTCTTTTGTATATATGTACCCATGTTTCCTTTCCATATTTTTATATCCCTTACTGAGCTTTTTATGCTCATCCCAAGATTTTGAAATGTTTTTCACAGGTCTAGGGAAAGGTACATGATATGATGATAGTGTCAAGGAAGTGTCAAGAAAGAATCCATGTTTTATTTCCATTGATGGGAAAAATGAATACTATCTTATATGTAACCACTTTGTTTAAATGTGGAATATAATGCATGTTTTATGATCTAATTCTCTAAAACTCTAAACCTCAAAAGATCCTCAAGGTGTAATCTTGTAATAACTCAAGATTAAGTAATTTTTAAGGCTGGGGCCTTATATAATAAGTTCCTACCATCGTGGGAACAATATCCACAACATAAAAAATAAAACTAGATAGGGATTTTAAATCATGTGTAACCTAAGACCTAATTTAAACATAGGGATGAAAAAACTCATTAGTTATGGTGGATGTATGAACCCGAAATCATACATTAAATAAATGGATTCAATCCACTCAAGTAAAGGTCCTACTCATAGAAATAAAAAAATTTAACCCATTTCCAAACCTTGATAATAAATATCATTCAAGAAGAATAAAAAAAGGGATTTAGATTAATAACATAAGTGAAATCTAAACTTGAATTTTATTAAAATATAAAATATATTTTAAATTCAATTATCATTTATCATTCACTCCACAACCTGAAGATATCACTAACTCATTCTTACTAAGAGAGGTGGTAGAAAATAAATAAATAAAAACCTATAGAATGTGGAAAAGTTGATTGAATCGTTCTTTAGTAGTTTTCCCAATGCCTCAAAAAGTCCAGAATGCACCAATATAGTGGACAAGGGTTCAATTTATAAGAAAATACCATAATAACCAACAGCCAATGTGTCATTAATTTTTTTTCACCATGTCGACACTTACTTGGAATGTAAGTGGATAACACATTGTTTAATCCTATTATAATTTTCCTCTCCGTCCGTAATAATTTCATGAATGTATTTTAAGATAATTTGAAATATTAAATCACTTCTCGAAATTAAATAAGGACTCATGATGTGTGATCGACATTCACAACATGTAAGAGATTCCTGAGATATCCTTGAAGTGGAACTACACTATAGAAATCCTCGACATGTAATGGAATTACATTATGTGTAATCATATATTGTGCAGTTTTTTAAGCTATGATTCCTCCTCAAAAATATGTTTTCATGCCGATTTTATTCTCTTGTTGTGCAATGATTTTTTTTGAACATATAACATCTTCATTTCATTCCATTTTCATAAATGTCATGTTCATTACATTAAACATAAAACAAATCAAAACTTTTAAAATTTGGAAATATTATTAATTTAAATACAAAACTCCTTTCATTAATACACTATAAAATTTATGCATGAAACACACTTATAAACTTCTAGGATTTCCATCATCTGATTTCTAATTCTGATTGTCATCATATCGGGTTTTTCATCTTTTTATGTGATATACATGACTTTTTCAGCTTCAGATTTCAGATAAAATTTCTTCAAAGAGTCTTTTCTTTTTGATGGTATTATGTAATATGTGGATTCTAAATACCTTACTATAATTCTATCAGAATGAGACTTTTGATTGGGTCCATCCTATTTTTCATCATTCTAATTTTATTCATCTCTTTTGTTTTTTTCCAATGTTTTTATTTCATAAATTACATATTATTCATCTATATCAAAATATTCCATGAGATATTGATCAATATATCTCATTTTAAAGTCCTCTTGTTCTTATGCAAAATTTTATTGAGAATATTTTTGTAATACTGATTCACCAAGTAGTTGTTTGCCTTCTCCTTTTACAGTGACAGAGGGAAATAATATTTTTCTTGTAAATATTTTCTTATAAGTTATTCTAACACTAGATATTTCAACACTTTTGAAATAATTATTAATATCACGGATATCAGGATTTCTAGTTTTCAACTTAATTTTCTTTTCTTCGACATGAAGAGTTTCTTTGGTCTAGTGTTTTTTTTCTAGAACATTAGTAGGATTGTGATTGAACTGTGGGTCTCCTTCTTTCCTTTCTAAATGATTTTTTCTCTATTTATATGAAATATCATTAGTTACTTTCTTTTGGTTCTTCATCTTTATAGAATATTTTAATTTGTACATATTTTGTTTCTCTGAAACAATTGGAACTGATTGTTCTTAGGATTCCCTGCCTTCCTCCAATTATTTCTTTTGGAGCTTCAGATTCAATTTAGTTAACAAAATACATTGATTTGGGATCAAAATGAATTTTAAATATATTTATCATACCATCATTTATAAAAGTAACTCTAATATTCCTTGGTTAAAACATTAATATAATATTACAAAACATTAACTTTCTAAATTGAATTTACTCAAAATTATTGGAAACATAACTAGTTGAGCCTTAATAGCACCAGATTTCAAATCATTGATGGTTATGAAATTTTAACCCATCAAATTAATCATTTTGAAATTTAAAATTTAATATAAATTAAATACATCAGACAGTTTTAATAATTTTCTATCAAAACATCTAGGTTTTAAAAAACCATTCATCAAAAGGGTTGTAAGGTGACTAGTATTTATTTTTCCCTCAAGAACATAAAAAAGTGATTCTTTGAATCTACTCTTATTGAAAGTTCCATTTTCTTTTGGAAGCTTGTGATAAGGGAAGGATACATTTCCCTATTATGGTACACCTAATAATTTTTTCACTAGTTTTTCAGACATGAATTTATCTATATAATAGATAGAAGAAGTTAGTTCTAAATCATCATCAACATTCAATAAATTATAAAACATTCTTAGTTCGTCTAAAAAATTTAAATATTTACAGATTTTATGTATTTAAATGTTGATTGATTACCATTATTTGAATTGAATAATTATTTTTAGAAAATAATCATAGTTTTCATAAAACTATCTTTTGACTAAACATTCATGGAAGAATATCTTGTTTTTTGAAATAATTCAGAGGATTTTCTTTTAGAGAACTTGGTGATGATTTTGTCATGATTATGATGATAATCCTTTGAGTATAAATAATTTTGTACTAGGTTACTTATATTTGGAGGTATATATGTCCATTCGAGTTTTTCATTAATTTCAAAACCCTAAATGAATTTTAATTCATCCATTATTCTCATCTCAAATACGATTTCATAAGGTTTTCAAAACAATATTTTAATTGTGGTTAGTTGATCCAAATATAATTTCATTAACATGATATTTAATGGTCAAAATATTTTTGGTTACTTTCTTTATGAAAAGTGTTGGATCAGTAGTTCCCTGGAAAAAATTATTTTTTATCAAAAATCATATTAGTCTATCATACTAGGATCAAGGGGCTTGTTTAAGACCTTATAATTCTTTGATATGTTTGAAAACATATTTAGGATGTTTTTTATCTTTAAAACCAAGAGTTTTTTCTAAAAAAACATCCTCCTAAACAAATTTTTTAAGAAAATAAAAAATCACATCTATTTGAAAATGTTTGAAGTTTAAGAATATTGAAAATGCTAATAGTATTCCAAGAGATTCAAGTCCATATATTAGGGAATAGTTTTATTCATAATCTATTCAGTATTATTGATTATAGACTTTATAAATAAGCATTTATATATTTCTAATGAATATTCATTTTTCAACACATTTTTTTGAAGACCAATTTTTCTCCAATTATAGTGGTTTTATTGGGTCAATCAACCATGGTATAGATATTAGTCCTTTCGAATTCATTTAGTTCGTCCTATATTTAATTAATCCAATCGTCATCACCTAAAGCCTCCTCATGAAATTTTGGTATGAATTATGAAATTATTATAGATGTTCTACTTCATTTCTAAAAGAAAATCCAGTCCTTACATGTTAGTTTACATCACCGATGATACTATCAATGGGGTGATTCATAAGAAAACCCGGGTTTGGGTTTTGTAATATCACTTCATAAATATAAGATTGAAATTATTTAAGAGTGATTTATTTTGAAACAATTTCATGAGTATTTTCCTTATTATAAGTGTCATCTATCAATGGTTGATAATTAGGTTTGATAAACATATTAGCAAATGTAGAATGGGGTTTAAAAAAAATAAAAGGATCAGTTTCATCAAAATTAACATTTAGTTTTTCCTCAAATATACAATAATTTTTATTGATAACTCTATATTCCATACATGTACTGGAATTGCCTAATAAAATACCTTCATCGTACATGGGTGCGAAATTATGTAAATTATATTTTCAAATTAAAAAATAATACTTTTAATAAAAATAATTTCATGTATAAATTGTTTGGTTTTCGGGATTTCAATAAGTAATAAGGTGTTTTATTATGAAATGGACTAATTAAAACTCGATTAATAGTACAAAAAATAGTACTCACAGCTTCATCCCAAAAAAAAATTTCAATAGAATATTCACTGAATATGGTTCTTTTTTTTTCTTGAAGAGTAATATTTCTTCATTCAACAACACCATTTTTTTGAGTAGTTCTAATTGATGAAAAGTTATGAGTAATAACTTTATTACTAATTTTTTTTCAAAATATGAATTTATACATTCTCGACTATGATCACTATAAATAGTTATCAATGTAATGTTTTTATCATTAATTAATTTGGATAAAAAATTAAAAATAACCATTGGATTCATTTTTATTTGAAATAAATTTTCTTTATGGATATCTACTGCTATAATAAACCAAGAAAAATACATAATACTTTCCTCCAATACATACTTTTTTTGTTGGACCAAAAATATCCATACGCACTAACTCTAAAGCATTAGAGGTTGAAAAAATTGATTTAAATATATACTTATGATTAATTCCATATTTATGAGGCTCAAAAACATTTGAAGAATCAAATCTGTTTTCTAGTTGATTTTTAACATGTCTTTTTTCAGACAATTTATACTGGTTCATAAGGTTACACTGTCATAAACTTCTATTACGTAACCAAAATTCGTCTTCCATTACACCATGAAAAGGTATGTATGGGTTTGTAATGTATTCTATGTTGAGTTCATAATAATTCTCATGCATATGTGTAGAAAGAATGAATTCTTCCTTGTAATTTGGTACTCCACAATTATCATTCTTAAAATTCATAAGGTAACCTTCATCAAATAATTATATTATTATTATAAGGTTTGTATTAAGACCCATAACAAATAAAACATTTGAAATCAATTCTTTTTTAAGAAGAAAAATCTTACCAATACTAAAAATATTTCCTTGAGCATTGACTATGATGAAAACTCTTCGACCATTCATTTAAATAATATTTTCAAATTTGTCTTTGTCCCCAAAAATATTTTAGGAACATCCACTGTCCATATACCATATATTTTTTGTAGTAGGTAATTCTGTATTTACTAAAAATAACACAATTAAGCCTTTGGAATCCAAAAATCATTAGATCAGTAAGTGTTATAATTTTTTTTAGGAATTAACATTTGTTTTAAAAATGGTATTTGTGGAACCCCAAATATTAAATTTTAATTAAGGAACAATTTTTATTCCAATGACCTCCACTTTTACATATTTTTTAAAAAAGGGGGGGTTTTCCTAAAAGAAAGTAAATGTTACTAAAATATGTTTTAATGAGTATATTACATTCTTGGACTATTACATTATTGATGATGTTATTTATACATTTTATAGAATTCATCATTACTAGTGGTAAATTTTGATAAGTGTTTTTCTAGATAAATGATGTCGTACTTTAGTATAATAACTAAATTCGCATGCACATTAGTGTTAGTTTTAGAAGTGAATTGTGTTTATAAATATTTTCTCTTAGAAATAACTTTGTAAAAATATTAAGAAATCTAATCCTTTTCATAATTAGCTTCCTAAATATTTTTAAAAGTATAGTAAATTTTAAAAATATTTTTATTATGATCTTTAGAAACAACTAATACTTCTTTTGTAAAAATATATATTATAGTATTTTCTCTCTTAAGTTTCACAATGTCATTCCAATTTTTATTCCCATGAAATTTTGTAAATCTATAAAATTCATCATATAGAGGTAAACAATTGGATTTTTCTATGGAATTTTCTTCATATAATGAGATAAAAACATTCTTATCAGAATAGTTTTATTTAAAATACATATTTGTTAAATAATAATAATTATGTACATTTTCCAAAACAAATTTATTTTCAAAGGTTATTCAAGAATAGATGATAACATTCTTATGTACATAATTCTCATTCTCTGAAGAATCATCAGATGAATATCCTCCACTAACACTCTATGAGTCATCGGATTTAAAGTTTATCATTCCTTTGGTCTTGTAAAATTTTTTTGTTTATTTTTATTAGAATGTCTTTCCTTTATATCTTTTATTCTGAGATTTGGAAAATAAGGTCTAATATGTACATCCTTTTTTCATTCATATAAAAAAACATAAGTATCATTTGTATCATTGTTATATTTCTTATATAGATACTTAAATAATTTCATCTCTATAATCTAGTGGATTCTTCGATAAAGATTAGATAAGTCATTTTCAGAATGTTCAGATTAACTTGAGTCTTATTGAACAATAACATTATTATTTTTTGATGACTTAACTATCTTTTTAGGAGTGTGAGGTTTCATTTAATTTTAAGTAGAATTAAAATCAACTCCACTATTCTTCTTCTTGTATTTTTCATATTCTCTTTTCAATCAATTCTCATATTGAAAAATAGTTCCATGCAACTCATAAATAGTTACATTAGCGACCTTTCTTGACTCATGAATAGCTATACTTTTTTCTTCCCATTAATTTGGAATAATATCTATAATATTTTTTATAAGGATCTTATCATCTAATAATTTATATCCCATGGATTGTAAACTGTTCACAATTTTCATGATGATTTTTTAGACCATTTCAACAGGTTCTCCATAAAGAAATTCAAAATATATATAATATTCTCTTAGCATGGATCTTATTATTTCAACTACATTATATGTCCTGTAATGAATAATTTCTTGATTCTTACAAATACTCTTGGATACATCATAATATAATATATTTCTCTATATGATTATATTTATAGATCAAATTAATGTATTTTAGTACTTTGTAATTTAATTGATTTTCTTATATTTATGGATTGATAATTGTTCTAACTTTTTGTGAATAGTTTTATATTCTCTTAATATTATAACAATGCTATAAACTCCCATTTTTATTATAAAGGTCTTCATTATTTTTCTACAATATTCATAATTATTTTCATAAAAAATTGGTAGTCTTATAAGATTGATATTGTCAAATTAAACACCATTATGTCCATCCATATTTAAAACAATACAAAATTTCGGTTTCCATAGTACACATTAGTATAAAAATATATTAAAAACAAAAAAAAATTAAAATAAAGATAACTAACTTGAAAAGGTAAAGTAAAGAGTATATGTTTAGTAGAAACCTCCACCGATACTAATTGTAGAGTCAAAATGACTATGAATATGACACAATACAAGATGGAGGAAGAAATTTAAATATAAGAACAAGTCTTTCTATAGTTAAAGATACATAGTTTAGTTGAAATATAATAATTTTATTCAAAAAACTATTTTGTATATAAAATATAATTAGAAATGGACCTAGGTATGGTGGAGAATGTATCCTAATCAATAGGTTATGATAGGTATTCTATATGTCGTTTTTAAAATTTATCATATACACAATAAGGAAAACATTTAATCAATGTATATGTGATAACGATTGTAATCACAAAGGTTATGATAAACTGAGTGAAACAATTGATGATTATATCATAAATCATATAGAATCAAATCATGTAAATGAATTGATCGTAATAAGGAGATCTTAATTACAGAGATAATAAAAATATATATATATATATTAGAAAAATTAATATGAAATATAATTCACTTTCTATTACAATATAGTGGAATAGTAAAAAAATTAAATGAATATATTTATTCTAATCCAAAGAAGAGGGTATCTAATAACCTTGGATAAAGATCCCTTGATTTATACTTTGAATAAAGTCTGTCTTACCCACACATGGATATGCCCTTGATAGGATGATTGGATTCGATTTTTCTATCCTTCAAATCCCTTTATAATGAAGGTGATCGACACCTCTATCTCCCTAGCCATAGAAGCCCTTGATCCAAAAATGATCATCATGTGTGTATTTATGCCCATGGAATCCCTTGATTGTAATCACCAATAATAATTGTCGCACTATGAAAATTGACAACTTTTAAATATCATAAGTATGTAGAATGATAATTTCACAACTTGTACACATCATAGTTTTTGCATGAAACATCAATTTGAGAGATCTCTAAAATCTTGTCTCCAATCCATGAAATGTTATGAGCTCATTCAAATGACCTGTTATTTTTAGGACAACATCCCAATAGTCATCTTGGATTTCAACAATTATATTTTCTATAGAAAAATTACGACTCATGGAACTCCAGTGGTTATCTTATAACTGAAATGACGATATCCTTTTATTAGTCATCTAAATAGAATAATGGACATCATTTTGATTTAAAAGTTTTCAGTTCATTATGATATTCTTTTCCTGTTACGATAAAATGATTTTGAAAGGATATAATGATTCTCATTATGAGAGTCAGTATGAGTTTTATAATTATGATAATATAGTCAATAAGAAAACCAAATAGTCAGTACGATAAAAAACCGGATTCGATGTGTATGATAGAAATAGTTATCCATTTTTATGATAATCATTGAAGGAATTATTTCTGTGAAACTCATGATTATGATTATTATTGTACGTATATGATAAATTTTAAATGATGACATGTAAAAAATCCTTAAAAAAATTAAATAAATTAGTATAAATTTATTCAAAAATAGAGTTTTTTATTTAAAAAACTAAAGGAATATAATAGTCAAAAGAAGACTTTTTTCTCAACAAGTTTAACTAAAACACCATTTTAAATGTTTCAAGGACTTTTTATTCTCAATAATTCTTATTTGGGTCCTTTTTTTCAAAATGGATTTTATGGATTTATTTATATGGATAAGGTTCTACTAAAAGGTTAATCTTCAAATTTATCTCAAATGTTTCAATGTTTATGGGAAACATTGATTCAGAAATCATGTTTTCAAATGTTTTAAATTGGTTTTGACAAAATGTGTTTTTATATTTTATTTTTATATGAATGTTTTTTCATTTGGGATTAAAAGTGAATTCAGTGGTTTTGCAATTATTTTGTTCCTTGTAATTCTATATGAAGGTTTGAGAACCATTATATCTCATGGGTGATCCTGATATAGCTTTTATGATTTTATTATCCCCATTACAGCTTATGAAAAATTAGTGTGCCTTATATAACTCAACAATTCATTGGGTACTCCAAAGATGGAAGTCGACAATAAGGTTATTCCATTATCATGGGTGAATATAAGAGAGACCTGTTTATGATGTGCCAATGCCCCAAAATGATTTTTATCTACATTCAAATGAGATTCTAAGAAAATTGTTTTTAATGATTTTCATGTTTTAACTAGACTAACGATTTCCTTCCTTTATCTTCCTCACTAAGCTTTTTGCACCCATCCCAAGTTTTAAAATGTTTTTCACATGGTATAAGGATACTTAAGATAAACAAGGATGTAAATTTGTATTTTATGAAGTTTATTTAATGATAAATAATTAATTTATTTTTTTAAAAGTTATATATCTTGGAAGAAGTGGATAATGTTTTATTAGCACCGAAATTGTATGAACATGGGATGTTATGTATGAATAATGACTTAATTATATAGAACTCTGAACCTAAAAATATCATCAATATGAATAAAAGTAAAATTTTTATTTATATAAATAATATGTAATGTTTAAGGCCATGTCTTTATAGTATCCATACTTTTTTTTCACTTAAGGATATACATAAATGGATGTGGGATATAAAATCCCACTAAGATGTGAAATAATGGAAATGAGTCAACAATACATCATTGATAATAATAATGACCATCTTATTGAAGTAATATGATAATTTAAGACATAATTATGGAATCATTTCATTTTTGCATGGAATGTGGAATATGAGTAATGATTAAACATTATATCATTTTGGTCAAATACCATAGACAGTTGTGAAAAAATCATTATAATTTTTATGCATAACATATGTGTATAAACTATAAGAGAATAAATATTATAAAAATACATCATCTTTTTCACTCGTAATAAAAATTATCTCTCTAGATATATCTCATTATGAAATTTATTAAAATGATATCTAATTTTGATCCCTATCTCAAAATTAAAATATTTCTATAATCATGCAAGCCACATTAATGAATAACAAACTCAGTCAGTAAAAACCCATGTAAACTAATTTTTTTGTAAACTATTTTACATATTACTATTCATGAAATTATCTTTAGGATTCCAATTTGGATAATGGAGATCACAATTTGGCATAAAATGGCATTTTCTCCATCGAAAGTAGAAAAACTTGTGGGCTCTCAATGATTGTTTTGGAAATAAAATTCTTTTTAAAAAACATTAAAAATGGATGATATGATATTTAAGAAGGGTATAAATAAGCATATCAACAAAATAAAAGTTAATGAATAATTAATGCACTTATTTTGGATATTATAGTGGAATTAAAACTGAAATCAATGTATAATGGGAAATAACCCAAAATAAAGTGTTTGGGTTTGAGAACCACCATACCTTAAATATCACTTTATTTCATTGTTTTCCATATCCTAAATAATAAAAAGTTGTTTTATAAATCATTAAACATGAAACGAATTAATTTTATTAATGATGGTATATATAAATTATTTTTTAAAATAATTATTAATTCTTTTTGTTGATATTGAAACATATTTATATCATGATTTACTGAAAATTTTCTGTTTTTATTTCATTTTCACAATTTTTATTCATGGTCATTTATGATTTATCATAATAAATAATATAAGTATAATATAAATACATTTAATATTATATATATCATAAATAATGTATTATAACCGTCCATAAGTATAGTTATAAAAAAAGAATTTGAAATATCTTCATTAGCCATTAACAGACTATTAATGAGACATTGTCCAAGGCGTAGGTGTGGGAATTATGTTATATAATTAAATATTCTATATGATTTTTTATATTGGATAAATTAATTAATATAATGTTAAAATAATTCATAATTAATTCTACAATATTGTAGTCTGAAAGGGATAGAGAAAAATACAAAGATAATTGGAAAACAAAAGGAAGAATTGATGTAAACATACCCTCTTCTTGGTATTTAATATCTTGTACGACCGTAGAAATCCTTGATTATTGTGGTTGATTAATGAAAAACAACCCTAAGGATTATATGAGATAAAAATATAGAGTATTTTGGAATAGATTCAGATTTGGAAAGTTGAACTGAAGTGGATTTCCAAGGGAAGGGATAGGGGTTATTTATAGTCGATGTTTAGAGTATTTTTGCGTTAATATATCGAATAAAAATATATATCCATGGTAAAAAATGAAATAGTGTTTTTTTGAAATAATTATTCTTGAATCAATAAAAAATAATATTTAGGACTTTTTATCCCTTTATAAGTCAAATTCAATGTATTTTTAAAATGGAAGTAGGAAAAAACTAAATATTATTATTTCAATGTAATAATTTTGACTCTTGAGTTTGGAAAATAATATTTTTGTTTGGAAAATAAAACTATTGTAATGAAATTCCCCATTTATAAAATTTGAAATATTATTAGTTGACAAATGATTTTTATAATTGATAATTTCTTCATTACCTCCTGAATTATATAATTAAAAATACATCGATTATGAAAACACTGAATTTTTTATATTCACTTGAAAACTTAATTATTTGGTAAAATTACCAAAAAGTTATCCATAGAATTTTTTTATTCATATTTAAAAAATTATATTCATATCATTAAAATATTTTCCTAATATATTCTATTTTATTTCTCATTATATAAATAATGACTTGGTTTAAATACCTCAAAATTTAGTTTATTAATAAATGTTCTCATATTTTATTTGATTTTTTAATCTTGGTATTTATTTTAAGGAATTATAATATTTATATTTCCTAACATTACTCATGATAAATATTATTTAATTACATTTATTTGGAATAATTATTATTTCAATAGTTATATTACTATTCATAATAGATAGGTAATTATTTAAATGATCATATTTGTATTCAAACATTGATATAACTTCTTATAAATAGAAAATAATTCCATCATTCAATGATCAAATAAATGACTCCCATTATTCTATATATTCATCTTCTAATATTTTGATTGGTTTACATATGTTTTTTAAATTTAAATTATTCATTTTTAGGGGTTTTTATACTATTCGATATGAATGTTCTAAATATTCACATTCTAAATTTAGTAAATTATATTTATTTCCCATTGTATAGATGTTAAATTTAATGGTTTTAGTTGGTGATTAATGTTATGATATATATTAAGGAAATAATTTTTATTTCGGTGTTTTATGTGTTGTATGTGTTTAATTAAGTATAATATAATATAATGTATATTTATTTAAAGAAACAAGTATCATTTATGAAATAGAGCTTGTTACACTCTTCCCCAATTTATAATTTTCATCCTTGAAAAATTATCTCATATTCTTAGTTGAGAATACGTGAGGGTAATTAACTTTCATTATTTACTATAGTTACCACATCACATCATTATATCTATGGTTCCCCAACCAACATTTTACAAGGTGAGTTATCTTTTTTACATGAAAATTTTCTCTATAATCCATTATATTCACCAGATACACCTCAGAAGAGCTATCATTCTCATGTTTTCCACCTCTACATTCAAAATATGTAGGGTATTAAGTATGTACATACTAATGACAGATACATGGAATATATCAAGAACTTGAGCTTCATTTTTTGGTAAAGAAATCATAAAATACAATTATAATATTTTTTTATAGGATATAAAATGGGATAATATACATATTCTAATCTTTATTTTCTTTCCAAACCACATCACTTTCTTACATGTTGATATTTTAACGAAAACATTGAATCTATATTCATACTCCAATTCCCATGAAAAAGTTTAATCCAAATTTTTTCACTAACTCTATGATTATTTTATATGCATTTGGGTAGCATGAACCTCCTCATACATCTCTAGAACAATATTACATTAAATTATATTTTATTCACAAATTTCACCTAGAATAGTATGAGTTCAACATCACATCCCATATAGTTCTTTATATGGATCTATTTGAATACTCGAGTTGTTGTTGTCATCATATGAAAGCTCAGACAATTGATTATTTTGATCCCATTATAATATAAATTTCATTTTTTATTCTCTCATAATTTCCATGATTTTATAGATATTCCTTTTAGATTGGGCATCAGTTTGTGGGTTATATGCTATGCTAAAATTAAATGAAGTATTAAGAGAATGTTGAAATTTTTTCTTGAATTTAGAAGTGAATCATGGATAACTATGAGTGATTATTGAAAATGGTACCACTTTATGCCTGAGCATCTAGTTTTTTTTATATTTTAGAATTTTTTTTAATTCGAGAAATATTCTACAATAGTGATGAAGTTGGATATCAAGGTGAGACGATACAAAAATACCATATCACAATTTTTATTTTATTTTCCATTGTGATAAATGTGAAAAATTACCTAGTGATGTTATCACATTTTCATGTGGGTATGTGAAGTTGTTACATCCTTACTTAAACCTTCTATCTCTAATTTTTATCTTGGTGGTGTATCATGCACTTTGATGATTTCTCATCGATCTCTTTATTCATAATGTCCCATAAGAATTTCACATATATACCACTATAGATCATGGTACATCTAGGATGGATGGAGAAAGCCGGGATATATACATTATTCAACAGATCATTGTATATATTAGGTGATGAAGGTACAAAACTTTTTGTTCCAAATAGATTGAAAAATTATTTATCAATGTCGAACTATTGAAGATTCCATTTAATTACTACATTCACCCCCTTTTGAATCACTGAATCATCCCTTTATACCCATGTGATCTTCACATGGATTGGTGATTTGGGAATAAATTGGGATTGGTATGATATATTCCCTACGATTGTGATTCCTATATCCACCATTTTATCCTCCAAGAAGATAAGGTATTTTTAAATTTGTATATAATATAGAGTATAATGTTCATTTCTACTAAGGGAAACAATAGTCGAATTATCATTTCAATGGTTGTATTGAATAAATCAATCAAAATATTTTATTATAACTAGTGATCATCTGTGATGAATTTTTTGACACATTTTGTGTGAATATAAACCTTAGAATATTCTAATTTGTATATTTGTCATACCTCTCACTATATAGGTTGTTCTAACAAATAATTTTGTTGTTGATAAATGTTACTAAACCTAAATCATGTATTGGGTAGTTCTTTTCATGGATTATTAGTTTTCGTCAGGTAATGAATATCTTGTTTTCATTATTCATGATTAGAAAACTAATGATTTTTTTTGAAACATCACCGCATATAAAAAACCTTCTCCACATGTGTGTAGTGTGAGTACATGTGTGGTGATTATCCTCTTCTTGGTCTCTATAAATACTCTATCTAATTACTCTATCTAGGAATACTTTATGCCACTCCATCTCTACAAATTTTGTAGCCTATAAAATCATGAAAAATTTAATATCCCTCTAACCCTATAATAAAATGAATTTCAATGATACTAGATGGTCTGGTACATTCCTCAATTTTATTTTTCATTTAAGGGGACAAAAACAATCCATCACTTGTGATCACAGTCTCCCAGAATGTGACCATCTACATCAAAACATCACAGTTACTAAAGAAATAATAAATTTTAACATTTCATAATATTGATATTAAAATCCTCAGATTGCCTTCATGTTTCTCCATGAAACTGGATTAAATAATAATATCATTGATAAACCCAATAAATACATTTAACTGGAATTCTATAATTAAAATACTCATAAAATAACTAAATAATTTAGGGGAACTATTATATTTGAATGACTTCACTCTGAAATCAATGTCTCTAAACATTATATTGAAGGTTGTATTCTAAATACCTACCTTATATCCCTTCATTTGATGATATAAATAATAGATATCTACCTTTGAGATGTACTGATGTCCTTATAGTTGAGAAAACTAGTCATCAATCATGTAGGTGATACGTGTTTATTATAGTGTTCTTATTGGTATCATAGTAATCTACACACAGACGTATTGTTTAAAAACTGATCATAACAAAATTTACTAGCACTAGCTAAGGATATACACTATGGTGTATAATCACTTTGTCCAAATTCTCTTATAACTACTTCACTAACTCATTTAGTTTGATAGGGGCCATCCTATTGGGTCATTTGATGACAAGTGTTTCTCCAATTAAATGCTATATTATTAAATATAACTCCTAATATGTAGAATATATAGGAAACTATTTTGGAGATATATAATTATATTCCTTAGAATAGGAATTTCCTAATAGTTTTCAATTTTCTTCAACTATAGCATTTGGGTAAGGTATGCTTCTTTACATTGTATCAACACCCACATCATTGAGGGATTTCCCAATGAAGATTAGTGATATTTCATGAATTTTTATAGGAGTGTGAGATGAAGGATAAAATAAATACATATTTTATTCTTCATATAGTTTATGTTTTCTATATATAATGAGTTTTAATAAATTCCCAATATACCATAAAATTCCACCATGGAAAGGATTAAAAGATTCATTTGAAGAATATTCCCACAGGCTCCAATAGGTTAAAATTATTACACTTTGGTTTAAATGATCACAATGCTAGTTTTTTATAGATGTCTATATGTCCTGATATCAATTGTTTAATTAAATAGTTTTGGAAATTAGGAATGATATAAATTAATTTTTTAGACTATAATCAAATAAATATGTTTCCATTAATTTTTGAATAGGAAGTTTAACTTATATGAATTCATTTTCATGATAAACCTTTCTATTAGTGATGATATAATCTTTCCATTTCTATTTTTTATTTAGGGATTTCTATAACTAATTACACTAAATGACCTATATTTTAGTAAATTGTCTTGCCTATTATCATTTCTAACAACTCTTGATGTATTGAACCATGGGTGGTTCTTTAAGAGGTTCCATGGTTTCATCCATCACATTGGATAACATCTTCAGATATCATTTACATTGATGTGATTGGTGGAATTCTATATAACACATGAATCATTTCACTATCTGATTTAGTTAATTCTAATGATTCTTATTATCAAATTTTTGACGTTTGGATGGTGGGACCCTCTTTCCTCTTTTTTCATTTAACCCACCATCATGAAACACCATTAACATAATCTTCTCTCTTTAACAATTGGAATATTTTCAAAACTCTATCCATACATTGAGATCATATATAACTACATATTCATAAATCACATGATTTCGGTTAGTTGGAGATATTCGATGGTGTTTTTTAATCATGTATGTAATTATTCAATTTTTATATAATTTTTCATAACAAATAATGAGGTTTATAATACATGTATTGGGATGTTTTCTTCATAAAATGTGACTTATTCATCATCATTCTTCATAACCTCTAAAAATTCTATAATGATCATTGTTCTGATAGGTCAAGGGAAATACATATTAATAAATATTTTCTTAAAGTATTCCCACTCTATATCAACTATTTCATCTTATTCCTTTTAGTTCTTTATAAAATAAATTATTAGCACCTCCAAAACATGATATATGATTAGAGCCACATTATCCTTCTTAGAACAATTAAGGACATAAAAGACCTTAGGTTAACCCACAATTTAATGAAAATTAGATCGAAATCCTCACAAAATATATTTTTTCATTAAAATATAAAATATTTGATAACAAATTTCTCTATCATGGATTAAGGTAGATGCTCCACATGGTTTAAGTTATTTTTCATATCCTAAGTGAACTGGTTAAGATCACCATTAATTTTTCAACTAACCTCCCATAGAATTGGGATTTCATTAGAAAAATTTTTTATTTTCCCTCACATAGTTTTTTGGTATGGTTTCCATTGGTTCCCAAAATTTTATAAAATAAAAATATTTTTGAGAAATTCTATGTCAAAGGAGAATGAATAAATAATTTATTCTTATTCTCAAATTAACTCTAAATAAATCTTTTAGGGGATCCCTATGTTTCTCCTTTTTCTAAATTGATTCTTTGAGGTTTTTTACCAATAAATAGACAAATTCATAAAGTTTTTTCAAAAATATTCTATTCCAAATTCCAAAATATACTAAGTTGTGCTCTGATAGAAACTATAGGAAACTGAATTTTTCTTTGATGAATATTACATATTTTTTCAGATAAAAAACATAATATGGATACAATATGGGATCCAAGGGTTTTGTTTCCTTTAATAATTAGTCTCATACAACAAATATAAAAATTCAGACAAAACCAATGTATATTATTCTTTTATATCCTTCTCAAATTATTATGATATCTTTACTACATGAAGTCACCTGAGGATATACATCAAATAATTGGTTGATATAAAATACTAATAAAGGTATAATTAAGGGGAATGATTAAATAGTACAAGGGATATAAAAATTAAAGTCATTATATCATACGTATAAGATCTTAACAAAAATCATGAGGGAAGAAGTCAGTAAAGTTATGGAATTTAGAATATCTATAACAATGAAACATAATAACATAGTGGAAAAATACCACACATAGTATTTAAAAAACATAGAATCTTGTTCACATACAACATATTTTCATAAATCCGAACATCCTAATTGTCCGAAAATATAGATTCTTGTTCATTATCTCATTATATGTATCACATTACACAATTTATTGGAGGTCTATATAATTATTATCTAACCCAACACATCATTAAATGATCATAATCATGTATGCTATAATTAAGTATTACAATCATAGTCATGAAAATAACCTGTTGAATAGAATGGGTTATCTAATTAATTTCACATAGAATACTTCCTGAAATGATATTTAGGATTCCAAAATGAATAAGAGACTTCATAATTTGGAATAAATATCACTTTCATCTTGGAAAGTAGAAACAATCCAATAGGAATTACGAGATGTTTTGAAATACTTGTCTTTTGTAAAAAAAAATTAAATTGATAAAAACATTATAAAAGCGTAAAAACATGTATATTTTTGAATAAAATGGGAATAATTTTAAAATTATATAATTTTTATATTAAATATACTATAATAAAGGAAAAAATATGAAATATTAGGTAACCCAAATGAAAAAGTTTGGGTTTAACAATCCCCATACTACAAATCATAATTTATTTAATCACTTTTCCTTCTCGTGACTAATAAAATTATATTTACTAAAACATTGAACCAAAAATGTAATAATTTATTTTTCATCCCTATTTTTAAGTTATTACTATTGTATTATATTTCTTAATTCCCATTAATTAAAATTAATCATTTTGATATCTTTTTTTCATTGAAATTTTCCATTTTACATCGAGTTATAGATTGTTTTTAAAAGAAATTTATATATTATTAGAATCAATTAGAATATATATGAATACATATTTTATAAATTTATATATAGTAAATAATATATTGCAAATTTCCTTAAGGAATTTAATGATAAAATAGTTTCAAATGTTCTCATTGGCGGTTAAGCAACTGTTAATGAGACATTTTCCAAGGGGACGATACATAAATCATGAAGTATAATTATGTAGTATACCTGATAATTTTACTAGGAAAAAATCATTAAAATAATTTTCACATAATAAATAATTAATTATAATTTTTTTATTTTTAAGGGATATATAAAAAGTGGTATATATGAGGAAGACGTAATTAAGAGTCGATGAATACTTTGAAACTTCTTGGGGTTTCTACTTTTTTATTACAATAATTTCCATTGATTATTGGCGATGGTTTACTCTATAATGTACTTAATTAATTCAGGATGATTAAGAGAAAATAGTTTTGTAAAAAGTTTTATTTTTAATGTATATGGTGTTTTGTTTTCAAAGAGGAGGGAGAGGCATTTTTATAATTCAAGAGATGTGTTTTTTAGTTCAAATAATTAATAAAATACTATAAGTATGATGAATCTTTTAATAATGATATTGTTTTATAGAATGAGTCATTAATATAATATATATAGAGGTTTTAGAACATTAAATACCATTATACTTCAAATTAAATATTTTATTAAAAATGAAATTGGATAAAAATAAAAATAAATTATTTTAATCCGTTACATTGGGCTTCAGAATTTGGAAAATAATATTTATGTTTGGAAAAAATGATTATTTTATTTAAATTACTAATTCATAAATCTAGTATGATCTTATTAACAGCAAAATTCATAGAATTGATTATTTCATAATTATATCATGAATGATGAAATTTAAAATACACATGATATGCAAAAAGTTGTACTTTTTCTATTCACCTACAAAATGAATTATTTTATTAATTTATAAAAATATAACCCTCAGATTATTTAAAAATGATAATTTTTTAAATTATATTCATTTTATGTATATTATTTTCTAATAGAGTCAATTCAAACTTTCAATATAGAAATTATTATTTCGATCGAATACTTAAATATAAAATTTACTAAAATGTGTTCTAATATTGTCCTTGAATTTTTAATAATTATATTTAATTTATATAATTATGATATTTTAAGTTAAGTAAATTAATATTGATATATAATATTAATGTTACATTTTATTCTTTTTAAGTAAAATTATTATTCTAATGGTCAGATTGTAATTTCGAACGGTTGGGTTACTATTCCATGTGGTGAGGTTTCTATTTCTACGTTCACATTAGTATTATAGTGGTCATATAATCTCATATTAATAAAAATTCATTCCTCCATTCAAATTTTACTATAATTACTCCCAATTTTATGTATTTTATTTTTCAATGATTTTGACAGTTTACAAATAGTTTTATTCTTTTCTATAATGTTGGTTATGGGGGAAATGGTACTACTTAATTTAAAGAGTCCAAAATTTACCATTCTGGTTTTATTGGTTTATATTTTTTCCATTTTAATGTTTTACATTTTCTTGGGTTTATATTTGGAATAATGAAATATTTTTCATTATGAAATATATTTTTTATTTTCTCCATGTGTTATATGAGTATAATTCTATGCAATAGAATACAATATAACACACATTTATTTCAAGAATAAATTATAAATTTTAATCACTTGGTTGATATATATACACTTACATGAATTTATGTTCTTATTTTTCTTACAAAAATTTTGGGATACACATAGCCATATAAGGTTCTTTGTTTTATGGGGCTTACAATTCAGATGCTACCAAATTGGTAATTGTTTTATGATATTATATTATAGTTTATAATTATATTTTATGATTATGTTTTCTATGATAAATTATTGTGGACTCTATCATAATACAATCATGTCATTTAATACTCTCTATTTTTGAACTAAAATTACCTTTTCTCATTTCACATTCCTCTCCTTATGTACCCAATAGATCAGAATAAAATGTTTAATAGAAAAATACTTTATTTACTCCATCAAATAAAGGGAAAGTTATTATTATTTATCCAATTGTATTATACATAAAGAAATGATCAACATGCTATCATTTGATATTCGAATAACGCTAATGGATCTATGGGTGATGGTGCTGTGGATTGATCATCTGGTTATGTTCACCTTGATCGATAAGATGATTAATTCAGGCTTGGAGAATCATACACACACATTATTCATGGGAATTTTGAGGAGTTAGGAAAGTTTATAAGGCATGATAGGGAAAACCTTGATCATTCCTTAGTCTTGAGAGAGATATTTTGAATTTGTTTGTGCAAAACTACTCAATAATACTTGATCAACACTAGCTGAATAGGCATAGTCATCAATTTAATGGGTTAAGGATATGATAAAAATAATACATAATTTCAAAAAGCCCTCCAATATTATATTAAACCCATAAATTATCACATTCTATATAATAATAGTAATATTATTAATCACCCATGGTCTACACTAACAAGGAAAAAGATAAATATATTTATTACCTCTTTGAAAGTTAATAATTATCACTAGACCTTATCCTATTTTTCCCATCCTCAAAAAAATTTATAGTATACAATAATAAATATTATTGTTACATATTTATTCATTTTCTAAATATATAAAATAAAATAATATATATACATGTAAATACACAATTACCTTCAAAATAAATATTTATTTAATTTATATGATCAATAAAATAAAAATAAAAGTATTCATTACACATGATGATAAAAATTATTCAAATATTTCTATTAAATTTTATTTGATTGAGATCAATGAAAACACATAATGTATAAAAATATTGACTTATTTCTATTATACATAGGGAGGGTATTCTTAAAGACCATGCTTACATTCTATAAATTGTTCGATAAACCTGATAGAAATAAGTTAATGTCACAACTTTACAACCCAAATTGAAAGCACAATGTGTAATATAATATTTTTTCATTATATCTCATCAATTAGACTTCATACTTTGATCATCAGTCTAAATAATTGACCACATTTCTTGGATTTTATGAAATAAATTGTTTTTATCACTATTTTAATGGAATTTATTTTAATGGTTCATTTCTAAACAATTTTGTGAGAGAAAAATTTCAATAAATGGAATGGAAATGTCATTACACGACTTATTTAATAATAAATTACACATCCAGGGGTGACAAACATATCCTATTCCTAATTAAAAAATTAATTATTAGGTTTCATTAACAAATATTTTTATATGATTACAAATATATATTGATTATAATCATAAATACTAATGAACATTTTACGTGCTCAAAAATGGAATTATATAGATATAAACATGTGGAAGTTTTTGTTTGCTGGTCTGTTATCACAATATTTCAACTTAGAGATTACATTTTGAAAAATTCATTGGTTGAAGCCTCGTCCTCTTATGATAACTCACACATGATAGATTTAAATTTATATACCATTTCATACATTTCTTTCTATTTTTATGAAACAATATTTTAGAAATATCATCTGAGCATCTTAAGGATTTCATCATAATAAGGAACTATTTTGACCTATTTTGAGGAAATAGATACCCTAGGAGAATATGAAATTAAATTCTTTACAAATAATCTTCCAAGTGTGATAATATATATATAATATTTTTTTGGACACTAACTCTAAAAAATCTACCAGTTGTTCATGAACCAACCAATAATGATTTCTTATCCGCACTCCCTCCTAAGAAAATCATGTTTCTATTGAGACTTGGTTTATGATTATGGATCCACTATATTATCTTCCATGGCAATGATGATCATAAAAATTAAAATAAATGAGAATATTACCTCATAATATTATACATTCATAGTATTTTCTTTATCTAATGTTGTGACGTTTCTTCTTTACTAATAACTACCACTATAGTATTATCACAGTAAACTAATATTAGTTATGTAATGCATGGTTCCATATCAATATATTGGGAAAAAAATATTTTCCAAATTAATTAATTATTAATATCATAAGATGAAATGCAATGTTACTCCACTATAGAAACAATAATCATTACTTTACTTGAGCTCTTCTAGTTTGTGACCCCACCATTAATTGTGAAGATATACCCTAACCACAACTATAACACCTAGAAATTTTAACTTTGGAACATCATGTTCTATATAATGTATTCTATGAAACACAAAAAATATAAAAAATAACACCTTGTGAGTTTTTAATATCATTATATTTAAATAAATTCAATCTATTTTATATCATCTAATTCAAAAAACATTGGTTTTAAATGAAACGTGGTAATTTATTAAATTATTATTTTTTAATCACTAGCATTATAACCTAGCCATTATGTAGGAAGGAATGAATATTACTAACTAAATTTTGAATATTTTTTATAAACCATTTTGAAATAAATCAAATGGTCACATTTAGAATACAAATAAAATAATAACCAATTGAATGTAAAAGAAATGTTTTCTGAAAAATTGTAATTGAGGATTTAGTCTCTCATTTCATACATAATATTTAATTAATTTTTAACAATTTGAGAGAATGTATTATTTAAATATAACTAAACTTTATATATCTACATATCAAAATTATTATCGGTTTAATTTTAGTATCTTTTAGAAATATATCATTTTTGATGAATAGTAAAAATATTAATGTTTACTAAAACTGCCTTTAATGTTTAAATTATTTAAAATTAAAATTATATATTAAATTGGGTTTAATGTAAAAATAGTTCGATTAGATTAAATGTTTTATAATTCAGTAGATTTTTATAAATTTAATTTTTATGTTTAATATTATAACCTTCTATATTGATTATCATTTTCACCTAAAACCGTAATTTTTTATCACATCTGTTGGTGTAATTTTAAATATAATTCAATTAAATATGTGAATTTAGTTTGGAAAAAACTATTCCATAATTAGAATAAGAATAATTTATATTATATAATAATTTCATCTCATTAATTTACCAAAATCAATAGTGAAATCAGAGAAAAAATCACTTTGATCAGTTAAGCTAAAGATTGGTATATTGTGGGTTTAATATAAGAGGATAAGGGTTAAAATGACATAACTTCGTTTCAAAACATAAATGGATACACATATTTTAACCATATTATATCCCAAATTTGAACATATAATTATTTGAAATATTTTTGTAACTGAACGATTTTATTATTTGGGATTCTTTGGAGAAAATTCCACATAAATTTGAAGAGTGTTATCTTTCCCCACTTATAAAAGGTCACTCCCACACCTCACTTATTCCAATACCCCAATACACTTGTATTAACTAAATCCAAAAAACATTCTTCAAAAATATGATAGAAATATTCCAGAAATTATAGTCCTCTAAAAAGACTATACCCAGGGTCTATAAAATGAGATCTGAAGGAGGTTTCTCTAATATAAAGTAATTATCATAACAAAGATAATTCATTTCCATTCATATTTCATCACCTTCAATCTTGACATAAAACATAATATAAAATTATAATATTTTATAAAATATATATAAAAGTAATTTTTTAGTTGGATAATATTTATCCATCTCCACTTCCAACAAATAGTGAAAAAATTCAATAATAGTGTGTATAGTAGACTACCTCCTTGCGATCCTATGTAGTTCATTTTCCATTACCACAATTAAATGATATATATAAGGGTGTATTTTGAACATTTATATGATGTCTATAATATTATTATACTTATTTAATTCTAATATCACATAAACCAATTTAAATTACAATCCATTTTAAAAACAATAACCTCACTCATATATACGATGGACCACTACATCATGAAGTTATGTGATTCATTTTGCAATGACGATTTACATGGAATATATTAAGGATGAAATTAATTAGATTTTTGTCATATAAAAGAGATTGTATTGGTCTGTAAATTTAATATATCTCACACTTCCTTACTCATTCACTAATTAATGGATTTATATCATCACTTTTGTGTACATACGACCTACCATCTCCACGAAGCAATGTGATACATTTTTATTACCCACCTATCATAAATAGTACTAATTTTTTTTATAATTAGTAAATATGATATTTATAATGTTATTATTATTTTTATATGATATATATATATATATATATCCTTTACCCATGGATGGTAACATTCATGAGATTACACGCATGTGAAAACATGGAAATTAACACCTGAAACTATAAAAATAATGAAATATTTTTAAAAATTAGGAGGTAAAATTTTATAATGAAATCATATACAAAAATATAAATGTTTATATTGTTAAATTATAAATTAATAACCTTATTAAAACCATTATACAAGAGGAAATGAAACATAATAAGGAAATCATACCTCATGTAATGGTTTATCGTCTCACTTTTACTTCAAAGTGACCAATTCAATATTCATAACTTATGTAATTTTGTTGTTATATATATATATTATCCATTTAATTTGAAATATCATGAATCCACTTTTAATCATTTTATATAAAGATTCATTTTATTTACTTTATTTCATTGGGATTACGATTCATATTTTACAAGTGGCAATGATTTATTTCACAATGTCATAATTATTCGAGATTGTTTATGCTTACATCTCTATTGGGGAATTATTTGTTATTTATATCATAAAATAAATCATTTTCCTCATATATGTATATAAATTTGGGTTTTCATGTAATATTACCATTTTAAACTCTTTATTTCTTTAAATTATTGAGAAATGGTTTTTAAAAAATTTTGATATTATTTCTATCTTTGGTCAAAAAATCCTATTCATCAAAAGCCAAGCATTTTAAAAAAAGATTTAAAAAGGTTATTAAACATTTAAAATTTATATATTAATTTAATTTACAGTATTTTATTTTTTAAGGAATGTTTTTTAATAAATATATACATCATTCTCAAAGTAATTCATGTTTTAATTTTATTGAAAATGTTAAAGGATGTTTTTTTAATTAGGTATGGAATGAATGGAATTTTACACCATCATGAAAAATAATTGTTTTAATGATATTATTATTTATTTTAAAAAATTATTTTCAATTAAAATTATATTTATAATGTTTTTTGAAATTCATGTTTTAAAAGGATATTTTCATAATATATTGGTTATTTTTATAATATATCCTTTTAATGATCTTTTCATTTTTTTTATATTCATCAATGACATAAAACCAATGTTTTAATTGTGATCCATTAATAACATGTCATATTAATACCATATTTATTATTTATATAGAATAATTATGTTCTGTATGAATGGGGATGTATAATGATATTACCATTTTACTTTGGATGGTTTCTGCTAATTTTTATTGATTGGGGTAGGTATAAAGCTTTCATATGTTAGTTAATCAAAATGAATGTTGATAATGTTTATGTATCAAACCTCACATATATGGAAATAATTATAAATTTTATATGATTTTTGTGGCTCAATATATCCCCAAAATTCATCGGTAGGTCTCATGAGACAAGAAAAATTGGGTTTTGGACTAGGGAATACCAATTTATTGATATTTCATGACACAAGGCCTCCATGTTATGTTTTAAAAGTTAAAATTTATGCATTTAATCATTATAAATACATTTATTGATACTATATCTGATGATTCGATTATTTTTCGTATCCATTGTTATGTTTTTATTCATTTGTGATTATTTATATGGAATTGTTTGATCATCATTTATTTCCTTCCAAATTAATTTCATGTAATTGAGAATATGGAATGTGATTCTGTTATTTTCCCTTCCAAATTTATTATGAATTGTTTATTTATATCTTCTATTGTAAACGTTCCCTTAATAAGAATCTGAGTGACCAACTTTATTTATTTTTTTGGAAATGTGGAAATGTTTTTTATTGATATACAATCATACACTATAAGGAATAATTCCATTATCAACGAATATAATTTTTTACATTATGTTTTCAAATTTATTATGAATTTCAAGTATTTCTGTAGTTTACAAATACTACTAAACAATTTAATAATTTGATATTTGATTCATTATAGATTATTCTAATAAAATAATATAGACACTGGTTCATGGATACTAGGATCTAGTTCGTTATAGTTGGAATCAAAGTATGTTTTGTATAATCATTTGAAACTAGATTTTGTAAAATAGAATTTATGGAAAATAAAATTTGATATAATTTTATGGTAAGTATAGAAGAACATACTAATGAATTAGTATATAATGTACTATATATTTTTTCCAACAAATATATCTATTTCTAGATACTGGATGTTTATGTGGTTCTGATACAAATGTATCTAAGGGTAATAACACAAAAGGGTGCATTGGTCTTTACCTAATTGTCACCTAGTGTACAACAACAAGCCTTACTACACACCTATTTAGACACCCCTAGTGTAAATTCATGTTTATTTCATGTTTTATTTTCAAACCATTATGAATGATATAAAAATAAATATATCCCCAAAGTAACCAGGTTTATGATTACAATATTAGCGATGCATAAATGTTTCAATTTATATTTCATTTTTTACTAGTTGTGGGATTATACATAAATTTTCATAAATTTTCTTATAATCTAGTGTATTACATTATTTAGAAATATATTATAGAAGAATAAATAAGAATATATTAATTAACCAAAAGAAAATATTTGGAATAACCATTTTCAATATGAGATTATGTCAATTATTCTAGAGGCATTAGTCTCTAGAAAATTCTCAACAAATGTTGACATAATATTGGTTTCTTTAAACATGGAGATACAATTATCAATGAATTATTTCATTAATGGGAATCATAATAATAAGAGGATGTAAAATAAAATAAATAGATAAGGTGATGAATCGACAATATGATTTTCACTATGTGAAAATTATGGGAAGAAACACCCTGCTTTAATATAATGTGAGTTTATAAAAATTATGTAGAGAAAGGCCACCATTATATTTATTGCATGGTTGATAATGATATTAATAATACTTAGTGCATGAAATTTAAAAATAAGGTACACTATGAAAATTAATTCTCCAAGAATCAATGTAACATACAAAAAAACTAATAAGGGATCATATTCAATAGTATTCTATTAACATTGAAAAACTAGAAAGATTAATGTTTCTATGATTGGAATTAAGAATTATATTATATGGTTATTTTATCAATGATATTATGGTTATAAGAATAATGAAATTTCTATGGATTTTAATTCCATATAATTTTTTAATATTTTTGGAATCATTTGTAGAATGTCAAACAATTTCTATTCAGTGGTAAACAAAAAATCATGGAAAATACGTGATTGAGGTAGAATAAAAATTAATATGTTTATAAAATTGAGATATTAATTATAGATAGGTGTTTATGATGGTATTGGTAACCATTAGATTTACATAATCATTACTTATGAGATAATTATCTACTATTATAATTTGGTAACACAAATGAAATGGTATTAATATGGTTTTTAAAAAAGTAAAACCCAAGTGCCATATCATTTCTCATTGAATCCAAAATGGAAATGAGGAATAAAGAGGAATTCATTGTATGAAAAGGGTTTGGCGCCTACCACTGAACTATATGATATACTGATTAATATATTATTTAAGTTAAATTATTTGATTGATAAAGAATAATATATAACCAATGGTGTTATTTTTGATGCATATAGATTAATATATTATAATTGATAACTTTTGA
Organism: Viscum album; assembly: GCA_963277665.1. Taxonomy (NCBI): domain Eukaryota; kingdom Viridiplantae; phylum Streptophyta; class Magnoliopsida; order Santalales; family Viscaceae; genus Viscum; species Viscum album. The sequence goes on along the minus strand of OY728158.1, from coordinate 1,856,296,334 downwards.
TAACCATATTGGTTTTGAAAAATATTTATAAACAAAAATAAAGACTTTTCATTATTTTATCAATATTACGATCCATTAAAAGTAAATTTTAGTACTTCAAGAATAAAAACAGTATCTAGAATATTAATTCTATGTAGTAAGGAAAGAAGTGGAAAATGATCAAAGAACATCAAAATAATTATTTCTTGTATGAAATTAAAATATAATAATTAAGTATATTTTACGGGATTTATATATAGGTGGTAAATGTAATTCCTCGAATATAGGAAATGAATAATAAAAAAATGTTACCCTCATACCAATATTAATGTTGAACTGATGGTTATTTAAATCACCACATATTTTTTTGGTTTTTTTGGTCCTTAACATTCCATTGATCAAACACATTCATGTGATCAATAACCTCTATCACTCTATATAATTTTTTACACTTTTATTCAATGTTTTTATCTTCACTTGCCGCCAAATTTATTATACGTAGAATCCTATTAATGTGTTATTCCAAATGAAATTATATAAATTCTAGTATATCTTTTTAAGAGGATATTTTATTACCCCCTATCATGATATGGGTTAAGAATAACGTCATTTTCATATGAAAAGCCCTTCATTTCCATGATCAATAATAAATTGCAAGTAATTTATTTATTAATGTATGATAAAATGTACCGCTTTGAGATTATTAAATAGTAACTACGTGTTCAATAGCATCTATAACATGAACCAACAATATTCAAAGAAAATATGACACCCTTAAACATATGATGTATCTATTTTTAATTAATTTTATTCTCTTCAATGGCATGTGATAGATACAACACTGGATTTAAAGGAAACCTGATACTCTTCTAAAATATTATTATTTTAACATGACCATTATTACTTAGGCATTTAGTTAGACAAACTGAAAAATGAAAACTAAATTATAAAAAACAAATGTTTTACACATTCATTGTATAGAATATATGGTTATTTCTTGATTAAAAATAAAATAATAATCATTTCAATGTAAAATCTTTTTTTCGAAAAATAGCATTTATCTAAAAGGTGGTTTAGTGACACTTTATGAAAATAATTTATAACTAATTTTTAACATTTTTATAAAAAATAATTAGGAAAAATAAAATTAATTACTGATATTTAATTAAATAAATTATCTTAACTTGATTTTTCTTGATTTTTCAGAAATATTTCATTTTGGATAAATAGTGAAAATTATTAATTCTTATTGAAAACTACAATTTTGATTATATTACTTAAAATCATAAATAAAAATAAATATTTTCTAAAAGTATTAGTCTATAATATTATTAAAATTTAACTTTTTAAGTTAATTTAAGGTATTTTCAAATTTAATTTTGATATTATAATATTTTATAATTGAGCAATTTCCCTTTGAAAATAATATTTTTCAACTCATTTGCAGATTCAATTTTAAATTGAAATCAAAAACATATATGATTGGAAATTTTTGAAATATATTATATATTTTTAATAACAATAATTTATAATATCTAAGGAGTTGACCATAATTTTTGACAAAAATGAAGAGTGAAAATTGGTAAAATTAATTATTGTGGTTAAGAGAAAAAAATGGTTTTACCATGGTGTTAAACAAATATGGTTATTTTTGAAATTACCTATAGTCTATTGAAAATATTATTTTTGACCATATTTACACCTTAACCTATCCCAATGTTGATACTATGACTATATGTAATCATTTTTCATGTGAATGGCGTTCCCATTTTAAATTTCTTTTGGAAATTATAATGTAATTTCTAAGAGGGTTACCTTTCCCCACTTATAAAAGGGACCTCCACCTAACTTATTCACACAAATCAATCCATTTGTCTTGACCTAGGTATCAAACCAATATTATAAAAAAATAATAGTGTTTTCAATAGTGTTTGTGACACGAAAAATCTAGAATAAACCAGACAAGAAATATATTTCTTTAACTCTTACCTTTTTCATAACTTATATAACACACTACCCCTAGTATAAATAAACACAATATAGTATAGAAATATAGAATAACTATTAAATATTCTGATATAAATATTAATTACTATATTATGAAATGTTTGATTATCTGTTTTTTAGAAAAAAAAAATAAGAATTATTTAAAATAAAAAAAATTCTATATGAAAAACGACACTTTTTCTAAGAGACAGTTTAGCCAAGATTTTCAGACATAATTTAAAATTAATTTTTCAAACATTTAGAAAAAATATTTGAAAAAATATAACTCTGTATTTTAAATTGATATAAAAAAATTATCCTAGGTTAAATTTTTTATATTTTTGTGAAATATTTCATTTTTCGATGAATAGTGTAAAATACTGAATTTTAATTGAAAACTATATTTTTGGTTAAATTATTTATAAGGATAAATTTTATTTTATATTTATTTTCAATTAATAATTATTAAATTAAATATTATTGTTTCAATATATTTCATTTAAATCATTTCCATATTGTATATTGATATATAAACCATGTAAAGGTTTTAACAATTTCTCTTTGAACACCTACTTTATCCTCACTTCTACAAGATTATATTTAAATTAAAAAAATTTACTTATGTTAATGGAATTTTGAGTAAAGTACTAACTATTTAGAATCAGGAAATTCTATCTTATAAAATAAAGAAAACATGATTGTTGACCAAATGAATATTGAAAATAGTAAAAATTATTTGTCACGGTTAAGATAAAAACAGGTTTATCAGGTTTAATCTAAACAGATAATGGTTAATTTGACTGAATATTTTTTTTAAATATATTTTATGGAAATATTTTGACCCTATAATTTTTATGTATCTTGAATACTCTACTTTGGAACCTTTTTGAATGGGAATAATGTGGGAACACGTTTTTATAGAAAATTACAAGTACTCCATTCACTGCATTTATAAAAGGCCACCAACTCGGCTCTCTTCTCCCCCCCATAAAACACTTCTGGATCATCCAATATCATCCAAAATAACATCAAAACTTCCAACATATCTTCCATAATGAATTAATTTTTTAGAAATACAACCTAGGATATTCTTTTGGTATTTACTTATTGAGGATACTGGAAGAAGAGTTAATGACCTTCAATGATGGTTTTTATTTTCTTTCATCCCCACCACCATATATTAAGGTTAAAAAATGATGATATAATAATAAAAATATCTTATAAGTACTTATACATTTTTTTAATAATGTTTTTACCAAAAAGGATATCAAATTACATCAAATGTGGGTACAAAGTCATTATTCATGTATACTGCGGATTACTACCTCATGAGTTGATGCCATTCAAATTTCCTTTACTAACACTCATGGGTGGGAATGATGATGGATTTAAAGAATATAAATGAAATATCGAAAATAATTATAATTATTAATTTATAAGATTATGTATAATTTTTTTACTTTCAATTCAGCATGAGATACGACAACGTTGCTCGTGTGTAGAAATGATTATCACCTCCCGATGTGATGTGATTCGTCTTTCACTAAGGAATGACATGGAAAGTAATAAGGAAACTTATAATTAATATATATATGATATATGTGAAATATATATTATATTATTAAAAATTTATCCTTCTAAAAATATTATATATCATTTTCTTTGATAAATTCTCAATAACTTGTGATGATATCATTATTTATTAACGTGTGGACTAATGCCTTCATGTGGTGACGTGACTCTATTTTTAATTCCAAACCATTAAGAATATATTTATATAAGTATATTTAAATAAATAATTGGTATATATAATAATATTATTATTATATAAATATATAATATTACTTACTTTATTTCTGTAATGATCGTTGAAAAATGCATTCATTACTCATTTATTTCTACGACATACTGTTTCCAAGGTCTAAACATACTTATTTTATCAAAAAAATATTTGATGATTGTAATATAAAGTATAGTTTATTTATAGATATGATAATTATAAGATTATAATTTTGGAAATTATTATAATTTATAATATGAAAAATAATCAGAACATTAACAACAAAGAAGAACTCAAAAAATAAGGTAATTAACACCCAAAACAACAAAAATAATGAAATAATATTAACAAAGGGTTGATAAGATGATAAACAAATTATGATATATGATATTATAAAAATTATCATGGTTTGTAAAAAAGTTAATATCATATTTAAAACTTCTATAAAAGTGGTTAAAGAACTCCCAAACAAAATAGAGCGTGAGGTATGTGATTTCATAACTAAATTTCAATACATTATGTTTAAATTATAATTCATTGACTATTTAATAGTAATATTATTTGTGTAATTAAATTTTATTTAATTATTCTATATTTTAATTTTTTTTATTTGGATTTATAGTTCATACACATAATCAATTCATTGAAAAATTAACATTTCAACATTATGTCCATTGTAAGGGTTTATTTCACAATTTCATTTTCATAGAGATTGTAAATTCTTGAATTTTAGTTGAAGGATTTATTTATTAATGTTATATTAAAATAATATAGATTTATCCTCTAATAGTTATTAATTACATTTTCTGGTAATATTATATAGTTTTCCATTGTTTAGTAAATAAAAATTGTTTTTTACAATATCTGAATACATTTCTCCCTTCAATCATAAATATATTTTATTCAAAAAACTTGTTTTAAAAAAATGATTTCAAAAATGTTTTTAAACATTTACAAATGATTTATAAAAAAATAATTTTCAATTTTTTACTTTTTTCAAAATTTTTGAAAGGAATATTCATGTCTTTTTCCAAAAAATGCTTGTTATGATTTTATCAAAAAAAGTGAATGAAATATGTTTTTAACATGTACAAAAAGAATGTAATTTCTATCCCTCATGAACCCTAATTTTTTTAAATATTAGATTATAATTTTCTAAAATTATTTTCAAAGAAATGAATTTTCAAAAAAAATGTGAAATATTGATTTTAAAAAGTGATCTTCCAAATTAAATGGATATTTTCCTTAATAATGTTTTTAGTGATATTTTAATTATATTTTTATTAATAAATTTAAAAACCCCTAAATTATTAGTCCCATGGTAATATGTTGTATGATGTAAATCTGTTTTATTCCTATGCATAGATTATAATCATTTTGTCCAATAAATTTATTGACATTAACTTCCTTGATTCATATTTGTAGTCATTAACATCACATTGTGTTATTCAATTTAATGTGGAAATTATATTTCCCCAAAATATCTACATTGTTTATACTGTATATGTTTATTTCTTATAATGTACATCATTTATACATACTTTGTTCTACATTGACCATTATGATTTTTAATCTGGGGAGTTACTGAAAAAATTTTATTCCATACTCAATAAAGATATTTGATGATAAGGCACATTATTCATTTTTTAAATTAATTATTACAAACATAAGGAATGATTAGGACATGCATGCATGGATGGGGCCTGATTATAGATAATATCTTGATGCATTGAAATGTATCATGAGACAAATCATCCAGACAACCCATATGAGTTTATACCAATTAGTTTTAAAAAAATTATCAAAACATATGAGTATGTACCAAATCGTTTTTCTCTAACTTGAGTATAGATCTTGGTTTTATAAGTATCATCTCCCTCAGAAATTATGTTAAATAATTTTGTATTTCCTTCATTGTTAACTAAATTATTATTATCCTTGGGTTTTTCATGATGATATTAGTAATAGATGCATTTCCTACTCATTTATTTATTAAATAGAATTTTTTCATATTTTTACCATTATATATTGATTTTGGATTATCTATTTATTATAGTCATGTTATTGATTAAATGGAATTTGTTTTCAATTATTTAAATTTTCATAATGAATGTTATCTAGGAGAAATTTGTGTAGATATTTTATCTGGATAAACTTCCTTCACATTTTATTTATTACATTTCATTTGTGTTCAATTATTTAACTTCTAAATTTATTATTCTTATTGAATAATAAATTTTTCATTGTATATAAACCTTACTATTTATTTGAGATTACACTTATTTTTTTTAGTTCTTATACAACAATGAATTATAATATGATAGATATGAAAAGGTATTCTAAATTGAATATCATTATTAGAGAAAATATTATGATATATATATTTTTAAAAATGTAATTAATGACTCATTTATTAATATATTTTACCAAAACTACTAAACTATTCAGTTTTATGGGATGTGATTCCATGTATATTTTACCAATAAATTAAATAAGACAATAGTTCTAGGCTATTTAAGTTATGTTCCCTAACCCCAAACGCTATCAAACATTCTCTACTACATCCTTAAACATATTTTAGAGATATTAGTCCTCTAAAAAGACTATTCATTGGGTCCTTAAGATGAAATTAAAATGAGGTTTTTCGTAGAAATGTTAATTATCTTAAGAAAGAACATTCATTTTCTTTATTCATTATCCACATTCACTCATGATGTAACACTTCCAATATAATAACACTAATATATCCTAGATTATGAATTTTTATCATGTTGATGGTATAATATTTATCCTTCTTCAATTACATAAAATAGGAATATAATTCATCGTTCATGTGTACGATGGACTACCACCTCATGACCCAATGTAGTATGCTTTCCATCCACACATTTCAAGGATTTATATAATGATTTATTTTATACGGGTATATTATATTTATGATATTATTATACTTTTGTAATTTTAAAATAACAAATACATTTATTACATTATATTCAATTCTTAATATGATTACATCGCTTCTGTACATGGTGGGCGACAACCTTGCGAAGTGATGTGATTCGTTTTTCAATTACGCAATACAAAAAATGTAATAAAGATAAAAATAAATAATATTTTTTTATATAAATGAGTTTTTATTTATTATATAAAATTATCATATCACAAAATTCCTAGCCATTTCTTTTTAAATTAAATGATATCATCACTCGTGTGTACATACAACTTTCTATATCCATGAAGCGATGTGGTTCATTTTTTAGGTCAAATATTCATAAATGGTTCTAAAACATTCTACATTGAATAAATATTAAATAAATAATATTATAAGAATTATGGGGATTATATATATATATATATATATATATATATATATTAAGCACGATCACTATAACTTTCATTAATTAACATGCATGAGAAAACAAGTAAGTTAACACACGAAAAAATGAAAATAATGAAATATTATTAACAAAAGGAAGGTAAAGTTATATTATATGATCATATATGAATTTATAAATATTATTATTGTTATATTATATATAAAAAAATGTTTAAAAAAGTATACAGCATGTATAGAAAAGTAAGAAGGTAATCAGACCTGAGTTAAGGGTTTCACTGCTCACTTTTACTTTTGAAAGCAAAAAATCCTATTCACCCATAATTGATTTTTTTATATACATAAAATTTGATATTTTATATCATGAATATAGTTTTATTTATTATTTTAATTTTTTAAATTATTTTATTTCAGTTATTGGGATTATGATTCAAAAGTTACCAAACTTGTAAGTGTTTATTTCATAATCTCATCATTATTTAGGATTTTTTTTCTATTTCATCTACCATGTGGAAATAATTTTAGATTCTTATCTAAAAATAAATATATTTTAGTCAAATCTGGTCATTCATGAAAATTTTATTATAATATTACACTTTTTTACATTTTAGAGGAAATGATTTTGAGAATATTATTATGAAAACATGACATTATTTCTCTCTTCAACTAGAATTAAAATTTCATCAAATCGAATGTTTTATAAATTATTTTTCAAAAATTATTATATAATTTTAAATGAGATTTATAATTTTTTTTCATTTTTACTTTTTATGGAATTTTTTTAAAGGAATATTCATGTCATTTTCAAATAAATTACAATTTGTATTTTACAAAACTTTTTAAAAGAATCATTATATCAACATGTGAAACCTAAACGAAACAATATATTTTCATAACAAATAAATGTTTTAAATATTATTTTTCATGTTTAAAAATGTTATATTCCATTAAAAATATTTTAATATTTTTTTTTCATCATTTTTAAAGGTGATTTTCAAAATGAAATGTTTATTCTTCTTCAAAAATTGATAAATAATCTTTTGTGGAATTCCTATTCATAATTACATAAACCCTCAAATTCACTTATGAAATATTGAGGATATTTTTTATATTCCATTTTTATTATTTCAATAGATTTTTAAGAATCAGTTTTACTAGATATGTAAAATATTATATCTATTATCAATTTTACACTAGATGGTTTTTGGTTATGGTTACTGATTGGGGTAAATATTAACATTTTATATGTTATTTTTTAAATATTATTTTTTAATGTGGATAAGTTTTCAACCATTTAAAATGATTAATTATGTATAATTATTAAGTGATGGATGGGTTTTTTATATCACCTTGATCCAGTGGTAGGTGTCATGAGACAAACTAAATTGGGTTTTAGTCAAGGCCTAACCTATTAACATAGATGTATAGGCACAAGGAATCAATTGAGTGTTTTATATGTCCAACATTATGTATTCCATTATTATAAATTTACTTATTGATATAAAATATTATTATTGAATTAGTTATAATATATATTGGTATGTTTTCAATATCATGCGATTACAAATATTTCATTATTTTACCATTTATTTCCTTCTATATTTCCCTCAAGTTGTTAATAAAATCCCATGTATTTTATTTATTTTTCTTCCCATATTAATTATATAATATTTATTCATATATTTCATTATATTATTGACCTTACTACGAATTTTAACTCACTAATTTTTTAAGTATTATTTTCCCCCAGATACCAGGAAGTGTTTTTCAATTGAAATGTGGAGATACACTCTGAGGAATAATGGAATTCAAGAATAAAATACATTAGATAATTTATGTTTTACATTTTAATAAAATTTTAATGTGTTTATATCATTTAAAAAGACTATTAAACTATTCAGTCCTTTGGGATGTTATTCTATACAGATTAATCCAATTTAAAAATGTAGTCACCGGGTCTGGGCTACTATGGTCAGGGTCGCTACAATGACTTCTGATCATCTTGTTATATTTGGAATTTATAAAAAGAATATCACTTAATGTCTTGCTTCTAATATTCTATATTTAACGAGATCTTATATGTAGGACTCATATGGTACTTAAGTATAGTTTTGACAATAATTTGATTCTATTCTCCTATATCTTCCTATTATCTTCCTACCACACTTAAGGCATGAGAAATATCATTCATATTACAAAACATTACATATATGATTAAAACAATTATTGATTTATATAAAGAGAATTTATTATTTATTTCTCTTAAAGTTTTTTCGGACATATTTGCATGGAATTATGAATTCTAATTAACATAGGAAGATACCCCCTTTTGTACAGTCCCCTATGGTATATATCCATACAGATCATTATCTCAATAAAATGCACTTATTTACCTATTTATATTTTAGAGAATATTTTATTTTAAAAAATCATTATGGTGTGTATGAGAGGTGTGTCATTTCATTAATCAAATTATCAACGACATAAATTATTAGTAAAAATAATGAACTTCAACTAAACAATTTATGGATAAATGGATTACATTAATTTAGTCTGAAAAAACATTTATTGATTAATAAAAATGAATGTTCCATGAAATAGGTAATTATTTAATACATAAATTGATCTTTGAATCTTGTATACATTATTATAATTACATGGAATCACAATCACTTTTGGTTGTGTCAATAGACATATTCATAAAGGTTCCCATTAAGGAAGACATGTTTTACATCCACATACAAAATATCATAATCATTGTATGTTTATATGGAAATTATAATTAAAATACATTTAAGTATAGATAATAGTGTAAATGTTTCATTATATTCAATTCCATGATGTCGTTTATAAAAATCTTCCACCAGTCAAGATTTATGGGAACTAACATGACCATCGATGTGTAGTTTCATCTAGAATTCCCATTTAAAAAATATTTACTTCAACTAGAGGATCCCCTGAAATATGGACTTCATTATAGTATATAGAATCTATTTAAAAATTCATTTCAACTAACCATTTAGAGGTATCTGTTCCACTGATAGCATTCTTGTTGATTAGTGGATAAATATTATCTAATAATAAGGATTCACCATACTAAATAACTATAAAACCATAAAATTTAGTGTTTCTTCCATCTGATATGTTAAAATAAAATACTTTTTTATCTAGAAACATTACTCATATGGGTATTCATGAAACTTTTTCAAAGACTAACTCATGTGTATCCTAATATTTGGCTTTATTGAAGTCATTCTCACTCCCTTGATCTCTTTTAGATATGTTATCATTGTCAAGGAACATGGATTGTATTTCCACTATTTCAATTTTATCTAATGGGATTTATAGAAAATATCCCATTGTATCTATGTGATATCTAATAATGATTCAATTTCTACCTCAGGGTCCATGTTTTTTTAATTAATAAGATATAATTGTTTCTTCTCATCGGATATATACGTTGGAAAATATGTGATTCATTCCACTCCATAATTTTTATGGAAGACTGTCTAAAATTATAGTAGTTAATTGGTTTTTTTTGTAAGAATATGTATGTAATGAATTTCCTCAATGACATAATGGATAGTTTTTATGACTATTCATTGAGCTCAAATGTCCAACACGATGTTAATCCTACTTTGCCATACAATATTACACTAGGGTGTATAATGAGGAGTGAGTTGGGATATAATCAAATACTATTTTAAATAGTCAATGTGGTCTTGATTACGATATTATTAAAAATATTCTGAGTGATGGTTCATAACCATCGTAACCAAATGTATCTCAACCTCATTCTTGAATTCTTTAAATTTATCAAAGTATTCTGAGATGTGCCTCATTAAGTTGGTATATTCATTCCTACTAAAGTCATCAGTAATAGTAATCAAGTATGCGTACCCACACCATTCATCAAATAGGAATTTTCCACACACACCGGTGTGTCCCAACTCTATATGCTTTGTTTCCCTTTCACCATTTCCACTAAATGGTGATTTGGACATCATTCCATGAAAAACATCCTTGAAAAGAAAAAAATTATCTTAGTACGAATGAATATAAATAGCCATCTATATGTGAAACAATCAATTGATTCTTGTTTAAATAACCTATGTAGTGATTCCACAAACGAGTATATCATGTGTCATTTGGACCATATTAATTATATGTTACCAAATCTTGGATCATAGAATATAATTTTTAATGACTGTTATTTAAATGTACCTTACCATGAAATAATTTTTTCTAAATAAGAAAATTTGTTTCCAAAATGTGAAAATGAAACCCACCATATCTATTTTAGTTATATAAATAATTTTTTTGGTAATTCCTATCATTTGGTAACAATTATAATGAATCAATTTGATTAATATTAGTAATGTGTGGTAATAGTCACTAATTCATAAGGTTGAAATATTTGTTCTAATTTATAACTTGAAATTTAAATCACCATACAAAACCACTAATAATATAATAGGATGCAATATTTTTATACAAATGTGATAACCCTATATAGTAGCCCTTACTCAAATCATAGAAATTTAATTACTACACTCGATAATGAATATAACTAAATAATCACATTGTTAAATGATTTTTTTCATGTAGTAGACTTTCAATGAATAGCCTGAAGTGCATCGGTTTTTTAATTTTTTTTGATAATCATCCTTTTAGGGGGTTAGGTGGAACTCGTACAAGGCCCGAAGGCATAGAGACAATTTCATGACCCATAGGTCTGAGAGGAAATCACCCCGACCAGAAAAATTAAAACTACTCCTCCCCAGCACATGTTATGATATCAGCCCTCCACATTGACAAGGCTGGTCAGCTAACTGTCCTATGTAGTGCTTCAATAGCCTAGTACCAATGGAAATTCCATACACCTCTCTCTCTTCTAATTCCAGTTAGCTCTGTTATGGTGAATTCACCTACTGTAATTCCTCATCTTGAGCCCTGTCTGGTACAGTCTGACTGGTACATCTGCATATTCATGTGGTATAAAGTCTCTAGGGTGGATCGAAAGCCTTGAGGTAGTTTGGAGGCCTTGAGAGACAAATTTCCCAAATACCTTGGGTGGCCTTAAAGGAATACAGGACCTGAGGACCAAACAGGTGGCCCAAAGGCTGAGTTGGGTGAATAGTTATAGCAGTTATAGTATCGAACAATACCTGTTATTGTGCCTGCTGTAATACACAAAAATATTTCCCCACCCAGATTTGATCTCATGTCACTTGGATGTAATTTTATAGTCCAAACCAACAAGTATAAGGATAATTTTCTAAGTGGAACTTCATGGAAAATAAATATTAGAAGATACCATAATCCCACACATCCTGTTTGATCTTTAAATTCTATCATGGAAGGTATATATAATCCTTATTCTGGGATGTATCCTTTTTAATATTCTCTATGACACTACCCTTATTCACTATAATTAAATAAGATATTTCAATATATAATTCCATATACGTATTTATAATTATTACGATGGAATCAAGGAGTTTCTTGACTAAATTTTCCATGTTGAATTTCAAAATAATTTTAGAGGTTTTGTAAGGGAGTAATGTAAGAATGATATCAGTGAAAATCCATAAAGTAGTTTAAAAAATATAATTTCAATATTCTCTATATTTCTAATAATTTTTAATATGTGAGGTTCTACCGGTATCACTTATCCAAAAATATACTTGAAGAGCACCTTGGAGATCTCAACCTATTCTTATCTAGATCTCTCCTGATAATGACCCTAGAGATGAAAGAACATAGAATATACATCCATAGTCTCTAGTGATTTTTTGTAGTTAATAAGAAATGGTATATAATATTAAAGAAATACATCTATCATGTTATGAAAATTTTAGCATAGAAAATTTACTCTTCCTCGCTCACCTAATAGTGGGATAATATGAAATTATGGACTTCAACATATATAAAGTTTGATCCTTGAATAATAAAATGCACAAGTTCATATACCATTCCAAGATGTTTATGAAAGTAAGGATAATTTCTTCATCTATGATAGTTCAAGGGGATAGTGTTTTAGTAGTTGAAAACTTAATTTCATTCTATAATAATTTATAGTATATTATTATTACATTATTTAATTGAAAAATTCATAACGATATATACGTATTTATATTTCTCCCGTTATTGTATGATGTCCCAACAACACCCACCATTAGACCAAAACATTTCTACATATATTGAAATTCCAATGTAAAATATCCATATTTCCATTCTCATAATCTATGGTAGGTCCTGATCAATTAATAAATGGTATTTAGGTATCAAGTTATTTTAAAACTATGGTTTTATAGTTCCTTGGTCAATTGAATGGACTCAAAAATCCTAAAACCATCACATATTTTTCCATGACACATGCCTGTAAAAAAAATAACTGATAGTCAAGGATATATCTATTGATTATTACATTGATAAGTCATCCCAAAATATTCATAACAAATCATAGATAAAATCATGAATCCTTATGAATGTTTTACTGTCATTATGAACTATGGATTCACTCTCAATCATTTAATAGAAGTGTTAATCTGAATTAATATTTAGTTTATGGGTATGTTTTATTATGTATATATTTTCATGTTTAAAAATTTTATAATTCTTTTTAATATTAAGTTTATTTTACTTAAGGGATAATTCCTGTGAATATCGAACATTTTCTCTCAATCGATTTATTTTAATTCTATTTTATCATATAAATCAGTTTATACAAGTGACCATTGTCTGGAATATATAAAATATATCATGCATAATAAAGAGATGATATAAATTAATTACTGATTCTTTGGTGATCTTAAATAATATGACATTTATTGAGATGAAAATATATAAAACTAGGATCCTAAGTAAAATATTTCTCACAAAGGCCATGGCCTTAGTTTCAGTATACCATCTATCTCCCAATTAAATTCCTAGGTTGGTTTAGGATTTGTTCCTTATTAAACCAACTTTACCTTAAATCCCTCGTGAACAAACTTCGTACATCATTTTATAATCCATTTATTTAATATACATTATAATCCACAACTAATTAATGGGAACCAAAGGATTGGATATGGGGAATTACATAAGACAACATTAGAAATGTTGGTCCTACATAATAATGTAGGGAGTGATAATATGAATACCATCATCTATGATTTTAAAAAAAATTATAGACCCACAGTTGAGGATAAAAAAGAATCATGAATCATAGAAATTATTTTAATGTATCTTAACTAACAATAAGATCCACATGGTTACTACCGCAGGATAATTTTTTCAAAGGAATTAATCTTTTTGAGAACATTGGTCATTTATCATAGAAACAATGTGCTATTTGAAATATTATGACTCGTATAGAGAATCAATGAGTCCTTTGAGAATCACATTTCTCCCTCATTACACTAATTTGATTATAGAACTTCGATATGATCTTCCACCCCCTAGAAAAATTTATTTATAGAGTTAGGAAATTAATTCACACACCCGCAAATGAATTTATTAAAGGTGTGATGTGGCCATTTTTTCACTCAAAAAAAATTATTTTTGATGTGAAAAAAAATGAAATGGACGCTACATAACTTTTATATATCTATATATTTGATCATTTTTGGAAAGTGGATTTCAATATAATGACTTATAAATAACCATTTACATAAGAAAATAAATATGTATATATAGTAAAATAATTAGAGTTGGAGAAAATAAATACTATGAATTTAATTAAAACAATAGGTAATAGATTCAAAAAATAATAATAAATACTATTTGATAACAATTCTATTGAAAAAAAGAGAATCTATAAAATAGAAATCTATTACTTAAGGATAATCTTTCTTCTCTATACAAAAAAGAGGAACTCTTCATTGTAAATATATTAATTTTAAAATATAACCCTTTTCAATTTCCATTATTTTCCATAATAACACCTCTATTTGAGATAGGGGAACCCTATTATATCTACCTCTGAACACTCAGTCACTTTAAAAAATTGGGATTCCACATGGTCATTTTAAAAACAAATTGACAAACTTTATTTTAGAATTCATGTTGAGGGACTTTTGAAATCCATCATTTTAAAATTTATTTTTGAAAAAAAAATTGATATAACATTAGAATAGTTTTTTTTTAAACAGGAGTTCAAATTTTTTATAATAATATTACATGACATTTTTAATGAACTGAAATTCAAAATCATAAGAAATACATGTATGAAAGGTTTCACATTATTAATTTATAATTATGTTTTTATGAAAAGCTCTTGGTTGTGACTCTTGAATATCAACCTCACCCCTTTATCCATAATGTTCCCCATTTGATTAATTTTGTTAAATAGATTTTTTAAATATTATTCCCCATTTTATCCTACCACATAGTCCATTAATTCATTCATCCCACCAATATCTGTTTTGTTTATCAATTTCTTATATTTTCACACATGTCTTTCATTTTTATTTTAATCCATACTATTTCAATGCTTGCAATCTAATGTCCACCAATTTCATTTTTTCATATATTGCTCGAATATTTCCATAATGAATTTCAATTTTTTTTATGTGAAATTTTTATCATTTCTTTCTCAAATAGTTATTTGTTATCAAATTTTTCAAAATTTTATTAATTTTATAATTTTCTATATATATATATATATTAATTATAAATTATTGTGGACATAATTACTTTCAATATCAAATGTACATATAATTATAATGACACTGTAATTATGATAAAACAATATTTGAATGGAGATTTTTTATTATAATTTATTATATTCTATATAATGTATTGTATTTATTTTTATTGTTAAATGTATTGTTAATAAGATAATTATGGATTTTTTTTGTAACTGGGTTTCATGTTTTGATATAAAATATTGGTAAATAAACATGATATGTGATATTTATAAAACCATGACTCGATATTACATGATTATGATGCATGTTTTGATATAAAGATTACTAGGTTATAAAAATAACTATTTTTGTTATTTCTTAAAAATTAAAAAACTCATCGATTGTTGTTTTATCTCAAAATTTACTATTATTTTTTATAATTTTATTTCTTTATGAAATAGAATTCAAAAATGGTTAATTTATTATTCTAAATAATTGTTTTGTTTCTAATTTATTAATTATTTATTTTTTAAATAAATATTTTTTGTAATATATTAAAATTTTTCTTTTTTATGTTAGGTAAAAAATGTATTGTAATTTGGAAATTATATAAAGATAAATTGAAGAAAATTGAAAAATAGTTGATGATATTTTGGAATTTTATAAACAAAACACTACAAACAAGGATATGATTTTCTATCCATTCATGATGGGTTTCAATATGAGAAAGTTAACTTTTTATAGAAATAAAATAATATCTAATTATATATGTTTTTAATCACAATTACACTTGTGAGAATTAACATGGTTATGTAATATAAAATGCAACATCTAATGTTAATGATGACATTCAGCATGTTCCTGAGGTTATAGTTGAATAATAAATTCATGATCTAGGAAATGAAACCATTGAAAAAACATACAACAAGTGAAATAATGTATGGAGATAGATCGAAAAAACTAACCAAAGTTTGTACTAAATTTATGGTGTTATCTATTGTAATGAAAATTGATAACCTAAAATAACTAATTGTGTAGAGAGATAAATAATCATTGAATTTGATGAATCATTAAAATAATATATTTTAAAATTAAATTGTATTATATATTCCATTTATTAAGAGAAAATATTATGACTATTGTGATTGAGGTATAAAAAGATACATTATTTTAACATTGATTTTATATTTTACAGTAGGAAATTTTAATATTTATCAGATAGTTCTAAATGTGGTACATCATGATAAAAAATTAGTGAAATAATTTTCTATTATTTTTTATTAAGTATTGGAACCAAACCTCACACTATATCAATTAGGTATCAACTAATAGTAACTAATATTGATAGTCTATTTTCAAATTCAAATGATACAAAGAGGTTATGATGGTATATATAAGTTAATATCTATAATTGAAGCCTAGTGCACCTTCTTGACTCACTAAAATATACTATAATTGATAAAAAAATTCTTAATCTTGTAACTGAAAATATAAATAAGAGAATGGGACTGTAAATTGATAGAATGAATACATATCAGAGCCTCAGTAGACATCATAGTCCATGGTTGATTATATTAGTAGTTTAAAGACCTTACTAGGAGATATGTATGAATAAAAACAATATTATGATGAGAATCATGATTTATAGCCTAAAAAACTATGAAATTATGTGGATGTTTATTTATCATGGTTGATTCATGATATGTATATTTTATTATAGATAGAGATAAAAAATATCCTTACAAAAAAATAATATTTTCTTTTGCGTGCAATGATAATGTTCACCATAAAAGGCATTCATAAATATTGACACATATCTATATACATGGTTAAGGTAAATAAATGTTGTCTAATTTTTGAATATTAGAAATAATACTGTGAAATAAAAGGTTAATAAAAGATATTATATGTGGGAAATAAAATATTTTATAGAACTAAATATCATAATCTAATATTAAAACATAAATTTATTGGTAAAAATGTTTATAATCAATCCTAAAAACCATTTAGAGTTGAATAATATCACAATATGTTGAATAATATTGACTCGCATATGGAAATAAATGATTTTATGGTCTTCAATAAAAATACATGAAAAATGGTCGGTCTATGAATGGAATAAATCTCTCCATGTTTCTTCTATTTATGTTTTGGGTGTGATTGTGTTTGTTGACAATTCTAGATGACCATAAATGAGCGAGCTTGGTGTTTTATGAAGCAGGTGTTTAAAGAGGTTCGATTTCTTAGTGTTTTCCAAATTTTGGGGCATCAAAATTAGAGGTTTGGTTTTTGGAGAAAGATGATTTATAAATAGGTAATGAATTTATATGGAACATTAATCATGTTTCTCATATCACAAAATATTTACGCTTAATGTAAATGGAAATCATCAAAGGAAGGGAACCGAGAAGCGCGAGTCGCAGACCGCGTACGAGAACGGTTTCTGGGGAGAAATCAGTTCGTGATGATGGCATGAGGTACGTTGAAGGATGGTGGTACATATGATGGATTTTCATTCACTAAAATGGGGAGGGAGTTTGATAAGATGAGATGAGTACCATTCATATAAACATTATGGTGATTTAGTCCATCGTAACGGAGGAATGATAGTACGTGGACCGTGTAAGGAAGAATGGTTTGTGTGTGAAGCGGTACACAGTGAAGGTTGTACCACATTAAAGATTTTTTTAATCTCAGATTAGAAGATATTTCATATCTATTTGACTATATAAGGATCAATAATCCAATCATTAAGTAGATCATTTTTCATAATAAAACATCCTTTCTCTGAGAATTTGTCTAAGTCTGAAGTGGTTCCCGAGAAACAAGTTTGTGAAGGAGAATTGGTTCTTGAGAAGAATTCCATAAAAGGAGAAAGAGTTAACTACAATAGTTTATGAAGGATTTTTTTAGGAACTCTAGCTGGTAATGGATAATGGTATGTGGAAGGAGAACTGGTCCAAGGAGGATAATATGTCTACGAAAGGGGGATTCCACGGAGAAAGGGAGTTCAGTAGATGGAGGTGGTATGTAGAAGCGATTTGTAGAGGTGTAACGTGGATGTGGTGTGTGGTAGAGGAATTGGAGGCAGTACATGGAAAAGGTGGGCCATAAATCATATTCTCTACAAGGTTCGTGGAAGAAGAATGTGGTTAGTGAATGGACATAAGGATTTCGCGAAAGTCATTTCCGCTAACTAACAGTACATGGAAAAGTTAATTTCATCTACAGGTAAAAATGGGAAATAAATAGAGAATAAATATATAGTTTAGGATGTGTGAATTAATGGAAATTAATGGTCCTATATGTTCATAAATTGTGGGTGGATCCCGTCCCATTGTAGTGAGCGGAGGAAGAGGAAGATGATGATCCTTCCAACCGATAGTGAGCCAGTGGAATCGAAATAGTGAGTGACCCTTGGGAATGCAGTGAGAAGTCCCTAATACTTGTATATGAAGTGGGACTGGGTATAGAATATATGGATTGAAACATGTTATTTTCAGTGATATTTAGTGGATTTGGTACATCGGTACATCACTACTGTATGCTCCTTGGATATATCCTAGTGACGGTAAAACAAGAAACAATCTTTTCGTCAGGTGCGTGAATTAATTTTTATTCATATATTGATATGGTATAAAGAGAGAAGTGTGATTTGTTTAACGAAAAAACTTGATACAAAGGGGAATTAGTTTTAAACTATCACATCATGATTCACTCCCCCTCCCTCTCAAGGTATTTGACCAAGTGGACGTAACCATTGGTATCAAAGGGAAAGTTAATCGTTAGTCATTCTCTCTCTGTAGAATAAATGTACATGGTAAATTACAAAAGAATTATGATCTTCGATGGAAACAATTTTCATCTATGGAAGAATCAGATGAATTATTATTTATGATCATCAGTAATGGGTGTCTTCACAACATCTATGCATGGAATATCATCCGATATTAATAGTGATTCTTTATCATAAGTTGAATAAGGATAATTGGATTTTGATGATAAAGGGATCTATTCTTTAGGGGGATCCCTATCCAATTAAATTTTTCAAAATTTGATGTCTTTCAAAACATAACATGTTATGTTGGAAAAGAATTAAAATATCAATGAAAGATATGTAATGGTTAGAGAGGAAAAGTAGTAAGTTTCTGGAATAAGTAAATAGATTTGAGACTGAACCCAAATTAACATTTTGAATTTTTTTTGATAGGGTTAATGTAGTTTTGAAAGACAAGAATGGCCTTGGATAAATCATTAAAGATACAAATAATATCAATCACAACTGGAGAAAACTTCTACCTTGGTTTAATCATAACATTTCAATATTGGAAGACAATGATATGAAAGAGCTAACACTGGATAACTTGCATAGTACCCTAGTTTCATATAAAATGAGAAATGATGATAATGATGTAGTGGAAAAGGGGAAGTCTCATGAAATGGAATTCAAGGCCATGAATAATATATCTATTAAAGATAGTCATGCGGAAGAAACGTTTTATGATTCCATGTCATTTTTTTCTTTAAGCTAATGGAAAACGGGATATTTGCAATGAGCTATTTGTGACGGGATCCCGTCACAAATATGCTTTTGCGACAGGGTCCCATCACAAAGAGCCCATTGCAGAAAACGGCATCGCAAATATTATTTTTTGTGACAGGCCTATAGCAAATAATCCTCCGTTTATATAAATTATATATATAAATAAACATTTCATGACGGATCGCCACAAATACTATTTGCGATGGGGTAGTTTCCCGTCGCAACAAATCCTTCGCTTATATACATTATATATAATAAAATTTTTCTACAGGCCCGTCGCAAGTAGTATTTGCGATGGGCCCATCCCCCCTTCGCAAATACTATTAATAAAAAATTAATTTTATATTATTTTCTACGGGAGACCATCGCAAAAGGTCCTGTCACAAATACTAAAATTAATGAAATTTTATTTTAATAAAATTATGTTTAATGAAAATGTCATATTAGTATTATTAAAATAAAAAAAAATAAAAAAAATTATTATTAGTAAAATAAACATACATTAAAAAATAAAATAATTAAAAAATATATTAAATAAAATTATGATTAATAAAAAAAATTAATTTTATTAAAAAATTATTACTACAATTTTCAATATTTACAAAAAGAAATATAAAAAAATAATAAAATTTTATTTTTATGGGTAATTATTTCTATTTATTACTAATTATTCCAATTTATTACTAATTATTCATATATATTACTAATTATTCCTATTTATTAAAAATTAATACTAACAATTTCAATTTATGGTTACAAATAAATACTGTTAACCAAATATTTGAAATATATTAAATTAAAACTAATAAAAAATAATTAAAATTAACATAAAATAATAAATATTAAATTAAATAAAATATAAATGCCTTTAAACTTTATCTTTTATTGATGTAGACGGCTTCAAAACTTCTTCGTCAAAAAAAACTAACTCAAACATATTTTCATTCTGAAAATAGATTTTAGAGAAAGAGAGAAAGTGAGAATTGAGAGAAGGATTTGAAAAAATGGATGAGGGTATATATAGGATAGATTAGTTGTGAAAGGACCATTTGTGATAGTATTCTCATCGCAAAAGGTCTTTGTTGTGACGGGGCCCGTCGCAAATACCTTTGCCCGCAGTAATTGATGTCGTTGGTTAAAAGGGTATTTATGATGGGGCCTATCGCAAAAGGTACCTGCTGACACATGTTTTGTGATGGGAAAACATCCCATCACAAAAACCCATTTACCGCCCCCAGGTATTTGCGACGGGGCCTGTAGAAAATACCCTTCGAGCAATAAACTATTTGCGATGGGGGAATTTTCTCGTCGTAAATATTCTTCCCGTACCAAAAACCCATTTACCGTAGCCGAGTATTTGTGATGGGACCCATCACAAATAACTCAGAGTGACCAACTATTTGTGATGGGAATATTCCTTTCGTCACAAATAACCATCCCAAGGTATTGCGTGAAAATCACGCCAACTTTTTTGTGACGGGACAACAAAAATCATCTCAAATAATCTCTAGATTGGACGAATTTTGACAAGACTATTTCCGATCGCAAATATCCCATCACAAAAGGTTATTTTTTCCGTAGTGTTAAATCTACAAATATGAAAAAGAAAAGTTCAAAGTTAAACATCCATTTTCTTACTTTCGATGTGGAAAGATTTGGAATTTTGAATAATGGTTTCCTATGAGTATTAAAGATTATAATGAAGACAATTTTTAAAATCCAAAAAATAATTATTTAGATAATGTGAAAGGTATGAAAAAAAATAAGATAAAATTTATTAAAAAGATTCTTCTTTTAAAAGAAGATGATATTTTGGAAAAATCCGATGATGAAGAGTTGGAGGACTGAAAGGATCATTATATGGATTATTTGAGTGTAGTTGTCAGAAATTCATTAACAAAATAAGAAACGGTAATAAATTAGGGGAAATTGAAGTAATATTTGACCTTCATGCTGAATGTGAAGTTGTTATTATATAGATAGATGTTTCGAAAGCCAAAATAAAATGACGCTAACATAGTGGTTTGTGATTCATAACTCTACAAGAAGCCACAAGATGAAGAGATGTCTGATATGAATGTAGAAATTAAATAAATTAACTCTTCAATGCCTGAAATCTCAGAATAGGTGGTTGAGTATAAATTAAAAATTTAAGAACATAAAAGATAGATTAATAGTTTGACTGAAATTGGAAAAGATAAAATTAAATGTATTGAAGAACATAAAGAGTAATTCATCAGTGTACGAAGTTGTGTTAAGGATCAAGGACACTTTTTGACCCACAGAACAACATCAAGAAAATAAATAACACAGAAAATAGAAAAGATGAAAATGGACCATCATTTTTTAATAGGATAGAAGAAACTGTAAAATGAAAATAATAAGGATGATATAGGGATTGATCGAAAACAGAAACAATAATAGTTGAAGTCAGACAACAAAAACCTACACAAATTTTGATTATAGATTTTCGAATGAAGTAGAATCAAGTGATTCAAGGAAGCCAATGGATATATAGTGGTTCAATATTTCCATGTAGGAATGTCCCCCATATAATATTCTATTTTTGTGGAAAGATGGGACACACACAAAATGTTTTTTCTATTCCAAAGAGATTTCAAAGGGAACAAAACCAAAAGAGGCAGTAATACAATGCTCAATTTTTTAAGTCATCAGTTTATAGTAACTATTTCAGGTGTGTAGGATTTGGACACATGAAAAGATATTGGTAATCTAAAATATAGAGTAATTTTATGAAGCATAATAAGGTTGGATATAATGAGTAGAAAAATGTATTATCAAATGAGATAAAAATTAAAAAAACAGATTTTAAGCACTAAAAGATTAATCCAGTTTGTCATATTCTATGGAATGTCAAGAGTAAAAATCCATACCATTTATGAAATTAAAAATAAGTATCAAATATAAATAATCTGAGTAGGAAGTGGTAAAAAATTGCATTCAATACATCAGATCACATGAGAAAACGGATTATTGATAGTGGATGAACCTTCAATATGGCATGAATCATGGAAATTGTTATTGGAATATGTTATAATAATGATGTTATTTTAATATTTTGAAATAATGAAGGGTTGAAATTTATTGGCACTAGAAAAGAAATGTTAGGGGGAAGAGACATGACACATGGAGATGGTTTTATTGTTGAATTTCAGAGTCAAAAATTATTATGAGTATGTCAATTGGGTGACTCACGATATTCAATAACATTTTCTAATAAATCATATGTCATCAAGGAAAATATGGTGATGTAGTATTATATGTAAATTTTACAAAAGGAAATCTCTATCAGATGAGTGGAGAAGAAGATATTTAATTTCTATCCATGGACTAAGAAAATAATTTGTGGCATAAATGTCTTGGACACATGATCCAAAATTCCTTGGAAGATCTGGGGAAATTTTATTCTGATAAAAGTTTCCCTATATTATCACATGATCGTACACATATGTGTGATGCCTTCTGAAAAGGGAAGAATATTATAAAAACATATAAGGAAAAAGCTCAATGGTCAACCAGATTTCTTGAGTTGGTTAATATAGATGTGTTCGGACTAATTCTAGTTAGATATATTGATAATAAGAGATAATATGATATCTTCATTCATGATTATAGGATAATGGCATGAGTATAGATAATTAACTACAAGTATGAGTTGTATAGTAGAATTATAAGATATCGACAGGAAGTTGAAAAGATGATATGTCAGAAAATGAAAAAGATCCGAAGAGATAGAGGACCAGAGTTCACAAATAGCCAAGTATATGATTATATTGACAAAAATGGTATAAGGCATCATGTTTCAGCGGTAAGAACTCCATAATATAATGGAGAAATGGATAGGGGAAATTTTATAGTCAATAACATGTAAATAACAATTCTCATTGAGAAAGACATTCTAGAGAAATTATGGAAAGAAGTAGTGATGACAGCAGCCTACGTTTCAAATAGAGCGCTACTATGTCTGAAATATGAAATGACTCTATATGATCTATGGTATGAATCGATCCATCATTGAAGTACATTCGAATATTTGAAATTAAATTTTTTATTCTCAATAAAAATAAATATAGGAAGTTTGAATCTCATAGTGGTGAAGGAATATTTATTTGCTACCCAAAGAAAAAAATCATATAAATACATCAACAAGAGGGTAGGAAATATTATTGAATGCCAAGATGTAATCATAGTGACGATTGAGAAACCCCATTTGAAAATACATGATCAGTCTCATTGTGATAGTGATAAAGAAATAAGCAGACCATGGGTGCTCCAGTTCATAATATATTATTCAGAAGAAGACTCAAATGATGAGAAATATGAGAAAAATTCAATATCTTAACCAAGATAGAAGAGAGGAGCTAAAATTGATAGACAGAACATAATTAGTGATCATTAAACTTTAATGTAGACAATGAGGATGAAGACTCTATAGAAATAATCATATCTATCACTGGTATAGCTAAAATATTTTGATGAAGCAGTTGGTGATGTGAATTGGGTTAATTCTATGAATAAAGAGATTGAAAAAATTGTGAAAAATTAGACCTGAGAGATTGTTTTGAGGCCAACAGACAGGAATTTCATCAGTACCAAATGGGTCTTTTAAAACAGAATAAATGAAGATGTTGTTGTCATTCGAAAAAAATCACAACTAGTGTGGAAAGGGTAATCCCAGATAGAGTGTATCAATGTTGAAGAAACATTTTCATCTATTTTAAGACTAGAGAAAATTAAATTATTCTTGGCCATGACAGTGCACTAAAATATTAAAGGATTCCAAATGGATTTCATGTCAGTAGTTCTAAATAGATTTCTAGAATAAGATTCTTATATTGAGAATCCAGATAGTTTTCACATTCGTTAACATGAGAACAAAGTTTTTTAGATGAAGAATAATCTATATGGATTGAAGCAAGAATTTAGAGCATGGTATTCATGGTTTGATCAGTTCTTGAAAAAGCGTGGTTTTCAGCCTGGTGTAGTTGATTATAATCTATAAGTCAATCATAAATGTAATAAAAGGATGATGGTGCTAGTATATGTTGATGAAATAATCCTAGGAGGATCAGATGAAGTGTAACATAGACAATATTCTGAATTCATGTAATTTGATTTCGAAATATCTATTATTGGTGAATTAATTGTTTTCCTTGGTTTATAGGTAACAGAATGAATGAATGGAACATTTTTTGTATATCTAAATATGTCATGGAAGTATTGAGAAGGTTTGGAATGGATAATTCCAAGGTTATTAAGACTCATATGGCTACCTAGTTGAAACTATCTCGGGAAAATTAAGGCAAAGCACTCAATGTCACAGAATATAAGCAGATCATTGGTTCTCTATTGTACTTAACACCGACACGACAAGATATTGGTTTTGTGACATGTCATGAAAAATAGTATCAATTTAATCACATAGAAATCCAAATTATACTATTATAAATAATAAATCATTATATCAAGGGAACTGTATATATAATTTTGATGTATAAAGACATATCTCATCCAAAACTATGGGGATATATAGATGTAGATTGGGATGAATCAGTAGATGATATGATATCAATGCTAGGAGTTGAATTGTATCATGTTGAATTGTGTATTTCGTTGATAATAATGAGACAATATTTTATCTCATTTAACACTACAAAAACTAATTTTATTATACCCACTCAGGTATGTACATAATGTTTGTGGATGAAACAACATCTTGAGGATATGGGGGTTGAAGTTAAGTGTCTCATCAGAATCCATTGTGATAATTAAAGTGCTTTAAATCATTGAAAATATATATTCCATCACTAAACAAAAAAATAACATCGTATTAAAATATAATTTTATCAAGGAGAATGTATAATATGGGATTATGATGTTGTATTATGTCCATACAGAACAAAAAGATGTAGATTTTCTAAAAAGGCCATACTTAATGAATCATTTGAAAGGAATCGATTGGATGAATGAGTTTATTAGACTCCCACACTTGAAAAATATTGAATATGGACCCCCCCCCCCCTCCCCATGGTATGGTGTTTTTTATTCATTGTGCTAATATGTGTACATTACTATATTTCTTAACTAAAGGAATTGACTTTTGGGTTCATCGATAATGGGGTGGAAAGTCAGCTATTAAAATGGAAAGTTTATTAATCAATAGATGGAGAAAAGATGACAGGTGGAGCATCTATATAGGGGGAGTTGAAGCTATTAGGGGGATCAGTGATGTAGTGGGAGTATTAAATCTGATGATTCTAGGCATGATCGATTAAAGGATACATATCACAACAGGTAAGGTTGTTGATTAATGAAGAATAGTTGTGTTGGAATGGAGTGAAGTGATTCATTGATGAACATTTAATTATACTCTTATTTCTATTGTCGATTAGGTATTATGTCGGATTATAATATGTTTTGAGTGAATCATTTATCGATATCTTAATCTCAGAAGGTGAATTCTAGTTGATTAATGGAGATGCTTTAATGTGACATCAAAATATGAAAGTGTTGTCAACAAACCCAAAGGTGAAAATTTCTTGGAAAAAATCCATCCAAGTGTCCTTTTAGTGTATTTTGGGTCTGATTATGATTGTTGAAAACGACAGATGACCGTGAATGAGTAAGAATTGTGTTTCTGAAGAAAGTGTTTAAGGAGGTGCAATTTCCCTGTGTTTTCCAAATTTTGGGCATCAAAATTAGGAGTTCGGTTTTTCGAGAAGGATCATTTATACATAGTGGGAAAAAGTATTCAGACCATGAAACAGGGTTCTCATATTGAAAAAGTGGTATGTGTTACATGGAAGGAAATCAGAATAGGAATTTAACCTCAAAGCATGAGACGTAGACCACATATGGGGACAATTTGCGGGGAGGAATCATTTCTCGTTGAAGGCATATGGTATTTAGAATGATTTTATTATTTGGGATGTACTTTACTTCAGGGAAACATGGTGATTATTTTAGAAGATAACAAGTTTTTCGTCCACAAATAACATGAAGTTTATTTGGGCCTCCACGAAGGAGGAACGTTAGTACACAGACTACGTAAGGCAGAATGATTTGCAGGTGTAGCAGCACACTGTGAAGGCTGTGTCACATTCAATATTTTGGTAATCTCATATTTGTGGATTTTTTGGATATATTTTCCTATATATGAGGTACTAATCCCCTCATTGATTAGATAATTTTTTATAGAAAACTTATTTCCTCTGGTAATTTGGCTAAGTCCGAACTGGTTCACGGGAAACAAGTCTTCATAAGAGAAGTGGTTTGTGAGGATAATTCTCTAAAATGAGAATGAGTTTACAAAAATGGCTCGCAAAAGGTTTTACGAGGAAATTTAAAACAAAAATTATTATTACATGTAAAGAAAAGTGTTTCATAGAGGAAGAGAAGTCTACTAAAGAGTATTCTTGTGGAGGAAAGGAATCTGAAATTTAGAGGTGGTGCGTGAAATCGGTTCATGAATCTGGTACACGGAGGAGGTACACTGAAATAGAAGTTGAGTTAGTACTTGTATGAGTTAGACTGCAACGCATATGTGCTACATAGATCAAGGAATGAGTATTTGGTTCACAAATGGATTTAATCAGTTTGTTTAATTAATTTCTGTTAACTAATAATATGCAGAAAAGTGAATTTCATCTATGGTTGAAAAGTGGACTTCAATAGAGAATCCATATAGAGATGAAGATTCATACATTTGGGCAACTAAATGGTCCTAGAATTCCATAAACTATGAGTGTATCCCTTCCAATAGTAGTGAGGAAAGTAAGTGGAAAAGGTTATTCTTCCCACCATATGTGATCAAGAGGATGAGACATAAAGAGTGGCCCTTAGGAATGTAGTGAGTAGACCCTAAACCTTGTAAAGGTAGTGAGCCTCGACATATAAGATCTATCTAGAACCTTGTAATTGGAAGTGATATTTAGTGGACTTGGTACATCGGTACATCACCATTGTATTCTCCTTGGATGTAGCCTAATGTGGGTGAACCAAGTAAAAATAATTTTTTGGTGTGCATGATTTAATTTATATTGTTATATTTCTATAGGAGAAAGAGAGAATTGTGTTATCTTTAACGATGTAACAAGGTATGAAAGAGTATTAGTTTTAATCTTTCATACACTGATTCACCACCCCCCCCCCCCCTCAAGGTATTTGATCTTGTAGACCTAATGGAATATTTTATTAGAACATTTTTCAATCATAAAAGGAAATAAGACAGATGGATTTCATGTAATATTGGACACAATATTCATGTTATTATTTTTGTATTTATCACTGACAATGAAAAGAAATTATTCATATTTACCTTCCGGTTATCAAACATTAAGAGTGAAAAAATCAGTTTTTAATGTAAATAATGTATTAGTATACCCCATAAATATTAATAAAATTGGAATAATTGGATTTTATTGAATGATTTGAAATTCAACGTTTTGGAATATCATGCCTATCATTTATTAAGGAAACAACTATTTGTAGTCACATTTCATGATAAATTGTAGATACCTATTATAATGTATATAAATTTTTAATGTAATGTTTTCACTTCTAATTTAAGCGATATTGAAAATCCAAATTTTATAGATGTTTTAGAGAATGTATAAGGCCTCATATATTTTCAACTATAAATTCATTCCCCACAAATTCTTTGTCATATATATCTCTTCTTGTAATCCATTTGGTGAGAGAGAAAATAATATACGAGCTTTCTAATTTATATTGGATGTATCCATTAAAACATATTTGAAAATTTTGAATGGATATGTTAAAAATTCACATTGAATTTAAGAATAAATTAAAAAAAATATTTGTATCAAAAAAGGTTATTATGTTTTAACATATTATTTGTATGAACTGGAACATAGTTGCCTCCTTGAATCATGACATTTGATAGTTGACAGTCATAATATTGGGATTTGTTTCATAATAGAAAAGTTTATTCCATTTTATGAAGTGATAAAGGAACATTTATAAATTTTGAACAATATAGATGAGGTTCAACCAAATATATCAAACCATTATAATGGATGGAAGGTAGGATATTTGAAATGTAATTAATTATGGTTTATTATTGAGAATAAAAATAAATGTTTTTTATTTATTAAACGAAAATTCAACAATGATTTATTTGAATGATTAATATCCAAATGATTAAGAAGAGGATCATTTCTTAATTCGAACACATAGTCTGGTTTTGAAATTTATGATTACAAATTATACACAAAAAAGTAATCATGATAAGAATATAGTTTTATGTAAAGCCCTGTAAAATTCAAGGGAAATTTTTTCTTAATTTTCTTTAAAATTTTACAAGAGCGCGGTTTCTGACGGCACCTGATTCCGAGGCCCGGAGTGCCCGGAATTAATTTCCGAAGTTTGGCTCGGGTACGTTCAGTGAACGAACGAGCGGGAATTCCTAACATTTGATCCGGTGCTCGGAATTGAAATCCGAGGGCACCGATGAACTCGCAGCGCCGATATTCGCTTAAAGAGACCTTTTCGGGAGTTGTGTTTGTTGCGGGTTGAAAGTTACGTTTTGGGGTTTTTAGTTTGAGTTAAATAAAATTGTGAAGAACAATTTTATTACAACAAGTTAAAACCTATCAAAGGAGGTTGGAAATGGGACCCACACCCACTTAACCTCCCTTGGGAGGATTAAGTGTGGTGGGGCCCACACGAACCCCTAACCTTTTCAAATTCTCTCAACATACTTAACCCCTAATTAATTGGCTCTCTTAATTAATTGTGGGAGTTAAGTCTTTTTGAATTTCAAACTTTGAAATTCTTTTGTGTTGTGTTAATAAAATAAGAGGTAGTCTTATTTTATTTGGAGTTCTTTGTTTGTCTTTTTGAGAGATCCTCTTCATCTTCTCCGGCGAAGAACGTCTTCATCCTCAACGAAGAACGACAACACTTCGTCAAGGATCAGCGACTCGGCGACCCGGTATCATCGGACCTCTTCTTCCTCCTCGGACCTTCTTCGTCGGCAAACGAAGATCCTCCAACGTCGTGTCTCTTCAGGCATAACTCTTCGTCAACGGATTTGACGAACGACGACCGCGACGCCCGACCTCCGCGACGCCGTCTTCCGCGGGACGTAGACGATTCTTCGAATCTTAAACCCAAGGTAGGGGTTGTCGTTTACTTTTGGTTTCCTTATTTTATTCTTGATCGTGATTTTATCAAGACTAACGTGTGACTTGATTTATTTTAAGTTGCGTTTTCATTTTAACGTGAGGGGGGCCGGACCGCACGAACACGGCCGAACCCCCCTCCATCGTTCTTGTTTTATTCATGCGGGTGGAAGCAAGTGGCGTGGTGTCGTCGCACCACGTGGATGATCGTGCTTATATTTTACGCAACGCCGTCGCGCTATGCCGAGGAGAATCTTCAAGAACGCGACGCCGTCGCACCGCGTTGGAAGGAATCATGGCACGGCGAAAGGGGCGCGGTGCCGTCGCACCGCGCCGGATGACGAACGCCGCGGCCGGTTCCGGGCCGCGGCGGGACGAGAAGACCGCGGCCGGTTCCGGGCCGCGGCGAGACGAGAAGACCGCGGCCGGTTCCGGGCCGCGGCGAGACGAGAAGACTGCGGCCGGTTCCGGGCCGCGGCGGAAGGGAAGACCGGCGGCCGGCCCACCGGCGTCGGAAGCCGAAGAGGGGACCGGAAATTCCGGTCCCGTTGGAGAAAACCGGCCGGCCAGCTGGCCGGCCGGATGCCGTTAAACTGGGGAATTAATTCCCCGGCCAGCTGGCTAAACCCCCCTCTTAAAGAGGGGGGCGGTTTTATTTTAAAGGGAGGGGGTCGGCTGCCCCCTCGGTTCCGCACCAACAGGCCCCCCCACGTGAGGGGGGGCTTCTTTAAAAATTTGGGGCGCGGCCCCTTTGTGCCGCGCCGCCCCTCAAGAAAATGCGGGGCTTAGCCCCGCGTGCCACCCACGTGCGGCACCAAGCGCCGCCGCCGCGGCCCGACGCCGCCGCCACCGCGGCCCGCCGCCGCCGCCACCGCGGCCCGCCGCCGCCGCCACCGCGCCGCCGCGCCGCCGCCGGCCACCGCGGCGCCCAGGGGGGGGGGGGGGGTCGGGCCGGGTCGGCCCGGACCCGGACCCCCCGTTTCGAACAAGTGTTGGTTTTTGGCCCATAACTTGAGCCTCGGACCTCCGAATAACGAACCGTCTGCGGAATTGCGATCCTTGGATCGAGACGGTCGTTTCGGTATATCGCACTCAAGGTTTCGGTTTACTTTTAGTTCGGCCGGGTTGGTTCGTTCACGAAACCAACCGGGCCTTCGGAGCGGAAACGCTCATATCTTGAGCTACGAACGTCCGATTGACGCGCCGTCAGTCGCGTTGTGTTCCTCTTAGTGAGACGGATCTTTTGGAATACTCCGCCCGAGGTTTGGACGCAGGTGGAGTACGGTCGGGTTGGTTTTGCCTTAAAAACCAACCGGGCCCCGGAGACGAAAATGCCAATAACTCTCAGACCGGGCGTCCGATCGACGCGCCGTCTGTTGCGTTGAGTTCCTGTTGACGATACGGAACTTTTGGATACATCAACTTCGGTCTTCGTGACAGTTGATGTATCAGCCTCTCGGCTCGTGGAGCGGACCCTCCGAACGAGTTTGCTGTGTGCGGGAACTCTAGTGATGGCTGCGACTATTACTGTGACGACTACTACTACTGCTACTGTGACTGCGACGACGACAGTACAGAGATCCTGTGTGGATTCGACGACGACGACTACAGCACTCAGAGATCCTACGTGGAACAGTGCTACCGAACCTGTGTGAGCTGAATCTTCTGTTTACCCAGGGCGGTGGAGCGCTTGGGTGTAGCGGCGAACCCGTGGTACTTGTCAGTGGTGGTGCGCTTGGATGCAGCAGCAGACCCTTGGCGGTGGAGCGCTTGGTTGTAGCGGCGGACCCGCGATACTCTACGGAGCGTGTGCGCTTGGTTGTAGCGGCAGACCCGCGACGGTGGAGACGTGCATGCGGAGTACGGAGACCGTGTAGATGACTGAGACCTGACGACTGCTTGACCGACTCGACTTGGAGTGAGTCGACTAGCCCAGTGGACGGAGCGCCCAGTAGTTGGCAGCAGACCCACGGCGGACGGAGCGCCTGGTAGTTGGCAGCAAACCCGCGGTACTCGACAGGAGGAGTACCTCAGTAGGCTATTTGGGTGAGCGCCCGGTATTTGGCGACAGACCCTCAGCGGACGGAGCGCCCGGTAGTTGGCCGCAAACCCGCAGTACTCGACAGGAGGAGTACCTCAGCAGTCATAGGTTAGTGAGCAGTACCTCGGAGTCGTGACAGGACTACTGCACACTTCAGAGACGGGGCTCTTCAGCAGCTACGGTTTCGATAATGAAAATCCTGGTTTGAGCTGAGTCAATGATCTTGTGTTTCCTCATGATTGAGATGGGTCACTTGATAACTTAGGTATATGTATGGGCATATACCTGGGTAATGGTTATCCGTTGATTTCATAAACTTGTTTACTCTTCTTTGTGGATTGGGTTGTTCTTGGGCTCGGTGTTGGAGCCGAACGGAATTTGATGACTTAGGTATATGTATGGGCATATACCTAAGCAGTGTCAGTTGTTACTTCGTGATTGTTACTTTTCTTCGTGGTTTATCCTTTGTGGATTTGAGAGACCTTCAGGGGTCTTGGGGTCCCTACTGAGTAGCTTATACTCACCCCTGCACGGGCTTTGCCCGCACTACGTTGTGTTGGTTGCAGACGACGGACAGCGTTGACCTTAGCTGAGGCTTGCAGAGCGGAACAGTACCCGGAGGTGGACCACTGGGCGGGACGTGTACGGAGCGGACGGCGGGACCCGTGGAGCAGAGGAGCTATCTGTACTCACCCTTCAGGTGGGATTTCCGGTGGACAGCTCGGAGTAGCGGCTTTTTCTTTACAGTTGCTGTTTTTCCCTTTTCGAGTTGTACTTTACTTTCAGTTTGGGTTTGTATTCTGGCCCATTTACTTTTCCGCACTTTCAGTTGTACTCTGCTTGTTTAGTGTTTACTTTCCGCTTGCTTACTCTGTGGTGTCGGTTACTTTTCAAAGGCAATGCCTTCCCTTTTTACTGGGATTTACGCCTTGGTGCTAGTCTCCAGCCCCTGGCCTATGGAAGGCGGGCTTGGGGTAGTCACGGCACGGACCCCGAGGGCGGGTCGTGACAAATTGGTATCAGAGGAGTTCGGTTCTACCGTGAACTCTGATCTTTTCTATGTGAAGCAATAATGTTTAGCGTATTGAGTGTGGATATCAGTCCAGGGAGTCCAGTGTTGGTGCGGCGGCCGACGTATCCGTACACCAGGACCCTGACTTCTGATTTCCGACTTAATGCACGAAAACATTGATTGCGTGTGTGTTTCAAAGTTTTCTTTGTGATTACTTATATCAGCTCACCAGGCATACTGTTCTAACCGTGGCGCACCTGTTTCCTTTTCAGGATGGCCCCACGACGGCAGCCAGCTAGGGTTCCGAGAGTCGAGCGAGACGACAGCCCACCGAGCGACGAGGCCTCGGTGCAGGGCCCTTTGCCAGTAGTGGCACCGGCGGTAGCTTTACCCGCCGATCCCCCGATGCTTCCAGCAGCAGCCGCTGACGATGCACGTCGCCTCAGCGCACTGCATGAGTTTCAGCGCCAGCGTCCGCCCAGGTTTCGCGGGGAGACGGATCCCCAGGCAGCAGAGGACTGGCTGGAGGCAGTGGTTCGAGTGTTTAGGCTAGTGAGGACACCAGCAGACCTCATGGTGATCCTCGCTGTGAGCCTACTACACGCAGCAGCAGGACGATGGTGGAGCTTGATGCTCCAGGTGCACGATGAGGCATCTCTTCTTTGGACGGACTTTGAGAGCATCTTCCGCTCGGAGTTCGTCCCAGCCACCCTTCGTGCGGTACGTATCCAGGAGCTTCTACAGCTGCGGCAGGGCAGCATGACGGTCGCTCAGTACGCGGCGAGGTTCACCGACCTTTCTCGGTACTCGACAGACATGGTACGGGACCCCTTCTTCCGGGCCCGGACCTTCGAGCAGGGTTTGAGACACGAGATCAGGGCATCGCTGATCTCCCTCAGCATACCGACTCAGACAGGAGTACTGGAGCGGGCACTTCTGATCGAGAGTTTCCTTGCTGAGTCTACACCAGCACAGCAACTCACCGCAGGGCGGCACGTGACAGAGTCATCTGCAGCAGGTAGCCGACGGATGACTCAGGGTTCCAGGCAGACCAGACCTACCGGTGGCCGACTGCACGACTCAGGCTCAGTTGTACGGGGAAGCCGGGGCGGAGTCAGAGCCAGGCGTGCCGAGAGTGGGCAGTGTTACTCCTGTGGCGGGATTGGTCACATGGCTCGTGACTGTCCGACCCGCCATGCTGATGATCAACAGTTAAGTGAAGAACCTCCCAGGCAGAGGCAGAGGTTCGACCGTGGCGGTCCGCAGGGAGGAGGCGGACGAGGCAGAGGAGCTGGACGAGCAGCCGGTGGTGGGCGACGCTTTGAGGCTCTTCCACCACCACCACCAGGAGGTCCACCCCGACCTCAGGGAGTAGGTGAACATGCGAGAGCTCAACTTCAGGCAGCCGAGGCCTTCGATCATGGAGCTCTGGGAGCCGATGGACAGGAGGTGAACTAGTAGATACATCCTTTGTACTTCTGGTTCCTTGTTGCATTTGTGTAGCGTCTTGTATTATGAGCTGCAATAATAAAAGACGCATACCTTTGTGATTTTTCGTTCCTGTCCTCTTTCGTGATGTTACTAAGAGGTTCCAGTTTTGACTGTTGACTTGACCCTCACTTGTGAGACATCTACTGGAGGAGACCCAGTTACCACACACTGATGCCGACAGTGTGACTCAACCCTTGGAGGCGAGAGTAACGGTTGAATCTCTTAGTAGTAGCGTCGAGGCCTTACGACGTCATCCTTGGTATGGATTAGTATCATCCATGTTAGGATTGACTGTTTTAGGCATAGAATGTGGTCCATCCAGGGGATGAGACCAGATTTCTCTTTTCGGCAATGAAGAAATCTTGCAGCTCTGGTGAGACCGGAGATGGTCCAGGCCACGACAGAGAAGGTCCAGGTCATCCAGGAGCGGATGAGGACAGCTCAGAGCCGGAAAAAGTCATTCGCTGACAGGAGGCGGAGGCCACTGGAGTTCGAGGATGGCGACCACGTCTTCTTGCGGGTCTCACCTCGACGTGGTATTCGAAGATTTGGCCGAGGCGGCAAGTTATCTCCGCGCTTCATCGGACCCTTCCAGATTCTCAGCAGGATTGGCGAGGTGGCTTATCGCCTGGCTCTACCACCTCAGTTGCACCGGGTGCACGACGTCTTCCACATATCTCAGCTGAGGAGATACGTGCACGACCAGACGCACATCATTGACCATGGGGAGCTTGACGTTGACGATGGGGCGACCTTTACGGAGGTCCCGGTGGAGATAGAGGATCGACAGGAGCAGGTCCTGTGGGCGATCGATTCCTCTTGTGCGCATCAGATGGCAGCACGGGAATCTCCAGGAGAGCACATGGGAGCGGGAGGCTCAGATGCGTGCTCAGTACCCTCATTTGTTTCCCTAGTTTTTGTTGTATCTTTACGGGGACGTAAAGCCCTGAGGTGGGAGTAATGTAAAGACCCGTAAAATTCAAGGGAAATTTTTTCTTAATTTTCTTTAGAATTTTACAAGAGCGCGGTTTCTGACGGCACCTGATTCCGAGGCCCGGAGTGCCCGGAATTAATTTCCGAAGTTTGGCTCGGGTACGTTCAATGAACGAACGAGCGGGAATTCCTAACTTTTGATCCGGTGCTCGAAATTGAAATCCGAGGGCACCGATGAACTCGCAGCGCCGATATTCGCTTAAAGAGACCTTTTCGGGAGTTGCGTTTGTTGCGGGTTGAAAGTTACGTTTTGGGGTTTTTAGTTTGAGTTAAATAAAATTGTGAAGAACAATTTTATTACAACAAGTTAAAACCTATCAAAGGAGGTTGGAAATGGGACCCACACCCACTTAACCTCCTTTGGGAGGATTAAGTGTGGTGGGGCCCACACGAACCCCTAACCTTTTCAAATTCTCTCAACATACTTAACCCCTAATTAATTGGCTCTCTTAATTAATTGTGGGAGTTAAGTCTTTTTGAATTTCAAACTTTGAAATTCTTTTGTGTTGTGTTAATAAAATAAGAGGTAGTCTTATTTTATTTGGAGTTCTTTGTTTGTCTTTTTGAGAGCTCCTCTTCATCTTCTCCGGCGAAGAACGTCTTCATCCTCAACGAAGAACGACAACACTTCGTCAAGGATCAGCGACTCGGCGACCCGGTATCATCGGACCTCTTCTTCCTCCTCGGACCTTCTTCGTCGGCAAACGAAGATCCGCCAACGTCGTGTCTCTTCGGGCATAACTCTTCGTCAACGGATTTGACGAATGACGACCGCGACGCCCGACCTCCGCGACGCCGTCTTCCGCGGGACGTAGACGATTCTTCGAATCTTAAACCCAAGGTAGGGGTTGTCGTTTACTTTTGGTTTCCTTATTTTATTCTTGATCGTGATTTTATCAAGACTAACGTGTGACTTGATTTATTTTAAGTTGCGTTTTCATTTTAACGTGAGGGGGGCCGGACCGCACGAACACGGCCGAACCCCCCTCCATCGTTCTTGTTTTATTCATGCGGGTGGAAGCAAGTGGCGTGGTGCCGTCGCACCACGTGGATGATCGTGCTTATATTTTACGCAACACCGTCGCGCTATGCCGAGGAGAATCTTCAAGAACGCGACGCCGTCGCGCCGCGTTGGAAGGAATCATGGCACGGCGAAAGGGGCGCGGTGCCGTCGCACCGCGCCGGATGATAAACGCCGCGGCCGGTTCCGGGCCGCGGCGGGACGAGAAGACCGCGGCCGGTTCCGGGCCGCGGCGAGACGAGAAGACCGCGGCCGGTTCCGGGCCGCGGCGGAAGGGAAGACCGGCGGCCGGCCCGCCGGCGTCGGAAGCCGAAGAGGGGACCGGAAATTCCGGTCCTGTTGGAGAAAACCGGCCGGCCAGCTGGCCGGCCGGATGCCGTTAAACCGGGGAATTAATTCCCCGGCCAGCTGGCTAAACCCCCCTCTTAAAGAGGGGGGCAGTTTTATTTTAAAGGGAGGGGGCCGGCTGCCCCCTCGGTTCCGCACCAACAGGCCCCCCCACGTGAGGGGGGGCTTCTTTAAAAATTTGGGGCGCGGCCCCTTTGTGCCGCACCGCCCCTCAAGAAAACGCGGGGCTTAGCCCCGCGTGCCACCCACGTGCGGCGCCAAGCGCCGCCGCCGCGGCCCGCCGCCGCCGCCACCGCGGCCCGCCGCCGCCGCCACCGCGGCCCGCCGCCGCCGCCACCGCGCTGCCGCGCCGCCAGGCCGCCGCGCCGCCGCCGTCCGCCGCCGCCGACCGCCGCCGCCGGCCACCGCGCCGCCCAGGGGGGGGGGGGGGGGGGGGGGGGGGGGGGGGGGGGTCGGGCCGGGTCGGCCCGGACCCGGACCCCCCCCCCCCCCCGTTTCGAACCAGTTTTGGTTTTTGGCCCATAACTTGAGCCTCGGACCTCCGAATGACGAACCGTCTGCGGCATTGCGATCCTTGGATCGAGACGGTCGTTTCGGTATATTGCACTCAAGGTTTCGGTTTACTTTGAGTTCGGCCGGGTTGGTTCGTTCACGAAACCAACCGGGCCTTCGGAGCGGAAACGCTCATATCTTGAGCTACGAACGTCCGATTGACGCGCCGTCAGTCGCGTTGTGTTCCTCTTAGTGAGACGGATCTTTTGGCATACTCCGCCCGAGGTTTGGACGCAGGTGGAGTACGGTCGGGTTGGTTTTGCCTTAAAAACCAACCGGGCCCCGGAGACGAAAATGCCAATAACTCTCAGACCGGGCGTCCGATCGACGCGCCATCTGTTGCGTTGAGTTCCTGTTGACGATACGGAACTTTTGGATACATCAACTTCGGTCTTCGTGACAGTTGATGTATCAGCCTCTCGGCTCGTGGAGCGGACCCTCCGAACGAGTTTGCTGTGTGCGGGAACTCTAGTGCTGGCTGCGACTATTACTGTGACGACTACTACTACTGCTACTGTGACTGCGACGACGACAGTACAGAGATCCTGTGTGGATTCGACGACGACGACTACAGCACTC
Organism: Viscum album; assembly: GCA_963277665.1. Classification (NCBI taxonomy): domain Eukaryota; kingdom Viridiplantae; phylum Streptophyta; class Magnoliopsida; order Santalales; family Viscaceae; genus Viscum; species Viscum album. Next base: position 1,856,257,894 of record OY728158.1, on the reverse strand, counting down.
AGAGATCCTACGTGGAACAGTGCTACCGAACCTGTGTGAGCTGAATCTTCTGTTTACCCAGGGCGGTGGAGCGCTTGGGTGTAGCGGCGAACCCGTGGTACTTGTCAGTGGTGGTGCGCTTGGATGCAGCAGCAGACCCTTGGCGGTGGAGCGCTTGGTTGTAGCGGCGGACCCGCGATACTCTACGGAGCGTGTGCGCTTGGTTGTAGCGACAGACCCGCGACGGTGGAGACGTGCGTGCGGAGTACGGAGACCGTGTAGATGACTGAGACCTGACGACTGCTTGACCGACTCGACTTGGAGTGAGTCGACTAGCCCAGTGGACGGAGCGCCCAGTAGTTGGCAGCAGACCCACGGCGGACGGAGCGCCTGGTAGTTGGCAGCAAACCCGCGGTACTCGACAGGAGGAGTACCTCAGTAGGCTATTTGGGTGAGCGCCCGGTATTTGGCGACAGACCCTCAGCGGACGGAGCGCCCGGTAGTTGGCTACAAACCCGCAGTACTCGACAGGAGGAGTACCTCAGCAGTCATAGGTTAGTGAGCAGTACCTCGGAGTCGTGACAGGACTACTGCACACTTCAGAGACGAGGCTCTTCAGCAGCTACGGTTTCGATAATGAAAATCCTGGTTTGAGCCGAGTCAATGATCTTGTGTTTCCTCATGATTGAGATGGGTCACTTGATAACTTAGGTATATGTATGGGCATATACCTGGGTAATGGTTATCCGTTGATTTCATAAACTTGTTTACTCTTCTTTGTGGATTGGGTTGTTCTTGGGCTCGGTGTTGGAGCCGAACGGAATTTGATGACTTAGGTATATGTATGGGCATATACCTAAGCAGTGTCAGTTGTTACTTCGTGATTGTTACTTTTCTTCGTGGTTTATCCTTTGTGGATTTGAGAGACCTTCAGGGGTCTCGGGGTCCCTACTGAGTAGCTTATACTCACCCCTGCACGGGCTTTGCCCGCACTACGTTGTGTTGGTTGCAGACGACGGACAGCGTTGACCTTAGCTGAGGCTTGCAGAGCGGAACAGTACCCGGAGGTGGACCACTGGGCGGGACGTGTACGGAGCGGACGGCGGGACCCGTGGAGCAGAGGAGCTATCTGTACTCACCCTTCAGGTGGGATTTCCGGTGGACAGCTCGGAGTAGCGGCTTTTGCTTTACAGTTGCTGTTTTTCCCTTTTCGAGTTGTACTTTACTTTCAGTTTGGGTTTGTATTCTGGCCCATTTACTTTTCCGCACTTTCAGTTGTACTCTGCTTGTTTAGTGTTTACTTTCCGCTTGCTTACTCTGTGGTGTCGGTTACTTTTCAAAGGCAATGCCTTCCCTTTTTACTGGGATTTACGCCTTGGTGCTAGTCGCCAGCCCCTGGCCTATGGAAGGCGGGCTTAGGGTAGTCACGGCACGGACCCCGAGGGCGGGTCGTGACATTTTAAATGGTAGTGTAATGGTGGTCACTGAAAAAGTAAACTTTTCATGTTAAAACAGATAAAACCCTATATCTACATAAAATAAATATTTTTTATTTTTTAAATATATATGGGAAAATTACTATAATAAATATTTAGTTGTACAGTTCATGTATAACTGGATTTACACTAAATATGTTGAGAAATAGGTTAATTATAGATTTAATCTTATTTATTTGAAATGATTTAGTTTTATTGGGGAACCATTTATCATAGAGACACATGTGAAAAAGATATTTTGTGTTACTAACCCATCTAATGAAAAAGAATCTTTCATTTTGAAGGGAACCTAATTTATTTGATAAATGAAGATGATGATGATGATATTATCTATATATATGAGGTTTATTTATGAATTATACTATTTTTAGATGATATTATATACTACAATATAGACAAATAATATGTTGTATAAAAATATCATATTTATGGGATATGGGAAAATACTAGGTTTATCTCTTAATTATTTAATTTCATATTTATATATTTTTTATTTTTTAAAATTTACACTTGTAAATACTATATATTGAAATTTCGATGTTAAAATCAATATATATTAATTAATTATATGATTTTTGAGTTAAATTTTATAATCATAAATTCTTGTAAAACACTTTATGATTAAAAATCCTAATATACATCACATTGTTTATGTTAAGAAACATGTCATAATTATTATATTTTAAAAAATACAAATGAATTGAAAATATAATTTTACATTAATATTTTTGTATTCAATGTTTTTAAATATTCAATTATTTTAATAATATCTCGGTTGAATTAATATCCTTGTATTTTCCCATTTAAATGATAGAAACAGTGCTGGAGGAACATTTATTGAGGTATATGTATTATTATATCTTCAAAAATTAAATTAATTTTTAAAAGTAAACATTTAATTCATCAAATATTATTTTCCAAACTAAAAATTAACCTTCTACGGTATAGTTTTCTTCTTCATCACTATAGATCATGATTCCAAGAGACGTTTTATTTGAGATTAAATAATTTACCAACTCATTTACATTGGAATGTAATGATGAGGATACATATTAAATTTTATGATAAGAATAACCCAATAAGTCCAAATTTAACACAGTTTGGGAATGTTAGTTTCAATCATTTCCCTCATAGAAAGAACATTTTACATCCAAATTGTATATCCTTTGTTAATATTAAGAAAGATAAATTATGGAACTAATTGTGAGATAAATAAAATAAATTGATTTATTCATATCATATTCATTATATTGTAAATATTTTATATGAGTAATATTTAATATATTTGATGACATAAGACATTTAAATATCATGAAATGCATGAAATTTAGGAAAAGAATTTATATTTATCAGCTGTTTTATAGAATTATTTTAAAACATAATTGAAAAAAAATTCTTAGAAGCTTCAGAACAGATTACCCTACCGCAATTATAGGTTTATATATTCAAATAGATGGACTAAATGTTTCACCAACCAACATCATGATGAATTTATATTATAATAATTATTGTATATTGTAACTTTTTTTTAATAGTAGATTACTTATTCAAATATTTTTATCTAATTTCCTCCCAGAGATCTTTCCACGTAATATTATTACTGAATATATACATGCATACCTTATCAAATGGAGGGTCTCATTTACTAGAGGAGAAAATTACTGCAGATAATTTTGATAAATTAAGAGATAAATTGTGTATTGTCCCAAGTGAGGTCCATTTTGGATCTCTATATCCCCTAATTCAATTAAAATTGAAAAGGATGTGAATGAAAAAAATAAATGTTTCATATTGATAAATTTAAACAAGTATCTTAAAAATAGTATGATATTCATTTTTATTTTTCAAGAATGTATTATATTTTTAAATTATTATCACTAATATAAAATTTTATAATATCATCTTTTTATGGACATTAGGAGAAATAATTTTGTGAAAAATTTTCCTTGAGGGTAGGATGAAATTTCTAGATAATTCTTTAGAAAAGAAAAAGAACCCATTCCATATAAGGTGATATAATTCTGGTGTTAGTATTATATATTTTTTTGGTTATCCATGTAACATATCTAAGGTATTATAAATATATATTCCATAAAATATGAGGGGGACACTTAAATCTGTTAATGGGTGATCATAATAAATCAATTATGTTGCCTACATTTGGAAAAATGATGGGATAGTTATAGTTTCTAATGCCTCCCATCTAAGATCCTACATCTTCGCATTCAGACCTAACCTTATACTATGTGTTATATTCTTGGGATACCTTTTTTAAATATAATACAGGTGATGTATTATATATTTTAATGGATAAGTAATGTCACCAACCTATACAGTCAGGTTAGGTAAGAGTAATGGTACATGATATTACTAATCCAAATACTTCAGTTCCGTTTTCTATTGAGGACATTACATGAGTTAGATATTGTGTGTATCATTTTTTTAACTCTGGTCAACTTTCCTTATTCATCACCTAAAATAATAGGTATGCATTTTTTATTAAATATTATTACATTTTATTGAAAACTACTTATAATATTTTATAATGTTTAGTTCATAAATTAGTATTTAAAATAATAATAATTAGTGAATAATAAACAAAAGGTTCATGAACTGGATACTTCAAGAACTTTTGATATTTTTGATGGGATGAAAAGAGTACCCTATATTTTTTATTCCCTATATCCTTTTTATGAATTTTAGATGATATCTTATATATGTGGAGGATAATATTCATTGATAATATTCAAATTAGATAGTATGGATCTTGTAATGTTTTATCAACTCTTTGTGCATGTGTTGTAGTTGTTTTACATGTAGGTGAATTTTTGTTTTAGTTTAACTTTTTAAAAATAATTAAAACCCAATGATACATAATTTCATACTTATTTAGTTTTGAGATAAATTTAAAATTTCATTCAAAATGAGAGAATATTCATTTATGTTTTTTTTGATCTAGAATAAATTTCAGTAGATATGCAATATCTAAATGATTTTTCTTATTGTATAATAATTTATTTTTATTATATATGTGAGTATATATATATATATTTATTTTCAAGTTAATGTTTCATAACTATATTATAATCATCAAAAAATAAATCATTAATATTTTTAAAATTGATTAAGATACATGTTTGAGATTATCAAAACTAGAACAAATAATGGATTTAATTTTGTTTGTTATATTGTGTATTTTAGGATTTAATCAATTTTTTATGTTTTTATATTATAAAATTAATTTTTATTATAGGTTTTCAATGATATTGAGTCATATATGGATAAAGATAATACCCACCATATAAATTTTAATGAAAAATGTTTTTTAGTTATGGATAATTTATAGATTGTGTATCACGAATTTCTCTCTTCTAAATATTGTTTGAAAAACATTCATATAAACTTGTTTTAAAGTTTATTCCCTTATTTGGTTTTTTATACGTGAAAAATTTTCATAGGTGATTAGTGATAATTACTATTTTTTATTTTTTAATTACTACTTTTAATTTAATTTTTAAGAAAACTATTGTGGAAACTGAAATAAAGTATCATTTTGAAGTCATTTATTTTTTGAAAAATGGTGCCAAAATAAAATATCCTTGTTCGTTTTTAATATAAATGATGTAGAAAGATAACATAATTTTTTCAGGTCATTTAATTATGGTTTTATGATAAAAAAAAGATATGGAAAATCCTCTTTAATTGTTTGTCTTTTGAAAATTAGTCATTAGAGGTTAACCAGAATTCTATTTTTTATATGATGTTTTGATGCCTCGTTTAAAATAATTGATGCTAAATATTCCATTGTGTTCTATAATATGTGTCACGTGCTACACCTAATTTAACAGCAATAGAACATATTAATAATAAATTAAATTAATACTATAATAAACACAGTCATGGTGAACCTTACAATGTTATTAAATTTATAAGGTATATTATTTATTTAATTTAAATCTAAAAACATTATTTAATAATTTTTTTAATTTTATTAAATATTATATTTTTAAAATAATATAAATTTTAAAAAATTAGATTTAAAATCTGATAAATTAAATATATTACTTCAATTCCTCTCATCAAAATTATATTTGGATACATATTAGAGATTTTTAAAAAACATACGATTTTATGGAGAGCCTTGAAAAACCATTTTTCTCTAATACTATCACCATTATATAAAATAGATCAACTGGAAGTATTTTTGATATAAAAAATCTATATATATTTACAAATAAAAAAATCATTTAAAATTAAAATTTTCTCTTTGTAAATCGCATGATTATCATTTTGGAAAATCAAGTGAAATATTATGAAAAATATTTTTTATCTATTCCATTTATTTAATTTATTCATAGTCAAATTAGGCCCTAGATTGATTTTAATAGTATATAACTCTTCTTTAAAAAATATAATATTAGCATTTTTATTATATTCAATAAAGATGCAAATTTTTTTAATTATATAATCATTATCATTAAAAATAAAATTTTCTTTTAAAACAGATGTTTACACATTACACATGATAATGTTAGGATTGATTTTCCTAATCATATAATGAAAATTAGAAAAAAATAATAAATATACTTGAGATAAAAAATTATCCTATTATTTAATATTTGAAATTTCAGTTTTGGGTTTAAAATATAAATTGTTCAGATTAATGTTAATTTTAACGATAATAGAGAATAAATTGTTTTAAAATTATTGTCTTAATAATAATGTGGAATTTATATCAAATATATTAAATTGAAAAAATATAAATGGAGAATAAAATATTATTTATAAACACATAAATAAATTTATTTATAATTATTTATTTGATAATCAATTCTAAATAGGGTGAAGAATCTATTACGGTCAAAATGTCCTTTTCCTCTATAAATTACATGTTCTAATAAATAAGTTAAATTTATAATATATTTAAATGTAGTTGGATAAAATATATTGAATAATTTGATATAAAAAACAAAATTTTAATTATATGTGTTATGTTATATTTTAATATAACAATAAATCACATAGATATAAACTAGTTTCCTATTTTAATGTTTAATGAGTAAAGTGTAAAAACATAAGGGTGAAAAATATATAACTTATTTATAACTTCTGTGGGAAGACTTTAAAGAGTATTTCATTACCCAATGACTCCCCATAGTCTATTATTTAGAATCTATAAATCTATTAACCTTGGAATAAGCTCATAAAAGTATTAAAAAATGGTTGTTACCAAAATTAATCTTTTCATCTCTTATAAAAGTGAGTCACTTAAACCCTAACAAACATATACCACACATTATAAATATACATTAAAAACTACCCACATATAATATCATATATGTCTCTAAAAATATCTTAATCCTCTATTCATATTAAGTTATCCTAATCCATTCAATTTAAATGATTTTTTAAGGAAAGGTCATCTATTAAATGAAAGTATTGTATCCTTCATTTGTATTTTATTTCAATTTTACCTTTCGAAATATATAATATCCATAAAAAATAATGATATTATTATTGTAATTATAATATTATTCTATTATACAAAATCAATAACCATTACATATTCATCTTCTTTCACAGTGAAAAATAAACGTCTCATTAGTGTGTTGTGTGGACTACCACCTCTAAAAAATAATGTCTTTAATTTTATTCAACCTTGGGAATCATAGATGATAAAAAGGTTATAATGGATAAATAAATATGATATCGATAATATTACAATGAATCTAAAATTTCGAATTATTATTTATACGTTTTCCCTATAATTCAATTAGAAATGTCATCATTAACCATGTGTATGTGTGAACTATATCCTCCCTGAAAAATAAGTATCATTTGTCATAACAACTCATCATCTTAGGTTTACAAATTATACTAAACAAATAGAAATTATCTCCAAAACACTATTTATTACAATGATTAATCTAGAACATCATTCTTCCATGATTTGGTCCTGTCAAAAAAAATAATTTATCACATGGTATTTTATGTTTCTATTTGTGAAAATTATTTTTTATTACAAAGGTGTTTTTATCACACTTTTTTCAATGTGGGTTTTCAATAATATTAAATTGTGGAATTAAATATTTCTATAGCATAATTTGTTTCTCAATCCACCTTCCATATAGAAAATTTTATTTCATTTTCATGGATCCATTACATGATACTATTTTAGAATTAATTTATTTCAATTAGATTTTAATTAACATATTAGTCATACTTTTTAGAAGTGACCTATAACTTCATATTTTACATTATTGTCAAAAATGGTTTCTTAATGAACATATGAATACAATTATATTTTACCTTTTCATTTTAAAATTGATTTCCTTAATTCATTTTCTTTTTCACAATTTATAATCTATTATATACACATATATGTTTGTGTAATCAACTCATGATACAAAAATATTCAATTCATTGTCCCTTATTTGGTTGCATATTTCAAATATTATTTGTCAATGATGTTTTTCATCAATGTTATAATACTTATAATTCACCTTTCTTACACCAATGATATGTTTTTTTGAAACAATATTCATCATTCCCATGGACGTATTATGATCATTCACTCAATTATTTACTTATCAATATAGTTATTTTTTTATATGGTGAAATAATTAAATTATAAAAAAAATCATTATATGATGTTCTCCTAGAAATAATGTCATTCTTTTGAAATAGGAAAGTATTATAATTTTATATAATGTTATTGAGAATATGATAATTACTGAAATTTTTGATTAGTATTGTCTAACCATACACCTTCTTCATATAGTTGGGCTTGGATAATTTTATCCCCTTTATTGACATGGGGAAAATTCAAAATCCTTCATTATTATTATAGGTTATCGTCAGGTTTTCCCATTTATTTATATGGGGAAGTATATAGTTATTATTGATTATTACTGACTATAAACATATTTTGATCATGCCTTGGTATTTCATATTCATTATTATATAGATTTCCATGTTTTATTAAGTGAAAGGTTACTTGAGGAATAATATTAAATTTTTCCATGACTCTTAATGTGACTACACTATACATAAGTAGGTTATGGGTGGTTAATAAAATTATATATCCCCTGAACATGTCAAAAGGTCTCTAGAGACAAATATGTTTTTCGTTATTTCGTGAACACCATCAATTTCATCATGATGGATTCATTATGGTCTTGATAAAATGTAATGGTTTTTTGAACAATTACTTCATAGTTCCTTATATATTTTATTATGAATCCCATTAGTATGGGATCATTATTATTTATATATCTATTTTTAATTTATTTTAATGCATGTAGAATGATCTCATTGTCTATTTGAATATAGATTCATATAGTTTACCTATTTCTTTCATGATATTTATTTCATAATAATGAAATGGTTTCTTCAATTATTTGTTTCACTTTCTAAGATTTGTAAATCATATGTTATTATGTTTCAAATTTCACCCTATTGTAGAAAATGTATTACATGTCACATCTTTATATGGGGAAGATGTGTGAAATTATTTAAGGGGGGATGTCGAAGACTTTTGATGAATTACTTTGTTTTATAGATAATATAATAATTAACCATTTGATATAATGATCCCAGGATTTATGAATTTATTTTTTGTTTTAATTATCTATTGGTTTAACCTGGAAATGATCCTTCACATGTATATAATTAAATTAAATGTATTTATTTTGAAATTATGGATTTTTATATCATGGAATTTGAAAAAGGTATGAAATTATGTGTTTAATGTATGTGGATATAAGTATAGGATTCGGGAGTGTGGGTTTGGGTTATTATAGTTCATATCAAATTAAAGGGATAGATAAAATTGGGGAGTATGTTGTTTATTGAGTGTAATTTAAATATTGTTAAGTTATGGTAAATCAAAATAGATAAACTAGTGGGGTAGGTATATAAATTAATATTAGGGAAATAATACAGATCTTGTTACAATATTAGGTTAAGGTAATTTTACTTAAAACCAGATAAAGAATTATATGTATTTCATAACCTCTAAATGTTTTTTAAATTTATATCTTATATGTGTTTTACAATATTTAAATCACATTCTAGATTATAGAAAGTGAATATGGATATGGAACATATATACTTTGGTTTAATCACCCTAAAAATAAATGGTTAAGTGATGAATAAACTGTCACATTGATGCTTTATGATTTGGACTAAGACTTCACACATTGGGAGACACTCTTGTAGGATATTATTTGTATAATAAAATTCCATTTACAATCCATTGTGAATGATTTAACAGTGAGGTTAACTAATTTTTTATAAAACATAATTAAAAAATGTCAATGGATGACTAATTATTGAATACAAAGAGTCATAGGTTGATCAGAAAACACTATCTGTTAATAAAGTTTCCATAAATGAAGAAATTTTATGATTTTTGTTTTCATATTCACAATTAGGATATTAACATAAATATTTTCTTTCATTATTTTATTGACTACTAATCATGAAAACAAAGCTAAAAAACGTATGTTATTGGAATCCAGTATGTCTTAAAAATAAATAAGGGAACATACATAAATGGTTAGAAACCAGAATATTTTATTATAATTATATTAAACAGATAGTTTAGTTTTCTTATAATGTTAGATAGTATTTAGTAAAACTAGGATTCATAATTTACTAATGATATTTTTATACAAGTTGGTCACTTTTTTAGGATTATGATACATAGGGATTATTGTGTGACCATATGAACTAGTGTTAATACCAATTGGGGATTAAATATATATTTAATTTGTATTGGAATATATATTATCATAATTGATTAATTTCATAGATATTAAAAAAATTTATGTATGAGTATGTTATTGAGTGTATATGTTTAGGTTATATACAAACTTATATATATGATTATAGGAATGGTTAATGTTTCCTAGTGAAGGATATGTATGATTTTGGATAGGTTGGATTTAGATATCAGATAATTCAACTATTATTGCGATTAGAATATTATAAGAATGCACATGGTAATTTTGAATCTCTATTATAAGTATTAGTATAAGAAGAATGAGATATCCTAGATCAATGTAACCTAGGTTTAACCATGGATGATATGTTTTCATCTATTTGGTGATATATATTGAACTAAAAGCATTATAGGATAACAAGGATGGTAAAAATCATTATCCTACAAGATATAAGAAACATGGTAATGCCTATTATACTGATACTATTATGAGATTCTCATGAAAATGAAGGGAAGAAGACACGTATATCCTATAATCAATAGTTATGGTCAACTTATTGGATTTTTATTTTATCCACCATAGTGTATTCAATATGTTTTTAGGGAGTATTTATTTTGTACCCTAGATATTTCATTATAAAAGGAAACTTATATTAACAATATTATTTATCCCATGTTGATAGTTAGGAATATATTAATATTTTTTTATTCAATTAGATGGAAATGATATGATTTAGTAATGGGATAACTATTTTATTATGGAATATGTGCTAACTATATCATGTAAAGATTACCCATAGAATATTTATTATTGAAATATTGATGAGGTAGGAGAGACTAACTGTTAACCACTACTAAGAGATCATATCGTCATTGTAATAGAAAAAATCACATGTCATCTTATTCTTCATCCATCAGTATAACATTGTCGTGTACAAGACCTGATATATCGAGGGATGTTAAAGGAAAAATGAAAATGGTGGAAGTAAATGCAGACATTATCCAACACATCTAGTGAAACATGATATGTTAGTGAGTTATAAAAGTGTGAGGCTGACCTGTGGCATAGAGCTAGGATCTGTTCGAGAATCTCATTTGGTTTCCAAAAATATTTGAGCCCCTGTAATGTGTGTTGGAAATAGTTTTAATATTGGAATGTTCTATTCCTATATATAAACTACAACATGGAGAGGATTTTTAGTGAATTCATTCCTCATTAACCTTGAGACAATAGGTATTCACAGAGTAGATAATGTAGGTACCAGTGTAATAGGATGGTGAAGAGATTAGTGGTTATCTTTTAATGATGTAGATGTACGTGAAGGATATTTTAGAAAGTGTGTTAGATGGTGTAGTGGAATAAAAATCCGAAGTAATGGACATATGTGTTCATAATGTGGATATAAAAGAGACTAATTGTGAGTATGATAATTCTTTATCATCTAGATTATTAAACCTCAACCTCCAACTGATTCTTCAATCTTAAAGTGTCATGGGGGATGAGAGATTGATATTTGAGGTATGTATAGTACCGCCCAATGGTGTTGTTAATTCTCAAAAGGGATGAATAATATGGAATTTCATAAAACATCAACGAAAATATACTTATTCAGTATTTCTATGGCATAACATTTTTTATTTGCATCATCGATCCAATGAATATAGGTTGGAAAATAATAAATAATTTAATAGTAAATACCAAAATTTTATAATGGTTTATGGGCAAACAATTATAAAATATGTTATTGATTTTATAGATGGTGGGTGGGGGAAAATAAGTCAAAATATTTTCGGTAATTTCTAATTGAATTTCATGAGTAATAAAATATAAAACAATGAACAAAATTATATGGTTTTCAGAATTTAAACTAAGTGAATCCCTTAGTATGAGTTAAATATCTCCATATCAAGACTCTCTTTTCCCATTGATCAAGTACATTTAATAATAAAAATGTCACGTATCCCAAAATAATTTTTAAACATTTAGTGCAATTTACCCAATATTACCAATGAAAATGTCAGACTAGTTGATACATTAAAAATGACTCCCTCACCCATTACCAATACATGGGTCATGAATTAAAAAATAATAGATGAATTTATAAGATAAATTTGATTAAATGGAAAATACCAAGATGAATTATTTATTTGACGTATAATATGTATTACACTAGTAAAACATTATTAAAATTACTAGGAAGAAAAAAAATTACCCCCATATTATCCATGGGAGGAAGAGGAAAAAAAGAATCAAAATACTAAATGAAATAGTGGAGTGGGGATAATGGAGGACTCAATTGAAACATCATACATTTCCCTAGAGATATTATATCCAATTACATTGAATCTCATATTAATCCTTGTATGTATAGGTGTAAAGGAACCCATGGTATTTCAAATTCCTCATAATAATATATTGAATCTATTGAGGTCAAATATAAGAGTTATGAGACATTTAGGTGTGAGTCCTAGGAAAACTTTAACAAAAATAAGATTTCCAGAATTTCATCATCCAATTTCGTGGTATGACAAGGGTGTTATAGTATAAAAATTTAGGGAAAACACTCTTTTTTGGTACTTCCCAGTTTGGTACACGACCTTAATTTTGGCCTGATAATGATGAAATTTTGTATGTAAATTAGGTGTTAGGTTGTGAATGTGTTATTTACTACTCTATCTTATTCATTTTTACCTCCAACATCCTAATGAATCAATGGAATTAGGCCATAATATTCTCACTATGTGAATTTAGAATTTATAATATTAATCTTGATAAAACCGAAATAAATTTTTAGTTTTCAATTTTACATTGAATCCTTCCAAAATAAAAATAAAATATTAAAAAAATATAATGATTAATTAATTAAATTATAAAATCAATGTATTATATAATTTTAATATATATAAATTAAAAAATGCTCTAATATTTCCACAAACATAATCTCATTATTATCCTAAAAATTAAAATGATTAAAAATTACAAAGGAAGGTAATCATATAATATTTAAATAAAATGGAAATATGATAAATTTATTAATTGGATAATTAAATATAGACTCATCACATAAGAACATTTCATAAAATCCTTATTTTTCCATGAAATAATTAAACACCATATTTTAATTTTCCTCTCCAAATTAACAATGACATTTCATTATTCCATTCATATTTATAAACTCATTTTCAATGTTAATAGACGTTGCAAGTTACACTACATTGATTTCATTTCATTCAATATCTAGGTATATGATGTCAATAGAGTTAGTCTCACACCTTCAATCATGATTATCACCATATTATTTCAATGAATCTAATTTCTCTACCATGTGGAGAAACACTTACACATAATAATGAGGGATTCACTATTATAAAAAAATAACAATAAGGATTTTGTATTTGTTGATAAATAATATAAATAAAATTAAATATTAAAAATTATTTTAACAGATAATTTATTTTTCATTATATTCAATAAATTATTAATCAATATTATCACTTTGTAATTGAAAACATCCTTTATAAATAAACACAATGTATGGTTAGAATGAAATTAATGTTATGATATTTTAACCCTATTGTTTTTTTTATTTGTATCTTTGGTTTTATTAATCTTCACATAAAAAACCCAACCCAAAAATAAGAAAAATCATTTTTCATGTAAATGGTTGTTTTTTTTCTTCTAAGACGCACCCCATTATTTTTAGTAATTTGTTTATTTTATTTTTTAAACCCTTTTGATTTATTTTTAAATTAGTTCTTTCAAATGCAGTTCTGTAATGGTGTATAATGAATGAATAATAATTATCCTTCCCATTATCCTAGAAAACACACATTTTCTTATCTATTACATTATATATATCCCTTCCACCATTTTTTCTTCCCTCCCATTCTAATTTTATTTAATCATTCAAAATAATTACATTTAAATAGGAATTTAAAAAATAGGTTTGTAACATTGATCACCCCTAACAACGATACACATGGTTTCAATGTGTTTAATTAATGATTAATTTTAATGTGTATCTTAGGATATAGAGTAATGAAAAAATTTCTCAATCATATTAATTGTGAATTAATACAATCCTAGCATCTTCAAGAAGAAAATTATGTTCTAGAAAAAACAATGCTCGAGCATTAAAAAATCAAAAACGTTGACATATTGATATTATATAATTCTTAGGAATGAGAAAATTTCGTTTAGTAAATCACTTATTTCAATGTATACTTGAAATAAAATAAATCAACAGATATTATAACATTTAATGTTACGGAAAATAAAAACTAATATATTATAAAAATCAAAAAACCTCTCATTGTTATGATTCATTCAATTAAAAATCCTCATGTTAATCACTACCGACTCATTCTAATATTTCTAATATTTAATTTATTGGTAATAAAATTCTAAAAATATGAAACATTGGTGAAACTTTGTAAAATTTTTATCATTAATCAATGAATAAAGATAATATTTAATTTTTGGTCATGCACCTTCCACGTTATGTTATTTTCAAGTAAATAGTTATGTATTGAAAAAATATTACAACTCATTATAAAACATTTTATTGATGTGTTTCTCATATTTTCTGAAACGTTTTTCTTTATTGTTTCATCATTTTGGACCTTTAAAATTAAAAAGAAAAATGAAAAAAGGACTTTCAATAATTTATAAAAAAAATATAAAGGGAATGAACACATAAAATAAAAATATAAAATTTATTCCTACTAAGGATTTGAAACTAAATACTAATTGATAAATAAAAATACTAGTTTTCCTCAATGAAATTGAACTCTTTTAATATTCATTTAGCTTGATCTTACCCATGATAAATAATGGGGGTATGTTGAACTTTTAAACATATCAAGTTTACAAAATAGAGATAATACAATACATACAACTTGGATTTTCTTCTCCTTATTGAAGTCAACAAAATAATTTTTATAGGTAGACACAGTATAGAAATATTTAACATAATTAGAAATAATTCATTATCAATATAGACAGGGTAAAATTATTTTTTTTTTATGGATGGACGCTTTTGTTTAAATTCCTCATAGTTTCTTTTAAGTTCTGTGTTTATATCCTATTTTTCTTCCTTTTATTATTTTTACTCAAATATTGATCAATCACTAAAAATTATAAAGGTTCCTTATACTTCCTCTTGATACCCTTAAAGATCTACTAGATAATATATTATTAATATAGAGCAGTCCCCTCTACATTTTCTTTATTTCATATTTATCATCATATTCCTTTTTTAAAAAAATTCATCCATTGTTTTTTACACAAAATGTTATTGTGAATAAAACTAGTAGTCGGATGACACTAGATATTAGTGATGGAATTTTCATTCTTTCAATTCCTAAAAAATTTCCACTTTCTCGATGGCTTATTCTTTTTAATTCTAGAATAAAGTGTTGAGGTTTTTTCTAAATAGAAAAAATATTTATTGGGAATGACTCTTAACTTTTTTTGTATTTATGTTCAATAGAATTCTCAGAAATCTTCTTAATGAATAATTTATCATGGTCCTCCTCCTTTTTCCCTTTATTTTTCCACTTCTTCTTACATTCTACCTAAATCATTACGTGCATATTTAAATACAATTTCAAGGACATATTTATTTTCCTCAATGTCACTTAGGTATTATTTTTTCCTATGTGTATCATTAATTTGTAACATAATTTTTAATGTTATTTTATTTAGAAAAATGTATTTGTCGCATTAATTTGAAATTTATCATATTTAGTCAATATATTATTATATAAATCCATCACATCCAAAAATACTGAGCGTCAAAAAAAAGAAAAAAGGAAATATAAATAAAAAACTAATATGAAATTATGAATCATAAAGATATAGATTTTTTTAAAATTATAAATGTATAAATAAAATATTCACATATTAAAAAACAACATATAAAAAAATTAATACCATTAAGTGGAATCATTAAGAAAAATTTGGTATAATGAATTTATAAATTTATAAAGCATGAACAACAATTCACTAATTAAACATTTATGTAGTATAAGAAATATCATTTTTTTATTTGATCATACAAAAATAGGCCAATGAATTTAAATTATCTTAATAATGAAGATATAAATATAAAATTATATTTTTGAAAGTAAATTATAAACTATCAAGCTTGTTTAAGAGTTGTTAGGGGTGAAAATTTTTGAAAAGGGGTGATGTGTAATTCAAAAATTATGATTTTGAGTAATAAAATATAACATAAAAATTATCAAATTATATGGTCATTAGAATTTTTTATATATGAATCCCTTGGTCTTAGTAGAAACTATACATCCTAGGAATATCCATTTCCTATGGTAAATTAATTCAAATGACCAAAAATACAGGTATCCCGAAACTATTTCTAAATATAGATTCCAATTTACCTCATGGTCATGGTTGAAACAACACTCAACATGATTCTTTAATAAGAACTCCCTCATCCACCGATAATACAATGTCAACGAGTTAATAAATAATAGAGTGATAGATATAAGAAACTCAATGAATACAAAAAACCCAAGACGAATTATTTATTAATAATAAAATATATATTAAATTAGTTCAATTTTATTATAATTTATTTTGAATAAAATAAAATTACTACCTAATGATATCCATGAGAGGGTAAGGGAAAATTGTGAAGTTATTTAATTAAATTAAATAGTGGGGTAGGTTTAGTGGAGGACTTTTCCTAAATGTAGAACCTCATCCTAGAGATTTGATATGTAATTCCATTAAAAATTCTTCAGTGTATTGTAATTATAATTGTTATAGAACACCCATTCTAATGAATTCCATAAAATAAATCATTTAATATATCATTTTAAACATCATTTTATATGAAATATTTTAGTGCAGATCTGGATCAACAATTGATAACAATCAGATCTTTAGAATCCTTTCAGTAAGACTCATGCCATGACAAGGTTTCTAATTCTATGAAAATATTTCTTTCAATGCATATGATGGTTATAATTGGATATGTTCATGACCTATAAGTGGGTGGGAAAATTTTTTCTTTTATGAAAAGAACAAGGTATAATGCAATGATTTTGTTATGTCCATTTTTATTTTCAATGGTGTCTCATATAACTTTTAATTTGTGCCCTAGAATCATTTCATATACCTGTAATGATGTGAATTTTTTATTCTTCATGTAAATATTGATCATCCAGTGTACCTATCTCATCTTCCATTTTCTATCATATCCAATTATAATATAAATAAAATGATAAAATAAATGGAAATAACATTCAATTAATCTCCAAAATCAATGTATTTTATATTTGAATTATACATGCATGAAGTAAATATATTAATTTATATTTATTTTAATTTATATAAATAATATCTACCATAATAGGGAATCATATTTCATTCCACACTTACATAATATATCAGAGAAAGTATAATTATGAACTATAGGAGAAATAAAATAGATCATAACACTAATCCATGAGGAGTATTTGTCACAAATGGATTAGAAGAAAATCCATATAAAAATATTAATATAGCTTAGTTTCCTATCATTCCCAATGTTATTATTGTTGTTTATTTTAGTAATTTCACCTTATGGATACCCTTTGATATTATATTAAAAAAATTAGGACACATTTTATTGAATTGACAGGGAATGCGACACCTTAAAAACTAAATATATTTTTACCTTTAAATAAATCAATGTTTTCTATAACTTTGGTCACAGATTACACCCTAAATAAGAAAATAATATTATATTATTAATAAATTATTAATTAATCAATTATAAACACTAATATGATAGACTATTAGTTGTCATTTTCCCTATATATAAAATATTTTATAGAATTTAATATTGAAAAATTCATGTTAAATAAAATTTTATGTTTTTATATTATATAATTTCTTATAAGAGAAAAAAACATAATTTTTTATAATTTATATATAAAAATGTAAAAATAATTTTAAAATTCTACAAAACAAAATTATCATATGATATATCTTCGAGATTTTATTGAAATAATCTATTTTGAGGTGAGTAGTATTAAATAACATTGACACCTTTATATGACTTATTTTATTTAAATACATTTTTTATATAAATTATAAATAATTATAATTTAAAATAATGAATTTAAATGCTCTAATTTCATGGTCTAAACCCCATTATTATTAGTTTTTAAAAGAAAGTTATATTTTATGAACATTATTTTTATTTAGTTTTCATAATTAAATTAATGGATGGAGAAATTTTATTTTCAATAAATTTTAATGACATGTAAATATTCATTAAAACATTATAATATACTTAAAATCATTATAACCAATAAAATTGATAATTTTTTTATATATAAACCATAACAATAAAATTAATCTTTTCATAAAACAACATTTTTTATATTACACATGCTAAGTATAAAATCAATTTCCCCACACATGGAATGTTAAATTGATAAAAATATTCATATATTTGTGATAATAATTTTTATATTATCAAATACAATCAATTTAATTTTTTGTGTATAAAATTTTGATTTTTAGGATTAATTCTAATTATTATGATATTAGTTAAACAATTAATCTCTAATTATTAAGTTATTAATATGACTGGAATTATATAAAATCAATTTAATGAAAATAATTTAAAAAATTAATATAATATTATGTATAAAATCATATCTATTAAAACACATTTATTTTAATTTCATGGAAATTATAAAATTTTAATAGATGGAACATAATTTTGAGGTTCTATAAGAAACTGATAAGGTGAAAGAGATGGTCTTGCCTAATAAGTTTTAGAAAGGTAATTCAAGAATAATTTTAATTTTCATGAACCAGTCAACATCTATAAACTTCTTTCTATGGTAATTTTATTATTTTATAGTTCTTCTTCTATGAGTGCTAAAAAGTAGTGAAACATTCTTCCCGAAGTTAGTATAAACTTCTCAACATTAATCATCCTCTTGTAAAATCACTGAAGTGGGGTATTATCAAGGATATTTCTCTATTTTTCTTATTTTCATTCAATTATCCATGTATCAATTATTCATTCATTCTCTCAACTTATTTCATTGTTCCCTATATGGGTAGTTACTCATTCTCAATTTCTATTTTATAGAGCATAAATAGTTCCGTCGTTGTTTCCAGTTGGCCATTACCTTTATGTTTCTACTGTACAACCCCTTCCACTATGATATCCTTTTATTGAACCAATAA
The DNA here is from genome assembly GCA_963277665.1 of Viscum album. Taxonomy (NCBI): domain Eukaryota; kingdom Viridiplantae; phylum Streptophyta; class Magnoliopsida; order Santalales; family Viscaceae; genus Viscum; species Viscum album. The sequence continues at coordinate 1,856,238,477 of OY728158.1, read as the reverse complement.
TTTCAGTTCTTATATCACTTGTGGGAGACGTCTCAATCCTATAAACATTATAATTAGTAATGGTCTTCATAGTATCTCCTCATCTGGTAATTTTTATATCCTTCATCCATAATCTATCATCCATAATAGTTTTTGTCAATGGATTAATTATTGAAAATGTCATGACCACCTATTTTGAGTGCTTAGAGTAGTCCTTACTATCCATGTTTCTTTTACTCTGTCAACTACAAAATCACCACAAAAACAAATTTTTTCATCTAACTCTTCACGTAAACTGTGATAAATTCTGATCCATGTCTCTCTAGTTCACCATCGGATACTATAAATGAAATTTCATTGTACTCATTATATTCTTCCTTTGGAGGTTCATGGTCTTTTTATTCCTTCCCATATCACAGAATCTCAAAAACTATAATTGTAAAAAACAAATAGCCATTACTCATGCACCATTTTCATTCACACCCAAAATCAAGCATGGGGTTTACATTAGCTATTTAGAGCACACAACAAGACCTACCATTAATTCATATGAATAGTTTTATTTTTCTCTGGTTCCTAGGATCAAAATTAGTATCCTCTTATTCTATACGTATTCTAACTTTGAGAGAGGTACATGTACTGTTCTTTTATCTCGACTAAATGGATGACCAATGAGACATGGTTCCATTAAATAATAGGAGGTGGAGGAATTAAGGGGTTATTCAGATAAGTATCACCTATGTTAATCGATTAGATATGGTGTTAGATAACTTCTATAGAGTCATTGTAGATAGTTTCATATGAATCATATTCCCATTATTACCAAAAAACCAGTTTTGGCCAAATGAGAATCACATATAACATAGTTCATGGAAGAAAATCCCATATAAAAATACTTTTAGTAACCAAACTACTTATAGGAAGAGTATTAGTCCCATCAGGATTTTATGAACACCACATGAGAGAAACTAATGTCTTTAATGACCAAAAAATATTTGGACTCTTCCATGGGATTATAGACATCATCATTAATAGAGATACGATGAGGAATGAGTTGGCATCCAACAATTGACATAACATTAATATTCAAGAAACAATACACCATATTTCCAAACATGGTTGTAATGGATATGATTTTCAATCGGATCATAAAATAATTTTAAGAAATATATATATATATATACCTTTTTTGTGTTATAACTCTTATGAAAACCCAATGTCTAGAAAATAGAAATAATTTAAATCCATTGAGAAATTGGTTACCTTGGGGCCCAAAGATGGGGAGCTATTCATTATTGGAGTAATAAATTAGAAAATTACTTAGGATAGGTAAACCTTAAATTTCATGTTCAAAAAAACACTTTAATGAATTGATGACTATATTAAAAATTTCCATTGATATCCATCGATGACCAAAACAATCCACCGAGGTACATCAGTAAAGGATTTTCTCCTTTGTGGATTCTATCAATGGAATTAAGAATATTGGGGTACTGTTAATGAAACCATGTATGTTTTAACTCAATGTGAAAATTTTAAATCTAATAATGATACCCATGAAATTATAGGCGTTACAGTACATAGGAAGGGAAGATGTTGATGTAAGTGAATGGTCGACCTCCATATTCAAAGGGGGAGGGGTTGGAGAACCAACTGTCCATCCGGAGAGGTCATCATTGAGTGATTTCTTGGAGATTTTTGATCGATTTTCAAATTTAGTAAAACCAATTCGATCAAAATTGTAAGAAAATTCCATTTTATAGATCCTCATTTAATTTAAAATTTGTAATAAATATTATTAAGAATCCCAAATGGCGAAATGTTTTTTTTCTATTTAAACCTTTTTTATGACCATTATCATTTATAAATTAAATTATATGTTAATAATATTTTTAGATTAATTTTTATTAAATAGATGTCAGATTTTTTTATTATAACACACAAATTTTTTTATACGTGTTTCGATATATTTTTAATAAATCAAAAAACCACTTGACTAAAAACATGTTACCTAGTTAAAAAATAACAGAGTAAAATAATAAATAAAAATAGAGAAATAAAAATAATATGTTTAAAAAATCTATGTAAATCCTTGGTTGATACCTTATTTAACCAAAGACACCAAAAACCATTATGTATAATATTTGGATCCTATAAACTTGGAATAGATAAAAGATTTATTAAAATATTAAGGGAGTATCTAAAGGATTTATTTTCCTTTATTATAAAATATGATCACTCAACCCATGAAAATGTAAACCACTGATTCAAATGTTCCTTGTAAATCATCTTTTATATCATATACTAGTAGTGGATCACAATATTTTAATCACCTAGTCACGCTATATTATCCTAATCCATTCAATTCAATGGTGTTTTCCATGGAATAATCAAGTCTCAGATGTGAATATCATATCTTTCTTATGTTTTCCCCTATAATATACTCATCCAAATATCTTATATCCATAGAAATATACTAACATTAATATCATCATTATACCCGTATGTTATTATATTAATGGAGGAAACAATATATATTCCTCTAGATCAATTAAGAATAGTAAATGTGATGGTAGTGCTTTGTGCGGTCTACTACCTCCTTAAAGCAACATCTTTGGTTTTTTCATCAATGCCATACATGGAAAATAAAAATGGTGTAATGGATAAAAAATATTATTTATATAATAAATAAATTATTCTGAAATTTCAAATCCCCCTAACCTTCTTTTTCTGCCACCCTATAGGAAATGGGTACATTAATCATTTGTACATATGACCCCTATCCTCCATTAGAAATGGGAGTTATTTTTCATTACCACCAATCATCATTTGGATTTAAAATAAATGTTATATCAAAAAATATTTCCATAACAATAAATAGATTCTAGATATTATGATACTATTTAATAATGCCTTATCCCATGGTCAACATATATTAAGAGTTAGATAAATGTTGAACACATAACCTCAGGAAATCAACCTAGGAAATAATAATATAAAAGAATGAAATATAATATAAAATAAATTGTTCATATTAAAAAAATAAGGTTAATAATATGTTATCTATTATAAATATATTGATTATTCTGGAATGTAGACATATTCACATAACAAATCTGGAAGAATGTAAGGGTTTTAATCTCCAATTCCTCCCTTTGGGACACATGTGATATTATACACATAATTCAATTTCTGAAGTGTATATTTAATTCCTATTTGAGATATAATATCATGAATTATATTTTAATCATGTAATTTTTTGTTCAATTGGACGATCTCTCTTTTAAGGAGTTTTGATAACAATATCTCTCAAGGAGTAAATTATTTTATGGTCTCAATTATGATTCTTTCAAACATATAATATGATAAGAACCATTTTACCTATGTAATATATGTTCAGTATCAATGTATATTATCATATTATAATCCTTTTATTTCATGGGATTTACTATCTAATCCATGTTAACCTATTCATGATTCTGTATTTTTAGTTGTTTCCCAAGTAATAAGGATTTTCTAAAACTCAAATTCTCTTGTTTGAGTTATGACCATTTATGTTGACCATTATTCTTCCATTTTAGGGTTCTCCAACCCTAATATAATGTTAAATAGTATTTTATAACCACATTTAGGTGAATTATTTTTATAAAAAATTGTTTTTATAACCCTTTATAAAATTTGGGTTCTCAACAATGATAATTCTCATAATAAAATATTTCTCTTTAATAATCAAATGTTCTTGATCAATATTTCATATGTAAATCTTTTTTTATTCTCATGGATCCATTACTGGAGATTAAATTATAATAAATATATTCAATGATTTTTCATTTAATTTTTTTTCAAATTAATTTTTTGAAGTGACCCATATCATCTCCTTTTACATCAATATTAAAAAAAATTCTAAAAGCTACAAAAACGTTCTTCTTTTATTTCCCATTAATTTTTATAATGAATTCACCTAATTTTTTTCACTATTTTTACTCAAATATATATATATATATATAATTAGTGAGTGAAATAACTATACCTAATAATAAAATTCATCATATGTTGGTAGTTTTTATCATTTAGGAATATTTTGCATGAATTTTCTCATATATGTCAATATCTTCTAGCTTTCCATTATTACAGTAGGATTTAATTATTTTTAAACCATCCACCTCCTTCCCATTGGTTTTATATGATCACACTTATCATGAATTGAATTGGATTTATTCTTATTTCTCTATATGGTGTGGACATCACATTTTTCATGAATATATATGGTATTTCATCAATACTGATGCAGGATCCAACTCAATGCCTGACCTGAAGGGCCATCCCCATCACCATAGGCTAGAAACTAGTTCTCGAACATCTAGTAAAACCTTTGGGAAAGGTTTAGAAAATAGAATAATTAAAAATTACTAATAATCTCATCACATCTTAACTAATAACTATAAAAAAATATATCATGTATACACTACATGCATGATTTGAACATTTTTCATTTACAACAATGAACCAAAATTACCAAAAATTGGTATAGGATATAATATATGGAATAAAAAAATAAATAGAATCTAGTCAACACCTAATTGGACCACCATCAATACCTTACCAAGGAACCACTATCATTTATAACCACAATCACTACTAAGGAAGGTGTTTCCTTTACATAAGTCCAACATAACATGATTTGCATACATAAATGGGTGTATGTAGTGTCTGTTCCAAAATTACAATTAGTATACTACCAAAATATTCCATGACATGAAATTAAATGAAAAATTATCATTATGGTTTTAAATAAAAATATAAATCAATGTTTAATTTAAAATAATATTTATAAAAAGAAATAAAATGAAAAAAAAATAAAGTTGAAGGAAAAAATAGTATGAGAACTACAAGAAATCTCTTTGTAAATAGGTTTAGTGATGTTCTCAAATCATTATCATCTCTATGATCAAATCCATGATTTTAATTTATGTCTTCTTATTAAGAAAACCAATCCTAATAATCAATTTTTTGTTGAGGTTAGGATATAATTATGATACAGAGATTGTGGCTCAGCCCTATCGACTTTCCTAGTCTACAAAACCTAGTATAACTATGTAGATTCCCAGGATACCCATGTGATCTATTCTAATCCCCATAATAATTGAAATAACCTATTCAATAGTCACAATTAAAAAAATTAATTATACACTCTACAAACAATAATTTACAAGGGGAAACCACCATCATAATGTGAAATCACACCAAAACACCTAGAAACCGCCTTTCTCACTACCTATAAAATTTTTAAAACCCATTTTAAAACCAAATAAAAAACAACAATATAATTAAGTAAATTCAAAGAATTAAACCACCTACCCCTTGCATGAAATATTCCAAAATATGTGGGAAACAAAAAACCACACTAAGGAGAGACACTAGATAGGAAAGGGAACACCAAACCCAACATCATTGAACCCATAGAATTAATATTGGACCTTAATTATGTTAAAAAAATTTCAAGAAAAAATAGAACCTAAGAAAACAATGAGAAAATGCCAATGATAAGGAAGAAGATAATATTATATAAATGTACTTAAATGTTTCTTCAAGAATCCAAGTCAAAATCCACAAACATTTGAATCCCAGAGGTTTGGATGAGAAGAGTGATGAGAAAATAGGGTAGAGTAATTCAAATGGGTTGAGAAAGATGTATTTGAGGGTTAATATATGGTAAGGGTAGTTTAATAACTTAAATAATTCTAAAAATATGACAGTCCACACAATTTGGAGACACAATCTGCTAGACCATCCACTAATTGTGAACACCTTTATCCAAGATGGAGGGGTACATATAGTTTCATGTGAGGTGGTGAATTCTTATGTACTAGGCCATGTAGCTTGGATAATTCCAATATTATGGACGTAAGGTTTTCACTAGTTTGGATCATGGTTTTCCCTAATGATGGGTATCCATATGTCTGGAAACAAACCTCTATTTTTCCTAGACATGTCTAGGAATTCCATGAAATAAAGAAAATAATAGAAATAAATGAGAAAATAACTCAAATAACAACATAAGTGTCACAATTATCTTAACCATGAAAACATTATAGCTATGGATATTCAAACTAATTTCTAAGCCGATAGTATGTTTGGACAATACTTATCCACACAAGGCTCTCATTCCCATGTCTAATGCTAATAGTTATTGTACTGACAAAATACATAAACTAAAGGATTGAATTTACCTGGAACAAATATCACTTGGGGATGAACATTATACACTGGTCGCTCTTACATAGAAAAATATAATTCATACTCTTATTATTCCAAATTCAATAATTGACACTTGTTTATATTATACTTATTGAATTGTGAGACCTAGAATACATTACTGATTATAATCAACTGGATTGGTAAATTTGATAGTTATTCAATCCTTCAAATTATCTCTATAATCATATAATGCTTGAAAAAACTCAGTTTGAGCTTCCCCAACATACCCAGACAATGGTGACCCAGGTGAGGTATCACCCTCAGAAACATGTTTCCACCCACTAATAATTGTCATGCTTGAAATTAATGATGAACATAGGATCCATGGATACAATTCACTATAAAATACCAATTCTCAATTAATCAAACATTATCAGATGTTTCTCGCATAAGGCTTAGTGAAAGAAAGGTAGTGTTTGTGACTTACATCTAAAACTAAGGTGACTGACATAAACAACTATAAAGTGTCTTAGATGGATATATTTTTAATTAGTATTTGTAACTATTGTTATAATGAATTTCCACCAATAAAAAATAGTTTTCTCGTGATACTCTAAAATAAAACACTTATAAAAATAGAATTTATTAAAGAATTTGATTCTACCACTAAGTTGGAACATGGAATTGAGGATGGTATATCACACTGAGTTTGACATAGGACCCCATTTCCTTTGGAAGGACATCCCAAAAACAAGAGGTAAAATTGGGGTCCCTATATAAAATAATGGACAAAAAAGAACCATGAATCATCACAGTTTTATGAATATAATATCTTCCTAACTCATCCATGTTATTTAAGTACTATATTAGAATGAAATTAGATTGTTTGGTTAGATGTTCATAAAACAAAAAATAATAATTTTCCTCTAATAGGGTATATCAGGAAACCCAATGATGAAGTCCATGAAGACCTCATCTCACTTCCAAGTATTAATGGGGAGTGTAGGATGAAAAAGTGAGGGCCTATAGAGTTTTGTTTTAATCTACCTATAAATATAACATATGTATATGATGTTAGCTATATCATACCTCATGCCTATTCACCACAACTTGTGACACATTCCATAAAACATCTTGGTCATCCTGGGTTGAACGACCCGCTACGATTGGTGGTTATCCTACATCACAATGTTCTGCAAAGATGATGACACCCTAATGAGAGACATAAAAAAATGAAATCCCTTGAATGATAATGACCATACACTAGGAACCACCCCACCATTTAAAATCCTCATAGAACATTGAAATAGTTCACCGTTAATATTGTCTTCCAAAATAATCTCCAGAATATATGGTACCAGCTGAATACTAATGAAGAACAAGACTCTTATATTCTCCATGGTTTCCAAATGCATCCGATTAAAAAGTCCCATCAATTTCCATTCATCAGCAAAATAAATTATAGATTTTACTAATGTATTTATGCATAGATCATCTACTATAACTTTCCATTATTCTAGGTTATATAAAATATCAATGTTGAACAACTAATGGTACTTAACCCATTTGTGTTAACATATATTCATATCCTTCTTGGATAGGATGTAGGATATGTTCTTATTATCTAAGTAAAATAATAATTTCACCCTGACGTTATAGTGACACCATTATTTCATGTCAGGATCATGATACTTCCTTTCTATGGTCGAAGATAGAGAGAAACTTATGACAACCCTTCTCGTTATTACACACTAAAACATGATTTATTTCATAAACTATTCACTTGATACAACAAAGAAGATCATGAGGTCTAGTGTCTATGGGGCTTAAGAATATTACATAACATCTTAAAATATAAAATACAACATCTTTATTGAAAACTTCCTTTACATGACCACTAAATATACTCGTACTTAGCATTGCATGGGATAACCTGAGGGCATGCAAAAGAAAAGGGTGGGCTGTAAAGCCCAGTAAGGGAATAAACATGGAATAACATGAGTAAAACAATACATGTTAGAAAATATGCATATAAATAGATAACAAGAGAAACATGAACATAAATTCATGGTAAAGCATGAAAATCATAACATAGAAATGTGTCAATAACACTTAATATGGAATTAGCTTGAGCCAAGGCTCATTGAACATGGAGCTTGAGTAAATCCACATTTCACTTAAAGCACGAGTAAACCATTGTTTCACATGAATTAGCATGATTCAACACTCATTTCACATGCCATATCATTATATTATACTTTACCCAATGCATTGGATCCCTATTAGGGAACACCCTTCTTAAACATTTCATTTCTTGCATAAGTGTGCCACATTGATCATACAACATGGATTCATTAAACATCATCATTTATTCCACGATAAAGGAATGTGTAATTCATACATAAAACTCTATAATAAATAAGTAAATGTGCATAAATGTTAATACCCTTGATTGGGACATGGGTATGGTATTTACTACACAATTATCTTGGCTTGGAAACAATGCGGTGCAATTTCAGTATCATAACGACATGACATAAGGATTCATTAAAATTTTTGATGAGATAAAAAAGGGTGTCTCATCGTATGTACATGAAATGAACAGTAATGGGGTCATATAGATACATTTCCCAACATATGTCATAGAATTTAGATTCATATCACAAAAAAATTGAGTGAATGAAAATAAAGAGAGAGAAATTCCTTACGGAATTTTGGCATAGTAACGGGTGTACATGAGAGGAATTAATGAGAGATAAAGTGGATATTTCATTATTAAAACATTAATAGGGATGTATGGGGGAGGTGAAATATCATACCCCAACATTTATAATTGAAAATAAAATGTCATAACAATATATGGAATCTTGGACATGAATAAGAAAAGTGAGAATCTCCTAATTGGATGTGTGCTTCCAAAGGCTTGGGAGAGGATTTGGAGAGGCTTATTGGGAGCTTGGGGAACCTTGGGGGGGATTATATAGAGATTATGGAAGAATATGGACAAACTAAAAAGGATTTTAGTGAAGAAGAAGTGGGATCTTGGGTGGGTTTATATAAGAATGGAGAAAGAATTATTTATTATTTAGGTTTGGGACACCTCACATTAAACTAATCAAAACCACAAACCAGAACCTGGTTTTTGCCCATGGTTTTTTCCAACAGGGAGTGGAAATCAATATTTTATATGGACAATGTCCCAACTTCTTAAAATAATAGGGTTGCTTCTGTGGAGGTGAGTCACACTCTTAAGGAAAAAAATTTTAAAAGACAAAATGTTTTATAAGCCATGAAGGGTCCACTAAATCTTTGTAAAATAAATCAAACAAACCAACAATATATTTATTTTAATGTTAAAAAATAAATTGGCCAAACATAATGTTTATAGTATTTTATTACTTCACTATTGGGTCATTATGATGTCTTAAATACATTATATATTTAAACCGTATTTAATTTTTACCCAAAAATTCGACTATCTCAAAAAATTAGAAAAAATCACCATTGGATAGTTTAGATATCTTGATTCCAAAAAAATATTCAATTTATCTTAATAATTTCCTAAATATGTGAATTTTCACTTTTAAAATAAAAACCAATATTTATCGAAATATCATGGGTTTTGACAAAGCCAGCTTTCAAACCTTAATAAAAATTACAATTGCATTCATAAAATTATACGGTCATTTTTATTTAATAAAAATTAATTTAATAATAATAATATTTTATTAAAATATTATTTAATTCAAAAATCCATTAATTAATAAAAATATATTTTTCTGTTGAATATTAAAGAAAAATACTATTTGATCTTTAAAAACTATTTACAAAGTAACAATAATAAAATGAAAGTATATTATTTATTCTATAAAAAAATAATTTACATAATCATAGGGATAAGGTCTTGTTACATAACCCCTTATAACACCCACATAAGACTGATGAGTAAGGTGTGTACTGGTGATAGACTATGGGGCTGGCTCAGATAATATTGCTCGGGTGGTAATCTCTATCAACTTCCACTTCTCACGTAGAAGATTCTATTCGAGTCTAATATGTTGATGCTCAGATTGGGATTGGTCAAAATAAAATTCCAATGATGCAACCTCCTTTTCGAGCTCTGGCCAATGGGCTTTATATGGGGCAAGTCTATGCTATGAGTCAATCGCGTGCTTTGTCTGAGTAAATTGGATTTGTTAAAGCCCTATATTTATAATTATCATGTGATCACTATTCTATGGCTATATTATCAATAGTCACAATTCATAATGATATTTTAAAGTCCAAAAACATAAAACTAATGAAGTTCACATTTTATATAATTATTTTACATAATGGTACATTTAATTCTATAAATATGAATTTCCATTAATGAAAGTTTGGGTCATGAAAATTTTCCTCCCACAAGAAATTTTTCCCTCAAATTTTCTTTTTCCCACTGTAAAACAGATATGGGGAACTCTACTTCATCATTGCCTCTGATTCCCACATCTCTTCTTCAAACTTGTGGTTTCTCCACAACATCTTGATGAGGGGCATTGTCTTATTTCATATAACTTTTTGTCTACGATCTCATATATTCACTGGTATATCCTCATAAGAAAGATCATTATCTAACTATACCTCCTTTGAAGAGAGTACATGTGAAGGTTCTGGTATGTGCTTCCTTAATAGTGATACATGAAATACATCATGTACTTTGTATATGGGAGGTGGAAGTGATACTCGATAGGCCACAGCCCCAACACGATCATGAATCTCGAAGGGGCCAATGTACTTAGGACTTAATATCACTTTCTTTCCAAACCTCATAACCATATTCCATGGAGATATACGTAGAAATACCATGTCTCCCATTTTAATCTCAAGGTCTCGTCAATAGTTATCTATGTAACTCTTCTGTTGACTTTGGGCTGCCTTGATATGATGCTGAATGGTTTTCACCTTCACCACCATTTCTTTGACCATTTCTAGTCCTAGAAGCTTACACTCACCGACTTCATCACAACACGCCGGTGTTCTTCACCTTTTTCGGTAAAGGTCTTCATATGGTTCCATTTGGATGATCGAATGGAAACTTTTATTATAAGAGAACTCAACCAGAGAGAGATGTTGATCCCATCCTCCTTTGAAGTCCATTGAGAATGCTATCAATATGACCTAAAGTGTTTGGATAGTCCGCTTGGATTGGACATTAGTTTGAGGATGATAAGTTGTACTGAAGTTCACCTCAGTATCCAGAGCATATTGAAGTCTCTTCCAAAACATAGATGTGAATCATGGATATCGATCAGACACAATAGATAGTGGTACTCTATGAAGCCTTACCACTTCCCTAATATATATATATGTGCCAGTTGATCCCTTGAGAAATCCTCCTGAATTGAAAAGAAGTGTGAAAACTTTGTAAGACGACCAACAACAACCCAGATTTCATTTTTTCATTTGGATGTCTTCAAAATTCCAGTGAAAAAGTCCATGATGATGTTCTCCCATTTCCATAATTGTATGGTTAATGGTTGCATCATCCACTTAGACATTTGTCTGTCTGCCTTCACTTACTGACACCAATCACTTTGATGTAAATTCATAAATCTCCTTCTTCATATTATCCCACCATTAATGCTTTCAAAGATCTCTATACTTCATTGTGTTTTCTGGGTGAATATAAAAATTTAAACTATGTGCATCCTCCAAAAGTTCCTTCTTCGGCTCTGAACTTAATGGAACACAGAGTCTTTTCAAAAATATCCCAATTCCTTCTCCATTAACATAGGACATAGACTATTTCCCTCTTCTGATAGCTTCCACTTTCTTCTAAATCCCCACATCATCTGTTTTAGCATCCTTTAACCTTTTCGAAAGATATAGTTGAGAAATAATTTGGGAAAGGATTGATGATGCTCCCTTATTTATAATTTCCATGTCTATATTCATCAAATTTATGTATATTGGATCCTTCTCAATTCTCATAAGTGATATAACCGATGGGTCCTTTCTACTTACAACATCTTCCACCTTGTTTGGTTTCCAAGGGTGGTAATGGATTGAGCATTCATAGTCTTTGATTAGCTCTAACCATCTTCGTTGGTGCATGTACTACTACTTTGGTGTCAATATATACTTGAGGATTTTTTGTTCCATATATATTTTACCCTTCTCCCCAAATATATAATGCCACCAAATTATTAAAGAAAATATCTCCGCAGCCAACTCCAGATCTTGTGTTGGAAAATTCTTCTAATGAACATTCAATTTCCTTGAAGCATAGGAAATGACTTTTCCATTTTGAATCAACACACATCCCAGGACCTTCTTCAAAGCATCAGTGAATACCACAAAAAGTTCTCCACCTTTGAGGTAATCTTTAAATACTCTATTCATCAAGTCCATGAAGATTTTTGGATCATTGGTGAGTCTCAAAGGCATTAATATGAATTCAGAGTGCCCATATCTTGTAGAAAAGTAGTCTTGGATATATCTTCATTCTTCACCCTTAATTAATAATATCTCGACCGCAAAGCCACCTTGGAGAAGTATAGTGCTCCACTCATCTAATAAAACAATTTATTAATTCATGGGAGAGGATGCTTGTTATTTATTGTGATTTTGTTAAGCTCATGATAATTGATGCAATGGCGCATTGACCGATATTTCTTCTTGATGAAGAGGACTGGTGCGCCCCATGGTGAAGCACTTGGGTGTATAAACCCTTTATCCAGATTCTCATATAGTTGTTTCTTCAACTCCTCATGCTCCATAACATCCATTTTATACAGAGTTTTGGATATTGGAAATGACCCAGGTATAAGATAAATTGATAATTCAACATCTCTTCTAAAAGGAATACCGGGAAATCCCTCAGAAAAAACTTCAGCGAATTCCCTCAGAATATTCATGTCTTCAAGGACGTTTGCCTCCTTCAACTCAATCATCTGATCTAGATACATGTGCTCATAGGGCAGTAATATCCATGCTTGAGATGAAGGATCTAAATAAGATTCATCTTCCTCCTGTCACTTATATAGAATCGAGGTTTGATTCTCCATAGGTGAGTGATTCCCCTCTCACGGCAATTTATGTTGGATCTATATAAGGAAAGCACATCCATGAAAAAATTGCATCATATACCACTAGAGGGAGGATGATGAGGTTCACCGAGAAGTTCAATCCACTGATTATGACATAAGAGGATTTATATTCATGGGATTCAATGATTTCCCCATTTCGCATACTCATTGAAATCTTCACTTCCATGATTTTTAGTGGTGCTAAGATTGTGCTACTAAACTTTCGGGATATAAAAGAATTGGTAGATCTATAATCAAAACATACATTCGTTATTCTTGAATAAATAACTAGTTTACCTATCACCACTTCGTTTTAGGGGTTCACTTCCATAGTAGTGATGGAAAAATCTATCCCTTGCTTCCTTGGAGGTTGTTGGTAGCCTCCGAAAACCCTTGGATTAGGGCACTAATTTGAAATATGCCTTGGTTCTTTGCAGTTGTAGTAATGAAAAATGCGTTGATGTTCAAACAGAGAATTGATCTCCTTTTTTTACAGCTGCGAGTTTTTCAGGCCGATAGTTAATAGTCAGGTACCCTTCTCTTCCACACTAAAATCATTTCCTCATACCCTTCAGGCAATTTCTGAGGTGCTTCTTTCCACACCTTAGGAAAGTGGGGAGCTGGATCTTCTTATCACCATTGGATTTTTCCATCAGACTACCAACATTGAATTCCACCATACGCTACTTATCCCCATGATACCCCAAATATTTTATGATCTCAATTTCAACCTTGAGGGAACATCGAACAATTTTCTCATATCTGTCGAAGTCAGAGATCTCCGACACTTTTCACAGGCTAGGTTTCATCCCACCAAAGAAGCGGTCAGCCTTGCATTCGGGGGTAAAAAAAACCTGGAGGTGTATCGTGCAAGCCTTGTGATGTTTTCATAGCACGCTCTAATAGATTAGTTGTCTTTTTTTCTTGAGGTCAAGGAAGTCCCTTTCCATCTTATGTCAGAGGGTGCATAGAAAATATTTATTTAAAAAAATATTCCGGAAATCCTTTCATTCCAATGCCTCGATCTCCTCCTCAGGATTTATATTATCGATCAACATCCACCATTGATTAGCTTTAACCTCCATACAATAATCATCCAAGAGAACCTTCTCTTGTTCAGAACCTTGAAGGATGGTTAAGATCGTTCCAATGGAGTCGATCCACTATTCAGCTATTGAGGGATTAGATGATCCATTAAATATAGGAGGCCTTCTTCTCATGAATCTCTTGATAACAACTTAAACATTCTTGGGGTGGGGGGGGGGGTGAACGTTCCTATAGACCCATATTTCTATTCAAATCTTGATTTAGATGAGAGTGAAGCGTGGAAAAGTTCACAATTCCTGCTCCCATTAGATTGAGCATCTCATTAGTACAATCATCAAAATGATCTTTACATCGGTTGTTATCCTGAGTCCTCCTATTATTGGCTATTGGATGAAATAAAAGGAATTTTATGGGTAACACATAAAGGGTAATCCATGGAAAAAACTGATAACTTATAAATAACTTTTATTTCCTTAAAATATGAATCTATTATCTTCATTCTATGTTATCCATGATCTATATTCTAACATATATTCTGAAGGAATTTTTTTGTACCATAATTATGGTTCATAATAAGCTTGTGAATTTACAAAAGAATATCCCCCAGGAGTTTCATAACCTAGATTACAGCAAGGCCCGTTGTCGTGCACCAGTTTCCATTCGATTGTAGCTCAAAGTGGTGTTTTCGGGTTTTACCCTTTGGATACATATGTCCTAGAGCTACCTCTACCTGCTCGTATCCAGATAGGGACACATTTTCATGACAAAACACTTACTCAATATTCACAAAAACATAGGGATTTTTTTATTATAATTAGTCTTGTCTCTAAGCCTTTAATATGGATTTCTAATCTTAATGCCAAAAATAACTAATCTTATCCTTTGATACCAACTATGACAACCCTACTCTTTATTACACACTTAAATATGATTTATTACATATACACTTCACTTGATACAACAAGGGAGATTGATATGTATAGTTTCTTTTGGGCTTAATAATATAACATAAAAACTTAAAACACTAAATACAACATCGTTATTGAAAACTTCTTTTACATGGCCACTACATTTCCCTGTACTTAGCATTTTATGAGATAACCTGAGGACATGAATAAGAAAAGGGTGAGCTATATATCCTAGTAAGGGAATAAATATTAAATAACATGAGGAAAACAATACATGTTAGAAAATACACAAATGGGTAGAGCACAAGAGAAATATAAACATAAATGCATGATAAACCATGATAATCATAACATTGAAATGTGGAAACAACAATTAACATGGAATTAGCCTGAGCCAAGGCTCGTTGCACATGGAGCATGAGTAAAAACTAATTTCACTTGAAACATCTGTAAACCCTCATTTCACTTGAATTTTCATGAGTCAATACTCATTTCACATGATGTATCATTATACTATACTTTACCCAATTCATTGGAGCGCTATCAGGGTGCACCCTTCTTAAACATTTCATTACATGCATAAGTGTGCCTCATGGATCATAAAACATGGATTCATAAATAAGAATCATTTATTACATGATAAAGGAATGTGGCCTTAATACATGAAACTCTATAATCAATAATTAAATGTGAATAAAGGTTAATACCCTTGATAGAGACATGAGTATAGTATTCACTACACACAGAATTTGGCTCGGAAAAAATGCAGTGCAATTTAGGCAGTATAACGATATGACATAAGGATTCATAAAAATGGTTGATGATAGAGAAATGGGTGTCTCATAATATTTACATGTAATGAGAATTAAGTTTTAATATAGATACATTTACCAACATATTTAATGGAATTTATATTCATATCATAAATGAATTTTTTGAATATAAATAGAGAGGGAGAAATTCAATACGGAATTTCGGCATAGTAATGGATGTACATGGGAGGAATTAATGTGAGAGAAAGGGGATATCTAATTATTAAAACATGAAGAGGTAATTATGGGAGAGGTGAGAAATCATACCCCAACATTAATAATTGAAAATAAAAGGGCATAACAATATAAGGAAACTTGGACATGAAAAGGAAAAGTTAGAATCCCTTACTTGAAAGTGTGCTTCCAAAGGCTTGAGAGAGGCTTGAGAGAGGCTTCTTTGTCGCTTGGGGTTCCTTGGGAGGATTATATAGAGATGAGGTTATAGGATGGATGAACTCAAAAGAATTTTTGTGAATATGATGTGGGAGCTTGGGAGGGTTTATATAGGAAAGGAGAAGGAATTCATTATTTTTTAGGTTTGGGACACCTCACATTAAACTATTCAAAACCTAAAACCAAACCATGGTTTTGGCCCATGGTTTTTACCAATGGGGAATCGAAAAAAATATTTAATAAGTACAATTTTATAAATTCTTAAAATAATAGGGTTGCTTATGTGGAGGTGAGTCAAACTCTTAAGGAAAACAATTTAAAAATCCAAAATGTTTTATATGCCTTGAAGGGTGCACTAAAGCATGGTAAAATATGTCAAAAAAACCAAAAATCACATTGTTTTTATGTTAAAACTTATATTGTCTTAAAATATTGTTTATATTAATTTATTACATCACTATTTGGTCATCATGATGTCATAAAATACATTATATATTTAAACAGTATTTAATTTTTACCCAAAAAATCGACTATCTCATAAAATTATGAAAAATTCACCATTGGATAACTTTGAAGTCCTGATTCCAAAAATAATAATCATTTTATCTAAATAATTTTCTCAATTCTTTAATTTTCACTTTTAAAATAAAAAATGACATTTATTTAAAAATCATGGGTTTTGACTAAAACAGCTTTCAAACCATAATAAAAAATACAATTGCTTTCCAAAAATTATATGATCATTTATATTTAATAAAAATTAAATTACTAATAATAATTTTTTATTAAAATTTTATTAAA
Source organism: Viscum album (assembly GCA_963277665.1). Classification (NCBI taxonomy): domain Eukaryota; kingdom Viridiplantae; phylum Streptophyta; class Magnoliopsida; order Santalales; family Viscaceae; genus Viscum; species Viscum album. The sequence continues at coordinate 1,856,221,269 of OY728158.1, read as the reverse complement.
TTCAAAAATCTGTTAATTAATCAAAATAGATTTCTTAGTTGAATAATAAATAAAAATACTATTAGCACTTTAAAAACTATTTACAAAGTAACAATAATAAAATGAAAGTATATTCTTTAATAGATACATAAAATAATGTAGATAATCATAGTGATAATTTCTTGTTACATAACCCCTTATAACACCCTCATAAGACCAAAGAGTAAGGTGTGTGATGATGACAGACTCTTGGGGTGGCTCGGATAACATTTTTCGGGTGGTAATCTCTATCAACTTCCACTTCTCTTGTAGTAGATTCTGTTCGAGCTTAACATGTTGAAGCTCAGCTTGGGTTTGGTCAAGAGAGAAGCACAATTACACCACCTCCTTTCCAATCTCCATAAAATGGGATTCATACAAGGCCAGTCTACTGGATGAGGCCATTTCTTTTTCTGAGTAAATTGGATTTGTTAAAGCCCTATATTTATACTAATCATGTAATCACTGTTTGATGGATATATTGTCAACGGTCACAATTCTTAATGATATTTTAAAATCTAAAAACATAAAACCAATTATGTTCACATTTTATATAAATATTTTACATAATGCGATATTTAATTAGATCAAGAGTACTTTCCATTATTGAATTTTTGGGTTGTTACAAAATGTATTCCACCACATTGTCATCCTATATCAACACACACCCAAGTCCCATGCTTGAAGAATAATAATAAACCACATATCCATTATAGTATTTGGTTAAGACTAAAACATGGGAAGTGATCAAACTCTTATGGAGGTCCACCAAGGATTAATGAATTTCTAGGATCAATTTGAACATTACCCAATTCTGGTTAGGCTCGGTCATGGGTGTGGCGATCTGAGATAAATTCTTGACACCACGCCTATAATACCATTCCAGGTCCATGAGTCCTTTAGTCTTTATGAAATTTTATGGTTTCATCTTTGTTTTCACTGCTCCATTTTTATTGTTCCTATAAAACCCCCTGATAATATATCAAATGACACATAAACTTGAATTCCAGAATCCATATTCGGAACTTGTAATGTTTATCATAAATACTGTGATGATGCAGAGTTCCCGACATGACTGTCTAGTGATGAACTTGGTCTTCCTATATCCCAAAATTGACTAGGATTTCCTATAAAAATACCATCAAAAGGATTCAAGGTACTTATGGAACACACGGTTCATTAGATCCATGAAAACTATTAGAGAATTTGTTTACCCGAATGGGATGACCAAATTATTAATGTGGCTATGCCTATTTTGAATGTTTTTTTGAATATCCAAATCTCTAATTCTAAGATGATGACAAATTTATCACATGTCAATATTGTAAAACTATCATGGAACATTGAGTCGATCGAATTGGTCATCAATGTGGGACGTGGGGTATTTTTTATTGTGAACATATTCATCTTCTGGCAATCCATGCATAAATAGAGGGATCCGTCATCTTTTTTATCCAATAGCAATGGGGAATTACATGGTGTGACACTTAGGTGAATGATTCCTTTTTAATAAAAATTTCCTAGTTGTATATTTAATTCCCTCAACACGGTGGTTCCATACAATATGAGGGACGAGATACCAATCGTGTTCCCCAGACCGAATCAATGGAGAATTTCACATACCTCTCTGGGTGTAACCCTGGGAAATCATCTTGAAAACCCTATAAAAAAGCATCTAATACTAGTGGATACCCACTCTCTAACCATCTACCATCATATTCCATTATATGTTTGGATACTCGAAAAATAAGGTTTCCCAATTCTGAAGTGGAGGTCCTTTTATCAGTGGATGATGATCTCATTCACGATTAAAAAATTAGGTATTTCCATCAAGTGCCAATAAGTTTACTCACTAAAAATAAAAATTGATATGAAAAATGATATACACCATCTAATCCATTTTTAGAAATTGGAAATCCCATTCTAATTCAAATCTTGATAGAGTGAGAACAAGTGATGGAAATTTGAAATCTTTCTCCCACTTCAGGACAAGGGAAATAAACAACTTCATATAATAAGGCATAATTTCATTTGGTACTTTTTTAGGTTCCATGAGAATGGTATAAAAAAAGAATCACCCATTTCAAATAGAATAACAACTATAAATGATGAAATAAAAAACTTTCTCGAATAGTCTTAGGTCCAGCATAAAATTTTTATAATGTATGATCCACCACATTAATGTGATTATATTACACCAATTAATGTGGATAATTACTAAATTGTAACTCTAACATGATATGAATCTTACTGTTAGAGGGTCCATACCTTTGACCACTACCAGATTACTAAGAACTCATATCCCTTGATGCCCTATAATTTGTTTTTATATCCCTATGTGTGGAAGAGTCCACACTAATCTTAGTTGGATATCCATTGTTATATAAATTTTACAAATTACCCATGATTCATCACTGATGGCATGCTCTTGGTGGAAATGGACATATTGACAACAATTTCCCCAACCTTCCACACCAGTAACACTTGATTGACCCACACCTAGAGTGTTTAGTTGAATTTAGTCAGTATAAGAGGGCATATCTACAACATTACTTATTCTCCAATGCATCGTGGAAAATTTTCTTCTCATACATTCCATGACCACCTCGGACAACACCTAAAACGACACCATAGAAACTGTATTTACTTACATGATCTATATCCACACCCATGGATCGGTAAACCACATTATCATATGTTTTTTGTTTAAATAAAAAGTCCTCTAATCGAATATATGTATATAAAAACATTTAAATTTGTTGAGCAATCATATTCCTATTTGAAACTGCTTTTAATGAAAAAAGATCTAGCATTGAAAAATGGTTTGAATATTTCAATACGGTTTTAACCCCCTGATGGAGATCCAAATCCTCATATGTCTTACGGAGTGCCAAAGTATTTGGGAAATACTGATCATTTAAGACATACTTGAAGTATTTTTATCCTATCTTATCATGTTTTCTGGACTATACCACTGAGTCCCACCCCCTACAAATAGGGCCTTCTAGTAGGAAAGAAAGACAATTTACCTTAATGTCTCTAAGAGTCCCATGGAACATGAAAATTCTCTCAATGTTTTGAATCTACTCCTCAGCTTCATGGGGTTCTGACCTACATCATAATTATAGAGTTTTTTTTATTTAGTAACTCATGATATTTTCCTTTTCTAGACCATGTTTTTTTACATAGTATAATAAGGAAAACAGACCGCTCATTGATCCAAATCTCATATATCCCAAACCACTACGTTTACTAATCTCTGATCATTTAGTGAGGGAACATTATCTCCATATTCTTATTGTGGTATTGTGGGAGGTCTCTTGGGATTCATGATGATTCATTAATTAAAAAAATAATAAATTTAATAAATAATTAAGCCATAAAATTTCAACAATTACATGATTTAAAAATCCAAACACATCAAAATTAAACCATAAAAACATGATAAATAGATTAAACCATTTTACCCTAACTCAATGTCCTTGTGTAGTGTTAAAATGTGCATCATGCATAAAGGTGGAGTAAAACCAAATCATGAAAATACCATTGTGACCCAAGTAATTTCATGAGGTTTGTTGACCAGACACCCCACTTGCAACAAGAAGTTTATACCCCGACAATCCCAAATCTTATCTATCAAGAGTATCCCAAATAGAATGACTCAAAGAAGGTAATAACCAACTCTAATACTAATTTCTCAGGAACATGATTTGTCTTCCATCCTGTCTAACACCCAACCCATCCTGTGTAATGTTCCAAAGGGTGTTCTCAATCTCTATAAGAGGGAAATTAGTTCGTGGGAATTGAGTAAAACATCTGGGAATGGTTTAGCACATTAAATACTTCACTAAAAATAAAAAAACATTACATCAAATCATAACCAATAAAATATAACAATATCTCAAGTAAACACTACATACAGGAATTAAAAATTTATTATTTACAAAAAATAAAAAAACCAAAAATTGGGGGGTCAAATATAATAAATAAATACTCCATGTATCATGTAGTCGGAACCAAAATCATCCATAATTAACACCTGACCAAGGAACCAATAGCATAAAGAACCACCATCAACACCAAAAAATACTTATATTTCCAAATCCAAATATAAAAAGTTCTATATATAGACAAGGGTGTGTGTAGGGTGTGGAAACCATTTTACAGTTTGACAAAACAAAAAGAAAATATGAAATAAAATTAAATGATAAAATTAAAAGTTTTTTAATAAAAATAGAAATATAAATTTTATTTGAAAATTTCTTAATAAAAATAAATAAATGAATATTAAAACAATCTAGGATGAAAAAAAATGCTAGATATATAGGTAACCAATATGTAACTATGTCTTTCTAGTCCTTTGTTTGTCATACTCTTGGTTATCAAAATCTAGATATGAAGGAGCATCTCATTCTTGGTCCAACCAATCTCCATCATAGATTTCTAGTAATTATTGTGATGTAATACAGCTAGTTAGACCGATCCTCATCCCTACGAAAAGATATAGAATACTAAACATAGTTTTCACTCTTAGATATATAGGATTATAATTTTATCTATTTCAATCACCATCTCAAGTGAATTTTTTTTTCAATCACAATTCAAAAATTTAATACCACACTCTATAAACAACAATTTACAATGTAAAACCACAACCAAATGGTGAAATCACACTAAAAACCATGGAATAATAATTTCACCTCCCCAACTATTAAAATAATTTTTATAACCAAAAAAAATTAATAAAATAATATTGTATTATTAATTCACGGAACCACCTACCTATTTCTAGTAATCATCATAAATCTAGGTGTAATAAAAAACACAATAAGGATAGACCCTACAGAGGATAGAGAACGACAAAGTCAGAATGATTTAAACAAATGAAATGACACTATACCCAAAATAGGTCAAAAAATATTCTCTATAATTGATAACCGAAGGATGGAGAATGAAAATACCAATGGGAAGGAAGAAGAGAAGAGTGGGAAATATTAATAGAACGTTTTATAAACAAAATAAGTAAAAATAAACCAAAAATTGAATCCAACGTGGGTGGTGGAAGAGTGTGGAGTGAGGAAGTGGTATATGGGTTCAAATGGGGTGAGAAATTAGGGTTTGAGGGTAAAAATAGGATATGTATTTTTTCTAATTTAACGAATTTTGAAAATATGACAGGCCACACAATTTCGCCAAGCGATCTGCCAACTCATGCACCAACAATTTGGGTCATATTTCTATGATAGACAAGGGGTTCATGTTGTTTCATAGTAAGTGGCACACACCTGTACACAATATCTTCAATCTAGGATAGTTCCCCTTCCGCAAGAAAATATTTTTCACGAGGCAGGCACATGGTTTTCCATAACAATGCACCAACTATGTACCTACTTTTTTCTACCCCCAAAAATAACTTTTTTTAAAAAAAACGTGATAATTCAATGTATAAAAGAAAATACAATAAATAATATATAAAATACCCCCAAAATAACACAATTTATGTGACACATTTTATATAATTCTTATGGGATGATGTTCACTTATAATGAATGTTATTTCATTAACATGGAAAATGTATTCAGTTTTTTTATATTGTTATTGAAATAATGATTGTTATTATCATGTTGAAGAAGTATTAATTATTTATCGAATAGATTTTTTATATGGGTTATGATCATGTTAACACTTTTATTAATATGGGAAAATATATTGGTGTTCAATATATTTTTAATCCAATATCGATACTTTGCAGTCATTCTTCATCATTATTGAATGCCAACACATGTGGATCATGTATTTATATTTTATATGTTTTATTATATGGATAGAAATGTTTTATTTAAATAGAGGTTAATCATGTAATGATATTAAATGTATTGATGAATATCAAAGTGTAGTAATTGGAATTATTCAGTTTATGGGTGGGCCATAATATTATATATACAGTTGATGGATCGACACATCTCTTTTGAAATAATATATTTGGGTATTTAGTGTATACTATATCAATACAATAGTAAGGCTTGATTGTGGTATTGAATATAGGCAAATTTTCTATCCCCATGGCTTTGAATTTATTTTTTTAATGTTTGGAAATATGAATATCAATGGTATGAGATTAGTATTATTGATATCAATGCTTTAGTTTATTTTCATGTATATGACATGCTCATAGTTTTATATGGATTATGGATTCATGTTGATCACATATTCCTACCATAAATTTCATCTCAGGTTTAGGTTACTATTTCATAAGTTATATGTTTACCTTACTATGTGATTGATCTCACTCTTTATTATGTTTTCCATTTATCCATGTTTTAGTGAAAATTATTTCCCATGACATGTTTTGAAGGCTAAAAAATGGGAAATAATAATTTAGTAGATAATTAATACTTGTAATGTATTATAAAATTTCATATAAATTGATAAAAATGATCATTTGATAAAACTAACATGGGATTTATTACATTATATTGTGCTATGATTACCAAAATATATAAACCTTAAAATATATTTCTTATGTAAAAAATAAAATAATATTAATTGATTTTGTAATTAATGATAATAATATTAAAGATTTTATAGCTGGTACCAAAGTATGTATATAAGTTAACAGTATATGTGAACCAAATCTTTGTGTGTGGGTTTCGAGTGTGACAAAATCCATCATATTTTCAGGATAGGGTAATATGGAACTTCATTTTTCCCTCTTTCAATCATTCATTGCCTTTATAAATGATATTCAAAATATATCCCCCTTTACTAATTGTTTCATCAGAGTTCTGCACAATCATGAATCTCCTTGGTAATGTTATTATAAATCATAGTGGTAGTGGTGTTAATATCCATTTTTGTGGAAGTGTTACTAACATTCTACATACTACATGAAACATGAATTGATAATAGGAACCATTCGAGCCTTCTATTTCATAATAAGTGGATGAATAATTTATATTACTAGTTTTATAAATCATCATGAAGTTGGATGACCTCTAATATATATATATATTAAAGGTTTTCTTCCTTATGTATAATCCCCTAGTATTTATAGATGAATTCAATATCTGCACCCTCACATATCAATAGATAGATATTGGGTTCACTCATGGAATCCGACATAGAGTAATCCCCTAGCCTTTCATGTAAGACAATATGTCCATCCATACATATGTATCCCCTCCCTCACCTATCAGTGGATAGATTGTGAATATATAAAATCCCAAAATGTATAATACCAAACAATATCTGATTATACAATGACATCAACTTTATAGTTTTCCTTTTTTTCCCATTCCAAGAATGACCAACATGGGATTAGGGAGTCGAGTCACTCATATCACTAGTATCATCAAAATACCTTTTTTGGACTCCTCCTTATGTGTAATCCCCAAGAAAAACTATACTATTTGAAATTTTAGTCATGTATCAATGGGATATGTTTAATTCCTCCATGTGGGTAAAACACAACATCATTCATTCTTTATATACGATGTAAAAAAGTATCGATCAGTCCTTGTAACATGATGAAAAAAACTTTATGTGACCCCTAAAGTAGCACCAAACTATATGGGTTCTAATTACTTTTAAAATGATAGGTAGGATTCACTATCATGGGCCTCATACCCATATAATAGCAATCATTATATTATGTGTTGAATTTAAATTCATGTATTCACTATTGTGTAGATTTGGAGCATCGTTTCCAAAAAAACATGAATCACCATATAATTACAGTGCAACATGGATAACCTATGATACTTGAAAATGGCATCATTAAAAGATACCAACTTATAAATAAATATGTTTCCATTAATAGTGATCCGCTAATGTATACATATTTTTACATCCTCACATACTAATTAATGATTTTTGGAATTCGGGTATTCTTTATCATATAAAATTATTAAAAATATTCACAAACATTACATAAATATATATTTGAATCCAACAGTAAGAAATAATTCCCCCAAAAAAATTATATAATATCCCAACCTCGCATCATATCAACTAGTGAATGTTCCGAATTTTAATGGAAAAACACACTAATGACTTCCAACATTTGGAATACCAATCTATAACTTGTCACAGATATGGAATCCATCTATTATTTTTATTTTGACTAATGAGACAAAATTTAAATTATATAAAATTTTGATTAATTTCCCACACAATATTAAACACATGCAGTTTTTTTAAAATATAAATGGTGAACACCATGTGAATCATTCATTAACAAAAAATGGGGTTTCCCAGACATATAGATATTCTATTTTTTGTATTCAATGTAAAAACAATTACACCTGAGTAATTCCTTTAACTATAAAGAACTACATATATGATTGTGTTTGTCTATATGAAATATCATTATAATGGTTTTTATTGTTTGTGTTTATTTTCTCCCTATCACATCATCCATCTGAACACCCTTTAATAAAATTGGAATCCTCATTATTATAATGAACTAATTCATTAGTAGTTTCATTTTATGTCTTTAAGAAATCATCATATGTTGTTGACCCCTGAGTTCACTAAACACATGGTTGAAAATACACTAATTAGGGAGTATCACTTGAATATTAAAATACCAATGGTGTTGTATTATAGTAAATAAATCCAAGACATGAAGACCCACCAACTGATTTCCAAAAAATGATTTGTGGGTGTATTTTTATTCTAAATCATTATTGGATCCTATCCCTGTAACGTAGTAGTAAGTTCCTCAATTATAATAGGGAGACATACTAGTAGTTCAATAGTATCTTTCCAACAAAAAATGAGTCACTACAAAGCACTCTTTCCAAAAATTAACATTTCAAATGTTGTATGAAATAAAAACCTCATTATCCCACTACAAGTGTTGCCTCATGTGTCTTGGCTCATGTTGTGGAGACCTGAGTGCCTTTGAAAACCAATTAAAATCTGTAGACCATACACATCCAGGAGTGGATACACACCCCCACATGTAGATATAAAACCATACGAAAAATTGTGGTGGAAAATTGTGATCATTTAGACATCACCACATGCACTCAGTAAGGATTGAAATACATTTTTAAAACAACATGATATACTTGTCGACAAATTCAGAAAACAAATTATGGTTGAAAAATTATTCACAAAACACACCTTGGTCTTATCAGTATATTCCATTGGAAAGTAGAGGGCTGGTGTAGGTACAAATTCTTATTCCAAACTGGGAATTTGAAGATAATTCCATTCCAAAAGTGGATGACATTCAACAAATCCTAAATCCAATGAATGTTCATGATTACATCGATACCCACATTCTACCAAGAAAACAACATAGATTGATAGAAACAATATTGAGTTGGAAGTCATAAATACCTTTACCCACCATCATAGTAACAAATTAACATGAATCAATAGTTACTAAAGTGATGGAATGGATACTTCTCCCCATTTAGGATGGTTTTTTGTGCAACTTGAAAATAAATTAACAATAGGTATGGTCAAATATTCTCATTACAACTTGATATCTTCATACCATTATGATTTTTATTTCAGGGTATGAATACATTATTACAAAAACCATATGAATTTATAAGTATATTCCATAAATAACATGGTGGGTCTCCTAAGATATCACTCATAAATAAAATTTGTGTTAATGACATTAGACTCTATCCACCTAGTGGATAATATAATAGATGATATCTCAATAAGGGAAATATGAAGTCCATAAGTAGGCTATCATTCCTAATTTTATTTATGATATAACTCATGAGGCCCTAAAACATTTTTCAATAGGGGTTTATGATTCTACTGAATCATTATATTTTCATGTTAGTAGATTTTATTCTTATGGAGGGACACCCAATAATTTTTATACAAGTTTCTCTAGTAGTGCTCCCCAGGGAATTTTTGATAAATGTTCTCTTCTTTTCTATATTAATATTTATCATTGGAATATTTATCATTATTATAACCATGAAATTAAACATCTTGATCATAATATCAAATGATGGGAAGGTATCTCTCTATAATTTTCAACCCCGATGGTCCACCGCATGGAAAATGTTTTTACATTCCTCTCTAAATTCTTAAATGGATCCATGTTCGTAGTTCTACCCATGAAGTAATTCACTATGAAGGTTATAATAATAGTAACATTTCATTTCAGTATTTCAATTCCCCCTAGTTGAAATAACTATTGAACATTCCTCATATTACAAGTCACTTAAAAGGATGAGGCTAGATACACATGATGATTTGGATCTGATAAATGATATTCTTTTCCATCCTAAGTATTTAAGAGAGAAATTATTATTCAATAAACCAACCATAGGACACATAACATACACTTCAATATAGAAATTTATATCCAACCATGTCAAATAAAACACGGTAGAAGGGAAATTACCCCATTTATTTGAAAGGATTAATGAATCTATCACTGAAGAAAAATGAATTCCATTGATTAAAAGTAATCATGTAGATGGAGAGAACATACTGGTCATGATGTAGCCTCAGAGAAACCATCGGTATATCATTTTGAAAACATTTTTAGAGGATTTCATGAATCATATTAATCTAAATATATGGATGAATATTCACCAAGTAAATGATATATTCACACCTTATTAATGATATCAAATAGACATCAATGAAACATAAGAAAGTCCATGAAAAAATGACATGTTTTCATTTTTAGTATTATAATGTTCAAAAAAATTTTAAAAACATTTGAATATTTAAATTACATTTCTTAATGACTCGATAAATATATGTCAATTGATTTTAACACCCCAATTGGTGTGCATATCATATGATGGGGTAATATAGGGAATTGAAATTTACCTCACTCCCAAATATGAAAATCCCAAAAAAGTGAAATCATTCAATTTTTCCTCATTAAGGTGACTCTCATTATTTTAATCCACAACCCATAGTAGGTATTATTAGTTAATATTTTAGATGAATAAATATTATAAGAATTGAAATCAATGAGGGAAAGAAATCGAAAGGATCTCACATTAATATTTTGAAAATATTTATCTTGATTCTCAGTTAAAAATTTCAAAACCTAATTTGTGAAAATTTCACATAGTAGAAATAATATAAATCAGATAATATTTATTGAACCCAACTCATGCTTATATGAATGTATGCATGATTTAGATGATGGTAGTTATAGCCGTAAGAATAATGATCTAGGAGTAACCCCATTCCAAAATGATGGGGGAATTATTAACAACCTCCCCCCCCCTCAAGGAAATTTATTCTAAATCAAGTCTAAATTTTTTTAGAAATGTAAAGGGAGTAACCAAGACCATAGGGATTGTGGTATTTTTTATCCACCACCATTTTCCTATAGAAATTAGATCAGACTCATTTATGATGTTGATCAAAAAATTAAACTCTACACTATTTTTCATTTTGTGACCCATAATTCTCCTTGGGAATATATAAAAAGGGTTTTATAGAGACTCTCATTTTATTTAAAATAAAAACATATTTTCAATAGAATAGTGAAATGAAAGCCCAATTCCCACTAGTGGAGTCATACGAAATAGACTAATCATTATAGAAGAAAATTCTAGAAATCATGATTTATCACCTAACATATACTATATAATTGGTAAATCCTATTATACTTCTAATGAAAAATTAGATATTTTCATTCCATTATGATTAATAGACATCATAATCACTAGAAATATAGATTCTATAGAATATGATGATAATATTGAATAAAGAGAGAATATTGTCTCAATTAGAAATATGGTCCAAGATGAAATAATTGAAGAAGGAGAGAATACAAAAAATAATAGGTAAGATTAAAACATGAGGATACTTGAAATTCTCAGATACCTCCTCTCTTGAAATATTCATAAAAAGAAAAATTGAAATTGGGTTTCTATATACCACCAATTTTTTGATTAAAATGAAACCCCTACAATCAAGTAATGGTTCCCTCTATACGAGGTAGAAAAGAAAGTGTTGAAGAAATTCAATATAGAGTTTTTAAAATGAAGTATCATCACTATTTCTTTTTTGTAGTTAGGCTCAAATAATATCCTTTTACAATATAATTCTAAGTTGGAAGAGCCTGTAATGACAAAAATAATAGAGCCATGTAACCCACTCAATATGGGTTATAGGGAACCCATTTACAAAAATCAAATGGTGTTAAGAGGTCAGAAGTTCCCTCTAATAACATTGTATATGGGATTATGTCAAAAAAAATATCAAAATGAACTCTAAACTATCTACCACCCATGAATTCATTTAATATTACAATGTAAGTCTCCACTTGTAACTACCCAAATTCTAGTGTTTTCCCTGCCATTTGTCCAATAAGAACTTATTGATATTATTGATTCACTTATTTCCCTATAGGAGTCTGTTCAATGGAATGGGTACCCAATGTATTTGGAGGGAAATAATTTTTCCTAATAGGTAGATGAATCATTTCCCCACAATTATTTTTGAATTCCAACATTCCCAAGAATTAATGGAACATGGGAACTAAATAAACATATGATTCTTTTTTGTCTATATTTATTCATGTTGTTAGAAAAATAGTACATAATGAAGCATATAAACTATTATTATTCATAAATAGTATGGAGGAGTTTTTTTTATCATGATATAAAACAATTATTGGTAGTTCTATATTTGGGTTGGAAGATCTCACTCATCAATTTATTTATAATTTCCTTTAAAAAATTTAAAAATAAATTCCTCTCTCTCTAAAATAGAAAATAAAATGAGAATGAGAGAATATCATATTACATTGCTATAGTGGAGCGTTTAACCTACTCCCAAAATATCTAGCCTCCCCAAGATGATTTTTTGGGCCTTTATATAGAGAAATTATATGAGGAGTTCCCAAGATAACTCATTATGTTAAAATACTTATGATGATTATGTGAACATTTTATATCTTGGGATGGACTGGAAGACTCTATATGGTGAGAGAAATTCCATTCTGGATCAATATATATAGTCTAGGAAAAAATATATAGTAATGTGGGATTGACAACTATCACAGATAATCCCACTACAGCACTAACTCCAGTGCTCATTTTCACATTGTAGCAAGAAACAGACCAAAATTTATAAGAAAAAATAACATTAACTTGCAACTGTAATAAGTGATTATTTCCCCCAATATGATGATAAAAGGAATAGATTTTATTCTTTACAAGATTATATGGTCCATGGATATTTCATAGTATAATTATAGAACAATCTATTGAGGTAAACAGACCCTTAGAATCCTGGTCAGGATAGTCTCACTTATCCCCAAATCTAATTTTCCTTCTACTAAATATTGGGCCACACTCTCTTGAAGTTATTTGTTTAAAATTAAATAAACCAAATGATGGTTAACAAAATGGTGGTAAAATTAGTAAAGAAACCCTCAAAAGTTCCATGAATTTCTACTACAATAGAGGAATAATATGTTTGAGAAAATGTTATAATTAAAGGCGTATAAAGGTTAGGAAACTATATGGTAAGAATGATTGTCAATCGAGATCATTCAATCATTATGTCATAACTAATATATCGAATTGTTCCTTCATTTTCATCTGATATGGAGCAACCAAATTCATTGACAACACCATCTTCCAAAATATGGTATTATAAATGTTTCCATGACTATAATTGAATGATTATGATATAGAAAGATATACCCACATTGAATCCCAATAAAATACTAACCTACCCTGATTTTATTTCTATAGTAAAGAGAGAACATGATCTTACCCCAATAAATGGAACCCACTTAGGATAATGATGTACTCTAAAATTATGTTAAGTTTATTTATTTAACAAAAAAATTAATAATTACTTTTATGAATATTAATCAGTGTTCCCTATTCCAGAGTGTTTTCTGGAGGCATAGGCTTCACAATGGAATGGAATATGGGAAGATCTAGTTGTTTCTAATCCTATTATCCTTATAAAAAACTCTACAAATAAATATAAATATTCTAAACCCTCAATCATGCACATAAAAAATATCTACATGAGTTTGAAGTATCATTAAAATCTATCAATAGTTTTCAAAATCAAATATTTTTTGGAATATAGAATAACAGGTGTGTAATTTTTCATTCTACCTAGATGAGTGAGTTAGCTAGTTTTGATCAATCCATCATTTATTGGTGTGAATTCAATTTTTGTTTATTAATCTAACCCATTTACCTCGAATAGTGACTCCCCTAAAGCCCTTTCCAATGTGAACGATCACATTGGGAATCACTGACCGTTTGAATTAAAAATATTTAAAAAATTAAATAGTTAACCAATGTTCAAACTAATCATTGAATACTAAATTATCAAAATTTCGCAAATAGTCTTCATGAAGAACATACGTAGGCCATGTTAGTCCCTTAGAATTTAAAATATGTAGTTACTACAACTGATTTATAGCATGAAGAGACTACTCCTGCATAATTTCATGCAGTTTTATCTTTTATAGAGTTTTATTTGGAAATTGTCACATTGGGACACATTTGAACATTTTATATGTATGGAAGTCTAGATGACATCGACATCCATCATTACATCTTTGATAATGACTCCATAATTGACCTAATTATATATAGGAAGATATGTCAGCTGGGTTACATAAAATATTATCAGTCCTGCTCTTCTTTAAAACTTTAGAGTTACCGTAATTGTAAGAAGAAACCACATGGATGAATTAAGAACAAAGATCATTATTAATACCTCCTATGTGACACTGTATTCATTGTTCTTATATAGTTTACAAAATTATTTTTCCAGTTAGGAAGGCCTTGGATGATTCAACATGTGATAGTTACCTAATCATATATTCAATGTCTCAAATACAATTTGGTGCTAAAATAAGGACACTGAATGATTATATAGATTGATTTGAATCATCTGAAAAAATACCATTCCATATATTCTAGTCATAGATATTTCCATTTTCACCCATTTCTTCTCCTATAGAAGTAGAGAGAAAAGAATTAGTATATTTTAGTTGAGACCCTTGATTCATTTGAGGAGGTTATATCGACCTCGATTGATCAACATTAGAAATTTAACCTATTCACAAATAATGATACAAAACATATACTGGTCATTTTGGCCATGTATTCAAAAAAGTAAGATACGTACTCTTATTTTCGTGAAGTGACACCAAGATGAGTTTTCCTATAATTACCTTGAAATGTGTAGATTTTATCACAGTATTGGCACCTACAACATTGTTTTTATTAAGTATCAATGTTGTTACTAGGTATCCATTGGGATGAATCCAACTAATGGTTCAAAGTTAAATAAAATACCCATATACTTACAAATACAAATTTTTAGGGTCGTTTAATTTTTTATATCGATTTATAACATTTTCCAGGTCACAATGGAGAATGGACATATCTATGTTCTATTAGAATTAAGATATCTCAAATGAAATTCTTTGGAAAATGATTTCCCAATCCGGATTATGAAACATCAGACCAATGAAACTATAGGATATCAAGACCATTCTTTTATGGATAGTATTTGGATAGGAAAAATATAAATGGATCCATATGACCATTATTAACAAATTTTTTGTCACACTATGAAATATCATTTTATTGATTGGTGTTGTTTTCTTGAATAATTCTTATACCATATATCAATAATCCATAAATGATATTTTTAATAACATATTTGGGAAGACAATTGATCATTAAGTCAATGTACTGGAGGAAAATCCCAAAAGTATTATGATAAAATTCTTAATCTTGAGACTATTTTAAATAAATTATATAAAATTATATTTAGTTTGAGACCCTTGAAATGTTAATTCATGATTACGTCAGAAATTTTTCTATACTTTATAGCATGTCATTGTGACATTAATGTTTATCTTGATAAAACCAAGGTTTTCCTTGACACATTGCCTCCTCAACCTCAATGTGTGAAGGGGGATTTAGGGACTCATTTATAATATCTGATGCTTCATATTTCATCATTAGGAATGATTTTACCCATCACTTAATTGATTAAGAAAGAAATTAAATATTATTGTTTTGATGATCAAAATGAATATTTTGAAAGCATAAAGAAATAAATTTTGAGACCATTGGTACTCACCACCCCTATTGAAGGAAAGTCACTCATTTGATAGTTTAAAAATAATCACTAGATGAAATTATAATAATGATTATTGATTCTTTGAATAAAAATATTCCATATTATTTTAGTAGAACCATACATAATACTGAGACATTATATTCATATATCAAAACGTTTTTCCTTGTGTTTATCTTTAAAATATATAATTTGTGGCACTACCAGCAAACCATGAGGTCTCGTTTATCTCAAATAATGAAATTACCAAATGTATCCTTATGAATACCATTTTAACATTATATTTTTAATGATGCGGGGGGATATAATTTAGTATTTTCATATTTTGTTCAAATTTAAAATGGAACCTTTGGGAAAAATCATCATATTTAATTATAGAGAATCCTTTTTCAGAAAAAAAAATCCATTTGAAACTTGGGTTACCAATGAATATTCCTCATTATTATATAGTAATTATCCTAAAAATAAGTGATATACATTGATGGTACTTCAAAAATTACATCAGGGAAGATAATGGAACAATCCTGACCCTACAGATTTAGTTTGGGAGTCGTCCTTATCTATCTAGTTAGTGCAATTTTCCCCTATTCCTTCTTATTTTGAGAATATTATACCTAAAATAAGGTATAATACCAGAAAATAATTGTAGTATTTGAATTGGAATTTAATATTCCAACAAACCACCTAAAATTGAAGGGAGATATTGATTTGGAAATATAGAATATTAATGTTCAGTATACCATCTAAAGGGAAGCATTGATTAATTTCCATCACTATGTAAATGGTTTTATAGTGGAGTTTCCATCATAACCATCACTAAAACATGTCTTGTGTTTATAGAATTTAATTGTATGATTTATTTTCTAGCATGGCTATATCATTGTTCCATCTATACTATTCCAAAACAATCATTGGAAATGCACATCATATGATTGTGACACAATTCATTTAAAACAACATGGAGAGAAAATGATGTCAACACCACCTATGGAGAAGATAATTTAAAAATTACATGGATTTCCCCCATATTGGATTACCTATAAAATTGGTTCCATCCATCATATAGTTAAAGAAAAAAATCCATTAATAGGAAGTTAATATCACCCTTTATGATGACCACATTAAAAACAATTCCATTATAAATGGGGATTTTATGGAATTCTCTATATATGAATTGAAAAAGGGAAACTTATCACTATTATATATGATATATATTTAAGAGAATACAATTATCATCATTTTTGTTCCATAAATTCTCATTAAATAATGAGTCTTATATATTTTTGGTCTTCAGTGACGAGTGATTATATGGAGTCCACCTACAGATGGAGTGCCTATAAGATATATGGAGAAAACATTAATTAATCTTGAGGGTTGTTTAATATCCCAAAATATTCATTGTTTTTTTTTTGGAATTAATATCATGTTCTATATACCCTAGAAATATTTATATTGTTCATGTAAATCCTTACAACCACTGACTTATTCTCTAAGTGGGATGAGGCTATATCGTTCAAATAAGTTAGGAACAATGTTGTCATCTGTTCTCTAAAGAAAAACATTATAACCAAATTCAGTGTAACATTTGAAGTTTTTATGAAACATTTTTTTGAATAAATAAAAATTTTCATTTATATCTTACAATGAACTACATAAAACATTCCTTCCACACTAAACTGACTTGTCGTATGTTACACCCAACACTGTGTTGGCATATGATACACGCAACATTGAGTATAGAATTTTTTCATTGTGTAAAATAACTATTCTTGTATTATATTATACAAAACGCCAAATTAGCCTTTAAGTAAATGCAACACTGGCTTGGATTTCGTTACATGTAAGGGAAACCTTCCTCAATAGCTTGCATTGTACACAATAAAATGTTTCACTAAAAAATGATATATTATGAAAATATTATAATTAAATGGGATATCAACTAAAATTAATGAATATTATTAACCTCATTTTTAATTTTATATAACATTAAAATTCATCTTAAGTATTTTATATACATGATATTGGAATACATCAAATTTTTTATATAAATGTAGTATTTTTTTAAAATGTTTTTTTTCGCTTTTATATGGTTCACCAATTTTAAATAAAGTTAATAAACCTTTTATGTGTTATATTTGACAAAATAAACTACTTATTTGGAAGTGGGACATAAAAATTCCCTTTGATTTAATTTTTGGTATTTTTATAACAAAATTCATATTTTAATGAATAGTGAAAAATATTCTATTTTAATTCAAAACACCCTTTTTAACTAATTTATTTATATACATAGATTATATTTTAAATAGGTTTGAAATTTTACTTAGATATTTTTTATCATTTAATCTATTTTTGATCATTGGAAGTAATTTCACATTTAAATTGGATATAAAAACATGTTAATCTTTTTGATTATTTTTTCTTCTTAAAAACGTGATTTCTAATTTTGACAATGAGAAATTATTTTAAATTAATTTCTTCCAATTCTATTTTTTGAATTTAGAAAAAAAAATTCCATATTTGGAACCAGAGGATCTTAATTTTTTATATAAGTTCATTTTTTGGATATTATGAATAGTAAATGTAGTAATAATTTTTACTTACTGTGGCTAAAGGTTAGATAAGGTAAAAAAGGGTAAAAATTATTCTATAATAACATAAAACTACCCTAAAATATTGGATAATCCTATTGAATGAGATATGGATGGTCATGGGCATCCTTGGGATGATTTTAGGACCCCATGGAGCCACTTGGTTTTGATAATTACCATTTATAATAATTAATTTAATGTAAAGGGAAATATAACATAAACATATATCTATTTACTAAAAGAGTTTCATTTTGGTTTATATAAATGATCCCTTCTACTATAAAAATTTATTGAAAATATAGAATGATTTACTATATTATATTATTTTGTTTATAATTTTTAAATATTAAATATATAAATTTATTTATGACACAATGATGTTGTATTGATTACCTTATTAATGAATTATTCAAATAAATGATATTATAAATATTAGAATAAATGAAATTTGAACATTTTTCTTCCATACAAAAAAATTCTGGATTCCATTGACATGTTAGTAATGATTTAAAGACCTTTTGTTTAAGTAATCACGTTTTTATGACTTTAATAACATTCAATTATTAAATAGTGTCAAAATTGACATAAATTTGTTTTAAAAAAATACTATTTCATTAAATGATATAATATTCATAAAAAGATAGGATTCGTTAAACAGACATATATAATGTTAAAAATTTCATTAACTATTCACTTTTTGTTTACATGGAATTTTATTGTAAATATAGTATCCAAATATCATGACAATACATGAAGACAACGTAAGAGTTAATATTTTTAACTATGGGTTACAGAGAAAAGATAAGGTTCATCTTGTGACCAAGAATTTTCTAAAACCTATTGGTTGAGAGTATTGCAACCTATAATCAACGTATATTTAAAGAAGATGAGTATTAGACCATTAAAAATAGAAAAAATTAAAATAAATTAATATTTAAAGACTTTCTTAAAGTGCCCCTCACCTGTCCTATAAAAAAGAACTTCTGTTATCCTTTATTCAAACATCCAAAGTCCATTGTCTGAACCAAACACAACCTAAATCTCTTAAAAAAATCCCTCTATTCACCCTTGAGGCCACACTTTGTTCATAAATCCATCCTAGTGAGTCCTTTCAGGAAAATCCAAAAGAGGTACTCAAAAAAAGGTAATTGTTTTATCGCTGCTTTCAAAAAAAAGTTCTTATTTTACTTCCTATTATTATATTATTCCCATAATAAAGTAAAAATCCAGCATCTTAAACATTATTAAATTTTTATTTTAATTAGGTTACAACCTTATAACTCCTTTTATCCATCCTATGAATAACAATATCACCAAGTGTGTGTATGTACGACTTATCATCTTCACGCCGTGGTGTAATTTTTTATTCAACAATACTTAATTTAGATGGGTATAATGATGTGTATAATGGATTTAAATAATGCATATAATATTATAATTATTCTTCATAATTCATATACCATCCAATTACTGACCGTTAAACTATTAAATGAATTATATCGTTTCTCGTGCGTACATACTACCTACCATCTCCACGACGTGATGAGATTCACTATCCATGTTAACCCTTCAAGAATGATTAAAAATTTTATATAATAAATAATCATGAAATTTATGAAATAATAATGCTACTATATTTATGTGTGTGTATATATATAAATCATCTACTTTCTTCCATTCAATTCAATAACAAAACATAAACAGTGTTCAGGCATACATACGACATACCCTCTCTATGAACAGTGGATTCCCATTCCTTTTTCAATCTATTATATATATTTATATACTAAATATTTACGACATATAAATAATTTTTTTACATTATGGAAGTAATTAAATCATGATATATCTAATAATATCATTAATAACAAGTCACAATATGTATGATAAATAAAAAGATTATTATCCCAAACGTTGCCTTAGCATGGAATTGATAAATATACAGATAATATAAAGTCATAAGTGAATAATATATTGTGTAATAGATATTATTATGGTTTTCATAAAATTTAATAATATCTCTAAACCCACTATACATGAGTTTTAGATATATATGGAAGGAATCAGACCAATGGTAGGGGATAATTTTGCAATCTCATTATTATCTGAGATTGTTTATTCGTAAGTATTTATTGTGGTATATATTTCATCCACATTCTTTTTTCCTATATATATGGTATTATTTATAGTATTATACTATTTTTAAAGTAAATTTTTCCCATTGGTTATTTTTTATGAAATGGTAGGGACGGAATCTTTCTTTAAATTTCCAAATGAGGTACTTTTTCACTTTTCTGGAAGAAATATGATAATAAAATTTTTTAACTTATACAGTGTGAATGGATTTTTATGTCTTCATGAAACCATATTTACATGATATTTAATTTATAATATTTCAATTTTATTTTCAATTAAATTATTTTCTTTTAAAATTATGTCGTATTTTGAGAATACAAAACGATTTTGAGGAAGAAAATATATTTTTCTCAATAATTAATTTAAAATATTTTATCAAATTTATTTTCCATCTAAGATGATTCTATTCAATTTGGTTTATGTTCATATCTATATTATTTCTATGATTTTATTGAGTTGATGGTGTAATTATATTTTATATGTATTATGTTATGGTAGAATTATGTATGAGAAACCAATTTTATTTATTGGGTTATGCTATGATGAATAATATATGTTTTTTTGGTACATGTATGAATGATTTCATTTTTATATGGGTGGGACCTTTATCTACTTCTAATTCATTAGAAACATGGCTATAATTATAAGTATATCTAGTTTAGTAATATAGGGCTAGAACATTAAGTAAATCTACCTCAATAATACATGGTTGTAATAGAAAATAAACCCAGTTCACTCATGGACATTATGTGCAATGATGGTCTTGTAAGAAATTCCATGGCAGCTATGGAAATAAAATTATGTGATTATTTGTTTTCCACAATTCCATGTTTTATTCCTATTCTATTTTATCATGGTTAATATTCCTTTATGATCTATGTCTTACGTGCTTCCAAGATTTATTTTTTACATTATTATGTTTATGGATTATTTTATGTCATCGATTTTTACTATTAATGAGAATTTGTGATCACCCATTTTAGGTTTTATTTTCCATAGGATATTAAGAATGGTTTTATGTAGGAAAAAAATATCAATATCTTTATGAGAGATGTTAAATATCTTTCACCAAGTTAAAATATTATGTTTCATTTTTCTAAAGACACTAATCTAATACGGTCTTTGGGAATATATTTGTGTAACGAATTAATTATTCCACAAAAGAAATATATTTTCCATGTACGTAATTCTTGGTTCATTAGAGGCGGTATCAGAGAATGGGGTGTAGGAATGAATCTTATTCTTATGAACTCTCACATGTGAATGTTGGACAGAGAACGACTTTTCGCCCAATGGATTCATGAGGAAATGGATTCCATTGGATATGGTGGTGTGTCCAGCATAGTGGGTGTATCTTCAAATGGATCCCTATGATAGTTTTCAATTATAGTCTACTGGAAACAATTATAGACTATTAGAGTTGATATCAGAGCAAAGGTTTAGTTATACTTTGGAAACTAGGATGAGAAATATTTTATGAGATCCCTATAAGTATTTATAAGTTATGTTTGGGGATGTCCCTAAGGTTATGTCTAATTATATGTTACAATCCTAGATTTATAGTAACAATCATTAAGAACTAAGGATTAATCCTAATATTCTTGAGATTAGAAGTACTCCCACATGATTATGTTGTTTTTCAAGTATTTATTTTCCCCAGACACTATTCTTTAGGGGTTTTAGACAATGGATAGAACCCAAAGAAACCATGTTAATGCTGGATGAAATGAGAAATATAATGATTATGCTCTTAAACAACTAAATGTTATAGGGGGCTAAATAAAGAATCTTGTATCTATTACTACAAATCATTACAGGCATCTAAATGAACAAATGTGGGAACAACGTTCACTTGAATCTTTTTTAAGGAAACATCAACCTTATTATAGTAGAAAGAAAAATACCCTAGTTATTGAGAAATTTTTTTTTTTCATTGAAAAGTTTGATTCTCCATTGTATATAAAGTGAAAAAGTTACGTTGGGAATATATTTCTTGGAAGGTAAAGAGAGTATGTGGTGGAACATTATCAAGAATATGAGGAAATAAGGTAAAATTGAATCCATGTATTGGGATGAGATAAAGAACTTATTTTTCAGTATGTACTTTCCTCATATTATCCTTACAAAATTGGATATTAAATTATCTCATTTATCTCAGGGATATGATAAGAAAAGAAGGATAGAATTGAGAGTAAACTATAAAATTTATTGAGAAAATAAGTTAGACATGATTTTTGCACAAAGTGTGCAACAACACATGGAGGAAATTTCCTTAAGGGGACTAAAAATGTTTTAAGTGTGGGAATGATGGTCATCAATCATTTTACTAAAAATGTAATGGAAATAAACAGAAATATTCAAACAAAGTACCTCCCAAAAATTATAATGACAAGTGAAAGGAAATGGGGCATTATGCAAACCAATTCCCAAATCCTAGGGTTATGGATGATTATCGATGTCAACAACTTGTTAAGGCCAAAGGCAAAGGAAAATAACATGTGATCATTATTGGAGATATTGAGTGTGACAAAAATGTCATGGAATGATTAGGTGTTTATGTAATGGGATTCCAAATTAGGGTTGTTAAATCTCTTTTATAGAATTATTATATATTGGAATTTCTAGGTATTCATCAATTTTGGTTTTCCATAATTATATGGTAATTGTAACCATGAAAAGTGATTGAAATATTTTTGTAAATAACGTGATAGGTGAATAATGAATGGATAAGGAGACAATGTGATGTTTGGTAGTAATAATTAACTCATGACTAATATAAGGAAAAGTTTATATAGTTATTTTAGTATATAATGTATTTTGAATTTTTTGGTGTGTGGAAAGAGTTAATTTTGAGATAATTCATGCATTCACTAAGGTTCCACATTAATTCATATTATTGTCATTTTTTAATAGAATACACAATTAAATTATTCATATGTTCGGATGTGACAACCAAGAACTACCTTATGATATATGGGAAATAAATGTTAATTCGGATTAGTTCACCTCTTTATATAGTTTTATATTTTCAATATTTTAATGTATTATAATTTATTTCATTTATGGAGAGTATAAGTTATATTCCAATTCCATTTTGTTAGATTAATGTATTATCTCACTAAAAGTGGAATTATTCATATTTGATAACCTATGATAAACTTTTTTATGAGTCGGATCGAATGACCTATCATTCTATAAAATGATCTGTTAATACTTCAACAATGAAAAATTCAACATTATTTCTTTAAATAAAGGATTTAGTAGAAATTTTTCAAGGAATGAATAGTGGAGAGATTGATCCAAAATAAAGTAATTATTTATTGTCATGGAAAATTATTCAAATATAGGGAAAGGATCTTAAAACAAATTTACCTTAGTACATTATGATCTATTGAATCTAATGGTCCCTTTAATCATCACAGATTTATGGCTTTCTAGTTTTTACAATTCTCTGATCCATGTTCTCTATCACTATCCATCAAAACATGATGGTTGAAGTTTCTTCTACATCCATGTTTTCACATCTCACCTATGTTCTCCTATGTGGAAACACAATGATGATTTACTTTGGGAAACAATTATGTTTATAACATTATTTTTAAAATGAATTTTTTGTATTCCTTTTTATAATGTGGGTTTCAATGAATGAAACTTTCAATTAGTAGACCTTTTGTGACCTCGAAAAATTTCTAGGGTCAAATTCATTTTAAAGGGGGGTATAATTTAAGACCTTGAGTTTTTATGGACCATTTTTTAGAATAAATTAATATTTTCATTTATATCTTTCAATGAACAAAGTCAAACATTCCATTCAAAGTAAACTAACTTGTCATATAATACACACAACACCCAATTGGCATATGATACACACAAAATTGAGTATAGGTTTTATTAAATGTATAAAATAATTATGTATAGATTACATTATAAATAACACATGAGGAAGCTTTCACTACACACAACACTGACTAGACTTTTGTAACACACAAGAGCATACTTCCTCGATAGCTTCCATTGTACGCAATACTGAGTTTCAGAAAACAATGTTATTGAATTAAAATATTTTTATTTAATGGGATATAAACTAGACATTATGAATATAATTAATGAGATTCGGTGTTTTATAGAACATCAAAATTCATATTATGTATTTCATAGACATGATATAATAAAAAATTAAATTTTTTATATAAAAAAATTATATTTTTAAAAATGTAGTTTTACAGCCTTTTGATGGTGCACCCATTTTAAATATATATTTTAACACTTTTATTTAATATATTTTGACAAAATAAAATTATTCTTTGGAATAAAGAGATAAAAATTTATTTAAGTTTGATTTTTCGTATTTTTATAATAAATTCATATTTAATTAATACTGAAAAATACAACATTTTAATTCAAAATTTACTTTTCGTCCATTTTATTTATATTGTTAGGTTATCTTTTTAATTAGTTATAAAGTTTAATTAGATTATTTTTTTATCATTTAATCCAATTCTTTTAATTGGATGAAATTCACATTTATGTTGGATACAAACACATGTAAATATTTTGATAGTATTTACTTCTTAGAAACCCACTTTCTGGTTTTGATAATGAGAATTATTTTTAAATTAATTTCTCAAAATTACGTGTTTTGAATTTAGAAAAATGGATTCCATATTTGGAATCCTAATGTATATATTTTTTAAATTGGAACCTTTTATTAATATATAATTTGAATTGTAACTTTAGTAGTTATTTTTATTTACCATGGTAAATGGGTAAATCAGGTAAATAAGGGTACAAAGTAATATTACAATAATATAAAAATACCCTAAAACGTTTCCTAATTCTATTGGATGAGATATTTACAACCATCAGCTTACTTGGGTCGATTTTAGGACCCCATGGATCAAATTGGGAGTGAAAATTACTTTTCATAATAATTAATTTAATGTGAAGGGAAATTTATGATAAACATGTATCTTTTTACTAAAATATTTTTATTTTTGTTTATAAAAATTATTACTTAAACAATAAATAGTAATTAAAAATCTAAAATTATTTCCTACATCATGGTATTTTATTTATAATTTTTAGACAATATATATATATATATATATATATATATTGCACAATAATGATGCAATGATTACCTTATTAATGAAACATTAAAACAAATGATATTATAAATATTAAAATAAATAGAATTTGAACATTTTGATGACATGAAATAATTTTTTGGATTCCATTAAACATTATTGGTATGAGTTAATATCTTTGGTTATAAGGAATCTTGTTGTTATGACATTATCAAAATATGAATTACTAAATAGTTTCAAAATTTTCAAAAATGAGATTTTAAAAAAAAAAATTATTAAATGATATAACAGTCCTAAAAATATAAAAATAGGCCAAATGACTTATAAAATGGTAAAAATGTTGTTAATTACCCACTGGTGTTTCTCTTGTATTTTTATAATAAATATAGTAACCATATATTATTAAAATTTATGAAGACATGATAAGAGTTAATTTTTTTAACTAAGGGTTAAAGCTAAAAGATAAGGTTAATTTTGTGACCCAAACTTGTCTAATAACTATTGGGTGAGAGTATTTAGACCCATAATTAACTTTTATTTTAAATAAATTAGTTTAGTACCATTAAAAATTTAAAATAAATTTATTATAAATTAATATTTAAAGACTTTCCTAAATTTCCTCTAACCACTCAAATAAAAGGGAAATTCTACATCCCATTTATTCACACCTCCAAATGCATTTGGCTCATCCAAATCATGAAAAAATATCCTCCCAACTTCCCTTAATTAATCAGAGAGGCTACACATAGTGAAGAAGGGCATCCTAGGATGACCTTTTGTTCAAATTAAAAGGAGAAACTTCAAAAAAGATGTAATTGTTTTTTCACCTCTTTCAAACTTATTTTTTTCTTAAACATTATATTCTTTGGTTGTTATCTTATTGAAACTAAAAATATAGTATATTCTATATGATGATATGTTATTATAATAGTGGTACAACATTATAAAACTTTTTATCCATCCAATGAATAAAAATATCACCATGCGTGCGTACGTATGACTTACCGTCTCCATGCGGTGATATAATTTTTTATTCAACCATAATTAATTTGGATGGGTATAATGATGATTATAAAGGATATAAATAATGAATAAAACCTTATAATTATTCATTATAACTAATATAATATCCATTTTCATATTATTTCACCATTAAGTGAATGATATCATCTCTAGTGCATACGTATGACCTACCGTCTCCACGACGTGATAAGATTCATTATCCACGTTCCATTAAAGAATGATTGTGATTTATAAATAATAAATAAGCATTAAATAGATTTCATAATAATTCTATTGGATTTATGTGTATATATATATACACTTACTTCTATTTAATTCAATTAGGAAACAGAAATAGTGTTCATGTGTCTGTACGACCTACCGTCTCCATGAACGGTGTATTCAATTTCATGTATATAACTATTATATATATATTTATATACTAAATATTTATCATATAAATCATGTTTTACATTATTTATGTTAGTAAATCATGATCTATGTAGTAATATCAAGAATAAAAAGTCAAAAAATGTATGATAAATAAAATGATTATTACCCAAAACATTGTTTTAAGAGGGAATTGATAAATAAAAAGGATGGATAAAGTCATACATGAATAATATATGATATCAGAGATACTATTATGTTTTTATTAAAAGTTAATAATATGTTTAAACCCACCATACTGGTGTTTCTGATACATTTGGATAACATTGGACAAAAGGTAAGTGATAATTTTAAAATCTCGTTATAATTCGATATTGTTTATTTGTAAGAATTTATTGCAGTATATTTATCATCCACTTCCATGTTTCCTAAACATAATGTACTATATAAATTCTTCTACAATTTTCTATTTTCAATTTTAACTATTTTCTAATTTTCATTAAATGGTTTGAATTGAATATTTCTTTCTTTTTCTATATGAGGTATTTTTTTCTTTTCTGGAAAGAGTGCGGGAAGAATGTTTTTTTAACATATACATTGTGAAGATATTTTTATATATTCACAGTGAAATATTTACTTGAAGCATACTTTACAATATTTCATGTTTATTTTCAAAAAAATTTGTTTCTTTTAGAATTCTGTGGTATTTTGAGAAAGGAAAACTTTTTTGAAGAATAAAGGATATTTTCTTTAAGAATTAATTTCAATTATTTTATAGAAATTATTTTCCATCTTAGATGATGCTCTATAAATAGGGATAATATTATATCCCTATTATTTCTATTAATTTATTATGTTAATGATGGAATGATATTTTATATGGATTATTTAATGATATATTTATGTTTATGAAACTCATTTTATTTCTTGGTTTATGATGTGATGAATGATTTATGTTTTGTGGAACTTTTAAGAGTGATTTAAATATAAGATGCGTGGGACCTATATCTCCCTTGAATAAATTGGGTATGTTTTTATATATAATGATATAGGCATGACTAGAATAGAATGTAAATATGGTTCCATAATGGGGGACTAGAATGACATGTAAATCTGTTTCAACAATACATGGTTGGAACAATAAGTAAACACAGTTCAGTAACAGACATTTTCCACTCTGATTGTCTTGGGAGAAATGCCTTGGCTACTATTGAATTCATATTGTGCATTTATTTGTTTTCCACAATTCTATGTTTTATTACATTCTATTTTATCATATTATTTTATTCCATGATTTATTTTTACATTCATATGTTTATGGTTTGTTTTAATTTTCCATGTTCACCCTTACTGAGAATTTAATCTCACCCTTTTTATGTTCTTTTTCTACAGGATATAAATAAAGGTTTTAGGTAGGAAAAAATGGTAGGATATTTATGGGATACTTTTAAGATCGTTCACCATGTTAGAATATTATATTCCATGTTTCCATAGACACTAAACTAATATGATATTTCGGCGTATATTTGTTTAATGTATTACGTATTCCACACAAGAATTGTTTTGTACATGTACGTCATGCTTGGGTAGTTAGATTCAATGTCCCTCATAAAATACTGAAATATAATGGAACTAACATTTACTATTTTAAACTGAAATAGTTTTATCCAAAACAAAACATTCAGTTGAAAAACTCATAACACTTCCATGAAATGAAAAATGGAGAGATATAATATTTTATCAAAATGATATCCATCATTCTTAAATAAATGCTTAATAAATACAGGAAATATAGTAATAAAACCATGTACAATCTTTGTGGTATTATCATATGAAAACCAATATGTTTACATAAGAAACCCTTAATTCTATTTTGTATGGTACTGGTGTAGTTTTACTCTACAAGTTAAAGTTTCATTCACTCCACATTTCAATTTTTGATTAGGTGGCCGTATATGAGAAATAATAGAATTTATTGGATAAGTTAAAATGGATTTATTATAACTATTTATATACTATACAAAACATGTATCTTCATCAAAATTGAATTGCATGACACTTCATCAAGAATGTTTTCCTATCCATAGTCCTCTATGGAAAATTAGTTTTGGTTATTTGAACTCCAATGATAATTTGGAGGCAACCTCCAAAATATAAACCAAAGTTTTGTAGGCCATTTTCTATATAAAAAATATATTCAAATCGAGGATATTCCCTACAAATAAGTATGAAGATTTCACTTTGGTCATTAATGAAGAGTATCTCAAAAACTAAATTGGATAAATCTAACATACAATTTTCTTGGAGAAAAACCAATAAATAGCATGGCACAGTAATCTCAATTAAAATTCATTAAACTCAATAGTGAAGGACCAATTAGAAGGACAATAAAATATATATCCTCCATGTACTCACAACATTTATTTGAAATTAATTATTGAAATATTTACAATGGAAGATTAAATGCCACAGTTATTATACCTATCATGACATCCAAATTTGAGACACATGTTGATCACATATGACTCTAAATTTGTTAGGTTATCACATTAATTTGGCCTATTAAACCCCTAAATGAGTTCTCAATACATGTAAATTTCATTGATTCACAACCCATATGTTCCTCTGTGCATTAATTATCCCTATATTATATGAGTCGGATATTTGAAGGAGATTCTAAAATGTGTTCTATAATTTATATACATGATCTCATAATTTAATTCCCTTTAACCATGTATATGATATAGATACATGTAATTTAACCCTTTATATACATAATAATACTGGTATCTTGATTCATGTCCACACAATAATGATAATGATGCCGATATTTCAAAATATATACCCACCAACAATGTCGAAAATAACAGTGCATCGTTTTCTCTCCCCTTTTCATATGAGATATATCTATATATGATATTCCTTTCATTTCCATGAAATATTCCAAGATTTATTATGATCTATAAAATACATGTAGTTTCACCCATATTTCAAAGTATAGACCCATCTTCATTTTCTTAAATTAGAATGTTGATTTTTGGATCACCTAGACATATAAGATAGATTTATATAGGGTCCCCACTTTAATAACAAGAACTACATATGGAAAGTCTCTTATTCTTATGAGATACATTGTGAGGAATTCATTCATTATCTTGGTATTATCTAAAAATTTTTTAAAAAATCTCCCACTTTTTTCATTTGAGCTAAATCAATACAGTGAGTTTCTTAAAGTGAAATAAGTATGAATAGATTCTCATTCCGAAGAGATATGTTTATATTCATGATTCTCCACTACTAATCTCAATAAAAAACATTTTACCTTATATATAAGATATATATATTGAGGGAAATCCATATAAGATCCAAATAGAGTTTAGTCCTTACCTCTTGATTAGTCTCTAATCATCCAATCATGGAATGTTCTTATCAAAATGCCTCTATAAATATTTATGAGCATTTTGTTTTCATAATAAAGGAATAATTCCCAAGATAACTCTAGTAATATTATCTATAATGTTCACCAAATTTCCTATGGTGAACCTCCTCTTACCCTAGAGACAGAACTTTAGCCGTGTGGGGTCTAAAGTGGTTCGTTAGAGAGACTATACCCCATATATCATATTATGTAATAATAAAAATATTGAAACCCCGTCCAAAAAAATATATATTTAATTGGTAAATATAAATATAAATGATAGTAATTAATAAATGGAATACAAAAAAGTCATAGAAAGACATTTCATATATACATCAGCAGACTATGCACTAGGATGGTCCCATTTAAAGACCAGAATAAAGGAGAAATTAATAATGTTTCCTCAATGATATCAGGAATCCATAACTTACCTAAATTTTCATGAAACCATCCAAGATATTCTACTAGTTCAAAAACTAGACATCATCCCAACCTATACCTATAACCAAGTTTACATTTCCTCAGCTACCCATGTGTAGTGGCATCCTAAGATGAAATTAACTTGTTTTCTTGTATAAGTTGGAATGAGGTTAGGGTTTTTCTCAAATTTTATGGATGACATAGGATCACATAGATTTTAATATGGTATGACCTTGGGATGATTCAGAGCCAATATGTTTAATTTTTTTATTTATTTTGGAATCTATATGTGACTAGCCCAGTGAGAGGCCAACTAATGTATGTTTAACATGGTTATTCGATCCTTTAACGTATTCCCTTAATTATACATTAACATTTTTATTTATTTCAATTATTTTAGTTTATTTTTCATAATATTTTTTTTATTTTTCTTATTTTTAACTTTGATATAGATGGAATAATTTCCCCAATGAATCACTTTAGACCCCTACTACTAGTTGGTAACACCTGGGGTACATGTAGGTGCACTAGATTTCATGCGATGAATGGGTCTATATTTTTCCGTAGTGTGATATGGGGATGGATGATACAATTTTGAATCTTATGATTTAGTTTTTTCATATATTTTTTGGATCTGGTATTCTGGATATTTTGGAATGTGTTGGGGCCCATGATGGACATAGAGTTAGTGTGTCTTGAAAACATATTCCAATAAGTAGTCCATGTTACCAAAGATATGGTATTTCTTTACTTAATGATTTATTTAATATTTATGAATGATTTACACTTTAATCAACAATTATTTGGGTTACATTTAGTTATTTATGATGTATTTTTAGATCTTGATCTATTGAAAAAATGATAGAGATTTTATTTCGACACTTGAAAAAAGGAATCAGTTGTATATTTCACCATATCTAAAATCCATGATTAAAAATATTTTGGTTTTATATTGTTATTCATATCCAAAAAAATTGAGGATAAATTTTTTAATTTCTAAAAAACTAATCATATCGAATTTTCAAATATAGTTACTTGGTGGAACTATATTCAATCAGGCTGACTTGTTTATTGTTTTTATAATGATTGTAGTTCAGTTTCATCTATGGTTAGATATGTGTTTATAATTAAGAAGATGACTCATTACTCATGTATATAATGTGTAGAATCCATTGTGTATAAAAATTGAATTTGATTCCTAACATCGATCACATACTGGGTATTTTCGGTTCAATAATTTAATGTGACCTGTAAAAACATATATATATATATATATCCTATATAACGTGGAATAGAACACTTATTAACTGCATCATGATAAATTTTTAGTTTTATATAGTTTATCTAGGATGATTCCATTTCACATTTGTCAGTTTATATGTGATTTGTGATCTTTGAGGGAGAGTTGTGTATGAGGTGGATGGTACTCGTGAGGATTAATTCCCCTATTATGGGTGTTGTTTTTCATGTGATGTCATCAGTTATGATACCATATGAGTGTTTTTTTAGTAATATTGATATCATGGGTTGATATAAGATAGTTAATATAATACAATGATATGTTTCCTTAACAATAGGTTTTACACAGGTCTAGGTGGAAGACCTAGAGGCCATTATTTCTGACTTGGGACCCGGTGGATTTGTATTTAGTATGACCAAGAGAAACCCATTAGAGGTGTTAGATTGGGGTTTTTCGTTCCATTTGATTCATTTAACATGTTTTTATGCACATTTTGAGAACTATACATGTTATGTTTTTATTGGTTTCATAATTATGTTAGACCATGTGTTTTCTTGAGATGTAGCACCATGAATGTTGATGTGTTGGTCTAATACTGGCTATGATGGTCTAGATTTTTTGAGTGCCAATCCCTATTGACCTCTAGGTGAAAAATAAAGTAATTTTGTTAGAGCATGGGTTAATTTTCATTAATGGAATTGTATATAATGGTGGATAATAGTGTACATGATGTTTACACATCTTTCCTCTAGGATGGGAACATGCAAAGGTTTGATGAATCCTGTTAGCATGTGGTCATTGATAGATCATAGAACCAGTGAGCAATATGATTTTGAGAATATATTCCATGGGATACATTGGAATGTAAATAGTGATATGTTTCTGGTCAAAATCAGTAGTATTAGAGATTTTTTACTCAAAATAGTGTTGTTTGGGGGTTTTAATCAAAGATGGAAGTAAGTGGAACACGAATCAAGGATTTTGGACATGATACTTGTATGAGTTGTGACCTGGTGCTTCATGTGGAAGAAATGAATCTCCCTTATAATGAGCTTTTTTTCTAAATAGATCATATACCATGGGATTTTTCACTCAAATGTTTATTTTGACACTCATTTTGAGGGTACATCATGATAGGAGTTTTGGGTTGGTGAGTGTGGCTACATGGCATAATGGTGGAAATTTAATGTGAATGTTTCAGAAATAGAACATCACTTGGAATTAGTTATATGATTAAAATTTAATTATTATGTAATAAAAATATTACTTTTGACTTAATTTAATCCTTATAGGTGTTTTGTAATGAATTTTTGGAGTAGCCGAGGATTTTCAGGAATGGTCAATAAGAGGAGTTGTGATTTTTGTTCCCAAGTATAATTGGATGTGGTATTTTGGAACTCTATAAATAACATCATATGGGATTAAATGTTATTTGTTTGATGCATTTATAGGTCATTTAATTGAAACATCAATGAAACTAGGCTTCACATTTGGTTGATTTTGATCTTACCAGTTCATATCGGAAATTAAGAACTAAGTTATGTGTTCCCATATGTGATCTAGCGCACAATGTTACAGACCATGTTGGGAAAAAAATTAACATGGGATGTGTTTGAGAAGGATATTCTTATTTTTGGTATAAATTAAACATTGAATCAACCACTATATGGTGGGACATGTGGTAGGGAGAACCACGTTCCAATTGGTTAATGGAATAATAATGTGGTTATGTTTTAGGGTTAACAAGATTGGGTAAATGTCGTCTTGATTTTTTTTGTATTATTTTGGTAGTAAACTCATGGTTTGGTGGATGAAAACCATATATAAAAGGTTTAAATTTTTAATAATATTTCAATTGATAATGATGAACCAATGATTTTGAGTGGGAATTAATGAAAAAGGTAGGTTAGGATGTATATTTTTATTTCCATTGAGAATTATATGGGAAGATATGTGTTAAGGTGGGGAGGTTGTAATATATTCTATCTATATGGGTGATAAAAATTAAAAAAATTGAATATTCTTCAATAATCCAGGATGTTTCGAGATTTTGGATTTGAAAGTTTTCACCAAGGAATAGAACACCTCAGAAGAAGAATTTGTGTCATGGATAAAGGATTAAGAGATGCTACCGGCACTCAGAAGGGGCTCAGGTGGGGCTAAGGTGGTTTTTGTACTTGGGGAAGTAGTAAACCACTAGGTAGTTGATGGGTGTATATATAAATCCCTTCATCTAATTTCACCATAGGATAGATATTTTAACTTTTAGTTGGAATAATTACCATTCTCCCCCTTGAATTTTAGATGGGAGATGTTCCCCTTTTCATATTTTGGTAGCAAGTTATGGGGTCTGAACTCTGCTCTCGATATTATTTTATATTCTGATTGGGATCTGTTTGATGGGTGTTATTTGCGGTGACGAAATGTACAGACTCTTCTCCCTTATACCATAATTTCTTATCCTCTTGAAAATGATTTTTGTGATTTTTTTTAGTTTTTAAATGGTTATTTCATTGGAGTTTTTTGAAATCATCCTTTTTGGAAAAAGATTTCATAAAACCTAAGATGTCAACATCATGATATGTCATCCTCCTATCACCACTCATCATTCTTCACTGGTACATCACATTGAGAAATTTTCCATTTTTTAGAATTAAAAAATTAAATTTTTTATGTTTTTTAATTTTTCCCAATTTTTACAGATTTTCATAGGAAAACTGTTGTGCTTCCCTTTAAGACAACCCATTAGCTATTAGCACTAATTCGATAAAAAATTACAATGTAGGGGATTTATCATGTTTTATTCCCGGTTTAATATAAATTAATTAATTAATTAAAAATTAGGAAATTAATTTATAATGGATGTTTAGAATTTATTGGGTTTTTAAGACATTGAAATGGACCCATTTAGTCATGGAATAGGTCATAATATCTAAAAAATTCCATGAAATCTCATTTTAGTCTTTGGAAAAAATGGTGGAATGCATTTAAAATGAAATTCCAATGAAATTTATGCTTTTTTAAATTTCATTTCAATGATTGGGATCACCAATTAGGTTGTTCCAAAGTGAGATTAATTAAATTAAAATTTTAAAATAAATATTAATTGGCTCATTTAAATGAATGTACAATAATGGTCATGAAAAAACATTTGGGTTGGATTGTTTCCCCATCAACTGGTGGCTAAGGAATTGCTGGTTATGGTTTCATTAGGTCTGTATCACTTTTGATATGTGACAATGGATTAACTATGACCTAGGGACCCTAGTGTAGGAACCTCAATCACCCCTAGTAAATGTTTTTAATAACTTTAGACGATCAGACCTCAAGGGTTCTGTGGAACCCTTGAGATCCTTAGTGGATTAAAAACCTCTTAAAATTTTATGCCTCACCTAATGTTTCTTTTTATATCATGTATATGGCCATGTTGACAAACCAAAGGCATACCTAGATCAGGTTGTGAGATCAAAAATCCTAAAGAGAGACCTTGGGGATTGATATAGGATGTGGGATTTTGTTTCAATGGTAACCTTTAAGGTGAGACCTTGTGTAATAGGATATGAAATGCTATGATAATGAGGATTATGTAGATGTTATTCCCGTATATATTCATTTGTTGACGTGAAATTGTACTGAGATCAATGGCTAATACGATGGTTCCTCTAATGTACTAAGAGAGAGGGGTAACAGTTCCATGTTGTAAGATTTGACTTAATTAGTGGGAGGATATGGAAATGGTTGTTGATGATCATGTATTTTCCCTTATAATATGGATCAATGTTTGGTCATGTTTTAGATGATAAAATGTAGGTTGTACTCTAAAAATTTATACTATATGATTATTGGGTAGTTGGTAATGTGGAAATATATTTTTATGCCTTTTTATATTAATTTATTTTATGAAATATTCCATTGTAAATTTTAATGAATTGATAGAAACTCCCATATGGGAGGGTTGAAGTGATTAAAACATATATTCTTAGATACAAAAACTCTAATATGAGAGGTGAGTTGGAATGATTATGAAATTATTACCTTATTTATTAATCTATAATAGAGGTGGTGTACTTATGCGCTTATTTCTATTATGGCTACAATGGATCAGGAATTAGGATGGTCAATTGGTCCATCACATTTTTGCATGATAGTGGCCTATAGTGGGGGTGGTGATCCTACGATTTCTGAAGGGTAGACTATATGTTGAGTAATCAATATTTTGGTATACACCTATAGTGTAGGATCATGATAATGGTTGTGCACTCTTATATTCGATATCAATTAAATAGACAGTAACATAGTAGCATGGTGTGGGACTCTGGAGGGGGTAGAGAGATAATGTTCAACCAAGTTCCTACTATCTGTTGAAGCATGAATGTTCCGGTATACTATCATATTTTTTTATTATGATATAAATAATTTTTACTATATGGAAACTAGTTTTTATTTATGGTTGGAACAATTTCATGACATCTTTACAGACACTCCAACATCGGGACTAAGAAGGTAGTGCTAGTTAATTATATTTTTGTATTTTTCTATCTTTGATCTAGCATGGTGTGTTACTTTAAGATGTCAAGAAATATAAAAACTTTAAGGTTCCACATTCATGGAACCAATTTATTTTTTATACTCCCACCATAATTGAGTTTCCACAAATGATAAGTACCCAATAAGACATTCACTAGGAAGTATGAACATGTTGTGAGGAATTTGATCAAGTGGGATTGATTAGATGGGTGTATAGTTCCTATGAAAAATTATGGATTAAGAGTTTTTTCAAGCTAGTATCTTTTATTTTTATTTTGTTATGGTCTATATGTGTGGGTAACCCAGTTGGTGGTCAGCTGCTATATATATGGAATGGAAAATCGAGCGCTTACCCCCACTATATTTATTATTCAGTTTCATATATATTTATTTATCCACTTTCTATTTATTTTTTTATTTATGATTATTGTTTATTGTGATTATTTAAAAATATTAATTAGTGGTATAGATAACCTACAATACCACCTTCAACCCCCACTCTTAGTAAAAGGCCTTTAGAATTCAGGAAATCATGATCGTGGTTACATGGATAAAAAATCCAGACATTTTTCATAGAGTTAGTCAAGTTGCGTCATTATATAAAACACAATTCTTGTCCTATGAAACATATATCTGGGAAAATATTCTTGGATATCCGTGAAAAGAGTATTATGCTCTAAAATAAACCGATGGTTTGACATTGTATACTTCTATACTCACATGACTCTATAAATGCACCTTCAACATGGCCCATAAACTAGTGTAATATCCACCCAAAGTAGAACCTTTTATCCCTAAAATCCCAATTAGTATGAAAGTAGAATAGTCCATTCAAAAATATTCCATGCTCATTCCATATATAAATTTTCCATCCACATTTCATATCTAAGAGACTCAAGATATGATTTATAATGTTTTTTCAAATGTTTAAAATATGATGGATCATCCTTTTTGGGGACATACATATGACCCTAGAAAAATTAAAACATATTATCTCTTGATCCCTTGAACTAGAAAACAATTTGGTCAATCTTTCATTCAAAACAAATCAATTAGGATTAATGAATCAATTACATGAAAAATTTTGATTTGAAACATGTAATAACCTTGATTTTTTCAATGGTATGAACGATATATATTTGGTTTAAATTTATCAAAAGACACTAAATATGATTCTAAATCATGTTTTGGAGTAATCAGTTATGTGTGCGGATCATTCGGTACTCAGAATCTCAAAATGGGAATAAAAGATAGGGATCACAGTTAAGTGAAACCATGAAACCCAACCCGCATGGTTTCCCTAAACTGTGTGGTTGAAAACAGTGGCGATTGGGGGCCAAATGGTTTTTCTAAAACCATATGACCCCTAGTGCATGTCTGTAGAAGATTTATGGTGTTTGGGATAGTTAATTTTCTCACGTTTTGCGAATGGTTTGATAAAATATGTGTATACCCATGTGGCATGACCCTATGAAAATGATAACAGTGCATGGTTTGTGCAAGGTTTGGTCAACCATACTAGTAAATTGTGCATAGTTATTTAAGGTGAAATTCCTCTTTTTACTTCATTTTATTATTTAACCCATTTTTACTTCTCCCTCTTCATTTTTAGTGGCTACTTATCATCCTTCTTCAGGTGGAGTGTCCCCCTCCCTCAATATATGTATCATGGAAACTCCTTTTCTCGTCATTTGTTTCTCTCGCCAACAGATCCATCAGAAATCTATATGTGAGATATATAATTCTCTTCATTATATTTAATTCATACTACCATATGTTGGGATATCTCAGTGCAAGATCATTTTCCTTATTTTCTGGTCATTTGTTGGTTTCTTTGATTTATTCCAACTTCGCTCATATTATAGGCTGAGAATGGACAAGGGAAGCTCTATGAGGCTAAGGTAGCTAGTCTAGGATCTTTCAATTAATTTATTAATGTTCCTTAAAATTCACCATTGTGATGTTAACCGAACAATTACACCATTTCCCATAAAAAAAATTTAAATCATGTTGAATGATCACCATACCTTGAGAGACCCAATCTCTTTGTGATTCAACTTCATTGATTGATCCCCTTGAGTAATTCCATCTAACAGATCTTCAAAACCATAGGGACATATTCTCACCTTCATTATAAATTTTTCTAACACCCCCTTGACATGTGTTGTCACAATATTAAGGTATTTAAATTTTTTTAATTGAATTAAATAATGCTAAATGGAATTAGATCGTAAGACTTATTCCTTATGACATACATGATTATCCTAGATCAATAAATAGCCTTCATTACATAAATTTTGAATACAATGATATGGAAGCCTTAATAATTATGTTAAAAATAAATTATCCAAAGGTCAATGCCATATTTATTATTCCTCAGGACCCAATTGGAATGAAAAATTGATTTAATTGACTATTTTCCCTACTATTATATAAATCTTAATTCTTAAAATGAACGAATTTTTTTATGTTATTGAAAATGTATAATTTACTATTTAATGATTTACTAAAGTGTTGAGGGAGGCACAAGGTCTCTCAACATAAGAATCCCTTTGACAGACTCTCATACCTTTCTATTATAATTGATAATTATTTGTAAACACACTAGGGGAGACATCAACTTTTCCTATGATGGTATCTCCAAGCGTTGTGGGTTTTCCCTCCAGATGAGTGACACATGATGACTAGGGAGACCCCATGGATGCGATCGATGGAAAAATGGTTGTTCCAAGCCATGAGAGATACTTGGGCCCCTGTGTACAATACCATGTATAGACTTAGAGGTTAGTTATTGACAATAATACCCCATGCCAGGTGTGATGCATGGGATTTCATACATGGGTTAATTTTGACAGACTCTTTGGCATTGGGATTTTACTAACACCCTTGAGATATACATGGAATTCTATTTGGATTGCAAGGTATGGGCTCAAGGTGACTCATTATATTTTATAAAGTGGATAGAAATGATTTAAAAATTATATAAATGTTTTCAAATTAGAAATAATCCTTTGGTTTTGATAACGTTGGGACGTGTCCTCCAAGATCAATCATAAGAATAAAGGCAGCACACCCTCTCACATATTATTTCACTCACTTTACCTTTGTAGGATCCCTTTTCTCAAACTCACTAGCTTTGGCCAAAGTAGGTAGATTATATGGGTTTCTATGTAGAACATGGTCCAATGAATTTATTTATTTATTTTTTCTTTGATTTTATTTATTATGGAACATTTATCATTTTATATTTAATTATATGGATTGGAAAAGACACCATGGGTACCGAACTATAATGATTGTTTCTCACACCCTACTTGGGTCACCTTTGGAACCCAAGTATACTTTATAACTACAGATATAAAAAATGAAATATTCCTACTTCAAATGTGGGAGTGACTATCTAGCATGGAGTTGGGAGCAGAGGACTGGGCATGTGATTGTGATTCTAGTCATATAAGTTTTTTCCTTTTCTATAAATTTTCATCATGTGGTATATTTTTATAATCATGGAATCTGCATTCACTTTTTTTAGCTATAATACCATCACCATAAGTTATATATTTATAATTTTCATCTTCATATAACTAAAATATTGTTCTTGAATTATTATACATTTGATTTCCACTATTTTCTACATTTTTTCCACTATTTTATTTTATATATATATATATATATATATATTTCTACGATCTACTCCTATAAATGATAGAATAGTTCCCCTAGGTAATTACTAAAGGACCTCACTTCTTTTTGGAAGCCTTTGGAATTCAATTATGTTATCTTGAGGTCTTGTGGCCACCATATGAGGACCATGCTAAGTTTCATCATGGGTGGAATGCTGAAAAGTTATATTGTATCCATTTTTATTTTTTATATTATTGTTTTGGTTAGATAGTACATTTGGAATATTGTAATTTGGTTATGAGGATGTACCTAGTATTAGCTACCCCACAAACAAGGGACACCCATATTACATGGGATGGGTAAAATTTTGTTATTTTATATGTTTTTATAGTTTGATAGGATTTTACCATTGCGTGACATAGTTTTTTTGATATTATTAATGTTTATATTAATTTATTGGGTTGTTTATCCCTGCCCCAATGGTAAGAGTTCATATAAAGCACATGAATCATACTAGGAACATTTGGATAAATTTTCACAAATTATTACATTCCATTTTTAATTTTGTGTGTTCACTTATTGTTTTTCATGATATTTCTATTATTCCTTGTTTGATATGATTTTTTACATGCTAGTATTATCAATGATGGAACAATTTGTTTAATTGACCCATAATTCCACATTAGTTGGTTTGATTGTTGAGTGTTAATGGTAGTTCATTCAATAAAATCACAAACCATGAACTACTACACCTTTTTTCTAGTGTTAAGGATTGTATATAGTTATTTTATGCATCAATTTCAATTTATAATGTGTAAGATCCCTAATGAATTTGAATTGGTGGCACAATTTACCGTACCACGATTCTAATAACAAATTAAATAGGAATAGATAATAATAAATTAAAATTAATAAAGCATAAAAAGTACACTGTTACATTATAAGTAGAACATGTGACCTTTTCATAATCCAAACATAGTAGTGGGTTATAGTACATTTCTCATCTGATCCACCAATTTCACTTTTTACTTACCCATACCAATCTCTAAGTGAAGGTTGAGGGTTGTTTGTCTTTAGTAGGATAGCCTGGTGCCTATCTTCTTT
Source organism: Viscum album (assembly GCA_963277665.1). Taxonomy (NCBI): domain Eukaryota; kingdom Viridiplantae; phylum Streptophyta; class Magnoliopsida; order Santalales; family Viscaceae; genus Viscum; species Viscum album. The sequence continues at coordinate 1,856,179,629 of OY728158.1, read as the reverse complement.
ATCACTATTCGAAAATATTTTAAATCCTTTATGAGGAATTACCTTTTAATTTTTAAAGATATTATACCCTGGAGAACTCATGTTTTATGTCTAGTGAGTGATGATGAGATTACTCATGAGGTGGTGGGACCAGAGCCACCCATGATGCCTCATATAGTTCAACATGATGAACTAGATGTAGACATTCCACTGGGTGTCAATGCACATCTCTCAAACATTTTCTATTTAGGAAATCAGTTCAGTGTGTACCTCAACATTCCCCTCTGATGGTAGAGTTGACCCTAGATTTACAACATTAGCATTTTCCCACCTTCTTGGGGGATTAAAGACCTCATACATCTAAATGATATCTCCAGGATATAGTTTCTATCTTTGACAATATCGATACACTTACAGAGTGCCAAGAAAAGATTGTGACCAGCACGCTGCATGACTCTACAAAGCATTGGTGGTACATTTTGATTCATGATGGTTGACATCAGGGTATAGTCTAAGTCGATTCCCAAAATCCTTCTTCGACTACTTCTTTCCTTAAACATTGAGAACATATCACGCTCATCAAATCATGTAGCTTTTGAAAGGTGACATGTAAATAAGGGAATTAATATTCATCTTGCATCACTGAATTACATAATTTTTTCCAGACCTTGATCGGTGACGATATGACTATTGTGGGGAGATTTTATGATGGACTTTCCTATGCCATCTGCTCACAGGTGATCATTCCTCAACTGACCATTATTTTAGAGATATTAAATCAAGTCATCATCAATGAGAGGAACCTAAGTGAATAATGTGATGAGAAACAGGAGAGTTTATCTTCCAATAATAGTAGGGGTTTATATAGTTGTAGGATGTGACATTTCAAGTGTACACATGGAGGTAGTACCAACCAGGTTGAACACACAAACAACTTTGTGGTCTATCTTTAATGAAACAAGACAAGACACATGAATCCAAAGTGTTTACGTAATCTGATTGAGTGTTAGGCTTATGGTGGGATGGGCCTCCTAGAATAGTTCAATCTATTATTTTCTACTTGTACAATGTGAATGGGGCTCAGCTCAAACATCACATTGAGTTTCATGATCAACAACACCTCGTCGAGAAGGAATATAATCTTCTATGGTTCCTTCTGTCCATATAAGAGCTGATTGATGAGGCATTCGAGATTCTAATTTTCATTGAAAGTGTAGTGTAATTTCTTAGGTTATTCAAGAAGAATCTTAGTTACATGGTTTATACCATGTTTTGGTAGTTCAGCCTATGCCATAGGAGTATAGTCAATGTCAATCTACAGTTAGAAGTACTATTCTAGTATCCTCTACTTTAGTATCACTCATGTATGATACATGTTCATCAAACTCCATTATATCTACTACTACTATGGGAAGTACATGATTATTGATAGAGTACTATAATGGTTTTATGAACCTTTACATGACATTAGGAGTTTGAGCCAAGTGATAATTATAGTGGAAGGAGAGCACCTTGAAATAGATGGGTAACGTTTTTGTGGAGTTTCATCTTCATCAAGATTTCTGGTTTTGATGTCATTCTCAATATGGATTGGATCATGCCTTATTGAGATAAGGTGGATTTTTTATCACTACTATGTATCTTTCACATCACTGAAGGGTATAACGTATATCCATAAGGGATAATAATGTCTCTAAGAAAGTTGATCTAGACTCAGGAAAACTAGGCTAGGTGCAGTTACATCCTAGATTTCTAGTCTCTATATGAGTGAGAAATGATTATGGCATGTTGAGGTCCCTCAAGTTTTGGATGATTTTAGGGATGTCTTCCTAGTTTTTTCTTGGTATTAACTATTATGAAAGAGGCTTAGTACACAATGGAACTTGTTCAATGTGTGGAAGAAATTTCCTTCCTCCTTATAAGATGGAACATAAAAAGATCAATGAACTCAAAAATAATCTTGAATATCTAGAGGATAAGGATTTTATCAGACCCATCACATCACCATGGGGTTCACTTATCCTCAATCTTGTGCACAGATTACCTCTGATTGAACTATTTTATGGTGAATAATATATATTCTATTTTTCGTATAGGAGGCGTCTTTGACTATATTTTAGGAGAATCTATTTTCTCAAAGATCGACTTGAAGTTGGGATACCATTAGGTGTGTGAATGTTCATCACACAAACCATGTATAGAATTCAGGAGTAGGTAAAACTTTAATGAGTATCTAGTCAGGTCATTCAGTCTATTGAACATGCCAAAAGTCCTCATAGATTTTATGAATCTTGTTTGCCACCCATATCATGATTCATTTGTGGATGTATTTTTAGAAAAAAAAAATCAATGTGTATTTATGTACCAAACATGACCATGTAAACTATATTGAGATTGAACTGAGTACCCAAAGAGATAACCAGATATATTCGAAACATTGTGAATTCCAATTTTGGATATGTATGGTTCACTTATTGGGTCATATCATATCATAGGCTGGAATATATGTTTACTAAAAGAATGTGATCACCATGGTTTCCTAAGAGAATACCAAGAACATATTCGATATAATAATCTTACATTGGGATAGATGGGGATGACTGGTGGTTTAAATAGGATTTTTCACACCATGAAGTGGCAGATACATGTTTGAAAGGAAGGGTGTGAAATTAGACTGTAATGAATAATATTAGATAGATTTTCTATGATTTAAAGGGAATACTAAATTCAACACTGATCATGATTTTTATCGAAGTTGGATAAAAATATTCTATTTGTTGTGATGCTTTAGGGATCGGTCTAGGTGTAGTTATGATGAAATGTTATCAGATTATAGTGTACAAATCCTACTAGCTGAGACCACATGAGAAGAACTGTCCGATGAATGGCCTCAGGTTAGTAGATGAATTTCATGATATACATTGTTAGAGACACTATATTTTGGTTGAGTTATTTATTGTCAATAAATATCATAAAATGTAAAATACATCTCCACAGAATGTGAATTGAATATGAGGAAATGTGGGTTGTTTAAATACCAATTATCGATTTATTTTGAGCTGAATTACACACCCTAAAAGGGAAAAGTCATAGATGATTCATTGAGTCATAAAACTCAAATGTAATACCTCAAGGGGGTGGAGACGAGTGGATAATAGTATATCTGTTTTATGAGATGAAATTAGAGGTTCCTAAATATCATGAAGACTAGTTATAGTCACCCAAACATTGATATCCACCCTTCAAAAATAGTTCTAAATGAGGTATTTGTTAGATTTTGGGGGCCTCTTTTTGAGGGACAGTGTCACAGGGGAGGACCCACCTCCGTATTGAGTTGTTTAATATGTTGATACCTTGCTCTACCCTATGAATTTTTTGGTGCCTATAGATATATTTTAAGAGGTGGTAATGGAATCACATGCCTATGTATGGGTAGTTCATCATGGGCTTACCAAGATGTACAGATACACATGTCATCAATATTGGTGCTCATGTATGAAGAGACATATATCAAGTTTCATCACTATATCCTCCACCTTTCATCAGGTGAAGGTTGATAACTAGTGAATCGCAATACTTATATAGTCTGTCTCTTTCATAAGTGGAAATGGAATAATGTCCCTCTATGTTTAGTGATGGGATTTAAACGATATATTCAAGGAAGTGATGCATAATGAGTGATCATCAGAAGGATAACCAAGGTTGCACACTTACTACCAATTGAGATAACATCTCTATCGATGAGTTAGAAAGGAATAAAATCCAATAAATATTGTGAATTCATGATGTTCCCCATTCAATCAGTTTAGACTGAGACACCAGGTTTACATAATTGTTATGAAATGGGTAGTAAGAGAAACTATATTCATATTTTCTCTTAATTACAACATATATACATTAGACCGACGGTTTGTCTAAGTGGATTATAGGTGTTTTAGAGGATATATTATGGGAATGTATCTTTTCTTTAGGATGTTTATGAGAAATAATAATTCCTTGGGTTGAGTCTTCCTAATACAACATCTTTTAGAAAAATATTTGGATAGCTCCATTCGAGGGCCTTTACATTAGGCCATTCCATTCACCTCTTTGATGGTTAGAGGTTGGTAAAGAAAATATATTGGTTCCTATTCTTATTCAAGAGACATTGGAGAATGTAGAGATGATTCCAAAGAATATATAAAAGGCTCAATCATGGAATATGTTGTACATTGATCGTCATCGAAGACCCTTGGAGTTTGAGGTGGGACATAGGTCTTTCTTCATGTGTCTCCTAAATTGTGTCATAAATAAATACGAAGACAAGGAAAGTTATCGATTAGATATTTTAGGATTTTTTATATTATATAGAGAGTTAGGTTGGTATCCTATTAGTTATTATTACCTTAGAGGTATCATTTCATTCATAATTTATTTTATGTGTCTCGTCCTCGAAAATATCATACCGACTTGTATCATTCATTTGAATATGGGGATATAAAGCTGGAAGAAGATGTGTCCTTCATGGAGAATATAATAACTATTTCTGATCAAAGCATAAAGGCACCCCATGGTAGGATTGTTCCACATCTCCAGGTGCTATGTAGGAAATATGCATACAGAATGACACCTTGGAGCAATAAGTTGATGGCTATGGACAATGGTCGGAACACTTCTCAACTGATCTTATACTAGAATAAAAAGGGAAACTATGGGAATATTTGTCTTAAGGAGGAGAGGTCATAACATACCAGATTATTACTAAGGTATTAAGCATTTATATTTTGTTTAAATACTTTAAAAATGCCTAAATATGACTCATAACATTATTAAATAGGACTCAAGTACGTCCAGGGCTCGTTCGAATATCTAAAATGGGAAGAAAAAACTATGCCTCATGGTTAGGAGAAACTATTCCATAAAACTCACTTGTTTTTCCTAAATAGTGTAGTTTTAGATATTTTGGATATCGAGACCAAATAGTTTTTCTACAACAATGTTACCGCACACTTATGGTCATGCAATAGTATAGTGGTTTGGGATAGTGCATTTTTTGAAGGTTTTTAAATGATTAAATAAGCTAAGTTCTTTTCCCCTATTAAGTAAGAAAGAGCACATGATTTTCATGTTACTTGGCCAATTATGTGTAAAAATCGTGCATAGTTTTGTATGGAGAAATTCAAATTTTCCATCCTTTAATGGTTTAACAAAATTCTTTCTTATTCTTATTCATTTCCAGTTGATCATTATCATCCTTCATGTGGATCCCCCTATCTAAAAATCTTGGTATCAAGGTAAATCCCATGTTCTTAATCCATTTATATCACCTCTAGATCCCTCTTAAATCATGAGGTTAGATCTCCTATCCTTTCCCTTTTAATTCACATTCTTCTTCGAATCTGTTGGGCTATCTAAACACAATATCATTTTCTACATTTTTTATGGAATTTGAAGATTTCATTTATTCCAAAAAAACCTAAATCAAATTAAGTACTGATAATGTATGAGGAATTATCTATGAGTCTAAGTTATGTACTCTAGGTTCTTTCATTTCACATTTGTTACATTCTTCAAAATGTGTCGTTGTACAGTGAGTCAGACCCTTCCTACCTCTCCTATGAATTTTTAATTAAATCAATTTGAATGAATCAATATATATTAGGAGAAAAATTAAAGTAAAAAATAAACCATGTGGAGAGTGAGCAATGGATCTATCTAGCTTCCTTGATCAGAGGTAGATCGGGCATCTGTAATTGTGTGGTACGGATCTGGGAGGGGTCTTTTAGAGTTTTATGCCAAGTGGTATCCCATGATATCTTTAATAACCAAAAATCTACTATAATATAAAATATTAATTTTAAAATGTGAATAATGTTATTTAGGGTTCCATTATATGCCCTTATAGTTTTATTGTAGAAGAAACATGTATTTTGGGCTGATTTTTGTGGTTTTTTGTTAATGAAAACTTGATCATAGAGTGTTGTTTTTAAGAAAACTTGTTGAGTATTAATATATAAGTATATGGTGGGGAATAATGGGTTATAAGAAATATTATTATTGTACATTCCATGTGGGGTGAAACAAGGTATGTCCTAGGGAATGACCAGACACCCTATATTAGGGAAAAATCAATTGAGGTGTATGACTAGTTCCCATGTGAAGTGAATAACTATATGAATTATGGGGTAAGAAGCTAAAACTTCTATAGGGTACACCGAATGTATCTCATTTTAATTTCATGTAATTTTTGGTTGATTAATACCTAGTACTTTGGGATGTTCATGTGTATTTAATTGAAGGTACACAGTCTATACTGATGGTTAGTAAGTACACCTTATTCCCATGAGGTGCATATAGTGTGCTTCTATTTTTTAGGATTTCTTCATATGTAAATTCCTTAGAGTCTTAATTATACATTTGAGTACTCCATTATTATTATTTTTTCACTTATATCTTGATAGTGGAATCCTTTTTTATTTATAAGTTTAATGTATAGTGTTTTTTGATTGGGATAGTGTTGGTGAGAGGTTTTCCATGAGGTTTTATTTAAAAATACTCCTGCATTAGGGGTTGTGTGATGCGAGGATTGACTAACGGTCATGTATCTACAATCAAAATCAATTGAAAATCACATTTTATTGTGTTTGAGAATAATTTTTATGGTTCCTAAGATGGGATTCAATGATATCTTGGATGCGAATATTTGTCCTGTTTTCTTCAGGTGTGGGTGGTAGAGGTTCTATACCCATCACTTAAGGATTTAGATATAATTTTTGAGAATTGTTTTGGTTATAAAAATTATGATGGGTTAATATATATGGTTCTGGGTATGATTTTGATACATTAATGATATGTTGATATGTCTACGAGGAAATTGTTTGTATTCCCTTATGGGAGATACACAACCCAATGATGGGTTGTTATAAATGATGGAGGGATGCTATTTTCATATGATTAGAATCTCCCTAAGGTACCTATTATTTTGATACATCACTTTTTATGGTGTTGTATCCTTAATTTGTTCATGTGAACAACAAATAAATCCACTATTGGTGTAGGGATTTACTTGGATGCTCGTATGGGGATATTTTTGAATGCAGATCAATTGGATGTTTTTTACGGATGTATGGAGATAATTTCATTTCTCGAGATTCACTCAGGTTTTGGATAATATATAGTAATCCCTAAAAGGTTATCAAGTTCCTCCTATATTTTATAGTTTCTTGATATCTATTTTTTGAGTGTTTATTGAGATAACTGGTGTCAAATGGGATCCCCTAATAGGGTAAAACAATGTGTGTGACCACTGGGACTATGGGACACCCATGACTCATTTGAACACTAATTATAGTTAGTGAAATAATGTGTTACTTTTTATGGATATATATATATGACTAATGGATCCCCATTCCCGATTTTAGAGAATGATCATGATATGCGCACTCCTCTAGTTGAGAGTTATGCACTGTCAAGTGGTCATCTATTGTGGATATTTAGTTCCCCTTGATACATGGATGGGACCCCTAGAATAGTATTTTGATTATACCCATGTATGGAGAGTCCCACAGGGATTTTTACACTATTAGTCCCTCAGTTGTATCTCATTTTGTTCTAAAATACATTCAGTACATGATATGTTCTTTAGGGTCTAGAGATTCATATTACTAAATCCGATCATGCTATTATATCCATTGATCCCTATTGATGAGTGTTGGTGATATTAATTTAGAGTATGAGATACTAGGATCTGATATTCATCGAATGTTTTTTATAAGTGTCGGTGATCCTATGTAGATCCATCGGGCATTCTGGATATAGTGTGGTAGGTTGATCGACATGCTATAAATCCAATAGCATTTGTCAAAGTGGGGGAAGATTTATCTTTTGTGTTAGTCTAGAACCAACACTTTTCTATTTTCATTTTTTAATCCCTGAATTTGTTAATTTGTGTCATTTATTTATTTATTGTTATTTTTCACTATTTTATAACTAATTTGTGAATATCATAATTTCATGCACTTTTTATGAGAATAGACTATAGATTCCCCATTTAAGTGGCCAAATTATATTTATTTATTACCCCCTATACACATAACCTGGTATATGGGTATACCATGCATCTAACATAAGGAAAGAAAAGATGTTTCATAATGGATTGTGTGGAGGACCTATGTTGCATGACCAAGTAGAGTCTCTCATGCATAGTCTTGATATTGAGTTAGAGAATTTTAACCATTTTGAAGATCAAGTGTGTTGTTTGGCTTGAATTTTCAGTTTATCAAGATTTATTTATTTTTATTTTTATTATGTATAATTTGTTGTTTGGACCATTGGTATAAGGCCCCAGCCTTAAACCTTACTTAATCTTGAGTTATTACAAGATTACACATTGAGGATCTTTTTGGGTTTAGAGTTTTAGAGAATTAGATCATAAAACTTGCATTACATTCCACATATAAACAAAGTGGTTACATAAAGATAGTATTCTTTTTTCCCATCAATGGGAACATATTTAAAATAAAACATGGATTCATTCTTGACACTTCCTTAACACTATCATCATATCATGTACCTTTCCCTTGACCTGTAAAAAACATTTCAAAAAAACTTGGGATGAGCATAAAAATATCAGTATGGGTTATAAAAATATGGAAAGGAAACATAAGTTTATATATACATAAGAATTAAATCATACTTTACCCATAAAACATAAGCACTTTAACATACCTCGTCAAATAATGAATAAATCATAGAAATCATAAGACATAAAGGTAACTTGAGGCATTCATAACATTCTTACATAGGGAGTAACCCTCTTGGTTACGTTTGGAATACCCATCACAGTATATTCCCTAAATCTCTTCGGAGAAACCTTAATGTTTCACTCCTTCGCGTTACCCAGTGCATTGGAGAGCTATATCGGGCTCACCCGCCCTTAGTTTATCACGGAACCACCCATCTTCATAATAATGCCCAAGAACCTCAACATAATCGTATCACATAAAACATGCATAAAGGAAACATAACATTTCCACCTTTCAATAACAAGATATCAATACAACACATTGATATAAAAACATAATGAAAACCATTTTCAATACCAAGATAAAAGAAAATTAAAACATGGTATTTATTTTTCTTTTAAAAAAGGCATGGCTTGTAGAGGAAGCTGAAACTCAAATAATGGTCACGGTGGCAGAGAAGTCGTTGTCACCGCATACGTACGACAAAAAAATTCCCCTTTTTTTTAGTAAAACGCTTCGTATAAAAAGATTCCTTTTGGATAAACATAAAAGTCAAAGGGGTTTATACACCGTATAAAATAAGGTTGTGTATAAAAAAAAATATGCCTCAATGAAAGGAGATTGAGACGAAGTCCCATACCTCGGGTCCGACTTGACTCGGTCGTTCTTTAATCTCCTCAATAATAAACTTGAGTTAATTTCTAATTGTTTAAGAACCTTTTTCAAGTTTATTATTCCTTTTATATCACTTATTGCCATGTCATGAACACTATGTAATTATTTAAGTTAATAACGGTCATTTTAACGATCATTGGTAATTGAGTCAAAAATAAACCCTTTATAATTACAAGTTGTTCATGTATAAATTATATCCAGAATGGTATTCATGATGTATATATCATATACATATAACATATATCCAGTACATTCATGCATTTACAATATTACATTATCATTTAGAGGTAAGAAAGTAAATGCACCGTTCATGGAGACAGTAAGCCATACGTACGCATGAACGCTACTTTCATTTCTATTTCGTATTTTATAGAATGGAATCATAATGATATAAATGTATATTATAATTCCAGTATAATATCATATATAATACCATTAATTACATCCTTTATACATCCCACATATGGCATTAACGAATCAAATCACTTTGAGGGGGCGGTAGTCCGCACTTCCTTAAATGAAGATATCATGTTTACCGATAATGGAAACCATAAAGGAATGCCCAAAATGAGAAATACATAATATTAAGGAAAAAATAAACATATTATATATCCTATATAAATATATTTTCATCTTAATGTCCACCATTGAAGGTGTTAAAATAATGTTGAACAATCATCATTTCGGGAGGCAGAAATTCGCCATCCACGGAAACAGTATGTTCTTTAACCATTAGATATAGGTGTGTTTAAGTGTAGCTCGAATCCTTATTATAACAACATCCTAGTATATGGAAGATACTGGAGTTGTTACAAAATAAATTAATAAAAATATTTTAGGGGGTTGGAGAAGTAAAATAAAACAAAAGGACTCAAGTGAAGACATTACCTTAAAATCGGGTAACTCCCTTTAGTTTGAGCTCAAAGGCTTCCTTGGGAAGACTTCTACCCAATGTGAGGCTTCAAGGAGTAAGAGAGGGATGTGGAGAGGAAAAATGGGCAGGTTTTGGCTGAGCCAAAGGCTTTGGAAGTGTGGGTAAGGAGGTAGAGGTGGGGGCCTTTTATAAGAGGAGAGGAGGGGCACTCTTGGAAAGTAAAGAAATGTTACTTTATTTTAAAATGAGTTTCGGATTCAAAAGGTCCCACATTGATATAATTCGAGGGTAAGGTGATAAGGGTTCTAAATCCACCCATCCAATAGGTTTTGGACATGTGTAGGTCATAGAGTTTACATTATCGTTTCATTTTATTTAAATCCTTTATTAATGAGGTAATCGCTGCATCATCATGATGTCATAAATAATTTAATTTATTTAATGTCTAAAAATAAAAAAAAATATCATGATGTAGGAAATCGTTTTATCTTTCTAATTAATATTTATAGTCAAAAATCTGACTTGTATAACCCCATTTAAAAATTGTTTTAGTAAAACTTCTCATGTTTGTGTCATTTTAATTTTAACATTAAATAAAAAGATATTAATGTCATTTTCCTACCAAAGTGGCTCCATGGGGTCCCAAATTTGACCCATGGTTTGTCTTGGTCGGCCATGACACATCCAATAAGGTTAGGACATGTGTTTGGGTATTTTCATTTTATTATAATATCCTTTTTGCCTTAAATTGCACTAATTACCTCTAATCGCGATTAAAAACTTAAAAGTTACTATTCACCAAAAAAAATATTTTAATCTCATTGAACCATATTTTACTTCTTAATGACAACCATGTATGTCGGATTTTTGAAAATCAAATCACAGAAGTTGCAAAGTTTCATTTAAACGAAAAATCAGTTTCTTTAACTACCACTTAGTGGTTTCACTATTCATCAAAAATTGAAGTTTTTCAGAAAAATACCAAAACTTCACCCTAAGATATATTTGATATTCTGAATTCAAAAATGATGTATATTTTACAAAATTCAAATCATATAAGTTACATTAATTAATTTAATAATTAATTCCCGCTGTCATGACAAATAGCGTGTTTTTATGAAACAATAAGTATCAAAAGATTGACACCAGTTTAAGTCCAATTTCAAAGTGAAATTGATTCCAATGGCCACCATTGGATTAAATGGTAAAAATATATTCTAATTTCACTTCAAAACCAATTCAAAAGATAATATAATCATATAAATAAATTAGATTAAAAATAGGTTTTGAATTAAAATACAACATTTTTCACTATTCATTAAAAAATGAACTTTATCGGAAAAATACCAAAAATTCACACAAAGTAAATTTTGATGTCCCAATATTAAATAATAAGTTTATTTTGACAAACATAGCTTATAAAATTCTCAAAAGATATATTTAAAAATGGTTTTCCAGCAAAAGCAGTAAAACAATCTTTTAAAAATATTAGTGTATTCTAAGCTTAAGATTGGATTTATTCTCATTTTAAGCCTCTAAAACACTATCTAATTCACTAATAGACATAGATAAAAATATCTATTATTCATTACTTACTTGGGATGTTACATCCTTCCCCCATTTAGAAAATTGCGTCCCCGCAATTTATTTACTTATCGAATAAATGGGGGTACTTATCCCTTATTGCATTTTCAGATTCCCATGTTGCCTCTTCCATCATGTGGTTTTTCCACAAAACTTTTACCGGATTAATCACATTATTCTGTAACACTTGCTCCCTGTGGTCAAGAATCTGGACCGGTTGTTCCTCATAAGATAAGTTATCTTCCAGCTGAACTACCTCTGGACTCAAAACATGAGATGGATCTGGCATGTACTTTCTCAACATCGAAACATGAAAAACATTGTGTACCTGAGATAAACTCGGAGGTAAATCCACTCGGTAAGAAACTGATCCAACTCTCTCCAGAATTTCATATGGTCTAATGAACCTTGGACTCAGCTTTCCTTTCTTACCAAATCGCATCACACTTTTTCATGGTGAGACTTTGAGAAAAACATGATCACCTACCTCAAAAGATAGATCCTTCCTCTTGTTGTCCGCATAACTCTTCTGCCTACTCTGAGCTGTTATCATGTGTTTTTGTATCAGCTGAACTTTTTCTGCCAACTCTTCTACCAATTCTGGTCCCATCAGCTTTCTTTCACCAACTTCATCCCAAAAAGCTGTAGTTCGACACCGCTTCCCATATAACACCGCAAATGGTGCCATTTGTATACTGGAATGAAAACTGTTATTATATGAAAATTCAACCAAAGAAAGATCTTGGTCCCAACTTCCCTGATAATCCATAGAGCAAGAATGTATCATATGCTCCAATGTCTGAATTGTTCGTTCTGACTGCCCATCTGAATGAGGATGAAAAGTTGTACTAAAATTTAATTCAGTACCCAACGACTTATGAAGGCCTTTCCAAAAGTTAGAAGTGAACCTGATATCACGGTCAGATACAATGGAGAGGGTAACTCCATGTAACATGACTATCTCTTTAAGATACAAATGGGAAAGTTGATCTAGGGAAAAATTATCTCATATAGCAAGGAAATGAGAAGATTTAGTCAAGCGATCAACAATAACCCAGATTGCATTATTACCTCGAGGGGTCTTCGGCAATCCCACAATGAAGTCCATGGATATATCCTCTCATTTACACTCTGGCACTGGTAAAGGCTGAAGCATCCCTTTTGGTAACTGTCGCTCTACTTTAACCTGTTGACATGTCAAACACTTCACAGTAAAATCAGAAATATCACTTTTCATTCCATCCCACCAGTAATACTCCCGCAGATCTCTGTACATCTTAGTACTGCCAGGATGAACTGAAAACGGAGAACTATGAGCTTCACATAACAACTCTCTCTTCAACTGTGAATCACAATTCACACACAATCTCTTCCCAAATCTCAAAACTCAATCATTATCAATGTTGAATTCAGGCAACTTACCTTTCTGAACCAGCTCTACCTTTTTTTGCAACTCACTGTCTTACTTTTGTGCTTACTTGATTCTGTCTGATAGAGAAGATTTCATTGATACCTGAAACAAAACAGAAGAACATCCTGCACCAACAAATTCTATGCCAAATTTCATCAATTCCTTAACCAAAGGATCACGTTCCAAACGCAACATTGCTAATGAAGCATTACTTTTTCGACTCAAAGCATCAGCCACTTTATTTTCTTTTCCCAGATAGTAATGAATTGTACAATCATAATCCTTGATTAATTCCATCCATCTCCTCTGTCTCATGTTTAACTCTTTCTGAGTGAATATATACTTTAAACTTTTGTGATCAGTATATATTTCACACTTTACTCCATACAAATGATGCCTCCTAATTTTTAAAGTGAAAACAACAGCAGCTAATTCCAAAACATGTGTAGGGTAATTTACCTCATGAGTTTTCAACTATCGTGAAGCATAAGCAATTACCTGATCATTTTGCATTAGGACACAACCAAGTCCTTTCAATGAAGCATCACTGTAGATAACAAACTCCCCATTCCTAGAAGGTAGTGCCAAAACTGGAGCATTCACCAATCTTCTTTTCAATTCCTGAAAACAATCATCACATTCTCTTCTCCAGATAAACTTAACACCCTTTCGAATTAGCTTATTCATTGGACTAGATAACCATGAAAATTTTCTAACAAACCTTCGGTAATATCCTGCCAAACCAAGGAAGCTACGAATCTCAGTTATATTTGTGGGTCTTTTCCATTCTTCAACAACCTTTGTTTTTTCAGGATCAAGGGTTATCCCATCTTTAGAAACAATGTGACTAAGGAAAGATATTTTTTTGCAACCAAAACTCACACTTTCTGAATTTCCCATACAATTTATTTTCTTTTAAGGTTTGCAAAATAACCCTTAAATGTCTTTCATGCTCCTCTTTACTTTTATAAAACACCAAAATATCATCAATGAAAACCACCACAAACTTATCCAAGAACTCATGGAAAATTCTACTCATTAAGTCCATGAATATAGCAGGTGCATTGGTTATCCCAAAAGGCATTACTACAAATTCATAATGGCCATATCTAGTACTAAATGCAGTCTTCGGAACATCAACTTCCTTTACCTTCAGCTGATGGTACCCCGATCTCAGGTCAATATTTGAAATAAACTAAGGTCCCTGGAGCTGATCAAACAAATCATCGATATGAGGCAAAGGATATTTGTTCTTAACAGTGATGTTATTCAAGGCTCTATAATCAATGCAAATTCTCATAGAACCATCTATATTTTTAACAAAGAAAACAGGAGCACCCCATGGTGATGTGATAGGTCGAATGAAACCTTTCTCTAATAAATATTTCAATTTCTCCTTCAACTCTAAAAGTTCAATTTGATCCATTCGATAAGAGGGTTTTGAAATTGGCTTAGCATCAGGAACTAAGTCAATAGTAAATTCAATTTCCTGATCTGGTATTATTCCAGGCAACTCATTAGGAAAAACATCAGGATACTCATTTACCACTGGCACATCATTAATCTGAACAGTTCCCTTGTTTTCAACAATATGTGCAAGGTAACATTCATTTACATCTTTTACAAGTTTCTCGGCCTCTTGATAAGTTATCAACAGTAAGGGTTCATTCTTGTACACAAACTGAAAGTCTTTCTAAAATGAAACTTCTTTAGCTCTACATTCAATCTTAGCATGGTAAATAGAGAGCCAATCCATACCCAGGATAACATCAAACTCTACTAGAGGTAAAACAATAAGGTTCGCAAGTAGGTTCTTTCCACATATAAGGATAGGAAGATTCTTATAAATTCTTTTTGCCTCAACATTTCCCCCAGGTGTTTTTACCAAAAGTTTAGAAGTCATTTCTTGAGTTGGTATTCCCATTTTACTAGAAATGGTTTCAGAGATAAAAGAATGTGTAGAACCCGAATCAAAAAACACACTGGAATAATCTGAAAAAACAAACAAAGTACCTGATACAACTTTATTTGATGGCCCAAAATCTGTTGAAGTAGTTGCAAAGGATTCCACCACCCCTTTCTTCATGTAGTCTAACTGCTTCCCATCACTCAAGCTCTTCGTCAGACACTCGTTTGCATAGTGACCCATCTCATTGAACTTAAAACATTTCACTAACTGTAAATCAAATTTGGACTTACCATCACCTTGATCTTTTTCAGTGCAATCACGAGCGTTATGTCCCATCTTACCACATCGGTAGCACTTTCCAAAATTCAGAAGACATTCCCCAGCATGCCTTTTACCACATTTATCACAAACTGGAAACTTAGTTTTCTTACCATCAGACTTTTTTGAAGAATTCTTTCTTTTCTCCTGCCACCTCGGTCTCTTCTTCTGTTGGTTGTTATAGAACACTTGATCATCGGAAAACTCCATTTCCATTTTCTCAGCACATCAAACTAGCTTTTCATAACTTTTAAACTCACGAGAAGCTAAATCTCTTCGATATTTTGGATTTAATCCTGAGTAAAAATGATTGATTAACTATCAAGGTCTCGGATAAAATTTGGAGCATACCTTTCCAATATAGTGAACCTCTCTTCATAGGCAGCCACTGAGTCTTCCTCTTGCCTCAATTCCAAGAATTGTTTTTCCATCCTAAGTCAAACAGCCTTAGGAAAATACTTCTCAAGAAACATACCTTTGAATTCATCCCAGTCGAGAGCATCAATCTCCTCAGCGTCCCTGCTATTTTTAACCATCGACCACCACTGATCTGCTTCACACTCAAAACGCTAAATAGAAAGACTAACCTTTTGATTGTCTGGACACCCCATGACATCAAAAATATTCTCCAGTGCTTTAATCTACCGTTTAGATAGCACAGGGTCAAATGAACCTCTGAATGATGGGGGATGTTGCCTCATGAAATTTTCCACCACTGACATGTTCCTCTGTGGTTGATCTGGCTAATCTCGTGCATGGATACCACCACCATTTATCGCTTGATTCAAATGCGCCATTACTGCAACAAACTATTCCGTTCCAATTTCGACCATCTCAGGATGCTAATTCGGAAGGTTATTTCCTTCTGTATGCCTTCCTAGCACTGCTTCCCTATTTCCTCTATGGAAAACCATTCTGAACAAACATGTCTTAGATTAAGCAACATGGTAATCTTCAAATTCTATATCATTTCAGAAAAATATTTTTGGATAATCATTTAATAGAATTATAACTCCTAAATTTATCTAAACCTCCCTTTGATACCAACTATAAGGACCCAGCCTTAAACCTTACTTAATCTTGAGTTATTACAAGATTACACAATGATGATCTTTTCGGGTTTAGAGTTTTAGAGAATTAGATCATAAAACATGCATTACATTCCACATATAAACAAAGTGGTTACATAAAGATAGTATTCTTTTTTCCCATCAATGGAAACATATTTAAAATAAAACATGGATTCATTCTTGACACTTCCTTGACACTATCATCATATCGTGTACCTTTCCCTTGACCTATGAAAAACATTTCAAAGAAACTTGGGATGAGCATAAAGAGCTCAGTATGGGTTATAAAAATATGGAAAGGAAACATAAGTTCATATATACATAAGAATGAAATCATACTTTTCCCATAAAACATAATCACTTTAACATACCTCATCAAATCATGAATAAATCATATAAATAATAAGACATAAAGGTAACTTGAGGCATTCATAACATTCTTACGTAGGGAGTAACCCTCTGGGTTACGTTTGGAATACCCATCACGGTATATTCCCTAAATCGCTTCGGAGAAACCTTAACGTTTCACTCCTTCGCGTTACCCAATGCATTGGAGAGCTATATCGGGCTCACCCGCCCTTAGTTTATCACGGAACCACCCATCTTCATAATAATGCCCAAGAACCTCAACATAATTCTATCACATAAAACATGCATAAAGGAAACATAACATTTCCACCTTTCAATCACAAGATATCAATACAAAACATTGATATAAAAACATTATGAAAACCATTTTCAATACCAAGATAAAATAAAAGTAAAACATGGTATTTATTTTTCTTTAAAAAAGGCATGGCTTGTAGAGGAAGCCGAAACTCAAATAATGGTCACGGCGGCGGAGAAGTCGTTGTCGCCGCATACGAACGACAAAAACATTCCCTTTTTTCATTTAGTAAAATGATTCATATAAAAAGATTCCTTTTGGATAAACTTAAAAGTCAAAGGGCTTTATACACCGTATAAAATAAGGTTGTGTATAAAACAAAATATGCCTCAACGAAAGGATATTGCGACAAAGTCCCATACCTCGGGTCCGACCTGACTCGGTCGTTCTTTAATCTCCTGAATAATAAACTTGAGTTAATTTATACATGTTTAAGAACTTTTTTCAATTTCATTATTCCTTTTATATCACTTATTTCCTTGTCATGAACACTATGTAATTATTTAAGTTAATAACGGTCGTTTTAACGATCATTGGTACTTGAGTCAAAAATAAACCCTTTATAATTACAAGTTGTTCATGTATCCATTATATCCAGAATGGTATTCATGATGTAGATATCATATATATATCATATATATCCAGTACATGCATGAATTTACAATATTACATAATCATTTAGGGGTAAGAAATGAAATGCACCGTTCATGGAGACGGTTAGTCGTACGTACGCATGAACGCTACTTTGATTTCTATTTCGTATTTTATAGAATGGAATCATAATGATATAAAGGTATATTATAATTCCAGTATAATATCATATATAATACCATTAATTACATCCTTTATACGTCCCACATATGGCATTAAGGAATCAAATCACTTTGAGGGGGCGGTAGTCTGCACTTCCTTAAATGAAGATATCGCGTTTACCCATAATGGAAACCATAAAGGTATGACCAAAATGAGAAATACATAAGCTTAAGGAAAACATAAACATATTATATATCCTATATAAATATATTTTCATCTTAATGGCCACCTTTGAAGGTGTTAAAAGAATGTTGAACAATCATCATTTCGGGAGGCAGAAATTTGCCATCCACGGAAACAGTATGTTCATTAACCATTAGATGTAGGTGTGTGTAAGTGTAGCTCGAATCCTTATTATAAAAACATCCTAGTATATGTAAGATACTGTATTTGTTACAAAATAAATTAATAAAAAGAGTTTAGGGGGTTGGAGAAGTAAAATAAAACAAAAGGACTCAAGTGAAGACATTACCTTAAAATCAGGTAACTCCCTTTGGTTTGAGCTCAAAGGCTTCCTTGGGAAGACTTCTGCCCAAAGTGAGGCTTCAAGGAGTAAAATAGGGATGTGGAGAGACAAAATGGGTAGGTTTTGGCCGAGCCAAAGGCTTTGGATGTGTGGGTAAGGAGGTAGAGGTGGGGGCCTTTTATAAGAGGATAGGAGGGGCACTCTTGGAAAGTAAAGAAATGTTACTTTATTTTAAAATGAGTTTCAGATTCAAAAGGTCCCACATTGATATAATTAAAGGGTAAGGTGATAAGGGTTCTAAATCCACCCATACAATAGGTTTTGGACATGTGTAGGTCATATATTGTACATTATCTTTTCATTTTATTTAAATCCTTTATTAATGAGGTAATCGCTACATCATCATGATGTCATAAATAATTTAATTTATATAATGTCTAAAAATTATAAAAAAATTATCATGATTTAGGAAATATTTTTATATTTCTAATGAATATTTATAGTCAAAAAGATTACTTGTATAACCCCATTTAACAATTGTTTTAGTAAAACAACTCATGTTTGTGTCATTTTAATTTTAACATTAAATTAAAAGATATTAATGTCATTTTCCTACCAAAGTGGCTCCATGGGGTCCCCAAGTTGACCCATAGATTTTCTTGGTCGGCCATGACACATCCAATAAGGGTAGTACATGTGTCTAGGTATTTTCATTTTATTATAATATCATATTTTCCTTAAATTGCACTAATTACCTCTAATCGCGATTAAAAACTTAAAAGTTACTATTCACAAAAAAAAATATTTAAATCTCATTGAACCACATTTTAATTCTTAATGAAAACCATGTATGTCGGATTTTTGAAAATCAAATCACAGAAGTGGCAAAGTTTCATTTAAACGAAAAATCAGTTTCTTTAACTACCACTTAGTGGTTTCACTATTCATCAAAAATTGAAGTTTTTCAGAAAAATACCAAAACTTCACCCTAAGATATATTTGATATTCTAAATTCAAAAATGATATATATTTTAAAAAATTCAAATCATATAAGTTACATTAATTAATTTAATAATTAATTCCCGATGTCATGACAAATAGCGTGTTTTTATGAAACAATAACTATCAAAAGATTGACACCAGTTTAAGTCCAATTTCAAAGTGAAATTGATTCCAATGACCACCATTGGATTAAATGGTAAAAATATATTCTAATTTCACTTCAAAACCAATTCAAAATATAATATAATCATATAAATAAATTAGATTAAAAATAGGTTTTGAATTAAAATACAACATTTTTCACTATTCATTAAAAAATGAACTTTATCGGAAAAATGCCAAAAATTCACAGAAAGTAAATTTTGATGTCCCAATATTAAAGAATAAGTTTATTTTGAAAAACATAGCTTATAAAATTTTCAAAAGATAGATTTAAAAATGGTTTTCCATCAAAATGCAGTAAAACAATCTTTTAAAAATATTATTGTATTCCATGCTTAAGATTGGATTTATTCTCATTTTAAGCCTCTAAAACACTATCTAATTCCCTAATAGACATAGATAAAAATATCTATTATTCATTACTTACTTGGGATGTTACAATTGGATACATGTTGTTCTGGGTTTTATCATGTAGTGTGTTTTTATGACTATATGCATCATTTCATTTATTATTACATGATGTTAAATCATTTCATTAATATTACATAATATATTGTTTAGGAATATTATTATGTGTCATTTATTTTCTTGATTTATTATTCTCTACAAAATAGTTATATTCTCCCTACATTTTTTAGACTCTAAAAACTAGTAGAAAGCCTCTAGTGTACAGGGAGTCACACTTGAGTCCTTGTGGTGATCTAGATCTGGTGACATGTCTAGTCGACCCAAGTAGTTTTGTTAAAACATTGTATAAGATATATATAGTTTTATTATTTTTGGAGTTTATTGATATGTTTTCTTGGGATTTGTTATAAATTTTTATGGATATCAGACTCGTGTGTCTTAAGATCCCTTATGAATTGGAATTCAATTTTTTATTATATCAGAATGTGGTTCTTGGTAATTTTTTTAAAAAAATTTTGATTTCACTTATTGTGAATAACATGTTCCTATAGATTTATGGATTTAATATTTTATGTGTCATTAACTATAGGAAATAGGCTTGTTTTTATTTATCTTTCTAGGAAGATAATATCCAAATTAAATATTCCAGACTGTGTTTGATTTTATAGACAATTGATGTTTAGCTGTTTAAATTTTTTACAAAGACTTGTATGTTGCTTCCACATATAGAATATTGGTGGAACTCTAATCAACTCAAAAATATGTGTGTGATTATATAAATACATATATATATATATATATATGATAAGTCATGTAGATCTGACGCTGAGATTTTCATGGGTGATGGAGATATGGTCCCTTCACAAACATATGTATAGAATTCCTTAAGGGTTGGTGTCGGATCTGATGTCCAAATTGGTAGCTCAATAAGGGAAATTATTCTTGAGATATAATTTAGATTATTCTCGAGTGTCCTTGGGTTTGAGTTTTCCCTAATTTTGGTTCTTTGATATTTTTTGTGTTGGTTTTTCTTGCCTCATTCATTTTGATGGGTCTTGAAATGGGGCCCATGAGTCTCCTATCACCAAGGTCTTAGGATGGAAAGGATTATCATCCATGTCAGTTCCCCAAAGGTATTCTATTTATAAGATGTTTTTAGGCATAACTATTTCTAGTTTTTTAGAATTTTATCATTGGGTTTTCTTCCGGACTCATGGTCAGTTTGAGGTGGAAGGATTTATTGTTTGTCTGGCTCTATTTGTTTTGTGATCCTATATGGGTAGTGTGGTGAGATACTTGTTAGGTGCTCTAGTTTTTTTGGGGTTTACTCTTAATAGGATGATATTAATGTGAAATATCATTTAATGAATATGATTTGTCGACATTATGGATGAGTGTCAAGGGTCCTTCAATTTATAGGTGATGATATTTTTTAGGGGAATGGATAGTGGTTTTTGGTATGTTTTCCTATGTTCATGGGTTCATAGATCATTTCATCATCATACCCCACAATAGTTTAATAGAAAATAAATCTTCCTAAAGGATTCTTTTTTTATTGTTTATTTGGATTTTAATATGAAAACATGATGACTGAGGGAATATTCATGTGGGTTATGTATAGTGCTGGTTTGGGTTTGTGTGGGTCTGTACATAATATTTTAAGTGTTGTAGAAAATAAATTAGTGCATTTTAAGTGGAATTGTTGATTTTTGTGATGAATAACCTATGTAAGGAACATATTGTGGTGGGGATAGAATTTAATACATTGTAGGAAGTGATCCTTATTATATATGTTATTTTTTTCCTAGTTGGAACTACTGTGTGAGTGGGTTATCCATATCTAGTTTAAAAACCATAATTATAGTATCTCAATGACCATGGTTAATTTATTTAATTGGAACTAGATATATGTAATATAATCCAAATTTAATAAATATTTATTTTTATTGGTAATCTATATATATACTTGAATATCACGTAACATTTGAATCATAAAAATAGTACATCATATTGGATTCTATTGGTGTCCTTGAAATGATTCATGATGTTTCTTCTTTATATCATGTGGAAAGGGTACCAAATAAGGTGGCAGGTCAACATCTAAAAATGGGGGATGAACAATGGTGGTTATCATTACTAAGTAATGAATAGTAAATATGGAAAGTTATATTTTAAACACACATGTCATTTAATCAATAACATGACGATGGTTAATGATATGGATGAAATAAATGATGATCAAATAGTACAATAAAAATAATCAAAAGAGAATGAATCTAATCCATGGAGAATACAAAAAACTTTAATCACTCAGATTATAATAACTAATATTTTAATGATTGAATTCATTGTGTGAGACATCATAAACCTACCATCAAGTCCTCATGTAATGGAATCGTACATAAATGGGTATGTCTTCTACCAAATAACCAATCTAGTTTTCTCATGATAACTATTAATGAATCAGGGGTATATAGTAGGTCCCATGCATCACATAAAATATACTATTTATTCATTATACGAAATGGGTTATTAATAATTTAAAAATAATAAATATCAATATTTTTATTGGTAAACTAACATATTATTGTTAAAACTTCATCCTCTCAAACTTTCCATGAACCATCAAGATAAATAATAATGATGGTATCATTACAATATATCCAAAGTTGAGTAAAACAAAGATTTATTGTCCTTGATGAATTTGAATACTATAAAATATCATTTAAGACATTATTTATGAAAATATACATTTCAAATGGAGGTTACTTATTTAAATTGTAAAATATTTCCAAAATAATAAATAATTTTTTTAAATCAAATATGGAAAAGTTATAAAAAATATTAAAATAATTGGTTGGTCATGAATTTGGGAATGTTCGTTCATGAAAATTATTTTAAAGAGAATATTGTTTTAAAATTTGTTTTATGAAATGTCAAAATGATCCTTGTCCGGAAAATGACATGAAGTTTAATTTAAAACCATTTTGTAAAAGTAAAACATGGGAGAAATTAATTTAATAAATTATTTTATAATGTAAAAATAATTTCTTGAATATTACTTATTTTTCATGGATTTTGATAAAAAACATTCAATCGATGGGGGATATAAAGATAGATTATCTTAAAAACGTTTTCTAAATCATTTTAAGATCATAAGGGAGGAAAATGATACTATTATATGAAAACTTGAGGAATAAATATAGGAAATGAAAGTGAAAAGACTATATCAAATAGATATAATATAATTTATATCAATGGAAATTCGAGAAAAAAATACCAATTTAAATGAGATTGAAAGGTAAATAACTTACATGAAAAAGATAGAATATCAAAGAAAATGAAGAAGTAATATATCTGTAATAAAGGGCATTGAGCTATAAAACCACATACTTCATGGTATGTTTCAGGTCAAGTAAACATGAATGAAATAATTCATATTTAAGTATAAAATTCCATGAATAATGATTCATTAATTATGTAACACAAAAAAAGTTCTTTATATAAACTATAAAAATTAAATTTGGTGTATATTAATAAAATATTCCTAAATGAAGGAAAATTTCAACCAAATGCCATATCATATGTCTGATTTCATTTGTAAGAATCAAATCCTCATTTATGTTAAATATATATTTATTATATATCTATTATAGAACCATAATAATTTTATTTTAATTTATATCATTTACATGTAACCTTTTATCACCCATTTATTAGAAATTATTGGTTAAAATCGATAATCCAAGTAATAACTTCTTCATTTTTCATGTATATTTTAGTTTAGTAGTTTCAATCCTTTCACATTGATCATTGTTCCACCATATAATTTTTTTAATAATTTTTAAAATATAAAAAATATACAATATATGCATATTTATCATCAACCATAAATGTATAATGAGATAACATTCGAGCGGTAAGATCCTCCACCATTCTCTTTTAAATTCATTATTTCATCTACCTCATTAATTTATCCACTATAAAAATTAACATGATAACTCTAGTATCATATATATAATATAATTTTATTCTGTTAATTTAATATTCATCATCAATTCTATTTTCTACTCCTTTTATTCTAATAATAATAACATCATCTTCGAGAGTCGATTCACCACCATTGTGGAGGTAGAGTTTTAGTTTTCTATTACCTCTTTAGAAGCTGACCATAAAAGAATTAAAAAGTATAAAAATATTTTAAAATTTATATTATAACCTTTTAAATTCTCTTAAATAGCTATATATTCATAACATAAAATAATATAACAAACTATATTATGATGATTGAAAAACAGCCAAAACAAACTAGAGCTTTATCATTTACATTTTATCTAAAGAATCATTCTCATTTATGAAAAAATGATTTATAGGACCATTTAAAATTATATAATTATATTAATACCATATCATTTCACTTATTTATCTTTCTCCCATTTTACAAAGACACCAATAATTATTATCATGGGAACCGATCACAAAATCCAAAACGAATGCTCATGGAACAACACAATTATACATTATGACTCATATAAGTGACCATAAATGAACATAAAATAATTAATAAATCAAAAATATGATGCATTTTTTCATAAATAATTTATTAATTAATCTATTTTTATTACACATTACATTAAGTACCAGTTTATGACACATTCATACATAAGTAAAGGGATCTTTCTGAACCTCCAAATTACCTTTGGATAGCGATTTTTCTCTCATTTTAGAAAATTATTTCTTCAAAAAAATTATATAAATATTCTATTTTCAATGTTTATGTTCTAAAATTATTTATCTAAATCAATTAGACCTTCTTTGATAAGTAAATACATGTTTTAAAAGGTTCTCTACTCAATTCCTCTCAATAAGAAGTCCTGATTGAGGGAAAATTCCCAATTTCGTACCCATTTTCAATTACACCCCATAATAATTCTCAATCCATAACTATTTCTCCAAATTTAGTGGTTTTATTATAAAAAAATATATTAGTATATTATTGGTTTTATACAAAAATATGCCTTTGTTCTCTTTAAAATATATTTTTTATTTTCCATAAAAATAAACTAAAGTGGATCATTTTTTATGTTTATTAAACAATATTTCACATGATTTCACTTAGGTTGGAAATCATTTATAATTATATATTCCCATTTTATCTTATTAATGTTAATGTACTGTTTAAATGTATTCTTCCATGAAACAAATATGACCTTGATTTTGGTTATTCTTTATGACATGATTATGATACCCATATAATTCCATGGGCAACCATTATATGTATTCTATATGTTTTATTTATCATATGGAACACATATGCATGAATATGTTTTGATGGGTGCACCTAGAAATAAATCCAATGCATTGGGTATTGTTAAATATCAATAGGCATCATGTATGGTATTTGGGAGTAAACTTAATCCATTGGAAGGGGTTCCCTATAATTAATTATAAAGAAGATGGGTCAATCGGGGTGTATGAGGAAAATTTTATAGGTATTGTATGATATTACTATAGATTTATCATGAAAAATGAAAGAATGGTGGATCATTTCATTCGTGGATTGATGTGAAGTCTACAAAAGTACTTGGAGATTCTATACTATGACAATTTTTAGGAAATTATCTATTGTTCACTGAATGTTGAGAAGGAAATTGGAGACTCTCATTGGTCTTGTGGGATATAATATAGAAATAGAAAAATGTAGTATAATATGGGAGGATCAAGATATATATCCCATGAAAAGAAGAAAACCAAACAAGCCACTTGAAAAAAGTGTGGGAATAATCATAATAGAAACTACATAAGGGGAACCAAGAGATGCATCAAATGTATATGAGTGGGGAATCAAGACAATTATTTCTTAATGGATATGAAGAAAACCACAAATATATAAGCATAATGGATGTTTTAGATCAATAAACAACCTATAGTGCAATTTTCAACTATAAGGAACATGAGAATTAGGAATAAAAATTCTCTAAGCTATGGTTTGTTGGATGAAATCAATAACGACAACTGACAATGCAACAAGAAGTGGTATATGATATCACTACTACTGATGTGGAGCCCAAAAATGATGTGCTGATAAGTAGTCAATAATAGAATACTTACTACTTGATTTTGGTCCTGAACATTCTTTCATATCTTTCAGGTTTAGTATAACTATTAAGACACCACTATAACATATGAAAGATGTGATGTCTATGAGAACTATAGATGGGGAAATTATTTCTTCCAAAGTATATAGCCCGTCCCCCATTAAGTTTTGTGGAGTTAACCTTATAGAAAATCTCATATTAAATCTTATGGTGAATTTTGAGTCTATAATGATCTTGTACTATCTGTATTTATTTAAATACATCCTCACCAATTGAGAATTAGAGACAACTCTTCACATATTGAGGCATACTCCAGTTCTATATTTCTATAAGAAGTAGGTTTAATTCAATTTTGGAATCGTCATATTAATTGTGGACATTATTGAATTATGAGAAGACACATGTCATTCAAATAATTGAGATAAAGGAGAGGGTGACTCATTTAGACATTCCAATTTTGGGAGTCTACATTAATGTTTTCCCAAAAAAAATTCCTTGTCTTCCTCTTGACCGGGAGGTTGAGTTATAAATTGAACATATTTTTAGATCAGCATGTATTTCAAAGACTCTATATAAGGTGGCCAATATTGAGTTATAAGAATTATAAAAAAAATTAATATAGAATATGTAAAAGGGTTTCATAAACACAAGTTCTTTACAGCATGGTGTCCATGACCTATCTATTAAGAAGAATGATAGATCAATGAATCTCTACACTGATTATCATGAGCTCTAAAATTCATGATAATGAAAAAACATCTCATTCGGTTGATAGATGTACTTAGCAATTAATTACATGGGGCCATGTATTTCCCTGAGGTTGAACCTTAGTTAGGGTGTCCCAAATTAAAGGATAGGAAAGAATATTATCCCAAAAATGAATTGTGAATGATTTGTGGATAATATGTGTTAATAGTTATTCTTTTAAGACTCACTAATTCTCCAAAAATATTTATGGACTTGATGAATAGATTTTTTTTATTTTACCTAAAAATATAGGCAGTATTTGTCAATGATATTATGATATACTCAAATATAAAATATGAAAATGAGGATCATTTTGTTATTGTGCTAAATATATTTTGAAATGATAAACTATATGAAATTTATAGTAAATGTGAGTTCTAGATAGATTAAGTATAATTCCAGGGTCATATTGTCACCAAAAAGGGGATATTTGTTGACCCTTCTAAGAAAAAGGAAATCGAAGAGTGGCGTAGACCAATATCTATAATAGAGACTGGTGGATTCCATGGTCCATATAGGTATTACTGATGATCAGTGAGGAACTTATCATTTATATCAAACCTACTAACCAAGATGACTGAGAAGGGAGTAATTTTTTTCTTCTCCATTAAATACAAAGAATGCATCAATGAGAGGAAAAATAGGGTAATCACTACGATAATACTTACATTATTGGCACTAGTGTGTACATTGTCAAGAAGTGGGTAACTCTTGGTGGTATATAGTGATTCTTAAATGAAGGGATATGGATATTTACTGAGGAAATATCATAACATTATAGCTTACACCTCAATGCAGTTGAATGTTATTGATAAAAACTTTCTCACACATGATTTATAGTTTCTGGGTGTGATATTCACATTTGAAATAAGGAGACATTATCTATATGGGGAGGATTTTGAGATATAAATTGCTTATAAGAGAGAAAATGATATGTTATCATCGAATGAGATTGATATGAACTGGAAAAGACTATCCCAGGTCATCACCAATTATGAATTCTTGATTCATTACCATCCTAGTAGAGAAACTAAAGAGGAAAACGATCTAAGTAGAAAGGATACTGAAACATTATCAGTCATTAGAGTTTAGAAGGATCCAATATTCATTTAATTTCAACTTATGTACATGGGAATCATAAATGAAGGTTAGTTATCATTCTTTTCACAAATTATTTCTCAATTATCCTGTATATTGAAAATAAATGACGACCAAAGAAAAGATGTAAAAATTTAGGAAATGGTAGAATATTTTATAAATGGGAAATCTTTAGGGATATAAATTGAAGAGGGATGAGTCTTATGATTACAATAATGACTATGTATACCATCAAATCCAATGATAATGAAGGAGCTTCTAAATGACGCACGTAGCTCAACCTTCTCTATCCACCCAGGGATTATAAAAAATATGGATCAAGATCTCTAAGTGACATATTTTTGGAAAAATCTAAAGAAAGATATCATATAATATACTTTAATGTGTATAATATATTAGAAATTGAAGGCTAGAAGAAAGGGGTCAAGGGGGGATGATGCAACCATCAATCATACCATTCTGGAAACGTGAAAACATCACCAAGGACTTTTTCACCAGACTTTCGAAGACATAAAAAAGAGACAATAATATATGGGTTTTTGTGTATTTTCATACAAAGTAAACTCTATTTATTTCCATTTTATAAGACTTCTAACATTACCAACATGCATGGATATACATTAGAGAAATTATGAGAATATATGTTGTACCATTTTCAACTGTAATTGATTGAGATCCAATATTTTCTTCCATGATCTATTAATGTTTTCAAAATTCTCTAAAAATTTAGATGAATTTAATTATGTGTTATCATCTCCATAATTATTTCTAATCAGATTAGACTATTCATAAACTAGAATGCATTTTGAGAGTTTTTATTATGGAAATCAAAGAAGGAGGATAAAAACATCTACCTATGGTAGAGATCTCTTACAAAACTAGTTTTCAATCAAGCATAAAAATGGATCCATATTAAACCCTTTATGGGGAAAGATAAAAAAATATAGACATTGGGGGATGAATTTGGTTAATGTAATCTATTGATACCCAGAATTTCTGAAGAAATGTTAGAACAGGTGAAAACCATTCAGAAACATATCAAGTTATTTCAAAGTATACATAATATCTATGTAGAAATTCATCATTGCGACATTGATTTTGGGGTTGGTAAAAAATTATTCCTATATATATCTTTAAGGAAATTGGTACATTGGATTTTGGGAGAAAGGAAAGCTAAGCCTTTGGTACATACGCCCCAATAGGATTCTTGATTGTGTTAGAGAAATGGCATATCGACTAGCACTTTTAACAACCATGTCTCAAGTTTCTGAGTTATTCAACATATCCCTCTTGAGAAATTACATACCATATCTCTCACATTTACTGACATCAGATGTGGTAGAGACAGAATATTATCCCTCTTATTAGGATCATCTGGTAAAGATCTTGTACCATATAGATATTGTTATACATAACAAAACTAATCACATGGTAAAATATCTATAACAGAACCACAAGTATGAATAGGAAACATGGCTACATGAGGATGTGTTGAAGGAGAATTTCCCTCATCTTTTTTCACCTTAGTATGTAAAATGAAATTTTGATGGAAAAATTTCATAAGGGGGGTCTATGTAAAAACCCTAAATTTTATCGATGAGATTTTCCCTTCTCATTCAATGTAGCTGATACATCACAAAGGGAACCCTAATAAAATATTATTATCATAAATTAATATTAATAAATTAGTAATCAAGTAAACCTATAAAAAAATTATTATAGGAGAATAAATAGAAAATAAGACAATAAAAATAAGAAAAATTGGACCTGTTAGATCCCCTAGAATGATCACACTCATGAAAAAAGTCATAGAAATGAAACATAATGTTAATAATATAATATTCATTTAATATATGACTATATATATCCTTGGGATAAATTATAGGTTATTAATTAACTTAATAATAGTTATTATTAGGAAGTTGTTAACCCTTAAGATCATTGTAAATATGACCATTCGAATAGAAACCTGACTATTTGGAATTTTAAACTACACATTAAAATAGAAACCACACCAATGAAAGTATAAATAAATATTATGTATCTTATAAATTAATTATGATATAATTATATCATGTAATGTTAAAATAAATAATTTGAAAATCATAATCATGTTTTGATATTTTTGAGAAGAAATGTTTATTTAAAATTTTATAATTACTATAAAGAATAAAAAGAAAAATTATTTCCCTAAAATTGACTCATAAATTAGTATTTGTTATTATTATATTATTATTATTATTTGTTAAGACCATAGTTAATTTTTCAAAGTGTCATAAAATCAATTGTAATATCAAAATTAGTATTTTTTAGACTAATTTAAGATTTTAATGATAAATTAAATTCCATATATTTAGAAATTTATTTTCATAAAGTGTAATCCATTTTTTGAAATATAGATTTTGAAAAATTTAGTGGGTTGTTTTTTTGTGTTTTTTCGAAATTATTTCAAATTTTGGTGAATAGTGAAATACTATAATTTACGTTATTTAACATTTTAAGACAAATAAATGGTCTTTTGAGAAATGATGGATGTAAAACCCATTATTTCAAACCCACATGCATTTATTAATATAAATTTCATGAGAATAAATTCTAATGATATGTTTGATACAAAATAATAAACTGAAGATTAAAATAATCCAAAACACCACTCACTTCCCCTTGTAAATACCGTCACCCACCACCTCTTCTCCTCACTCCTCTAATTTATTGAAGAATTAATTAATTCTACCCAATTAATCTCTAATTTCAATTCCAATGTATTGGTGTTTTTGGTATCACCACAAAACCAATTCCATGTTCCATATGTGGGTTCCCAAGGAGACCGTATTCAAGAGGTAAAATCCTCCACCATTCTCATTTAAAATATTTGTTTCTTATACCTCATCATTTCATATAATATAAAATGTTACATGATAACTATAATATCATATATATATATATACTATAATTTTATTCTATTAATTTATTATTCATCATTTATTCTCTTATCTTTTCCTTTTATTCAAAAAATGAAAACATTCCCATGAGGTGTTGATTTACCCCCTTCATGGACGACAAATTGTTTTTCTGTTGCCACCTTCAAGGATTGTTATAAAAGAAATATAATGGATAAAACCAATTTTAAAATTTATATTAAAATATTTTCCATTAATAATAAAAAAATATATATTCATAATATCAAATAATAAAACAAACTATTTCATTATTATTATAATATTGAAAAAATAGTCTAAACATTTACCATTAAAATTTTATTTATTAAATCATTTACATATCTAAAAAAATGATATTTTTTAAAATTTAAAATTATTTAAGTATATTAATACTATATAATTAAACATATATATTATTCTTCCACTTAACAAAAACTCACACAATTATACTCATGGGGACTGATTATAAAATAATAAAACGAATCCCCCCTAAAAAAGGAAACTAAATACTATCACACACAAGAATAACCATAAGTGAACTTAGAATATTTCTAATAAGTAATATATATATATATATATATATAATAGGTTACAAAAAATTTTATTAATTAATATATTTTTATTATAAAAGACATTTTGTGTAATTACCTAACACTTTTGGATATAAGGTATGGGATCTCTCTAAACCTCCAAAGTACCTTTGGGTTATAGTTTGTCTACCTTTTTACCAATGTATTTTAAAAATGTTTATATATATATATAATAAATTCTAGTTTTATTTCTAAAAAATATTTAACTAGATCTCTTAATCCATATTTTATAGAGAAATATATGTTTTAAAAGGTTCTCTTCTCAATTCCTCCTGATAAAAAGCTCAAATAAATGGAACTTCCCCATTTTCTGCCCAATTTCAAGTACACTCCATAATATGTTTTAAGAAATGAGTATTTTTATAAAATCATTTATTTTATCCTGAAATACTATTGTAGTAAAATCATATTTTTTTTACAAAAATTATGTTTTTTTGCTCTTGAAATTTCGCTTAAACCTCACTAAGGTGGATAATATTTAGAGTTTATTGCATAAACATTTTATATACATTAACCTCAGTTGGAAATGATTTATCATGATCTATATATATTTTAACTTATGAATATCCATTTTATATTTCAATCTATTATTTCATATATACCATTATGATATTCCCTTTGGTTATTCCTTTTGATAGGATTAGGATACCAATTTCTTTTGGTGGGTTACCCATATATGTATTCTTTATGTTTTATTCGTCATGTGGTACACATATTCATGAAGATTTTATGAAAGTTGGACCTATATAGTGCTCCAATTAATTGGATATTTTTTAATCTCATTAGACTCAATATATGTTATTAGTGAGTAAATCTTATCCATTATAGGAGTTTGTCCACCATGTGATATAGTCTTGGTAGTTATCCTTGACTCATTCTTATTCCATGTTTTATGTTGATATAAAATATATATTGTACCATTATTACATTATCAAATGTTCTAAATTTTATGATTATATATGATTTTTCATGTTTTATACATTCTTATGTCATCGTTGTTTGCCTTCTATCACATGAGTTATGATGTATTCCTATGTTTATTCCCTAATTATAATTTTTAGCTCATCCCTTTATTCATGTATTTCATAGGTTATCCTATGCTATTATTGGAGATAAAATGATTTTATGATATTATTATGGATGATTAATATGATTTTATTTTAATCTAGTTGCTCATTTTTAGATTTTTGTTCTGAATCTTCCAAATACACTACACTTTATGGTCCCTCGTTTTTATTAATTACATATTTATGCAAATATTCAAGAAATAATATGGTTAAAACAATAGGTTAACTATAACTAATACTTCCTAGGATGGTTTTATAATAAAAATAAGAACTATAGGTAATGGCTATGGATTTAAATAAGGAATTTGGAATTGTATGTGCTTGTGCAAAGGTCTCTTTATGTGTCGAGTGCAATGGTGTAGGGGAGAGATTTTATAAGTGTGGGAGGGGACCCACATGGAAATTTCCTAAACTAATACAAAAAAATAATGTTATTATCAAGGAAAATTTTTCCAAAAAAATACCTACAAATTTGGGATATACAATTTTACGAAATTTAGTTCACCTATGTTGCATAATTTAATTTAAAATTAAACATAAAGTCATGATGAAAAACAAGTTTAGTAATGAAATGTTTTCATATGTTTAAAATGTTTTTATATCAAAATTAAAAATTAAATAAAAATAAATTACCTAAATTTTGTTATTAATAATACTGTGGAACTAATTTAATCTGAAATAATTATAAACGAAGTAGAATTTTGTAAATTCTTTAAATGAAAAGGTAATTTTCAATAAAACATTGCATTTTTCACAATTCATTAAAAAATTAATAATTTGATAAATGTATCAAAATATATATATAGAATAATAATATAATTTTTCTTTCCAAAAATAACATCATTTTTAAAATATATATTTTTTAATTATTTTATTTTTATTTTTAAAATAAATGTGCAATACGCAATGAAAAAGAGTTTTCTAAAAAATGTTTTTTCAAGGAAAATATGATTTTAAATTCTCTATATGACTAGTAATATTTATAATATGAAATTAAATTAACATTTAAATCTATATAATTTATAAATTTTATTAAAATCAATAGTAATTATTTGATATTTATATTAAGTGAAATGGAAGATCATTATGCAAAAAAAATGATTTCACAAAAAATGTGTTATTTGTAAAAAAATAGATTTATTGAAAAATAATGAATTTATTTTATTACAATTAATTTAATAAAATTATTGGAAATATAATGTACAATATTTTACATTATGATCACGTCCATAATATAATATGACATTAAATTACCAGATTTAATTAAAATAATTAAGAAAATTTATTTTTAACTATTCTATAGATAACCAATCTTTTCCAAAAAACCCAAAAAATCACACCACATTATAATTTTTATATGAAGAATTAAAATTTTATATAAATTTTAAAAATTAAATATAATATTTTATATATCAATTTCATTTCCCATTCAAAAAATTTTATAGAATTTTTTTCTATAGATCATATTTTATAGAATAAAATGACTACATAAATTGAATGATTATTTATAAAGAATTTATCAATTAATTTATATTGCATAGGAAAATTGTATAATTTTTATAAACCTTTTAATCATTTTCATACCCTCTATTTTAACATGTTTGTTGTAATGGTCATATTTAAATAATATATCTCATGTTTCATTTAAGCTCGGTGATGTTTGTCGTATAATCAATTAAACCTAATGTTATTATATTAAAATATATAGTTGTTAAATAATGTGCACTATAAAAAAATTTCATTTAAAATTTAAAATATTCTAGGATATAATTTTTTATAAATTAGAAAATACCTTTTTTGAAAACATGTATTTTAAAAATGGTTCACAAAACATAATCATGATGTTATTGAATGGAAATACGAGGCTCATCTATAATAACACATAACTAGGTTTCAAAATAAGAGAAAAATGATGGGAAGTGAACATATGGAAATTGTGAAGAAAAATAATGTAAAAACATTTATATAAAGTAATGTTGACCAATGATCTTAACAAAGTGAATGATGGACATAATACTAACAACCATAACACCATAAATAAATTTTTTGTGGTAACATCATCAATTCATCAGAAATGGTTATAACAGAATAATATTTTTGGTTAAATATCCTTTTCATATAGTTTATGAAAACCATTACCATCTATAATAAGAACATAAGGAAATATACATTCTTAATATCATTTAATTTCATGTTCAAAATTACATCCATTGGTTGTTCTTTGGTCAAATTGTGATAATTCTCTTACTCCAAGGAATAAATATCCAATATGATTTTTTTCATGGAAAAAACTTTTCTTTTAAAAGATCATAATATCTATAAATTACTAATAGGTTATTCCTCATATCTTAAAATATTTACCAAAACATAAATAGTTATGATAAGGTAAGATAATAACAAAAAATATAGAAACCATTATATGAATAAATAAGACAATTTAAATCAATATTCCATCCAAAGGTTCTACATAGATTATTCCACCAATAAATATCCCTAAACACCAGTTCACATCAATATTATCTCCATTTAATAAGTTTGAAAATCAAATTGGATTTCATACGAATTATCTTATATCACCAAAGATAAATTTCTTTCTTCCTAAATAAAACAATACATTTTACATAATAGTTATATATACCTAAACCTGAAAGAATATCTTTAAATATCATTAATCATCTCAAAATAAATGTTATTTAGTGTTATTATATGATTTCTAAATAAAATTACTTTTTATTTATCAAACAATTTATGTAAAAATAATGGAATACTAATAAGGACATCACTTGGGCTAGTGGTTGGTGTCACACCCTTGTACCCATTTGGTTGTGGGATCAAGCCATGTGGCCTTGCTGAATGTGGATGTTTCCCATGCAGGATGTGGTTTTATCTTTTTATAAAATAATATTAATATAGTTCCTATAACTATCTAAAAACTATGATTAATATCATAAAAATTAACATTATTCCTTAAATCACTTTTTATCAACCACATTTTTCAAAATAGCTTATTTTTTCACATCAAAAAATAATATTATTAAATATTATTACATTAACTTAGATGATCATATTAAAAATTAGATTTATAAATAAAATTTAACTAAATAAAATAGTATTCTTCCTCTAATAATACTTTATGGTGAACCTAACTGCTACATATAAATCAACCATATATTAAAACTAAATAAATTTATCGATGGTTATTCCATTGGATAAAACCACTGAAGGATTATCTATTTATTTAAACATTTAATCAAACTAAAACTTATTAACCCATGATGGAACCTAAAAAATATTATTCTATCCTCATATGAATCATTAAAATAGTGTCTGTGGGGAATTTCCTCAATTTCCTCCAAATTATTATTCCCTAAAATCGTTGTCTTTATATTAAAAGCTCCCTATATTTAAACTAAAAATCCTCAGATACAAACTGTAAAGATCTTGAATGTAGTAGTACAGATCTAGTGGTTCCTTTATTTCATTACCATTAGATACAAAAAATCTCAAAATAATGGATACAATTGTTTAGTATTCTTGATAAAATAGAGATATATATTAATCTAACATTACATATGAAAATATAAAAGTAGAATACATGGTTACTAAATATTCATAATCCTTAAACTCATTCAATGATTCATTCTTCATAGCCTGGGAAAAGGAAATAAATTAGTGGTTCAGATCATGTGTTCAGTAAGTGTTCCATATAGTACAATATATAATTTGAAAATAAATCGTAATTAATATTGAAAAGAAAATAACTGAACACATGTTTCATTAAATAAAAAACATGGGTGTGAAGAATAATATTACATAAATAAATTACGTTTAAATTATTCCATATAAATAATAAAATAAGATCATAGTTAATAATTGGATAACATAAAAACATAAATCATCATATGGACAATAATAACTAATCATATAATGCTATAATTCATATTTTTTAACACCACAACCTTACAGTCATTGCCACATGAAAAGTTATATAACATAAATAGGTAAGTCTATAGACAAATACCCAAAACTATTTTTTCTCGTGATAACTGCCAATGCATTGAGGGGTTATATTGGGTCCCTCCCATAACTTATTATGTCCAACAAAATCATCATATTAAAGGGGTTAATAATAATTCAATATATAATCACTATAAATAAAAATAATTAACAAAAATATTATTAATTTTAATACTTCCCCATGAAAAACATTAAATAATCCATCCATATAGTGAATAACAATGTTATCATTAGAAAATATTCCCATATTAATTAAATAAACATTTAGTTTCATTGATGAAAATGAATACCGTAAAAACCCATTAGAAATATTCCAAATAATAATATATATTTCACTTTGAATTTAGTCTATTAAAAACTAATATATTTACAAAATATTAATGAAAAAATATTAT
Organism: Viscum album; assembly: GCA_963277665.1. Taxonomy (NCBI): domain Eukaryota; kingdom Viridiplantae; phylum Streptophyta; class Magnoliopsida; order Santalales; family Viscaceae; genus Viscum; species Viscum album. Next base: position 1,856,142,617 of record OY728158.1, on the reverse strand, counting down.
TAAAAATTAATTAATTAAAACATTAAAAAATCATTGGGTGGTTATGATCATGGTAAATTCCTTTCATGCTGAGTAAGTTAAAGAAAATATTCTTTTCACATGTTTGTAATTAAATTAAAAAGTAACTCCTCTAGAAAATAATAATAATATTACTCTTAAACGATTTTATAGGATTAAAACATTGGTAAAATTGAGTCAAATAAATAATTTTATAATATTACATAAATTTTCATTAAAATGGTTATATAAAAACTAAATTTAGGATAAGAATGATTTTCGATCGATGAGAGAAAGAAGTAGTATTTTTAGAAAAAAAATGTTCTCAATATTTTTAAGTTTCAATGAAGGGAAAATAGAGCTATTGAATAAAACTTTCCTAGATACCATATGAGATTAAAATTTATGGGGTTTTCATAAAAATATAAAAATAATAATTCTAGGGAAATTTATTCAAAATAATCTTTATTAAAATAAGATAGAAACATAAATCTATTAGCACATAGTTAAATTTTGAATCATAATCCCAATGAAGGAAATAACATAAAATCTATAATTAAATACCATGAGTATAAATATATTCATAATATATCATATTTAAGTGGTAGTAGATACCCCTCATAAAATATGATAGGGTATAACATAATATATGCCCCAAAGAAGACAATTTGATGTGAGGAACCAACTCAATGATCATAGCATGGAAGTGAGAATTAATAAATGAAATGATAATATGAATAAATATAAATTCACATATAAAAATAAAAAATTAGACATAAAAGAATAAAAATTTATTACACATATTATCATTTAATATCAAAGATAATGAAGATGTAATATAACCCAAAGAACAGAAATTGAGTTATAAAACCACACGCCACATGATATCATTCATGTAAAATACCCATGGATAAAGTAATTCAAATTGAAACATAAAATATCATGAATTTTTTAATCTTAATGTTATATCGTGATTAAATTTTAGTATATACACAACAAAAAATATATTGAGTGCATATCAATAAAATATTCCTCAATGAAGGAAAATTTAGATGAAATTACTTACAATAGGTCTAAATTCTTTCGTATGAGTTCGAACATCCTATATGATTATTATTAATTAATTATAAAATTATTAAATAACCCTAATCTTATATATTATATCTTATATGTTTTATATAAAAACTTTTGTTACTTGTTCATTAATAAATCTTTGAGGAAATCAATATTAATTGTAATTAGAGATTCATTTTTATATATGTTTTAATTCAGTAGTTTCAATATTTTTTACTTTCATCATGGTTCCATGACAAAAATAATGTTAATAATTATTTAAATATAATATATTATCATTTTTTACATATTTATAGTCAGTCACAAAATATAGATATAGAAAAATGAATTATTCTATTCATAAAGACGGTTGGTCATACATACGTATAAATGATGTTTACATTTTTTGACAGATGGAAAATTAGAAAGTTAATTCATAATTAAACATTAAATAATCATTATTATATCATATATATCATATATATATTTATATGTTAATTAAATAGATCATTAACACTTTCTATATCAAATGAAAATGTAAAATGGAACACATCGCTACGTGGATGCAGTAGTCCACAAGTATTGATGAGTGATGTTATCTTCTTCCAAGAGATTGGAAGGTTTGAAGTTATATGTGATATTATAAATAAATAAGTAAAATTAAGTCATAAATATAATATATGCTCATTAAATATATCATTATATTTATCATTGATGGGTAGTAACAGAAAACAAATTATATCGGTTTGTGAGTTTGTAGTCTTCCATACACACATTCGATCGTTTTGTTTCCCATTTGATCGAAGATAATAAGGATATCTATGATAAAATTTAAAAAATAATATATCCTTATAGAGATGGTATTTTTTTATTATTTTATAATTTTTTACTAATATTGAAAATCGGTAAACTAATAAATAAAATAAAGGTGCATGGTTAAGAACTATGCCTATTATTTGGAAAGCTTATTTTTTTTACACCTAAAGCCATCCTAGAATGGTTATATGACCAATATGGGGAAAATATGTCATTTTAAAGAATATAATTTAGTGACATGGAAAATTATTGTATTAAAAAATATCTCTAGATTTATTGAGAGCACATAACATGTGGTTTCCTTTTATAAGTGGCTGAGGGAATCCACATGGAAATTTCTGAAAAGAATACTTAATGATATGTCCATTCTCATTAAAAATTATTAAAAATAACTATATATTAAAATTTTAGAGAGGATATGGTATATATATATCTATAAAATTGTATTTAAACATGTTTAATTGGAAACCTTACCCCTATCATTTGGTTTAACCCCTGGTAAAATGATTTTAACCTTAACGATAGTAATTAGTTTTTACTATTTTTTACAATTCATTGTGATGAAATTAAGATAAAATAATTAAATAATTATTATTATTTGAAAAAATAATATTGAATAAATTTTACCATATTCAATTCATATAGTTGGTAAAATTTAATTTAAAATTTGTCTTGCAGATGAGGTGAAAATAACTTTCCTATGAAAATCCCTCATCAGAAAAAAAGTTACCATATCAATATTATACATTAAACTGATTTAAAATAAATAAATTTTGTTAATAATATTATTATTTATCAAAATTATATTTTAAAAAACTATAAAATAAAATGTACCTTTTTAAATGATTTTAATGAATAATGAGATTTCAATAAAAAAAATATTTTTCACAATTCATCAAAAAATTATTCTATCTAAAAAACCCCTCAATAATTCACTATAGTATAATTTTTACATGAATATTAAAAAAATAATGTTATTAATTTAAAAAATATTTTATAAAATTGTTAAAATTTAAATTTATGATTGTAATGAAACATTAAAGAAATTATTTTTTTAGGAAAATACATTTTTCAAGGAAATATGATTTTACAAGAACTTTTTGACAAATACTATTCATTATATGAATTTCAATTAATATAGATTGATGTATAATCTATAAATTTAATTCTAATAATTAAAAATTATTGGAAGTATAGGTAACTAAAAAGGAAAAACATTATGTTCTT